>JAQFVV010006258.1:4221932-4932351 GCA_028023455.1 Epiperipatus broadwayi | reverse complement strand
ATTCAATTTTTTTATATATATTCTTAAGAAGAGTAACTAAGGCTACGGCCGAACATGAGTACGGTGGGGTAAAAGCTTAAGCGTGCTGGGTTTTCTGGACCTTACCCCAAAGAATCCATGCGGCAGTGACCGGAGAACATCTACCGGAGATATATCAACTTTTCGCAAGGGAATCGATCCGACTCGGAATGAACTGAAGTGTGATGAACTGTCTCGTACGTTTTGCTTCGGATTTCATGTGTTTTTCTTCTTATTTTGATATCCCCGGGGATCACATCGGACAAAAATTGCAGGTAATATGAACTTAAGATATTTTATTTCCAAAAATTACCACGTTTTTCTGAAACCCTCAAGGATAGCGAACGAAGGCAAAAAATATATATATTTTTTTTATGATAAGGCCCTTCAAATACAGCTGATTAGATTTTTATCTGTGTATACGTTCGTTTTCTTGTTCTGTTGTAAATCCACGCAAATACATATGTAGGTTTTATTGGGTTATGTAAACGTTAAAAGGGTATGGGAAATATATTTTCTTAAAAGTAGAAAAAAAAATATTATAATAAAAAAATGTGTTATTTTAGGGCTTATATTACATGTGTATGTTTTATTATTTGTCTCATAGAATATAGTTTATGAATTTAACAATTGATCCGAGTTTCGCTGTTGGTTGCATAGAGTTCCCCTGTACATTTTCCTACGGTTTATTGGCCACCCGCCCTGAGTACTGAGCTAGTGGAGAGGCCCTATTACTATCGTATTTTTCTCTTCCAGCATAATACTTATGTAAAAAGTAAGTTTGGCGCTTGGAGTCAATGATTGACGTCCATAAATATGCTGTGAGAGAAATACGAAATTTCTTATCAATATTTTTTTTGCTTAAAAGGAAAAAGGGAAGGAAATAGATATTTTTTTTTATGATAAGAACTAATAAGTATACGGTAAACGAGTACACCCGTTACAATACTAATAATGTATTACATTAGGAATCAGTTGTATGAGATAGTGTGGATAGCTGAAGGGTGCTTGATAATCTGAGTTCAAATCCCCTATACTTACACTAGGAATTGTAATATCATTCCTAATCCAGATATTAACTTTCAATCTAATTAAAAAATAATATTTATTATGTTTTTTAATTAAGCATAAAAATGTGAAATAATTAATCCAACTTTATCTCTTATTTTCCAGTGCAATACCTTTTTTAGATATAAGTAAAACATTCAGTCCATCACATAATTTTTAAATATAGAATTAAAGATATCTGCAAAAAGGCAGACTGCATTTCATGCTGAACCAGTATTTTACATTTAAATTCATGTAATACATGTCTTTATCGAAATATTATTATTTAATTCAGCAATGCCACACTTTCTGAATTTATGTTTGACATCATCAACTTCATATAAATAAATTAATCACTATTACTGATAATTTATTAGACTAGAGACTATTATATGATTCTTAGCCTAATAGAAACGTTTAACCCATCCAGATTAATATATCTGGTTTTTAATTAACTATAAAACATTGATTAAATAATTATACTTTATCTTACATATATATATATATATATGAGATATTTTTGACATATATTTAAAATATCCATTTCACCCCACTTTTCAAACATGTTTAGTATTGTGATATGGATAAACGGCTGATCTTTTGGTTAATTATTGTCTTATATTAGGTTAAAGATTATTTAAAAATATTTATTGTATAGTAAGAGTTTTAATCTCGATTATATATATATATTAAAGCACTAGAGATATTTAGTATATATATGTGAATGTGTGTGCACACACGAGTATGTATATAACATGTGTTTGTGTAATGTACATTTTTTGTAGTTGAAATTATAATGTAATTTTTTGATGTGCATGTATATTTACATAATAGGCACGATATGGCGAAGTGGAAGTAATAGATTCAATCAGCAATAAATTTCTTTCGTTTGGGGAATCTTATCTTCAAATTCAACTGTTGACTCCAAAACCAAAGGTATTAATTAATGATTTATAAAATGTAAATTGATATTTAAAAAAGTATTGGAATAATTTTTAATTTTTATTTATGCTATATTGTTTATAATATTGATAAATTTTTCAAGCGCGGTGTTTAATTGTAACCATATAGAAGGCAATCAATCCTCCTCACCAATTCCATTAAACAGGGTGTTAGATCTATAAGGATCCCCTCACCCAGCCACAAGATAAACACTTTAAGGAAGTAAGAGTGAGTATCTTATTTCCAACTCAAATTATTATTATATGAGCAAATCTTAAGTATCTAGAAGTGTTAGCGTGAATACATAATAATTATTCACTTTTAATCCGTTTTTTATTTTAATACTTATTATTAGCACTTCTGAAATATTAAAATTTATTTTGTAACAATATTAGATGACGTTAAATTATTTAATACTCATTAAATTTAACTGTATAGAAAGCAAATTATATCAATAAAGGGGAAAATGTGTGTATTGCTTTAGGAAAAATATCAATAATCTTCACTAATAAAGCTATCAAATGAGTTAGGATTTAGGCATTTTTTTAAAAAAAACGTGACATTATTATATCATCATAAAAATGGTAACGATGTGTTAGGTGTAAGTAAAGGGGTGTTAGATTACTTAGAAAAAGTACAAAGGGGAAGTAGGAAGATATGCATTAGATGCAGATGTGTGGATGGCAAAGGAGGCAATATAAGGAGAAATGAGAAGGTCAAGTTTTTATATGAGAGATGCAAAAAGCAAAATGAAAGTGTTTGGTAGATTGCAGTTTATGGATAATAAGAGAATAACCAAAATAGTATTCAATTGGGTTATGAGTAAAGGGCAGCCAACAAGATGGATAAGAAAAGTGGTATGGTATGCAGAAGATTTGGATAAAGAATTTATGCCAGAATACTTATACAGAAGGTGGGATGATTGTGTTAAGAGAATTTTTGAGTATTATAATTGCAATGAATGGGATAGAAGAATAAATGCATTAATAAAGAATAGTAAGCTAGAGAGATGGAGAACTAGTAAGGAGAGTAGAAAGAGTTTAAATATATATAGAAGTAAACAGAATATTGGGTGAGAGTTAATTTAGGATAATAGAAAGGAAAGTAGTTTACTGTTTAAGACTTGAACAGGATCTTTGGCAACAAGATAATATACACATAAATAGAAAAATGTGGGTGATTTATCTTGCAAGTTGTGTAAAGAATGCAAAGATAATATTAGACATCTGTTAGTTGAATGTAACTCCTTGCAAGTAGAAATGAAGTTGTTGGAAAATAAGTATAAACAAAGGGATTATATAGAAGATGGTTTCATGGTTTTTATGCAGAGTTTTGAAAAAGATAAGGGGGAATGAAATATAAAGGCCATATAGTTGACAACGATTATGTTGTGAAATGGGATGGAGCAGGATAGATAAGAATATGGGATAAACTTAAGGCAGAGAATAGAAAGGGATGGTAATGTGGCTAACAGGTTTCTCTGGGCATGATAGCTGATAGATTCCTGTCTCCAATAAAGGAGAAGTCACAGTGCATGTCATCATCACTTACAAAGATAATGGTTTGTGCAAGATTGAATACAATACACTTACAAATGTCCTTAAACTATTACCTCCTAGTCAACCAATAAATATAATTGAAAAGCCATTAGATTATGTTATATACATTCCAGACAACTTTGTATTAAAAACTATAATTGCAATAAGTTGTATGAATAAAATATATTTTACTGTTAACTTTATTATTGGGATCATATGAATGTTATCTAAAAATATAAATAATTTATAAATATAAATAATTTGTATAAATTTTGAGATAGTAAATCTTCCATGGGTATCTTTCATGATTCCTTTCATGACTGAACTAGTATTAAAAAAAAACATTTTTAATTTTCAACATTCTCTTTAACTTAACTCAACAAATAATAATTTAAACAAATATTTTGGATCATAACACAAACAAATTATAATAACAATATTTAAAATAAGATATAATAAATTATTAGCATATAATAAAATAACAAACATTATTTATAAAAAACAAATATTCTACCTTCATTGTATATTATTGAGATCTATTATGATTTCATTAACTTCATAGTTTTATATTTATCTTATGAAAGTTCAGTATAATAATTTATTCTTTAAAAAGCACTACTTTCATACATGAAAAATACTGGGGTGACTAATTAGTCACTTGAAGATTATTTTAAGAAAAATGGTGATTTATTATAACAATGCTATTATGATTTACTTTTTAAATTCAATATGTCATCTAAAACTTTGATATTAGTTTTCCTAGACAAGTCTTTTTTGCAAACTTTTGGTAGGATTTGTCTTTTTAAACTCTAACAATAGAACCCATAAAGAGCTAATTGTATTAATTTGTTTCAAGAATTAGCAGGGCAGTGAAATAAACATGTAAATTAAATCCCAGGTGAAAGAGAAGTATGAACTACTGAATCCCATGTGAATTGCAACCAGTTATGCTGCCATGTATGTTTTAAAAAATGTATATACATGAATTATAGTGTTTCAATATCTTTACCATTTGCCATTATTTTGAAATCAATAAATTAATAGGAATATGATAGAGTCTCACGTATTTAGGTGATCTTAGCATGTTATAAAAAGAAAAGTTTGTATATCCTGTGATATCAGACTGAGAAACACAAACGCATATTACCATTGGATGATATATATATACAAAATTTGAAGGTACGTTATTTATTAATATATATTCCAATTTATCTAATAATGAGATTTTTTCATTTTCATTATTAGTCATATATTAAAATTATTGATGATAATTGCAAAATTTAAAGTTTTTTATTTAAATAAAACAAGCAAAACAGAATTATTATAATTGCTGAAAACTGACCATTTCCAAATATTGAAGAAGAAACTAGAGTTTATGTGAGCAATAGATTTCAATTACCTATGAATATCAAAATCTTTATACAATAATTAGAAAAAAAATTACAAAATATTTTTATAATTGGCATAAGATTTTCTTGTATCTTTTTTATAAATTCAGTCTCAAAGAATGCCTATCAATAGTTACTGATGATGCTATGCTTATTATTTCTATTTGCTTTCTATGATGATCTATTGATTCTTTGCATATTACCATATAAAAATAACTTGGATGTGATTTATCCATATTTGCTTAGCAATTCCACATCATTACAACATATACATATATATAATAATAAATAATCATAACATTTTTAAACCCAGACTTTCAAGCTTCTTTGAGTCATCCATTCCATCCAATATATCTGAACACATGACCACATATATGTGAAAAAGATAAATTATCTCCAATATAGGTATTTCATGCTGAACTAGAACACATCAGTTGATTCAGATAATTATCTCCCACACATACATATAATCAGTGTTTGATTTATATTAAGGTAGTAAATCTTCACATTTTAAATGTATATGTTTCTATCCTCTCCACTGTCCAACTCTTTAGCCATCCATATCACTGAAAGTCTGATGATAGAATGCTCAAAGCCCTTGTTGATACCAATGTTATAGTCATACCCATGTTGACCTTATGTCAATCTGATCCCTCATATGTAACACTTTAATATGTCCATTTAAATACACAGAAAGGGGATGGGAAGAATACAGGCTAAATATGTCATATTGAAATACAAGTATAGCACATATACTTAAGCTAGATATAATTAAAGGGAATTTAAACCCATACATTCAAGCTTCCTTCACCCATAAACTCTATTCAACATAACTGATACATATGATTACATATATTCATGGTTCAGCATGAAATTCTTGTATTGGAGATCATTTATTATTTTCATATGTATGTGGTATCATGTGTATCAGTTATATTAGATAGAGTGGATGACTGAAGGAAGCTTTTCAGGTCTGGGTTCCAGTTCTTTTAATTATATCTAGCTTAAATAACTGAAACACACAGGCTTATTATATACCTGTGTTTATATATGTAATATATAGGGTATATGAGCACAGACTTTCACATGACCCACCACTCACTACTCTATTTCATATTACGGATACACTTGAACACATATATGTTGAAAAGATAAATAATCACCAATATACGTATTTCATGCTAAACCAGCAATCATCTGTTGGTCCAGATCCCCATCTCCACACATATATGTTATAAGTGCTCAGATATATATTAAGATAGCCAATCCTCATACTTTAATGGACAGGCTTCAATCCACTCCACACTCCAATTCTTCAATCGTCCATTCAATTGAATATATATACTATACTTGTATTTCAATATTACATAACATTTTTTGTAAATATATATAATTGAAAATCAGAAGTAACTAATTTTTCTCAATCTTATATATTGTAAAAAACCAAGGAAAGGTAGAACACAATTCTATATTTAGCCTCTGTTGTTGTATAAGTATAAGTTTGTTTTTGAATTAGTTTTTAAATTACAGGGTTAATTTTTATATTGTTTTAATCTTTGTATGGATTAAATGGTCTGAAATCACCATTAATATATTCAGATGGTGTCTTACTTTTAACAATCTCTGAACATATATGTTTTGATAAATGTAATAGTAAATAATCACGACTATTTTTTAAATAAATGTAAATGAAAAGGGGAAGTAATTACCTTGCTCTGAATTATGTAATGTCAAGAAACATGAAAAGATAAAATACCATCCTATATTTAGGTTCTGCTGTCATATAAGCTTACTTTTTGGCTTCAATTCTCATCCTCTGAATATATTAATAGCGTTTTCGGAACATTTAGTCTGTGCATAAATTAAAACAATAGATAAAATTCACTGTATAATTTAAAAACCAAGTCAAGAACTAAGCTTATATAAACAACAGAGCATAAAGATAGAATGGTATCATTGTATCTTTTCACTGTTTTAGATGTTACATAACTCAGTGGTAGGTAGTTAATTCTGCTTTTCAATTATAGATATTTAAAAAAAGTTATGAGGCTCTAAGATCATCAATGCAAAGAGCACATTCAGAAATATGCTTTTTGTAAATTGTTTGTTAACAATTAAATAAATCCACTTTTTATCACTGTAAAATGCTTATATTATTTATTCAATCACTCTAATGTTTTGATTCACCAGAAGTCTTCTTCAGAGTTAAAAATGTATCTAAATGTATAGAAATATATAAAGAAATAGTTTATCTAATCAATATGAACATGTATACTTATATATATATTAACTCTGAAAAAGACTGTTGGTCAGTCAAAATTGTTAAATTGATTAAAAAATAAAATAAACATTACTGTAGGATTTGTTTAATTGTTTTATAATTTATCAATATATTGTACCGGGCATATCTCAACCCCATTCTAACTTTTAGCGTACATATCAGGCATGAGGTGATAGTAGATCTTAGGGTGAGATATAAATACTAATTTTAATAAAAATATACATTCAATAATCTAATTTATATTAATAGATTGTAAATTAAGCAAGATCTTGGACATGGTTATTTTATTACCATGCCAATGAACATCAAAAAGTTAATGGCTGCATACCTTTGAAAGAGTGTGAATAATACACGTCTTTGCGCACCATTCCCAAACAGAGAAAATCCCTGACTGGAAGGATATACAATCCCCAACCCATTACCTAACATATAACAACTTTCAAAGGCCCGGTAAAGTTGTATCCCATTTGCTAGGCTCAGCCTCTTATCTCAGGTGATATAAAAGAAATTTAAAAAGTCACTCACAGAAATATATTTACTTGTGTCATATTTTCAGAAATGAAATAAAATAAATATAATGCATACCACTAA
The DNA here is from genome assembly GCA_028023455.1 of Epiperipatus broadwayi. Classification (NCBI taxonomy): domain Eukaryota; kingdom Metazoa; phylum Onychophora; class Udeonychophora; order Euonychophora; family Peripatidae; genus Epiperipatus; species Epiperipatus broadwayi. The sequence continues at coordinate 4,924,546 of JAQFVV010006258.1, read as the reverse complement.
ATAAGTTATAAAATATTTATTACACATATCAATTAATATGTTTTAAATCCCATTTTTCCATTACCAATTATATACATAAAAGAAAATAAATTATTTAATCTGTATCCCTTAATTAACTCATAAAAATGTTTGGATGAAGTGGTCTGAGTTCTATACCCACACATAGATATTAGGTGATAATAATAAATACATAAAATAATATGAGGTCATTAAATATTTGGTCGTACATGTATGCTCATTTCTGCATTCATTCCACAGTTTAATAATATTTTTAAATAGTACATTAATATACACTTAAACATATCAAGAAATAAAATTATACCATCATTTTATGTGTATTTGCTTAACTTAATGTATATGCATTTAAATGGTTTGAGCATAACTATTATACAATGTAAGATTCACACACTCGTCTTATAGTTTATGTACATTTTAAAACAAATGTGGAGGAATGACTGACTTAGAAATCCTGCACATAGCAGATAAATGACTTACATACATGTACCACTGAAATATAAATTAGATCTCTAGCATAATTAGATTTTAAAGATGTGATATAATGTAAATATATAAGTAGTAAAAAAATATAATATTAAAAAAAATTTAAAACACAAAAAAGAAAATAATATTACTAAAAGGTTGAAATACGTTTTACTCTCCAGTGTCTTGGGACTTCATCTGGACTTGGGTCTCTGAACATCAGGGTGGCAAGGACTTCTTTATTTCACTATGGTGGTTTGGTGATATTCATCATCAATATCTGCTGGATCTGGGTGGCTACATACTGAAGCTGGCTTCTATCCTATAATCATCTTGTTGGTTGGTGTAGGAAGGGTGTTCATTCAGCAATTATTAATACTGTGGCAATCAGACGAACACTGCTATTTTTTGGAAATGATTCCATGAAGACTCAGCTCTAGGCTCTTTCTTGACAGTTCGTGTTTTTTAAAGTGTGGCCTGAATGTGAGGTGAGTGCAGCATGTAATTGACAGTGATAGGAACTCTTCAGCACCACAAGATTTCAGCAACTTAACTTTCCTCCGAACTGACGGTGGCTCTCACCATTTAATTTTAGGTCCGTACCCCATAGCTATGGTATTCTGTGTAAGTAACCTCAGCTTTAGTTGGGGGTCATGAAATATTGGCAGGGACTAAAATATAATACTAGTCAGCCTGCAATGGTCATGCAAGATATCTTCTACAATGGCTTAGCTTGCTTTATCAATTTCTCTAGTTAAAAAGCATAATAAGAATCATAATTTCTTGAAATCTCTCTAGAAAGATGAATTAAAATAAGAAGCAAAATAATCTCTTGAAGTATCTCCTGGGAAAATGAACAAGGATAAGCAGAGAAAAAAATCTCTTGAAGTCTCTCTGGAAACACAAATCAGAACAAGCAGAGAAAGAATCAGAGAATAATGATCGCCCAGCATTGAGTGAACAGTATATATAGCACTTCCATTACATGGTCTATTTGTTTACCCCCCCCTTTGAATCATTTCCCCAAGCTTATATCTTGATGACTAATTGATTTAAAAATAACTTACATAGTTTCTTTATTACAGAATGTTATTTTTAATTAATTTTACAATACTTTTAATTTAACTTATCTAGGCAACTCAGACGACTAATTGATAACATCAGTTTTAAATTCACATACAAAGACAACAAAATATTTTGCTATAGATTAAAATTAACAAGATTTTCTATCTCTCTTGGTGTCCTATTTCTTTATACTCCTTTCTTAGTAAAAATAAGAGTACAAAGCATAATGGCTCAAAATACCTTAGTGCATTTTTATATTTGGTAGCACAATAGCCACTTGATTTTTTTTTTTTGGGGGGGGGATTAATCCAAAATCTGCTAATTAAAAAAATATATATCGATGTGTTGGAACATTTACAATTACTTTCTAATTATTTTATCTATTTTTATTTCCTTTAAAACATGTTCCGACACATAAACAACTTTTTACAGGAAAAAAAATCAAAAAACTATAATATAAAATTATAAATGTAATACATTTACATTTATTCAAAAAAATAAAATGAATCAAAAATATTGTACATATATATAATACAACATTATGCATCAATTTACACTTTGAGAAGTTAATATTCTTGCATATATACACAGGCAATTTCATCCATTTTATATAACTGAGCTGTAGCTTCCTACAGCCACCTTGTGTGTGGTTATGACCGGCACAATATAAAGAAGATATAAGGTGAAAGAAAGTATATAATACTTCATAAGTTGTTTGTTATGAATTTTGCAATTTATATAATTTGTCACAAAAAATATAACTATAAATTATTTATTTTTTTACAGCATTTAACTAACATTCATTGATTCCAGAGGTATATATTTTGATGGTTAAAAAATGAATGGATTATAATAAATTTCCATCAATTATTTAGTACAGTGTTTATTCTCAGATTAATCAAAAAAAATTTAACATTATCCTAGCTTAAAGTAGTATTTCTTTATTCTAATATTTATTTATGACTGAGCATTAAATTTCCAATAAACTTAATTATAATGATCTTAAATTATTTTAGATTGGTGATAAAATTGATGTTGGTATTATAAGTTCAACTCAAATACCAATAGCATATCTTTTGGTAAGTATTACAATATAAGGTAAATGTCTATTAAATTGTGCTACACAAACAAATATAAAAATATTTCAACAAATATATTAAACAAATTATGAATGCTGAAAATTATGCTAATAAATATTTTATAAAGATTAGAATAACTAAAATGTAATTTAAAATGTTAGTTTTAGTTTTATGAGTATGTATTTATATATATGTGGTAATAGTACAAATTGGTTGCATCTCAAATTTGTTGTTTTATAAAGTTATATGATGGCATGTTACAGTGTGTATGTGTGCCTATTTAATATATATGCATAACTTAAATTTTACTGGTTTAAGAAATCAAAAGAAATTAGTTTACAGAATTAATCATACTATTTAAATATTTTGTATAATAAAAGTGCTTCATAAAATTATAATTACTAGATTTAATTATTAAAAAGAGAAAATGAACTAGAAAGTAAATGGTAATTACTTTAGTAATAAAAGTCATCTGGTTTTGGAATATGAAATTACATTTCTTTCTATTAAAATTTGTTAATTTGAAATTATCATATTGTCAGATCTTTTCTGAATTTATTATTTAATTTCATTATAAAATTATTAAAAAAATTTTGGTGTTAATGTCTTTACTACTCCAGCTATCTGTTCTATGAATTGACAGTGTATGTGACTTGATGTTAATCTAGCATTGTGCATACAAGGATTTGTAAAAGATTCCAGTAAGATTATTTAAATTAAGGTAGATTAAACACCTATATTTATATTTACTTTTGTTTACAGTCACAGTACTTAGAGACCTTGTGATCTGAAGCTAGAAACTAGCTCTAGAGCAATAACTGTTAATTTATATATATATGGAATCATAATTAAATATTAGTAAATACAGTAATCAAAAATTTAGAAAAGAACAAAAAATATAATCATCACTTAGGAGCACTTTTAACTACCCTCTTATACTTGTCAACTAATACTTTAAAAGGTTAACCATTCCATAATTCTGTGATCTTAATGTTTGCTGCCTGCCTATTAATTAAGTAATTTTTGATTACTGTATCTACTAATTGTTTATTATAAGATTTTGTATATTGTTTTGAAGAAATATAGACATTGATTTATATTATTACACATATATAAGTGTGTGTGTGAAGACATATATTTGTGTTTGGATATGCAGTTGTTTCTCTGGATGATGAAAAAGTCATGATTACCTTTAAATTCCATTCACTGCATTTTATTTTTTTCATATTGGATATTAGTTTATAGTTTGCATGTACATTCATGGTATCATGTAACCATAGCATTGATAATGGTCAACATAAATCAGTATCCCAACATTTTTATTATGGTAGATATTTTAGCGCATAAGTATGTGTATACAGGGAATTGTGGACATACTATGCCTTATGTTAGCATTAGATAAAGAAATAGTCTACATCTTATTGAATCGTTTTTAGATCCAATATCAAAGAATCATTGTTGATTATTCTTGATTAATGTCAGTGATGCAACTTATTATTATTATAACTACTTATTTATTTTTTTCTAAGTCTCTCATGCCTTTTTTATATTTGTGTTTGATTATTCAGCAGGGATAATTATGATTGTTATTTCCCCATATTACTCCTATTTTGCTCTATTACAATGTATATATAACTGAAAATCTGCAATATGCTAATATTCTTGGAACTTTTTTTTAATATTTGTCTAAAATAAATATAAATGCCGACATATATCTTTCCTAATTGGCACAAAATTGGCTATCTAGAATTTATATATATTTAAATCAGGGATCAATTAATTTAAGATAGGCAATCTACTTTAGACTTTATATATATAATAATCACACAAAAAGACATATTTAATATCTTTTCCCACTTAATTAAGAACTTTTTGAAAAACATAAGTGGAATACTCAAGAAATAATAATATTACTAAAAAAACAGAAGGTTTACTACTAAATTTTAAAGTATTTACTATTTTACAATGTTCTAGAATGTTTTGTGATTAAAAATAATAATGTTAGAAATTTTTTAACTAAATATGGGATTGATTAAACTATAGAGTTTCGAATAAATCTGACTATTAATCACATACAATTTTCATTGGTAATAATTTAAAAATATGTCGTAAACAGAAGTTGTAATCTTAATACCTCTTTCTTCAAATAATAAACATGCAACTTGTTCACCAGTATTACATATTTTCAATGATCATGTTATTTTTTGCAAATAATAAAAATGTATTAGCATTATAAGCGAAATCTAGTACAATCTTAATATGTAAAGTAATTAACAATAAAATTAAAATCTATAAATATATACACTGAACTTTAATTTTGATAATCAAGGAAATATTAAATCTGACATATTATATTCAAGATTTTAAAAAATAGTCTTAAATATGAAGGTTAATATTACTTAATTTTTACATTTTTTTAGAATAAAAATTATTTGAATTCAATAAACAGCTTGTCTTAAGTATATTTTATACTCATGTGTCATAGCATCAGCCAGGAAGTGAACCCGCTAACCCGGGACAACTGCTTGTGAAGCAGCTGTCACTGACCTCTTGATCACCAATGCTTGACAAGTATATTTTATTCTGCTAACAGTTTTTCTCACTTCTACATTATATTATTATAACGTTTTCCATGTTTTGATAGATTCTGATAGGCCTTCTTTTACTCACCATAAATTTAGTGAAAGTTAATCAAGCTATGAATACAGAAAATATAAATATTTCGTTTCTATTTCTATAAAACATAGCTATATTTCCTGATTATCTGGCCTACCAATTATTTTGACTTATGCTAATGGTGGAATCAACTTTTTACTTATTTTTATAAGGGTGCCAGGATTCACATAAGAATCTGCTGAAATCTGTCACATCGCACATCGTAAATTAAAAGGAAAATGATTTTTAAAAAAAACTGGGTCATAGTTTACTATAGCTAAGGTGTTTTTTTTTTTTCGAGATATTATTCCGAGGGCTTAATTAATAAATATTGGCAAAGAGTAAATTATACATTCAAGTTCTAATAAACTAAAATAAATAACTAAAATTAATAATGTACAAATGAAAAAAGGACCATGCATGCTAATCTGGGTAATCATTTTATATAATCAATACAGTCCATTTCTTTCAGTTCTCTCTTTAAATAATCCATGGATCAAAATGTCATAAATCAGGGAATGTCTCTAACGGAGTTATATCATAAGTTTATATTAAGAATTGTTTGCAAACTTAATTTAGTCACTATTGGTATATGAATAGCTTAGCTTACTGGTAAGTTTGTATAGATTTATGGGATCCTGAGCTCATAGAAATTATAATTGGTCTCTCCTTCTGGCATCTTTGATTATCAGTCTGTGCTATAGCTGGAGTTAGAATCTCGGTCATGGTAACCTCTTCATTATGGTCTTCACGAGGCTTCGTTTCCATTCTTGCATGATGGCTTCATTCAGCATGTGACATACCTGTGAAGAAGTATATTACTGCCACAGATTATGCTTGTGGAAACCTCCAACTTTAAGCCATGTAACCAGAAGGTAAACAAAAGACAAGACCGAAGTTGTCCTCTTCTTTTTATACTTCGGTCCAGTTTTGAAACTTCTGTCCATATTATTATTATTATCATGGTGCATAAGTTTATAATCTTCTACATTTATTTTCTTTATCTGTTACAAAGTTCTTTTTTATAAAAAAATTATTTCACCATCTTTAATTAATATTCTAAGGTTTTCTTGATTATGATCTTTGTGCTTTTGGAATTCCTTTTGCTTATCTGGATTAGTAATCTGCATGCCTTTTTTTTCTTTCCAATTTTAACTTTTATTTTTATTACATATGAATGAAAAATTTAACTTTCATTGTAAGTTTTAAAAAAAAAAATTACACAACCTAAAAAAAAATTTTAAACGCCAATTTAAAAGATCTTTAAATTTACTTTTTCTTTTTTAGCTTTTAAATGTTTCAAATGTCAATATTTTTGGACCATCTATTTGTAGATAGTACATTATAAATAGCACATACATTAATTATAACTGTTATAATCTGTTTTCAATATGGCAACATTCATGTAAATGTTAATTTGAATTTTGATAATTTAATTTACATCTCTAAAAAAAAACTAGCGAAATTAAAAATAATGCATCAAAATAATTTTAAAAAAAATTAAAACAGTCATAATGTTAAAATAATATTATAAAGCTTTAGCATTACTATTATTTATCTCTGTAATTAAAATGCTTTAATCAGTAATTCTTTGTTAAATCTTTTTATAAGCAGCACGCAATATATTTAGTGATAATTTTATATAAAGCAATTAATGTTTATTATAGTAAAGTATAAGCAGCATTTTAAACCTGTAATTTAGCAATGTCTGGCTATATACATGGGATGAAATAAAGTTGTCATTAAGTGTATATGAATAGTTCTTAGTTTTAAGTAAACCATTACTCCAGGCTCAAGAAAATATAATGTAGAATATTTACTGAAGTTATCTGCTTTAATTTAGGCTGTCTTTATTTCAAGATGTGACATATTTGTTTATAATATTTATCTTAGATGGTTGTAAAATTATTTGCGATTGCTGGTCCTTTTATTAAGTGAAATAATATGTGATAGATGGAAATTATTATTGTATGTTATCTGCCTTATCTTCATACTTGTCTTGATGTGATACATATGTATCTGCCGACCACTCTTACACATTTTATATTTACTCTTAACAGTACTATGTGGTAGAAGCTTATTCTTACCATTTGCATACTACATGTATTTATTAGTGTTCCATAGATAAATGTAATGTAGATGTTATTTTTTGTATTTTCTCTATTATTTTTGTTACTTACCTGTATTAAAGCTTGAAGTTAATTATAGCAGTCAGTTATTTAAGTAGTTATTAGAATAGTCTATCTTTGTCTCTAATATTGCCATCCTCAACTTGCCAAGTCATTAAATCTTAAAACTGTGATAACAATTACATGTGGTCATGAGTCTATGCAGTGGATTGATATCTTTTCAGAATGTATAATAATATTTTATATTGATGTATATATATTGTCAGTGCATAAAATTCAGAAAATAAATAAAATTAATCATAGAATTTATAAATAAATAATTGTATGCACTTATCCTTATGAATTAATAAGGCAGATATAATGTTGTATGTGTTGACTTTTAGTGTATATGTAAACAAATGGTAATGTCTCAATATTTCTTTAGCAATTTATCATTTAGTGAGCTGTAAAAGAAGAAATTGTTGTTCTGTGATGTCAGAATGTAGAATGCAAACACATATTGTCTTTAGGTGATTTTCATGTGTCTTGTACATTTTGGATAGTTACGATTTATATATAAATAGATAGACAGACATATTTAGATAGATAGATAGATAGATAGATAGATAGATAGATAGATAGATAGATAGATAGATAGATAGATAGATAGATAGATAGATAGATAGATAGATAGATAGATAGATAGATAGATAGATAGATAGATAGATAGATAGATAGATAGATAGATAGATAGATAGATAGATAGATAGATAGATAGATAGATAGATAGATAGATAGATGGATAGATAGATAGATAGATAGATAGATAGATAGATAGATAGATAGATAGATAGATAGATAGATAGATAGATAGATAGATAGATAGATAGATAGATAGATAGATAGATAGATAGATAGATAGATAGATAGATAGATAGATAGATAGATAGATAGATAGATAGATAGATAGATAGATAGATAGATAGATAGATAGATAGATAGATAGATAGATAGATAGATAGATAGATAGATAGATAGATAGATAGATAGATAGATAGATAGATAGATAGATAGATAGATAGATAGATAGATAGATAGATAGATAGATAGATAGATAGATAGATAGATAGATAGATAGATAGATAGATAGATAGATAGATAGATAGATAGATAGATAGATAGATAGATAGATAGATAGATAGATAGATAGATAGATAGATAGGTGGATAGGTGGGTGGGTGCATGGGTGGGTGGTTGGTAGATAGATAGATCGATCGATAGATAGATAGATAGATAGATAGATAGATAGATAGATAGATAGATAGATAGATAGATAGATAGATAGATAGATAGATAGATAGATAGATAGATAGATAGATAGATAGATAGATAGATAGATAGATAATTAGACAGACAGATAAACATACAGATGACATACAGATAGATAGAAAAATAGATGGATAGACAGATATATAGATAGATCGACAGATGGATAAACAGACAGATAAACTAAGGTAAAACAGTTTAGTTAAACCACTGAGGAATAAATATTGTACCAGAATTTCTCCAAAAAGGAAGAGTGATGTAAAAATAATTATTCACCAGAAGTATAGAGAATTTTAACAATTTTCTATTCTTCATTTATTCTCTAGATCAAAATATTTAGAAACAGTTTGTCAGATTTTTAATTGCAAGCTATCTGATTAAAATTTAAAATGTGTTGAAATAAATAAATAAAAATATTTTTAACCTGTCTTGGAATAGATATCCATGTCATGTATATTGAGTAATACTGTGAGTAAATATTTGTATATATTTAAAATAATAGTCTTTACAACATAATGCGATTTTTCTCTTTATATATATATATTAATCAAAACAAGTTATAAATTTTGTAACTCGTCTTTAAGCTTGCATTTTATGATCTCTAGATGGAACTTTACCAATAGCCCCGACCAAGCTTTGTTTACATAAATGCCGAGAGAGATAGAATTCAAAATCTCTATTTTGAATTCTATCTCTCTCGGCATTTATGTAAACAAAGCTTGGTCGGAGCTATTGGTAAAGTTCCATCTAGTGATCATATATATATAAAGAAAGAGAGATTTAATGACTGACCAGAGAGACAGAAAAATAAATACATAATTTGACATTAATATGTGAAAAATTGCTTATATATTACTTTTAACAATTTTAGGTCGTTGCTAGAGGAGAAATTATTAAACAAATTGAACTTGAAATTCATGATACTAGTAAAGTATATAAACTCCAAACAACAGCAGAAATGGCTCCAAAATGCCAATTAATAGTACATTATATTAATGACACTAATGGGGAGTTTGTTACTGCAGCTACAACTTTTGATATTGATGGATCTATTTTCAATGAAGTAATATAAATTTCTTTTGTATTATTATTTTAGTTTACTATAATTAATTTTTACATTATTATATAAACAATCATTTCAGATATGTGTTCACCCGTGTGTATATATATATATCTGTAGTCAACTTAGTGTGGGATCTTTAAGCAAAGATTTACTATAGTTATCATCAATTTATATTCCCTATTTTGATTTACAACTGCCTATTCACTATAATGATCACAAAAAATTGAATATTTTTGGTGACCATTTTGAGTATGATGACCATCTTTTAAGATTGATGATGCCATAGACTAATTACTTTGTTATCTGAGAAAAATGGCAACATTCATGCTAAAAATATACAATAAAGAGTTTATTCATTGTACATAGTTCAGTATAGAATATTATGTTGTATTTTGATTATAAAATTAAAATATGATTAGTGTACAATACGTTAATATTTATTCTGTGTCCTTGCAAGACAGTTAATGTACTAATTAATGACATATTTAAAGTTAAAATTTAACTACTATGAAATTAAAAAACATGCTTCCTTCAGTACCATAAGTAATCAAAATGCTATTTTGAGGGCATTTAACAACCAAAATATATTAATATATTTTTTAATTAGCTTAAAAACTGTACATTTACTCATTTTTATAGCTTAAAAATTCTTATTATTGGTGCTTTGCCTACAAATTGTAAAATTTAGTTATCATAATTGTATTAAACCATTAAACATGATCACCATTTCTTATGCTTGCTCATAACTGCTATTAAAACAGGTAAAATTCTCCATACAGTAATGCCACTCACTGCAAGCCAGATTAATCAATGGATGCCAGAAGGCTTGTGCATAAAATCCCTATTTAGTGCCTACTCATCCAATATCCCCAGACTAGTTTCTAGCTTGTGGCTTTTGTCAGTGAGGAGCTTTGAATCTGAGAGCATTGCACCTAGATCTTAGGATTTAATGCAATCCTCCAGCAGTCACCTTTTATCTTTACTTAACTACAAAACAATGAGACTAAAATTGAAAACACAATAGTAGCTTCAACCCAAACTCATTAGCTTATACAGTCATATAGGTCTAAACTCAGTTCAGTACCTTGGTGTCTTCGGTTCCTTAATAACCATAGCCATCACTATCCTATTAGGCAGAATTGGTATTAAACCACTAAACAAGACTTGATTACCATTTCTTAGGCTTTCTCATAACTGTTATTAAAACAGGTAAAACTCTCCATACAGTAGTGCCACTCAGTGCAAGCTAGAGTAATCAATGGATACCAGAAAGCTTGTGCATAAAATTCCTATCTAGTCCCTACTCACCCAATATCTTCAGACCACTTCACTGTATGGAGAGTTTTTGCCTGTTTTAATAACAGCTTTAAGCAAGCATAAGAAATGGTGATCATGTGATGTTTGGAATCACTGAAAGTCAGATAATTTGGATAATAAGGCATAATTTATCATTTATCATTCTGAATTGAAAAGATGGTCATCAGTAGAGCTAGGAAGACCATTGAAGAGGTAGTGGAGTTCTTAATGCCTTAGATATAAGTTATTCTGGACAGACTGAAGAAAATAATCTTTCCACAATAGGTCAACCATCAATTTAAAAAAGGGATACATATCCGTTGGTAATATTAATAATGGGTATAGCCAAATATACTGACCATATGGATGGTGGGAGACAAAAAGAAAGAATTCATCTAACAATAATAGAATTAGTGATATATTTCTCTAACCAGCAATTTAGTTTATGATGGGAGGCTTCTACTATGCAAATGCCACTCTTATCACCTCTTCTGAGTCTAAATGAGATACCTACCAAGTATGGAGTGCAACAACAAAATAAAATGGTATTAAACATCAAGAGACCTCAATAAAAATGCCCCTCATGTTCAGGTCAGAGAAAGAAAAATGTGAATCTAGTAAAGGGTAAAGAATTAATAGATTCATTAGAAAATTGACTTAATGATTGGGAGGATAGAGTACCTCAATATGCAAGGTAGATGTGCTCCAAAATTGATGGTAATATTGAATGACTGGAAGTCAATGCATTTTTGGTTTCTGGAATATGATTTCAAAAGAATTATATGTGTATTATGACTATTAATCTTTTTATACAAGTACTTCCAAGAAAACAAAGCAAAGCAAAACTCCATATAGTAGTGCCACCTGTGCTAAACAGAGTAATCAATGGATACCAAAAGGCTTGTGCATAAAATCCCTATCTAATGCCTACTCATCCAATATCCCTAACTAGTTTCTGACTTATGGCCTTCGTCAGTGAGGAGCTTTGGATCTGAGAGCACTGCATCTAGATCTTAGGATCTAATGCAACCCTCTAGCAACCACCTTTTATCTCTACTTAACTACAAAACTATGAGCATGAAATTGAAAACACAAAAAATATTTTCAATCTAAGCTCAATAGCTTATATAATCATATGGGTCTGAACTCAGTCTGGGGATATTGGATGAGTAGGCATTAGATAGGGATTTTATGCACAAGCCTTCTGGCATACATTGATTACTCTGTTTAGCACAAATGGCATTACTATATGGAGTTTTGCTTTGCTTTGTTTATAAACAATTATGTGCTAGTACTGAAGATATGATCATGTGATCCTTGCTGGGTTACTTCCAAGAAAGTCACTACCAGTAAGATTGGCTAATAAAAAGAAAGTACAGATAGGCTCCAAACAAGTCTAGATTAATCTTAAAGCAAATATCTTAATAATATGCATTTCTGATATTAAAGAGACTGATCTATGATGTGGTGTTTGAATTAGATTTTATGCATCAGTTTTCTGTATCCTCGACTATACAAAAAGTCAAGTGATTACACAGGGACAAAGTTTCAAATTTGCATTTACAAAATTTTATTTCATCAATAAAATATATATAAAGTTAAAGGAAAATTGCCAGGTCATGATAAAGTGCACCAATATGGGTGTATTTCCTAAAGGATTATTGAATCAATATAATAAAATATTCTCAGAGATATCAGGATTTATTAAGGGATATGTACTGTAACCGTATACATATGCTGTTATATTATTTTAAAATTAAAATAAAAGTGGAAAATGAATTGTAAATAAAATTGATTTACTAAAAACATAAAAGAAAATTTAAATAGTTATTTTAACATATATATATATATATATAATCGCACAGATGGAAAACTTTAAAAAAAGGTATTTAAAAGTAAGTTAATGTAAAAAAAAAAATAAAGAACTAAAGATAAAGATTAATATTTTTTGATTAAAAGTAATATAAAAGAAAATAGAAATAAATGTTAATTAGTTTCTATTTAAAAGAATCGTGTTTAAATCTTATTGGATGGAAATGATTATTCTATTAATTGAATCTAAAGCAAACAAGCCCTTGGGCACTTTGTAATGGAAAAATCAGATGATAGATAAAAAATTAAATATTATGTGTTTCCTGCTCTGGAGCAGATTGACCAAGCGAGGCATGGGCCAGAAAGAAAAACATCACGACCAATAAGCTCAAAGGATGTCATGTGTGATAGAAGAATTTCTGATAAGGGAGTCTATACAATTAGAAAAGATGGAAATATCAAATTATTATTACCTTTTTACTCACTTAGAAAATGAAGTAACTGTTGACTTTTGAACTGCATTGTGACCCTGAAATATAAGGGTCTCACCAATGAATTAATTTCCTGTTGTGCACTAACTGTGGTGACCTCCAAACTGATGATTACTGAAAGGCAACAAACAATGGACTGGTCTTCCCAGAAATGATATAAATATTAAATGAACTTTGCTTGGATGGGTATGATGCATCATGGACAAAATAGACTTCAAATCTACCATGGAAAGAATAAATGTTTGTTTATCTAAATTGATATAGAAACAGTAAAGAAAATTTAAAATAATTAAGAACTTTTCAAATATGTAAACCTCTAAAAAAATCTCTTATCTGATTGAGCATAAATTTAAAATAGTCATATTTTCACAATATGTTTGCTAATCAATCATTTCCATTTTTATTTATTTGTTATGTGCCAAACTAAATTATTAACTTGTATTAAATTTAAGTTGGGTGTAGATGGATGCATAGATTCATTATGTTTATGTTAGGTTAAGGGGGTTAATTTTGGTCTGTCTGTCTGTCTTGTAGTTGAATCAAGGTTGGTGGATGAATGTACGGGTGTTTCATGTCAATGTAATATGAAGTGTGCTAGCAAACAGGGCTTAGTATCCCATTTAAATGCATGGCTCAAAAGGGTAGCCATCATGTTGACAATGGATGCAGATATATTCCCTGTGCCATTGATTCTTCTTGATGTATGGTTTGGGACTATAAGATGACAAAGACAACTCTCCCTCCATATGGGGCATTTCATATTTTTCTTATTAAATGATTACTTAACTTGCTAGACAGATGCACATTCCTGTATTGGATGAGGATCATTCTTCCTTAAATAATATCATGCTGCAGATGCACATTCCTGTCAGTATGGTTTTATGCTGATGTCTTTGTGTTGCATTGATCACATCGATATATCATTAACTGCAAACTTATAGTCTGGAGTTAAAAGAGCAGAGTTAGTCAAGCATGTAGTCTATGTAGCCTATCTATGCCTAACATTCTAATATATTAAATTGTATAAATTGTTTATCTGTGTGGACTTACTAAGATAACAGAATTAAAGTTTAAAGTAATAATAATAACAAACACTAAAGCAATATTAAATAATTTATTCCTCAAATTTATATATGTGCATACATAAATATTTGTGTGATTATTACTGGCAGTGGCTTATTTTATATTTTTTTTCTTTATCAATAATACTCTAAAAGTTTATATCATTAATTCTCAGCTACTCTGGAAGCTAGTGACTGAGGCATATCAGTTGAGTAAAAATGGAATCTTAACTAGAAGTATCTGCCTACTGTATAAATTTTCTAGGTTCAAATAGCCTAGTGGCACCCTGTATGGCAGATAGCGTAAGAGTTTTTTGCCTGTTATAAAACATTATATTAAAGTTATGGAGAATCAACTGTATCAGTCTAGGTCATATCCCATCACTCATCAACATCAAAAAGAAGTAGAAAAGTAGTGGCTGCAATTAGTGAATTGGGGAATAGTAGCTATGTGCTCATCCTCTTATAATAACCTCTTGGTTGAGGTAAATAAAAAGAATAGGCCCATGAGGTTGGTTTCATCTAGAAATATTCCACCACTAATCCAAGTTGGGTTAATTCAAAACAAGTTTTTAACAATCCTGGATTTAACCTCAAGCTATTGGTAGATCAAACACCATAACCATGATTGGAAGTATATGCTATTTGATATAGTGGCTACTCTTTTTAATTTCAATGAAATGCCATTTGAATTGATAAATAGTGGAACAGGTTTATTCAAATGTCTGGACCAGATTTTGTCAGAGAAACTTAAATCTATTGTAACTTTATAGGTAGTCTATATGGTGATTGCTTCTCAAAGCCTCTAAGAACATTTAATACACTAAGAACTTTTTCAGGAATATAAAGATAGTGGTCTATGGATTAATATAAAAAATCACTTTGATGGCTACTGAAGTGGTATTTTTAGGCTATATAATGGGAAACGATGGTACTAGAACACATCTTAGTGGCCATAAAAATTTCAAGACTGATAATTCATAAACAAGTCAGATCATTCTTAGGCTTGTGCAATTTTTATCATAAATTCTATCCCATTTTAGTCATGGATATGCAATTTCTTCTGCAACTATTGGAAAAAATGCAATTTTAGAATTTGACTTCCACACATGATGGAGATTTAGAAAAATCAAAGGGAAATTTATTGAGATGGTGGGATTGACATATCCTGATTTATGTAAACCATTTTATGTCCAAACTGATAACAGAAGCTATAGAATGGGAGCAGTTCTTTTCAAATGCAAGAGAATAAACACCCAAGAGTTCTTTATTTCCTGAGTAGATTATTAAAAGGTCTGGAGCTGAATTATACAGTCTCTGAAAAAAAGGCCTTGACTGTAATATGGATTTTTCAAAAACTGAGACAATTCAGTTTCAGATATTATAGTGATTACAGATCAAAAGATTCTTGGATTTTGAACTATAGATACCAACTAATAGTCAGTTTGTGCAGTGGAGCCTCTACCCTCAGGAATATTGGTATTCAGTTCAATATTTTAAGGGAACAGAAAATATCAAAGCTGTCATTCTCAGTCAAAATCCGAATTATTTAGAACAACAACATTTAAGCACTGAGAAGCTTTATATAGCCTCTTTTAATCTAAAAATAGATGAGTCGAGTCTATAGAAGAGTTTAAAAATTCTTGCCTCAAATACAAGGAAATAATGACAACTCAAAGAAGTAATAGTTATTTGGAAAAGAGAACAGTTCAAAAAATAGATCATTCTCATAAAGAAAGAAATACTAAGTAAAAGAACACAGTTGGAGGATTCTAATCCCATATGGTCTCGGAAAAGATTTAATCAACTATGTACACAGGTTATAGAGACATTTTAGCCTTTGTAAAATAGAATATTTATTTATGTAAAATATTATATTGGATAAAATGATATCAGTGCTGAGTAATTATGAAATATGTCTTTGAACTAAATGTGGCAATAGGTTGTATGCAGGAGCTTTTATGTCCCATCTTGTATAAGAGGCCTAATGAAATTTTAGCTATTAATTATTATGGTTTTTTGCCAGCATTTTGATGGAAGAGATATTTACTAATTATTAAGTGTGTCTTCTCAAAATGGCTGCCTATTCTATTACCCAAGCTAATATAAGAAATATTATTAATATATTGGAAAAACAACACATTCCTACAAAACAGAAAACTCAAACACATTCTGATAGACCATGAAACACCTTTTCTATCTACAGAATGGCAGTATTGGATATAAAAGAACATCATCTAACATATACTAACTTCCATCTGAAATCCACAATTTAACCCATGTGAAAGCATTATGAGAGAGCTTTTAAGATTATTGAGAGTTGTGTTCTTGAGAATCATCATGAATGGGTTAAACAAATCAAGACCATAATAAATTAGATCAATTGGATCTGGAATGACTCCACAGGATCTGACCCTACCATCTTCATTTTGGGAAAGCCTCTCCAAATTTGATAAAAACTCCTTTGGATGTAATAGCAGAAAAAATGAATATGGAAAAGGATCTGGATTGAGCATATTAGAGGATGTGTATGAAAGAAAAAAGGGGGAAGCATAAACAAAAGAAAACCCATTATTCTTTTAAGCTTAGTCAGAAGTAAAGTGCTTGTGAATGTGTCAAATGTGAACCATTCTGAGCAACATTTTAAAATATTAAAAATTTTATGCACGACCTTATGAGATTGCAAAGAAATCAAGATGAAAATGCTTTTTTTTTATTCAGGATGGCAAAAACATAAAGAGACCATACAATGCTAACATCCTCAAACCATATAAGATGACAAATTATAGACTCATTAATGGTATACAATTATCAGCTTATGAAGAAAGCAAGAATGTCACTATTTTAAAATGTTTATTTGACCAAAATATCAACAAAATAATTGCACTTAAATGAATTGAACAGTGTTATTAAGAAGAGAAATGGAATGTTTCACAGTCCCATTGTCTCCTTTTATGGAAGAAGATATGCAACCATTATCTTCACAATTCCAAAGTTACATTGTGATTTTGGAAAAATAATCTGTGAGTGCTTACCTACATATGTATATTAATACATGGTGGAAATAAATGAACGAGGAAGGAAATATCCACATGCTGAAAATAATTAGGTGAATAAAAATTTTATTTATTTAGCAAATATGCACCAATGTATTCTTTTGATTAAGTTTTCTTTGGTTAGAAAACAGATTATAAATTTGTTGAGTAAGATTTCCCATGTAAATGAAGTCGATAATATGTAAGAGATCTCTCTCTCTCTCTATCTGTTGCTCTTGTTTGAAAAAGTACTGTAGAAGAAAAAAAGAATTAACTATTAAAAATTATACAAGGAGTGTCAATTTTTTATTTTAATTACTTTGATTTATTATAAGGTATGAAAATATTCATTATATTTGAATATTCTTTTAATATGGAGCCCTAGACCAAAAGAAGTAGCACATCAGCTCTTATCCAAAGTACATTGTCCAATGTTTTTTCTCACGAACTATTAGAAGCTGCTGGAAAAAAAGATAAACAGAATCTCACAGACAAATTGCCAAGAAACCTTGTTGTTTCAAGCAAAATAAATCACTAACATTACATGTAACTTTATTCCATGTTTGAGTGATAACAATTCAGAAAACGAAAGATATTCAAAGGAAGAAGAAAGACTTTCAAGACCTAATAGTAAGATAGTCTAAAGGAAAGAAATTTAATGTTTTATATATTTTTTTGAATATTCAAGATGAATAAATAAAAGATATAATGAACTATAAAAAAAATAGAATAAAAAATTGAAATTTGAGATTGCCGAGTATGATAGTATATTTTGTTCATGGATGAAACTCTTTCAAGGAAAGTTGTATTGAAATAAATAATAATTTATATATATATTGTAACCTTTTGATCACTTATCCATGATAAGAGTAGAATATAAAATGCAAATTATAGCTCCAAATTTTTAAATTTAAAAGTGAGATAGTAGTAATGCTATAAACTTTGGCATAATAGTAATAAATGGTTTAATACATAAAGATTAAAAAGAGAATTCTGTAGAGATTTAATAATCATTGTTAGTTATAAATAATTTATATTATAATCTAACATATAATTTTAATATAATGTTTGTCCATTTAAATAAACATCATTACTTAGAAATTTGACTTTAATTTATTTTAATGCAGTGCTCCTTTAAAAGCTAAAGATCTAAAATTGTAGTTAATGAAAGAAGGAACAATTATAGATTACAAGATAATAAATCTATTTTAAAATTACTGTAATCATAAGATTTTAAACAAAAATATTTATTATTAAACTTTAGTAATAAATTCACTTAATAATATCATTTACTAATTGTATAATTAGAATCCAAAACTTTGGTCTTGTCAAGCGTTGTTAGCTGAGAGGTCATCACAGCTGCCTTGCAAGCAAGTAGTTGGTTGCAGACAGTTGTGGGTTCATGTCCTGGCCGATGCTATGACATATGAAAAAAAAAACTTTGGTCTTAAAGAAATGATTTAAAGTAATTTCATTTGTAAAATAATTATTAATTTCAATTATTTTAAATAGAAACAGAAAAATCTTTAAGTTAAAAATTGTACAAGTTGATTTGGGATATTGACCAATGAGAGTTGAGTAAGCATTTTTCTGATGTCATGTTATTCAGGGTTTTAAAAAAACTCACAGCAGATGATCAGAAAGAGAGATCAAGAAAAATATAAAGCAGATAGCAGTCTCAATTTATTTCTCCATAAAAAATTATAAAAGTTAAAAATATTTACTAGTAAAAATCATCTTTAAAAAGGAGTATTGGTGTTTGAGAGGTCAGTGACAGCTGCTTTACAAGCAGTTGTCCCAGGTTAGCGGGTTCACTTCCCGGTTAATGCTATGACACATGAGGAAAAAAAGGAGTGTAAGGTTACAAAATATTTTCAAGAAATTATTAACACCATGGAGTAAACTAAACTAATCTTCATTGCAACAGAAGTGCCAATCTTGATTGTCCACTTATAGCCAAGATAATATCCAAAGAAGCTTGAAATAAAATCAAACTTGTTATTTTAATTTTGCCTGAGGTAACCATGAGAAAGGAAAGACAGCGTCCACATGAGAAAGCATTCATTTATTTTTGTCAAATTAAGTGTTTTTATTAATCATAGATTAAATGTGAAAAACAGATCAAAATTCCTAGAAATAAATTTTAAAGCTGATAGAAATAATTTATAGAATGCTAAAAATAATTAAGTAGGCACAAGTGATGAATGCAAGGAAAGCTAATCTTCATTTGAATTAAACATTGGATATGTAAGAAATAATTTGCAATATTTTGAATAAACTATTTAGCCTATACTTAATAATGAAAAAAAACAAACAGATAAAACTTAAATGAAGATTTTTTATATTTAAATAGAAGATGAACTTTGATTATAGTACTTTAAGAATGGAATATTAAAATGGGAAGGATAAATTTTAGAGGTCTGTGTAACTTTTAATAGGAGGTGATAGTCACAAAATGACATACTACCAGCCAGATAATTGAACAAATTTCTCAGATATGTGTTTAAAATTTTATGAGTCTAATAAGTAATTAGAGAAGGAAAGAAATGCAGAAATAAACTCACTGATGTCTTAGTTAAACCTGTTTAGAGAAGGAAAGAAATACAGAAATAAACTCACTGATGTCTTAGTTAAACCTGTCTTAAAGTGTGCAATGGGAAACATCATGTGGAGATTGTCTTTAAAAATGTATTAAACACTTTTGTAATGTATTTGTTTTCAAAGGCAGGATAAAGCACATAGAACTTCAAACTAGTCAAGAAGGAAAGATGCATCTAATTCTGTACTTTTGTCCCATCAGTTGTGTTTGTGTGTCTAACATTTTGTTTAATTATGTATGTCTTTTAGCAGAATGATGAGAAGAGAAGCACCCAAATGCATGAAGAATGGTAAAGATCTACAAGGTAACCATGGTAATATTAAACTAGAATTTGAAATGGGTTTAAAAAAACAAGAAGAAAAGGATTTTAATTTTAAATTTACTATTAATAAATTTCTTGTCTAATATAAATAGGAATGCAAAGTATTTTTTATAGTAGTGATTAAAAGAATTCTTATAGGCAGTCTAATATATAGGGTTAAGATTTATTAACTTTTATATTATGTATTCTTGTTAAAAAAAAGTATGCTTAAAGATAGGAAGACAGTACATATGAGTTACAATATGAAAGTATGTGTGTGTGGAATATATTATTTAAACTGTATATTTTAACCAGTATAAATTTTCAGAAAATTAAGTGTGGTAAAATATGTTAAAAGATATTTCAAATTTATTGTTAAATATGTTTAATAAAGAGGAATGAACTAGTGATTACAAATAAAATTTGATAGGATTCTTTGAAAAGAATAATAAATATATTATAAAATGTCCGATGAAGACTGCTGGATAGTCGAAACTGTAAGGAGAATAAAGAAGTTTTTAAAAAAATTTGTTGCATTAAAGTGTATAAGAAAGAAGTGTTATAAGCAATATATATAATATTTATGAGAGTGAGAAAAATGTGTAATGTAAGGTAAGATCATGATCTCATTTGTCAGAAAAGAAAAAAATATGATATTGATAGAAATAATAAAAATAGATTATTTGTTATGTAACATGATTGTAGATATGGATAGAAAAATATTTCATGGGAAGATTATATTATATTGTTAGTCTAGAAGTAGTAGAATAATAGATGCCAAGTACACAATTGAGAAAGATGAGTTAAAATTCCAGGATAAGGTAAAATATCATCCAGAAGATCTGATGAGTAGTTAAGTGGGAGTAATCTTTGTGATACCCATATAGTTTTTAGAAGAAGATGTGAGGATTTTCTGCAAAGAAATGAGGGTAGTATATACTGTAAGTGCTTAAGGAAGAAGCCAGGATAAAATGGAGGTAAAGTCATTAATAAAATAATTACCTGCCAAAATATGACACCTCATATTTAAAAGAAACCATTTTTTTATTATGACATAATATTTAATAAAATCAGTTTTTTATCTAAAAGTTTTAAGGTAAATAATATAGGAGGCATCAAAGGTGGATTAAATATTTAAAGGATTTTATAATTTTTCCTAAGTCTTGACACATTTGCTTGATGGTAAAACCATGTACAGAACAAATATCTTATATTTTTTATAAAATTTGGATAAATCACTGGTTGAGTAAAAATAACAGACATCTAAGATCAATATAAAACATGATTATGAGAGAGAGAATGAATGGATAAAATAAATTTCATCATATGATAAAGAATCCTAACTTTATTATTCATTTTAAATACATCAGAAATATTGTTTTTATTTTTTAATTATCACATCATTAATAACTTTGTTAATAGAACTTTTTTAAATATTGAATATAATTTACTATTAGAAGATTATTAATGTATTGGAAGTTATAAAATATCATGTAATTTGGGAAATGACTGTGAAGATCTCAGATAACTCATGAATGATGCAAATATATCAGATTAGCAGGAAAGCATACATAATGATAAAACAAACTGATAATTTTAAAAGAAATAGATATAAATTATGGGAAGGGTAAAGTGAATATCATAATCATTAAATTTATTTGTAAAGAATGTAAATAAGTTATTATCAACGTATAAACAGTTTCATGCTAATTTTTTTATTGTTAAGAAAGTATTTAACCTAATGTGCATATGTTTTGTTGTTTATAAATATTGTTGTAAATAAAAAACCATATTGATTTAACTTTATAGTAGTGGTTTCATTGTGTTTGAGAGTCATTTCCATCATAAGGTCACATCAATAAAAAACATTATCCACATATGATCATATTTTGATTACCTGCCTTATTTGAGGAGTTCTGTTTAATATTTTATAAGTAATACACTAACTCAAATAATAACTATACCAAAAGGGAGCATGGTACTTCAGTTTGCTATGGATATAAAAGAATCTTCAAGATCCCTGTGAAAAATACTATTCAGTATTAGCAAATGCAGAGCATATAATAGAAATTAGTAGTATGTTAAAAGTCACATCTTAAGTTTATAATCTTATTGAAACTATATTATATCATAAATTTAAAGTAATATCTTATTTCAGAGTGTAAATTAATAACCAATATGTTTTAAGGTTTGTGGTTCAGAAGGATTTAATCACAGCAAGTGAATGCTGATTATTTATGAGATGTATTTCAGTGAACTGAACTTTGTAGATAATAACGGCATAATAAAGCTTTGATTATAGTCAAGCATTGGTGGTTGAGAGATCAGAAACAGCTGCTTTACAAGCAATTGTCCCGGCTTAGTGGGTTTGCTTCCCGACTGATGCTATGACCCATTAGAATAAAGCTTTGATTATAAAAAAAAATCTTCAAGTCACACAATAATAATTGCACAAGTTTTTTATATAAAGTTTTGTAAAATATTGTATTTGTCATTCATATATGGATGTATTAACATAAAATTGCAAATATGTATTTTGTTTAATTATTAATGCAACATTAAACACCCAAATACAAAGCAGAATCATCTATGATCCTAGTTACACATTTATATTGATTTGTAAATATGACCCATTTCTAGATTATATATGTAATAAATAGTAACTGTAAATAGAAATATGGTGTAAGAGGATTAGTTTGGAAATTATGTTGAATAGTTCAATAAAGCTAAATATATAATACAAAAGTGTTGTCTTGTTGAAACATCAGTATTTTATTTTAATTTTATTTAATTAAACATGGTTGATCATGAAAATGTGATTTATAAAACATCTTTTGCCCATGAAAACATTTGTTTCAATATAAACATATACACAGCTACAGAGAAGCTTGTTATTTTTATAAATTAAATATGGCTTAGGGCTTTCAAGAACTTATGGTGTTCTCCAAGATGCTAAGCTATATTTAATTTATAGAAATAACAAGCTTCTCTGTAGTTGTGTGTAAGTATACTTATTATATTTATTACATAAACAGTTAATGTTATCACATATTGTAATTGCAAATATAACTTTTTCTGTATTTAGTTTACTAATTTATGATATCTAGCAATTTGTATAACATTACAAATTTGACCATAGTTGTATTTACCTAGTGTACATGGATTTAATGTCACATAACCATTTTAAATACAATATGAGCAAGTATATCTACATTTTGAAACAAAAAAGTTAAAATATTTATATTTTAAGCACAAGTTACTATTCTCACATTACTGAAAATGGAATGAAATGTATTAAAATTCATACATGGATTATATATGTCTTGATTTGTAAAAACATTAGTAAATTAAGATAAATTTTAAATTTTAAAAAGCATTAAGTAATAAATGAATTGCAGTCACTTTCAGTTATTACTATGTAATCCTGCAGTTAATGATGATTAGCTTCTGCAATTTACTTATCTAAAGGTGTTTTTTTTTAATTAAGCATGATATACCTATTTACTTAAAATGTATATTGTTTGTGTTTATATTGTTTTTGCATATATATAATATTAGAAATAATGTTGAATCTTCATTAAGTAGAGAAAGTTTTCTTATAGGTTACTCTTGATTTTTCTCTCCCTGAAGGGAAGTCATTTAATTCAACAATTAATTCTGTAGTAACTGGTACGGAGATATTTTTAAATGGAAAAACCACCCCATATTCACATGTAGGTCTCCTAGCAGTTGATAAAAGTGTAAAAATTTTAAAATCTGGAAATGATTTAACTGCTGAACAGGTATTAAATTTAAATATAATATGGTCTCTATTTTAAAGTCATTGACTTTCTTATATATATATATAAATGCATATTCCTATTGTTAAATGTAGTATATATATATTTAGATATTGCGGGAATTGTCTTCCTATAATTTTCCGTCTGTATTTGAAGGAAATTTTCCTTGGTGGAGTAATAATATTAAAGGAAATTCTGCTTTTCAAATTTTAAAGGTATATTTTTAAAATTAATTATTAGCTTTTAAAATAAGTATTTTAATTAAACATTTTTGTATCCTATGAAATATAACAGCTTACAATACTATACTATGTGCTTAAAATTATATAATAATTTTAAACTCTTTTACATTTTAAATAATTAATATTCAAATATAAGTGTTAAGTATATACTTTACCTAAATATAATTAAAGGGATTTGAACTCAAATTTTCAAGCTCTCTATAGTCATCCACTCTCATTTGCCATCTTATTATAAACCAAGCACTGATTATATATATATATGTATGTGTGTGTGGAAATGATGATCCAGACCAACTAATGAGTGTTGGTTCAGTATGAAATACTATATTGGAGATCATTTATTCTTTTCACATATATGTGGTCATGTATGTCGGTTATATTAAAGAGCGTGGATTACTGTAGGGAGCTTGAAAATCTAGTTTCAAATCCCCTACAATTACATCTAGGTTAAGGATATACATTATGCTTGTATTTCAATATTACATATTCAGCCTGTAATCATGCCCATCCTTGTTCTGGGTATTTAAATGGACATATTAAGGTCCTACATATGAGGAATCAGATTGACTTGAGATCAACATGGGTGTGACTATAATATTGGCATCTTTAAGGGCTTTGAGCATTCTATCATCAGATTTTTAGTAAAAAGGATGGCTGAAGAGTTGGAGAGTAGAAAGGATTCAAGCCTTTCCATTAAAGTCTGTAGATTTGCTATCTTAATATAAACTGAGCATTGATTATATATGTGTGTGAAAAATGATAATCTAGACCAACTAATAAGTGATGGTTCAATATGAAATACATATATTGGAGATCATTTATCTTTCTCACATGTATGCAGTCATAGGTGTTGGTTATATTGGATAGAGTGGATGACTGTAGAGAACTTAAATGTCTGGAATCAAATCCTCTTTAATTTTAAATAATTGTATATAACTTAAAAATCATTATATATATATGTAAGTGAATTTACTCTTCCATTTATTTTTGAAACTTTTAGAAATATGAAAACAAAAAAACTCTTAGAACAAGTTTTGAAAAAAGGAATCATTTATGTGGCAGATTCAAGATTTAAATATTCAATTAATATTTCTCTGGGCTAAAATATGTGGATATATATGTGCATTGTGGACAAAGATTTCTACCACCACCACTGCACAAAATCTTTCAGAAACTTATAGCATAAGTCTAATTGTCAATCAATCTAAATTAGTCTAATTTTGCCTGAAGTCTCAATATTTTGAAGGAACCAAGTTTAGATAATGGTTTATGAAAAAAAAATTATTGATTATAAATAAAAACTCATTGAAATTGGCTCAAATTGTCTGGTGATAGTTGAAGAAAACATTTATATTTATAACGAATATTTTCTAATATTATATATATATACAATTAAAGATACAAATATGTAATAATACTTTCTAGAAATTTTCATAAACTTTTTAAAAACCATTTTCTTGTTGGATATATGTTTCTATTAGAATCCTGCCATTATCAGCAGTCATTGAAATTAGTTGAGGCCCCATCAAATATTGCTTATTTTTACCACTAAACATCACATGATCACTATTCTTTATGCTTACACAAGCTATTTATACAGAGACTAAACTCTCTTAGTCTGGGGATATTGGATAAATAGACACTAGATAGAGAGGGATTTTATGCATAAACCTTCTTGCATCCAGTGATTACTCTGGCTTGCACTGAGGTATTTTTATTTGTCGATTTTCAGCCACTTTCATAAATAAATTTATCACTTGCAAGTTTCGGGCCGGTTGTTGATGGTGTCGCAGCACCATCTGATGGTGGCAGCACAGTCTTCATACAACTACCAAATAATCTAGCATTCAAATAAAAACTTAATTAAGTAAATAATAACATAAATATTTCACAATTAAAATAATAATAATAATAGCAAGTTTAATCATGTTTATAGAAACTTTCTCGATCTTCTAAGCAGCAACATGTGATAAAAAAATAAATTAATCTCTTGCTGGATGTATGTTTTTACCAATACTTGACATAATTAGACTCTAAAACTGCTATATGTAACATTATTAGAGAAGTCCACTTAAATTAAAGCAGATTACTAACTCTAAAAAAATAAAAATAAATAGAACCTAAAATAGGATAGAAAAACAAAACAAAAATAATACTGTAGAGATTTTGAATGAATATAATCCAATCGATGGATCACAAATACATTTTCACACATTTATTTTTTATGTGTTTATTTGATATTTTATCATACTGTCTTAATTTTTAGTTTTGCATCAACTTTATTATTTGAAATATTTCAACATTTATCTTAGTTTTTGCAATGTATTCTAAGCTTTACTATAATTCCTCAAAATAATTAGTATTGCCATTTCTTAGAATGTCTTTGAGATAATTATTAAAATATGAATGTAGACAAAAGAATATACTTTTATGAAAACAGTTTGCTAGTTCACAAGAAAAATATTTTAATATTTTATACAAACTTGTTATATATTATGGATTCAAACTCAGACTTTCACATGATCCTCAACTCTCCATGCCATCTCATATTGCTGACCCACCTGATTACACACATGATAAAAAGATAAATAATCACCAATATACATATTTCATGCCAATCCAGCAATCATCAGTTTGTCCACATTATTATTTCCACACATATATACAATCAGTGCTCAGCTTTATATTAAGATAGCCAATTTTCATATTTTAGTGGACAGGCTTCAAACTACTTCAACCAACATCTCTTCAACCATCCATTTTATTGAAAATCTGATGATGGAATATTCAAAGCCTGACCCATTTCAAAGATATAACCTCCTAATAGATTACTATATAATATCATATTTAGCTAATTGAAGAACTTACCTCTTTACCTTATAATTTTGTATAGTATTTTTAGAATCATGAAAAATTCATAAATTAAACAATATTTAATAAAAGTAGAAGAAACCAGAACATATTATCATATATATAACAGCTCTAAATTACATATTGTTAATAAATGTATTACTATAATGAAATATCTATATTTAAATTGTTAAATACAGGTGCATCAAAAAAATATCAAATGAAAATAATTAATCATATCAAGAATGTCAGAAAAAACTAAAGCAAATTTTTCATTACAATAACATCTGAACTTTTTCCAAAGCCATAGCATACTGCAAAAAATTCTAAATTTTAGAAAACTGAAAGTTGAAAAATAAGATTTACATCTTTGAATTTTAAACTTTATTTAAACTTTCCAAATACAAACAACTTGTTAGTAATAACATATAAATAGATAATACAGGTTAGTAATTATACAACATTTGAGTAGTAGTATTCTCTACTCTTCTTCAGGTGTTGCTGGCCTATATGCACAGTGACAATATTCACTTAGAAGTTGAACTCGTACCTTTAGATTCTTGAACATCGAATTTTTAAGGCAAATACTCTACCAACTGAGCTCAACATTCACTCATAAATGTTACATCTTTGAAATCCCCTATGAATGTGGCATATCATATATGTGCAATTAGTCATTTCATCGTAAATAATATGAGAACACAAATAATGATTAGAGGAAACAATATATGTATCTAGGATAGCATATTACATAACATGTTTTTGATTGGAAAAAAAGCCCATAAATATTAGACAAAAGAGGGGGGGGAGAAAAATTGAAAAAGCTTCCAGCATGATAATAACAAATAAAATCTTAAGTCAATTGGGTAAAATAATCCATAATGTTTGGAAATCATTTACCAACTTTAAACCACCAGAAAAAATAAGAGACTCAGAAAGCATATCATCCATAAACATATAAAATTTTATTGATTGTTGTCTTCAACAAAATATTCAAATTAATTAGAGCATTATTTTGAGGATTCATTTCGATTCTTGTCTTAGACTATCACTGATTGATTCTGCAATATCTAAAAAAAGCTAAACAAAAAACAAATAATTATACCATTTAAAACAGTTAAATTTATATTAACATTATTATTAATAACAATTCAATGCATTTGGAAAAGCATAAACAAAATTTGAATTTTCGTAAAATTATTTAACAGTTAATTACAAATAGTTCAATATACAACCATAATTAAAATCCATTATCACAATCCATCAGATAAACATTAAAAAATTGCAATGAAATTTTTGAACAGTTTTTATTTCAGTAATGTAATTTCAGTGCATGAGTTTAAACACTGTTAAATAATTTTTAGTTTAACATATTCATAAATGACTCTCACTATAAATATAAATGTCTGTGTTTGTGTGTGTAAATATACTGAATACTATTTATTAGTACTTAAGTCATGCATTGCTAGAGATTACTCAGATTTGCTTTGTTAGTTTTAGTTACTTTATGCATATGATTATTACTTATTTTTCTTACATTTATAATATTTGTCAAGGAGTAAAAATTGTCTCTCTTGTATTGAGTATTTAATTTTGTAAAGAGTATTTTTATATATAAATAGCGCTCTGTTTTTTGAACAGGTTTAGAGAGCATATACAAAAACACTCCATCACTTTCTCTTTTCTGTTCTGTTTATTGTCAGATCATTAACTCCATTTATCTCTTTTAGCAAGGACACTTTTTCCATATGCAGTTTTTGTTTCCATTCCTATTCTTTTCAAAACATCTTTTATTAAGCTATCATTTCTTCTTAGTATATGTCTAATCCAGTTTTTTTTAACTTTGATTTTCTCAATTGACTTTTATTTTTAATTTATTCATTTCACAGTTTCCTACTTTGTAATTTTTTCATCCAAGTAAATTTTTTTTCATTCTTTTCAATATTCACATCTCAAAGCCTTCCAATCTGTTACTTTTTAATTTATTGTTCGCATTTTACAACCATGCATAATGCATTTCAAACATAACATTTAATTAATATTTTTCTTAATTATGTCTTCAAAGGTTCACAAATGCTATTTTTCTTTTAATTTCATTTTCCATTTATTTAATCCTTACTTAACCAATTACCCAAATATTGAAAACCCATTCATCTGTTAAACTATATTATCGTGAATATCTACTTGTACTCATTTTGTATTCCTTCCTATTCATTTATGGATATGTTATTCATTCTATATTCCATATATTTCCTTTCTGAGTTATTCAACATATTCTGAATATTACTTTCATTCTCAGCTTTGAGAGCCATATCATATCTGCTATGTCTGGCTAATGTAAGAGTTGCACTTAATATTTAGATAATTTAACATATGACCCTTAATAGCATTTTAACTATTTACATATTTATAATTATTTTACATAATAAGGCTCAAAGATGTACATAAATAATAATTTAGATCAGTACAACCTGTAAAAGTCCTAGCTAGCTGTTCTCATGTTTGGAGACAGGTCTTTACACTTGAAGTCACTGTGCAAAGAGAGACATTCTGCTCCAATATATATGTCCTTGTCCACAGATGAATCTCCAAGGATCCAGTGTCCTCTTGTTCATCAAATTAATACTGAGGCATTCATTGATCAATCCTTGAGGTTGATTGGCTAGTACTTCTGTCCATCCATTCAGGTGATTGTTCACTTTAATCTCCATACAAGAATTTACATCGTTATCTTTCTGTCTTTAATTAATAAGTTATTTTTATAGTGTGTCATTTATCTTAAAAAGGAAATGTAACTCAAATTCCTTTAATTGTTTTATTTTATTAAAGACATATTCAAGTCTCATTAATTAGACTATTATTCATTTTAGAAAATTATCTTTTTTCTAATCTTAAAGTTATCATTCTTTTACTTATTAATTTTAAAAGAAAAGTATTTTAATATTCTTTAATTTATTAAACTTATTACTTTTTCTCTTTATAAGTTTATACCTATATATGCATCTGCATTTAATCATACACATACATATCATTACTTCCCCCAAGTTCAGGGATGGGGTTTTAATCTCTAAACTTACTATGAGTTATTAAGATATTATGTGGATTTTTTTATCTTCCTTTTAGCATGCTGTTGTGAATTATGTTTCAACTCACTAGGTACATTCTCAGGAAATGTAGTTGTTTGAAAATCAGTCATTATTTTTATTTTTCATGTCTATACTAATATCTGGCCATCAGACATGACAAAGTGCTACAGCTTTTGCTTTGCCAATATCTCACAGACTATTATGCAGCTACTTTACTATATGCTGCCTACCCTTGACTGGAATCAGCATACAATATCCTTTCATAATGCAACCTTTGCTTACCAATAGTTGCTTCCAGCTATTCCATAGTTCTTTGTAAAGGAAATTAGGATATTGCTTCAGCAAGCCTTCCCTAGTCTGCTTCATAATCCATTGGTAACTGTTATCTTTGGCTGTTTAATGAGCTGCAATTTTATGTTTTACTCATTTGTATTTGTCCTTCATTTCCTTATGTTTCTGATCATCAAGGACCTTCTCTGACCTGATTTTGTTAATTACTGGCTTCTGGAAAGGTTTTTTTTCTCTCTGAGTATATTTATTTTACCCAAATTCATCTTAATCTCCTCAGGAAGTTTTTTTTTCTGTCAGGGCTATTAATTTTTTTTTGTAATTGATATTTTCATTCCCATTTCACTGAACCAGTCTCATCATAATATGGGGTTGATAGGGGTATGTACTACATATGAAAATAACTTTATTACTTTTCCCTCCATTCTATTTATCAGGGCCTGAGCAAACCTTTAATTTTGACCATGTTGTCATTTATGTGTAATGCTTTAAGGTCAGTTTATTCTAGTTTAGGAATTTTTTTACTCATAGAGGTTACAATAGCCCAGTCATAGATTGATATTAATGATACACTGCCACTACTATATACCCCTATAGATATGGGCTGATCAACCAGCTTTACTTTTAACATAATTCTGTCATCATAGGTGGACATCTTTTAAATATTGGTAGACTGACTTGCCTGATCCTGATATGAATGTTTATAACTATAACTTTCCCTGTTGGCATCATTATGTTTTTCTTTACACATTTTTCCATGTGCCCTCTTTTTTTTTACAATTATTGCAGCACTCTCATTTATGAAAAGAATTTGTAGCTTTGTAGCCATTTTTCCCACAGCAAAAAACATATAAATAGGTTTTTACTGTTGGCACTATTCTCCTTACTTTTAAACAATTCTTTCCTTACAGTTTTACAAATATCTGTTTGTGATTTGCTATTATCCTTGAACTTAGCTAATTTTTGTGACTGATCAAGCATGAGTTCATAAGCTATCCCACATTATGTAGCCTCTATATAATTTAAATCACCAATGGCCAATAATTGTTGACGTAAATTATCATTAAACATCCCAGTAAGAAATTGTTCAAGCAGGACTTTGTCTAGGAAAGATCCATAGATGCAATTTTTTGCTAGATTATGAAGAACCCTATTGTAATATTTCATACTTTCATTCCAAACTTGTTTCTGAGCTCTGAATTGCAGTGTAATGACATGCATAAAGGGTTAGGGATTAAAGTGACTTGACAAACATGCTCTTTAACCTGGTTGTATGTACCCTCTTCAGGAGTTGGAGGTTCAGTGAGCCTGTTGGCTATCTCACTAACTTCTTTCTCAGCAAAGCATGAAAATGAAGCAATCTTACACTTATTATCTTTAACTTTATTAATGAGTAAGTATTTATTCAGATTGCTGATCATACAGGGGCCAACTACTTATTTCACTAATGTCAAATTCATTGATTGCTACTTGCACTGCCTAGTCTTTTACCTAAATTTAACTGTTATTTTAATTAATGGTTTGAATTAAGACTGTAGTTGCACCAATTGTTATGTTTAACTAATTTAAGAATGCACAAATCACTACTAACAGTTAATATTTAAATAGTTTAACATATGATCCTTATTAGGGTTCTAACTATTTACATATATACAATTATTTTACATTAAAAGCTCGAAGTTGTACATAAAATAATAACTTAGATTATAATGATCTGTAAGAGTCCTAGATGGATGTTCTCATATTCGGAAACCAGCTCCCTGCATTTGAAGTCATTGAGCCAAGGAAGACATTCTGCTCCAATATATATGTCCTTGTGCACAGATGAAGCTCCAAGAATTAAGTGTCCTCTTATTTATCAAATTACCACTGGGGCATTCATTGTTCAATCCCTGAAGTTGATTGGCTAGTACTTCCTGCCCATCCATTCAGGTGATTCTGCATTTTAATCTCCATACAAGAATTTACATCATTATCTTTCTGATTTTAGTTAATGAGTTATTTTTATAGTTTTGTCATTTATCTTAAAAAGGAAATGTAACTCGAATTCCTTTAATTGTTTTATTTCATTAATGAACGTATTCAACTTTCATTAATTAGACTATTATTCATTTTAGAAAAAAATTTTTTTTTTAATGTTAAAGTTATCCATCTTTTACTTACTAAATTTTAAAAGAATGTATTTTAAAATTATTTAATTTATTACACATTACTTTTTCTCTCTATAAATATACTTATGTGCATTTAAGCATACACATACATATCAATATGTAAACCTAATATATTTTATTATTCTATCTCCAGTATTAGCTCTCCTATGGTCTAAATATTTTATCTGACATGTCTTCTAAATAAATATTCAAAATCACAGGTGACAATCAGCATCCTTATCTAATAACTTGTTCTATACTCAATTCTCCATTTTCATTATTCTCTACTATGATTTTTATTCTATAATCAATATAAATATTCCAAATCAATTTTTTTTTCTTTTTAAAATATTCTTTTATTTTTCAAGCTGGTCATATATTTATTACATATTTCTCTATCCAAGTCATTTTCCAGATTCTTGAAACATACAGCATTTTTTTTACCTCATTCAATATATCTCTCTGCAATCATTCTAGGAAAAATAGCATCTCTTGTAATTTTCTCTCTCTGAAAACCACATTGTTCCTCTTCAGTTTGATATTCTCTCCTTTTCTTTGAGTTAATCCATTATTCTATACTTTTCACCTCCACAGCACTCATCTTTTTAGTAATTGAAATTTTAGTATAGTTCTCAGCAAGTCTTAATTGAAATCTTTCTTTTACTTCGGGCTCACAGTCATGCCTATGTTGTTTATACATTGTAATTCTTAATACATTATTTTTCTTTTCTTATATCTGTGATAATATGCCAAATATATCTTGAAACAGTGAGCATATTAATATTCGTAATTTAGTATTGGAGAAATTATTATTAATATCTCCAGCTTAATAAATATAAATAATTTATTTATTTTGACCACTCGCTGTTTCAAAATTATATTGATTTAAAGCTAACATGTGATCACCTTGCAATTATATTCATTAATTTGTTATTCTGGTTTGCCATATTATAACTATAAATTATGATTTTAAAGTCATTTTATTTGATGGTGGAAGCCTAGCCATACAGATATAATGTTAAGGTATATTTTATAGTCAATTCTGATCCCTTCAAATGTACCTCCCATCCCTCCTCATAAAATCTAATTGAGAATGCAAATCAATTATTTATTAAATGAGATTATTAATTTAGTAACCTAGCCCTTTTTGCTATAGCATTATGATTATATGCTTAAAGTTTAAACTGGCTTTCATTGGCAATGTAGATAGTAGATATCTGTTTTAAGGCACAATTAATTAATTTTGATATATTTGTTATTTTGCCTTGTGCATTGCAGATGTGTATTTGCATTCATACATAGTGTCTTGCTAATCTTC
This sequence comes from Epiperipatus broadwayi, assembly GCA_028023455.1. Classification (NCBI taxonomy): domain Eukaryota; kingdom Metazoa; phylum Onychophora; class Udeonychophora; order Euonychophora; family Peripatidae; genus Epiperipatus; species Epiperipatus broadwayi. The sequence continues at coordinate 4,890,462 of JAQFVV010006258.1, read as the reverse complement.
ATGAGCTAATGGCAGGACCATCCCATTCATCAGCTATGCTTATCCAAGGTGGACATCAAGTCGCATCTAGAGAATTTGTTCAGGTAAGGCTATAACATATAGAACTAGGGCATAAGAACCCAGAACATTTAAATAAGCCTATCCAAGATCCAGATTTCATATTTCTTATTAATTCAATAGCAAGCCATTTGGTCTCAAGGTACAGCACATCTTATATGTGGAATCCTGTGAATAATTGCTCATCCACACCACCATATTTAATAATATTTAGTATATGCCTATAGAAAATTATATGTAATGCTAGTTTAGCCAGTTCTTCTTTGGTAGAATATATTCAGAATTTATCTGAAGCCATGGGAATCTCAAATTGATGGAGTCTGATTTGCATCTTTTTTGAGCTCCATATTATGTTTGAATATTATTTAAATTCCACTCAAACAACCACATTACTCATGCTATATTTATTATATATGTCTCTGGCTAGTGTTGTTATGTTATCAGTTGGCAAACCAGGGCATAGAAATATTTTTGGCATACTAATTAATCTTCTCTAGACATAATTTATGCACCATGCACAAACTTATTAAACATGCTGCAATGAGATTATATACTGTACGACTCAAATCTATCTCATTCTATTGCAAGATGCATGTACACATTAAATTGATGTATGATTTGATTTTTAATTTAGGGTAGTTTTCTTTTGTTTTATTTTAATTTAATTATTAGTATTTAATAAAACCCTATTTAAAATTTATCTCGTCTTCATTATCATTTTACTCATTTTCCAATTCCAATTAAATTATTATTCATTAGATATCTTTGATATAGTTAAATATTAATATTACCTTAAGTTTAATATTATTAATTTATTTAACCCATTTATATGTTACCTGTGTGGTCAGTTTATGGGTCTCATGTATCTCCCTGTTTGGAGCTGGCTCACAAATTAAAATAAGGCCCATGTGTAACCTCAGAAATGTCATTTATAGTGTGTTAAGTCATAGAGCACTAGTAAATAGGTTGAAGCTTGGTTGGAGATGTGATCATCCCATCCCATTTCAATTTGGCTTAGTGTATTTTACCTGGACTCTAGGTTCTGTTTCATGGATGTACAAATCTGATCAATACAGAGTCAAGAGTAAGCTTATAAGTATCAAAAACATAAACAATAGATGATCCGTTTCATTTTGAATCTTTCTAAATATACAATCTTCTGTTCATTTATAGCCTAAAAAGAGTGATTTTCTTCCCTTAACTACTTATATATTAAAACTATGCTAATTTTATGTTTATATATATATATTAGGACTAGAATTCAAACTTTCATGCTCCCCATAACTATACACTCCATTTTATATAACTGATACACACGACCACATACATGTGAAAAAGATAAATGATCTACAATAAATGTATTTGGTGTTGAACCAGCTCTCATTAGTTGGTCCAGATCATCATCATCTTTCACACACATATATAATCAGTGCTAAGTTTATATTAAGATAGCAAAATATTCAAACTTTAATGGACAAGATTCAATCTTTTCCACACTCCAACTCTTCAGCCATCTATATCATTGAAAATCTGAGGATAAAACACTCAAAGCTGTTGACGTCAATATTATTATGATACCCAGCTTGTATATTTGAGGTCATTTACTTTTTCACATGTATTTGGCCATGTGTATCAGTTATTTAAGATGAAATGGATAGTTATGGGGAGCTTGACAGTCTGAGTTCAAGTCTTTCTAATTACATTAAGTTTAATATAGATAATATACATGTATTTAAATATTATACATACGTAATATCATGAATAATCAATATGTAATGCTTATATTTTTTTTAGAATACAGGCCTTGTTGTATTAACAAATTCATTTGTACCAAATGAAGATTTCCAACAGATAAGAATGTTTCCAATGAAAGCTTATTCTCTTAAACGTGAAAGTATGCCTGGTAATAAAAATTGATAGTTTATTTTTTTAAATATCTTTCTTCTGATTATTTTGACGTATATATATACATACATATATAGACTTATTCATGGAAAAACTAATTTTAAATAAATAAATAATGGTAAATAATGCTGGTAGCTGGCACTTCAAATATTCCTCGTATCTCATCGCAAAAATTATACTATCCTTATAAAAATAGCAAGGAAGTGAGATTAGCTTTTCTTTAATATTCCCCATGAACTGATCAAGCTAAAAACTGCTACTGTAAATAATAAATCGATAATAATAAATCTCGATATATATTTAAAATAATAAACAAATAATCCTGTAGTTTATTTTAATGTAAACGTCATCCTTTTACTTTTTATATTCAATGTTTTAATATCTAATAGCAATTTAATATGGTTAAACAAAAGAAAAGATTAGTGTATAAACAATAAGGATTGCCAATTCATCAGCAAGTTTTGTGTTAGATGCTTAGCTAGAGAAAGCATATAAAATATCTCTGTCAGGACCCCCCCCAAACCTCAGGCCCTGGTTTTGTGCTATGGCACTCCTCAGAGAGGTGCTATGATAGGTCAGAAGTTTGGGGAGGGGTCCTGCCAGAGATATTTTAAATGCTTTCTCTAGCTAAGCATTTAAAACAAAGCTTGTTGAGGAATTGGCAATCCTCATTGTTTATAACTTGCAAGCTTAAGAGTATAGGGTCATGTGATCTATGACTCTTATTTTGACTAAGATTAGTGTACGTTTGTTTAGTATCCCAGGATAAATATCATAATGTTATAGAGAATCTAATACATGTGACCATAAATCAATGATAAGTGTCGACCTTATAAAGAAAATCCACAAAAACAATTTTACTGACATTTAAGTGAATTCATGTTATTATTAATAATAGACATATTTGTGAAGTTTACTACAGCTTTTCAAAGTATTAGATAAATTTTAAAATCTAAAAAGTGAGATTTAGCACAAATTTCTATAAGCTAAAAAAAAAAATAATTCTTAAGCAGGGTCATATAAAAGAATATTATATTTGTTTAATAATAAAATAAATAATAATTTTAGATATAAGTTCTATTCATATTTCGCAGATAAAAGTTCGTTTTTAATAATACATCAAACTTATCTACTGATATAAAATATAATATAGGAAGCTTCTAAACAGACTAACTTAAGATTCCAAGTAATGGTGTATTTAATAAATGGAAAAAGTACCATATTCTTTGACAAATATTAAAATTATAATAATTGCCAATAATATTTCAATCTAAAAATAATAATAACTTTTCTTTTACTTAAATGTGAATAAAAGATTTTAATCTCAACAACTTTCAAAAGAATAAACAGTTTAAAATGAAAACAACTTTACACGAGGAAAAACTAGACACAACAATTCTCTATTTATAAAATGATAATTTTGACAGTAACTATATATATGATGAATACAAAAATTCTTTTAAAAATCACGTATATCTTTTTTTGTAATTCACAGCAAGAAGGCTAACTACTACAATATATATAAACTTATTCATAGGGAAATTAATTCCAAATAAATACCTTGTGAATAACAGCCATTTTTCATATCAGTGTCAATATGTTGATCAAATAAAAGATACCCATGTAAATTGGACCGTCATATTTTTGTGTGGTATCTAAATCAAACATTGGTGATTGCAAGTTTGTTGGGAAATGTTTTATTTAGAAATCTGATTTGTAAATTATTATAATATGGGTTTAGATTTAATAGCTCCATGAATAAACACATTTTTCAGTGATAGATATTAATAGCAGTCATTTAGTTAGGATTTAAAATTATTTATCAAATCATTAGAAGGAGTGCATCTTACTTAATATAACAACATTACTGTTCAAACAAACATGTATTTTCATTTAGTAATAATGGGTAGTACATAATCTGCAGAGATGGCCAACATCAGTTATGAGAAAACATTGCTAGATTTATTGTCAGAGTTTCTGCTATTGGCTCTATATATAACATTTGTAAATACAAGCTTATTAAATTAGATCATTACCAGATAACCGTATATTATTTTCTGAAATACAAAATGTATTACCATAATATATTTGAATATGAAAAACAATTAACACTAAAATGAATGGTATTGCATATATTAAATATTTTCATCATTTAAACTGATTACAAAATGTTAAATTTCTTAAATGCGATGATAATCAAGAAAGTAATAAAATTGCAAAGTAAGCATATCTAAGATACGTAAAAACTTCTTAATGTTCAAGTTTTAAAAAATAAACATAAAGTCAGAAGCCTGTCCATTAAAGTATGAGGATTGGCTATCTTAATATATATCTGAGCACTTATAGCATATATTTGTAGAGATGGTAATCTGGACCAACTGATGATTGCTGGTTTAGCATGAAATATGTATATTGGTGATTATTTATCTTTTCAACATATATGTGTTCAAGTATATCAGTGTTATGAAATAGTGTGGAGAGTGGTGGGTCGTGTGAAAGACTGTGCTCATATACCCTATATATTACATATATAGACACAGGTATATAATAAGCCTGTGTGTTTCAGTTATTACATAGTAGAAATGTCTGCCCATCCCTTGTATATGTATCAAATGGATTATGTGCTATACATGAGGGGTCAGATTGACCTTAGGTTAACATGGGTGTGACAAGAATCTCGGCCTCAGGGTGGCTTTGAGCATTCCATCATCAGATTTTCAATTGGATGGATGGTTGAAGAGTTGGAGTATGGAGTAGATTAAAGCCTGTCCATTAAGGTATGAGGTTTGGCTATTTTAATAAATATCTGAGCACTTATAGAATATATGTGTAGAGATGGTAATCTGGACCAACTGATGATTGCTGGTTTAGCATGAAATATGTATATTGGTGATTATTTATCTTTTCAACATATATGTGTTCAAGTGTATCAGTGTTATGAGATAAGAGTGGAGAGTGGTGGGTAGTGTGAAAGTCTGTGCTCATATACTTTATATATATAAAGTCAGAAACTCAAGTATTTATATTTTTTCCTTATAAATATTCTTTGATGTAGTAAAAAATCCATTTATCACAAAGATATATTCCATGATCCATGTTTTTTATTTATGTGTGTGTGTTTGTGTTATAGCCTTTCATAGTTTTAAAATATGTTTAAGGTTTAGAAGCAATGCCCCAAGCTCTTGCATCTGTAGCTATGAAGCCAAGTGTAAAAGATGTTCAAATTGTAGAAACAATACGTCAAATATTTCCAGAATGCTGGATATGGGCAGATGTATTTGCAAGGTAGATTGTAATATTTTTATTTATCTTTATTTGAATATTATAATTTTTTGCAGCTAAATTATATATTGATCTCTTCTATTTGTTCGCATGTATGTGTTTAAATCAATGGTTATTCTTATAAATAAAAATAATAGACAATATTTTATGTACAAAGCTTATTTTTGTTGATTGGAAAATAAACTGAATTTTTATTCTAAAAATAATAAAATTTAAAGGTTTAAGAAATAATTAGATTTGTTGCTAATAAGGTTTATATCGTTGTAACTGAAATTTGAACTAAAAGAAATTAAAATATAACAAACAAAAAGTGTTTATATTATTGATCAAAATAATAAACTTGTTTTTCTTAAACTGCGCATGAGTACGATCTCAACCGAACTGTCAAATACATGGATAAACAAATGAGAATTTTTTAATCATCCTTTAATTTACCAACAAAAAAATTGTTGGGGGTTTATTTAACAACCAATATTATATGGATAACTACTGTTATTTACTTGGAATAGTCTTACTTGAACCAGGTATGATCCAGGCATGATAAGCAGATATGTTATTACTGCACTATTTGAGTTGGATAGCTGGGTTTGAAGCATGTAGGTATCTGAAATTTTCAGATTTACCACTCAATAGATAACTTTTAGATAAGTGCTAGCTTTGGGTTGGTATTTTTAGATCTAGTGTCTGAACCTACCCTGGCACCTCTCTGAGAAGTGCCAAAGCACAAAACCATGGTCAGGGGTTTAGGGGGGGGGGATTCCTGACAGAGATATTTTAAATGCTTTCTCTAGCTAAGCATTTATCACAAAGCTTGTTGAGGAATTGGCAATCCTCATTGTTTATAACATATTCGGTACTTATAATCATCATCATCATCATTATACAGATTATAAAACAAATTTCTAAAGTTCAAATTGATGACTCCAAATCCAACATTATAAGTAATAGCTTACATAATTTTACATAATAATTGTTTTACATTTTTAAAAAAATATGTAAACAAAGAAAATTACTTTTTTGTTTTTTGCTAATGGTCTTTTGGATACAGTAGTTCAGTCTTTCTTATATATTATATCAAATTACATTCATTAATATTATCTTTCCTTTTGTCTTTTCTTTTTTTTATGTCACTCATTATTTTTTATATATTTTTTTATTTTATAATATCTTTCCAATATTTTTTTTCTTTTGTGTTTTACTTTTTATAGATTCTTTATAACATTTTTTCAATTTATTTGCTGATTATATATGTATAAAGTATCTAAAATTTTATGTCTTTTAATGTTGTGTTTCATTTATAACTTCAAATAATGGTTTAACAAATTTATATTAATAATCTACATAATAAAGTATTTTTACATTATCAGACTGGCTTTTAGAACTATATCCATTATTATGGATCTGTTGTTAAAACAGGCAAAACTCAAGTGATGCTCATGTGATGCTTATTATGGATCTAATTTTATTAATAGTTAAAATACTTACTTATTAAATTTTTACCAAATAAACTGTTTTTTTTCTCCTCCATTTGTTTTTATAGTATTTGTTATAGTTCAGTTTATATTTATTCCAAATAATGTTCTAATTCTATCATTTCTAATTAATATTTTGTTAAATTTACCTTTACTGTCTTCAGGCTATCCAAATCTGAAGCAATAACTGCATTTTCTCTTAGACTAATTTTATTTTTTTATGTAAACATTTAAAAAAAATGAAGCTGGACCCCATAACTTTATTTGTAATATTTTAAAAATACATTAAGAGTAGTATTTATAAAAGGTTTTTGTTTTCTAGATTTAAATATTGTTCAACCACATATTTGTCTGAAAGTTTGTAATGATGGTATATTATAAGATGTGATATGTTGGACTATTTCCATCATTTGTGAGTGAATGTTGAATGTATAGAAAATTTTAAACTTTATTTAAACTTTCCAATACATCAACTTGTTAGTTATAGCACACAAATAGACAATACAGGTTAGTAATTACACAACATTTTGAGTAGTATTATTCTCCACCCTCCTTCAGATATTGCTGGCCTATATGCACAGTGACAATATTTGCTTAGAAGTTGAACTTGCACCTTTAGATTATTGAATATTGGATTTAAGGCAAGCCTTTGACATAATAGCTCAGTTGGTAGAGCATTTGCCTTAAATTCGATATTCAAGAATCTAAAGGTGTGAGTTCAACTTCTAAGTGAATATTGTCACTGTGCATATAGGCCAGCAACACCTGAAAAAGAGTGGAGAATAATACTACTCAAAATGTTGTGTAATTACTAACCTGTATTGTCTATTTGTGTGTTATTAGTAACAAGTTATTTGTATTTGGAAAGTTTAAATAAAGTCTAAAATTTTCTATACATTCAACATTAACTCATAAATGATGGAAATAGTCCAACATATCACATTGTTCAACCTCATACATTGTTAAAGTAATTTTTAAGATTTTTCTTTTCAATGCTATCTCTCTACAAATCATGAAATTCATATTTAAGTATATTAATCAAAATACTTATTTTTTAAAGAATCTATATTTTTCTAAATATGTATATTTCTTTCAAAATGGGATCAAGAAATAAATCATACTATGATCAAGTGAACTCTCATATCAAGACTTATTTTTAATATTTTAGAAAAATGAAGATACCTTAATACAGAAGCTAGAATAAAAGGATTTAATAATGGGTGAAATGAAACAGAAATAAAATCTTCCATAACTTTTTTATAATTATCATGCAAATAATTATTTTAAAAAAATATTCCCATATATGTCAACAATCTCTGCTTTTCTTTTTAGTCACTAAATGTATTCAGTATCAATGATTAGGCATTGTATGTTTCTATAAGTCAAAAAATAAACAGAAAAATACTTATGAAATATCTTACAATCTTCAATAACTTCTCTTCCTCTTTCCTTCTTTATATTTTCTTTTCTAATATATAACATATAATGACTACATTCCACTCTTTTGACACTTTGAAGCAAAATATTAGTAGATAATAAGATCTGATGAAGACTGCTAGAAACAGTCAAAACTGTAATATTAAGAAATATATTTTTCTTCAATGTGTCAAATGAATGGAATGTGGTTATTATATCTTAGAATCTTAATGAAAGACCATTTAAAATGAATAACATGTTATAACAATTTCTATATGATTAAAAATGGAAAAGAACTAAAATGTTTTTATAAAAATCTATACATTGAAAAAACTTTGAAACTTTATCACAAGCAGAAGGATTAACTCAAATGCAAAATTTATAGAAAGCAGCTCAATGGAAAATTGATAGATGAACTCATGAAATTTTCAACAACAGATACATTTTCTTATATTTATATAGAAGAAGATTGTTTAACAGGGTGCATGTTTCAAAGTAATGGTTTTATTCTTTTTAAAAATATATAAATTTTAAAAAAAGGAAAATACATTTTGTTAAAAAAATAAAAATTATACACACACATATATTAAATCCGTTTTCATATCGAAACTTCATGTTAAACATCTAATAGATTGATCAATAATAATTTTTTGTATATTATTAACCTATAACTCAGATATTTAAATATTTGGCCAATAAAAATATAGTTGTACTTATAGGTATTATATCTCACATATACCAGTAATATTTTGATAGATGAAAATAAAATTATAATGTCTATTTTAATAATGTAATGTCGTATTTTTTGTTTTTAATTGATTTTTTAAAATAAGTTATTACAAAATTAATTTTCTTTCTGTCATAATTTTTTTTTCAAAATCTGGCAAGAATTAAATGGATAAATAAAAAAATGTGATTATTTAATATGATTATTGTAGAAGAAAAAATGAGAACAATTTATATTGACAACAATATGTCTAATAATTGTGTCAAGCGTTGTTAGCTGAGAAATCAGTGCAGCTGCCTTGCAAGCAAGCAGTTGGTTGCAGACGGTTATTATGGGTTCGCATTCCAGCCGATGCTATGACGTATGAGAAAAAAAATGTAAGATTCTGTAGCATATTTTTATTTTACAGTTTTAGTCTTTAAACCTGTGAGATCCATCATTTAAATTACCATGTTGTTTTGAATAAAATATGAATCTAAAGAGCCAAGTCTTTTGTAGGTATAAAGTTCATTATCATTATTCATAAAGAAAATATATTGAAAAATTATTACACATCATTAAAATTATTCAAATACATTAACAAAATAGATTATATGTACAGCAAAATATAATAATAACACTACTGCCTCTCCTGCCACTACACTATTACCATTACCACCACCACTACTACTATTACTACTGCACATAAGTGCATAGTTTGGATAATGAACTATATTATAGTTGAAAAGACTACTTAACATTCCACATTTACCTAAACTAAAGAAAACATGAGTAGCAAATATATGAAATAAAGCATCCAAATCAGTTATACAACAGTTCTGCAATAAAAAATGATGTAAATAAATAAAATTTATTTGGGATTTACTAGAAATAATAAAAACTAAAAAAAATATAGCATATTTTTCAAATGGATATTTAAAACATTTTTGTGACTTGTTGATAGGAATAAAGGTACAAAAATGGCTTTATCAGAATCAAATATCCAATGGTACCTGCCGACACTAAAATTTTTGGAATCCAATGGTAATTTTAAAAAAATACTAATTGATTGAGTAACAGTACTTTTATATTACTATTATTAATTTTTTAACACAAAATAATTTTATAAGTTTATTTATAGCTATAATTATATTTTCATTATAATAAAAGAATAATATGCTTAGGCCAAAATATTATTCATAACTGTGTTTTTATGTTCTGCTCATAAAAAAAAAGATTTTTATATACAAAAATTATATACTAAAATATATGTAGTTTAAATATTAAATAAAACAACTCTTTAAATCTACTAAATTATAGATATCCATACACTATAAAATGTTTATTACTTTATCTATTAGTGTTAAAAAAGGAATAAAATAATTCTTCTCATATTATTGTCAGTATTGTTGAACTTTCTTATTTACCTTATTCTTGCCTATGGTATTATTTCCATTTTTATTTTTATCTAATTAAAAAGATATTAATTGCCTCTTAAAAAATTTTTTTAGAAAGATTTAAGCAGGTACTTTAAAAAGCATGGTCATATTAAAAATGGTTTTTATATTCAATCAACAAATAGTATCACTTTTTGATTCAAAGTGTATCTTATATTTACCATCAACTTAAACTGTTTATTGATTGTATGAATTAAGGCAATAACTTTAACTGAAGAAAATTTTTAGGTCATTAATTATTTATATTATAATATAGTAATTTTCAAACAATTGTTTTAGATAAATTTTTTATTGTGCTAATTTTACACTACTTATACTAAATAATAAATAATTATTTAGCATATGTGTTATTATTTATGTTTTTTTTCTCATGTGTCATAGCATCAGCTGGGAAGTGAACCCACTAATCCGGGACAACTGGTTGTAAAACAGTTGTCGCTGACCTCTCGACCACCATTATTGCTGTATAATATTAAATATTTTGCATATGGAAGTTATTAAACACATATTTGCATAGGATTTCATTAATAATTTAGAGATATAAATGTTTACTTAAAAGCAAGATTATTTAAAAAATAAGTTTTGATTAAAAATTCTGCCTTGTTTATTAATATTAGGCTAATACAAAATAGGCTTTAGTTAAATTACCACTAAATTCATACTCAAATTTAACACTCAAACTGGACTTGCAATTGGATTATTAACAGAAAATATGATACTATGATTGTTTTTTTTTAAAACATTGTGACTTAAAAAAATATTAATTTTTTTTTTATATATGTCATAAATTAAATTATAATTATTTAATATTATTTCATAATTATGTATTATTCATATAATTATGTAAAAAGATTGGCACTGTTCTAGATAGTCCACAGAAACATTTTTTTTAAAATGAAAACACAAACATCTTGCACAATGATCGATCTATTTTTTATAAAGTATAGTGAATAAACATAGAACATTTCTAGTACGGTGAGTGAAGCTTACATCAATTAAAATTATTTATATTTTTTTAACTGCTTCTATTTTTTATTTACATATTTAAATAATAATATTTATACTGAAGAGAAATACAAAGATTTTAAATCCTTCAATATAATATGGAGAGATGTATGGTAGAAGTAACATGAACAAATTGAATAATAAAATACATGGTGAGAGAACATATAGGGACTAATATGTAGCTGATTCAAACATATGTTAGAAGAAATAATATGAGTTAGGCAGATCCAATTATAAATTGGATCCCAAAAAACTGTAGAAGACCTAGAAATAGACCATATGTGGTGTGGACTGATGAAATAGTTTGTTGGAGTGTGAAGAAAAGAATGTATGGATTTAACAATTTGGATTAAACATATGGAGATCTTCATTCTATAGTGGATCAATAATGTTTGAAAATGATATATATTTATGTATAATAGAAATTGCAAATAAAATAATTTAATTTTATAATTTATTAAAAAATAATGTAGGCATACAGGCATTATTCAGTAATGCATTTTACATTGTGTCAGCACAATCATTCTTAATATTTTACCATATACTCCATAATTTACACTTCACAATGTACTTTTAATATATGATTTATTTTATCTCCTCTTGCTTACAGTTTCAACTATCCAGCAGTCATCATCAGAGCTAAATTCTTAACTTAATATGTGTAAAGTCAAATAACATATGATAGCCTGACTGATAATTTTCAATATTCCTTCACCACTGTTAGTTAGTTCAGCAGCTTATTCCTTTCTTTATGGATAAATGATATCTTTTTTATTTTATGATTTATGTGATTTAATTAAAATTTTGACATTATCAAAATCAAATAAAAGCATTATTGTATTCGATTCTCTATATGAAAAATATAAATTAGGTAATATTTGTTTTGATTTAGACTTTTTGTATAGACTATTATATTTAGTGAACTATTTGAAGATTTTCTTTGTCTATCCTTGAATAGAATTATCATTTTTATTTTGTCTTATGCCTCATCATAAGTATATATGCAGCAGGGCTGGTATCTATAGACATCTGATTAAGTTTTCAATTATGGGAATGTGTATTGTGTTATGGCATTAGTCATTATATATTTTTTATGTAGTTTCTTGCTTTCAGTTTAGTTAATCATTTCACTTTATCATTATAATGGCAGCTTCTATGTTAGAGAAGAATTGAAGTAAATTATGTCACATGTTTAAGCTGCTAATTTTATGTAATGATAATATTGTTAAGGTTCATTAGCCAATGTATTACATAAACTAATATTCTAATTTTCATGGCTCATTATATTGATAAGCCAATTATTCTGTCACTATTTGGCTATATCAGACAATCAGATTTTATGTAATGGGAATATCTGTATATGGTGATATTGATGTATGGGTGTTTTCAAATGTTCCCAGCTTGATTTATTTGAAGTTCAAACAGTATGCATCTGAATAATGGTTTAAGAAACACAATCACTCACATGTGTTCATTTTTTTCTTTACAATATTTTCAAAATTTTTAAATGAATTAAAACAAATCTCTCAGTGATCTGAAAAATGTCAGACATTAATTGGAGTGTGAAAGAATATTGCCAAATCTTTTAATAACAAAATACAAATTTAATGATATGACAAAATCAATAAGTAAAAACAATATTAGTAGTATATACTCTTATTCTTCTCCTTTACTTTCTTTGCATTTCTTCATATATTCATAGGGTAGAGGAAATTGAGAACACTCTGATGAAGACTGCTAGACAGTCGAAACTGTCAGGAAAATAAAGAATTTTTATTGAAAATTTTTTTTGCATTAAAGAGTATATGAGAGGAGTTATTATAAGCAATATATAAAAACAGTATTCATATTACTAATTATAATAGGTGTAATTAATCTATGCTGATTGAAGTAGATATCGAAATTTGAATTTTAGATCAAAGGAAACATAATGTATTGTTTTCATGTCAATACAAGATTTTTAAAAAATTCTTTATATTTAAAAATTTAATATTTTATTCTATGACAATCAATTTTAAAGTAATAATTATAGTTTTTCTGACTAAAATAACAAATACATAAATATACATAAAAATAATATATATTTTTAGTGAAGAACTTATCAATTACTTACAATATTTTGGGAAACACGTTTAATTGAAAATATAATAAAGACTGTAAATGAAGTTATAATGAGTATTTGTGTTTTTCCTTGCAACAACCATTATGTGTTTGGTAAATTTATTATAACAAATCCATTTATTGTTACTGCTGTTTTAATTGTTTGTAATATTTAATTACATAATTGTAAATTTATTGTCAAGCATTGGTGGTCGAATGGTCAGCACAGCTGCCTTACAAGTAGTTGTCCCGGGATTTGCAGGTTCGCTTCCCGGCTGATACTTTAACACATGAAAAAAAATGTAAATATATTATCTGCTTGCATATTTTTTTTTTCTAAATTAACATGTAACTAGATAATTTAAAGTTTATAACCTATTAAAATTTTATTCTATTCAAAGAAAATTTATTTAAATAACAAAGACACATAAACAGAATTTTTTAATTTACTTTGACAATTAGATTATAGCTTATATAAATAATAGATAAAATATTAAAAAAACTATCACCAATGCAATTATGAATATGTTCTATAATAGGGATGCCCAACCCGTAGCTCGCGAGTCACATGTGGCTCGCGTAACTGTTTAATGTGGCTCGAATTGCACTCTTCAAAAAAATTGATAAAATATTTTATGTTCCTTGATGGCACATGCACACACTAAAAAATAAACATTTTTACAATACAAACAATAACGATATGCAGTGTCAGGTTTCACATTAAATAAAATATATTTTTCCTGTAATTGTAATTTATATGTATGTTACCAAATTTTTAATAAATAAAATGTATTTACATTTTTTTTTCTTTTTAACATATTACACCATTTTTTTTTTTTTTTTGCTGTACACGTTTGGTTTGGTGCTATATATATATATATTGTGTTTAGTGCTCTTGTATATATTGTTGTTTTTATCGAGAAAGATCCTTGTAGACGTTTGGTTTGGTGCTATATATATATTGTGTTTAGTGCTGGAAATAGTTTTTATCGAGATAGATCCATGTACACGTATATATTTTGCTGTATATATCGATGTTTAGTGCTGTAAACAGTTGTTTTTATCCGTGTACACGTATATATTTTGCTGTATATATATATTGATGTTTAGTGCTGTAAATAGTTGTTTTTATCGAGATAGATTCGTGTACACATATATATTTTGCTGTATATATTGATGTTTTCATCGAGAAAGATCCGTGTACACGTTATTTTGGCCACATTAGAAACGGCGGATTGATATCAATGTGAATAGGCCGTCCCCCCCCCCCACCTATCTCCCTACATTGCAGGTTTAGTACCCAAGTACCATGTTTATAAATGTAATATGAAAAATGTAATATATAATTGTGGCTCCCCAAATTTTTTTAAATTCTCAACTGGCTCGCGTCAAGTTAAATTTATTTAAATAACAAAGACACATAAACAGAATTTTTAAATTTACTTTGACAATTAGATTATAGCTTATATAAATAATAGATAAAATATTAAAAAAACTATCACCAATGCAATTATGAATATGTTCTATAAGGATTTCCTTAACTGTATAATCATCTCATCTATTACATATAAAGATGAAGATTATCATCTTAGTAAATGTCTGACTAAGGAATAAATATAAACTCCAGATTAATGTATAGAAATTACATACTAGCTTTATTTTTAAGTTTAAAAAGATTAGTAATTCCAGATAAAAAATTTAAATAGCAGGATCAGTAAGTAATTAGTGTAATAATGTGTTTATGGTTAATCTTGTAATATAAGATGATTTTTATTATTTTACTAGCAGAAAATCTGAAATGTTTTATCAATGGATTTCTGTTATAAGGCTTGATACATTTTCAACTGATTTTCTATATTCATTTTGACATTTATGTTTTCTTTTTCCTCTGCACATTTGTCAAAGTTTTTTTTTCCTTTTTATAATAATTGAATATTTACATGTTCAAAGCTTATCTTTTAATTATCACTATTTGGCTAGCTTTCATTTTTTATTTTGTTAATTAAAGTAGTTATATGTTTATTAAAAACTACATGCAAATAACAAAAATAAATTTTAAAAATAACAGCTACAATAAATAAATTACTATATAAGTATTCTGAAGATACAAAATTATTGTATATTACATTTTTATTTAACTTTGATATTGTTTGTATGTCATTGTATCTATCTAATTAAGTAATAAATAATAATTTAGATTATTTGTAACTGAAACATATGTATGTGTAGATTCACATGAAAAAACAGAGTAGTATCTTCTGTCCTTTAGCATTTGCTTGTATTTATGCTTAGATTATTATTATTTTTATTTTAAGTAATAAACTTTATTAAAACACAACATATTTACATAATTACAAGATAAATTTCTAGTTCAAACAAAAAACAAAACAAAAAAAAGGTACAGTATTACTCTTCACTTGTCCATTATACACATTGCCTCATGTTCACTTAACTTTTTTGTCACCTGTTAATTGTCACTGTTTATGATTTAGACCCTTTTTCTTTATCAACATCATTTCAATTCTTTATTATATGTTTTACTCCCAGATTTCAAACTTGGAGAGAGCAATTCCTCCCCATACACATTGGAAGGTTTTTGGAGGCCAATATTTTAGGCATGAGTTAAAGTAGTTCTCTCAATCTTTATCCATTTTTTTTAACCAATTGAATTTCTTATTATCAAATAAAAGTGAACATCTTATTGCCCACAATGATTTCAATGTATGGATCATTACATTCGCATTGTGCAGGTTGAAGTTTATAACATATTTTTTCATAAGATATTTGAGATTTATTATAGGCCTGTGATAGACCATTCTAATTTCTCTAAAGGTGTAGCAATCTTCAAACAAGTGCATAAAAGTTTCACTGCCCCTGTTACACATAATACAAGTTTCATTCAAACTCAATCCCAATCTTTTATTAATATAGGTGGTTGTAGATAGAATCCTATTGATTAACTTAAAAATAAATCTCATTGATGTCTGAGGTATATATATTTATATATATTGAGTGAAATTTTTTTAAAACATTTTTTATTGAACAGCTCAACCAATTATTTTCATTTTGGTAATTTGCTTTTTTTAAATCTTTATATCTAATACCATCTAGGGTGGAGTGAATTCAATCTATTGGTTATATAAATAAAATAAATGATATAGAATCACCACTTAAATATTCAGAGAATCAAAGCGAAGTTTTAGTTTTAATATTACTCTGTCATTTAGTAGTTTATTTACATTACATAACTCATTGGAAGCTACAGTTAATTCTAATTGAGTTATATTTATTCTGGGTTATAATTCTTATTTATTATTTACATATAGCATATATAAGTGATTTAACCCACTAAGAAGCTATCAGTAGTAACAAAAACAATTAAATTAAATTAATCTAGGCCTAGTACTTTCGAGATTTCCCCTCATATTCATGGCCAAAATAGGTTATAAACCATTGCTGTAATGTTACTAAATAATAATGTATGCAAATGCGTATGCAAATTAATTTGTCCGTTTTCTTGAAATAGCAAAACACGTGTCACATCTATTGATGGCATTGTTATCATAGGGTAGTGATCCTATAAATATTTAGATGGAATTCACTCCCTCATTTAAAATTACATAAATAAACAGCATAAATACCAACAAATACTAAAAGCAGGATTGGTGTTAAACCACTAAACATCACATGATCACTATCTCATACTAGCACATAATTGTTATTAAACAATTCAAAACAAAGCAAAACTCTCCATATAGTAGTGCACAAGCCTTCTGGCATCCATTGATTGCTCTTGTTAGCACAAGATGGCACTACTATATGGAGAGTTTTGCTTTGTTTTGAATTGTTAAATACTAAAAGACAGATGTTTTTAAAATTTATTTACATTGCAAAACTCATTGGAAGCTATAGTCATTTCCGTTTCAGTTACACACACACACACATATATATACTGTCATTATTATTATTTAGTTTATTACTATGTGTTCTAGGATCATATTTATTTTAAAAATACTATTTATACCTTTTTATTATTAATTGGTAAATATTTTTTAGTAATACTGGATCATTTCAATATAAAGCCGTTGTGCCAGATACAATTACAAGCTGGATAGCCAGTGCAGTTTCTGTTGATAAAAAATATGGATTAGGTATAACATTACGTCATGCAAAGGTAAGAATTAATTATCAAATTATTATTATTATTAGTAGAAATAGTATTAATATTTATTTATGATTTATTAAACATTTCTTAAAAATATAATTCTATGTCAAATTAAACAGTATAAAAATAAATGATTTAATATTATAATATTAAACTTTTAATATTAAATAAATAATAAAAAATAAAATATATAGTCAAGCATTGGTGGCCGAGTGGTCAGCACAGCTGCCTTACAAGCAGTTATCCCAGTTTCGCTTCCCAGCCAATGCTTTGAGACATTAAATATATATATATAAATTTCTCATAATTTTATTTTTTAGCTACAGGTTTTTCGACCGTTTTTTATTTCTTTGAATTTACCATACTCAGTAATCCAAAAGGAGATAATTCAGCTGCAAGTTTTAGTTTATTACTATCTACCCGAAACCACGGAGGTAAGAAGTCATTAAATATCCATTTACTTAAAAATTAAATTATTAATCATTAGAATGTCTTGTTTTAAAAATGACCAATATTTTTATTTAATAATAATCATCATCAACTATTAACAATCCACTGCAGGATGAAGGTCTCTCCAAGATCAATCCATCTTCTCCGATCTTTAGCTTCTTTTCTCCACATCACCCCTGCACTCTTTCTTATTTGATCCATCTCACATATGGTCTTTTTCTGGGTCTTTTACAATCTCTTGGAATTCAGTTTAAAATTTCAATTGTCCATTTATTATTATCTCTTCTAGCAATGTGTCCAGCCAACTCCACTTTAGTCTTTAAACTTTTTCAATGAGGTCAGTAACACATGTTTGTTCTCTTATCCATATATTACATTTTCAATCTCTTCTTGTTACTTCCAAAATACATCTCTCCATATTTCTTTAAGTAGTCTGAAGTCTCTGTATTGCTTTTTTATTAAGTGTCCAAGTCTCATATCCATACAGGTAAAACACATTTATTAAAAATCTTTCTTTTCAAACACATAGGCATATTTCTATTTAGTATCACATTCTTTCTACCAAAAGCACTCCATCCAAGTTTAATTCTATGATTAATTTCATCAATTATGTTTCCATCTGTATTAATAATCTGACCAAGGTATTTGTAGCTGTTAACTTTTTCTAACTCAACATAATCAATCTTTATTTTCATATTTTGAGAAAATCCATTGAACATTACATTAGTCTTTTTAACATTTATCTTTAGTCCTACTTTCATCTGATAACTCCTGCAACATTTTCTGCAGCTCTAAAGCATTATTTGCAAAAACAACTACATCATCTGCAAAATCTAAATGTCTTAAATAATTTCCATTTACTTTCACTCCTTTAGCTTCTCATTTTAACCCACAAAATACTTCTTGCAGCATTGCTGTAAATAGTTTTGGAGATATGGAGTCACCCTGTCTTACACCCTTCTCAATGTTGACTTTCCTGGTATCATTATAAAATCTAATTGTTGCTGTTGCATTTTTATAAATATTCTTTAAAATATGACAATATCCTGGATCTATACCTTGATGAGCCAATGCTTAAATCACTGAAGAAATGTTTATAGAATCAAATGCCTTTTCATAATCTACAAATCCAAAGCATAATGGCAACTCATATTCATTTTCCTTTCTATAACTTCTCTCAATACCTGGATATTATCTACTGTAGTAAAACCACTTTTAAATCCAGCTTGTTCTCTTGGTTGGTGGAAATTCGATGTTCTCTGTAAACAAGTTATAAAAGGCTGATAGGTCTGTAATATTTAATATCTTCTTTATCGCCTTTTAAATATTAATATTAATATTGCATTATTCCAATCATCTAGTACATCTTTATCATTTAGACATTTTGTAATAATAGTAAAGATTATTTAAATTATTTATAAAAATATTTAAGAGGTATTATTTGTTATAGCAAATAAATAATATCCTCAATTTGAGCCATTATAATTATCTAACATTTTACAAAAATAAGTCACTGTCTATGACTTTGTAAAAAATATTTATTACATTGACATTATTTAACAAAAACTAAATTTTATATACAATCATCATAATATTATAAACCCTTTTATAAATATATATAAAATTTACTACAATACTAATTATCTCAATTATAAATAGTTTTATAATCGTGAAAAGAAAATATTTTATTTTTAACTTAATTTTTTAAAAAATATTTGAGCATTTTGTTTTATTAATCGAATTACTAATTTAGTAACTGAGACAGATGATTCAGAACCTTATCATTGATTGTAAATTAAATCTCAAATTGAATATAAAATAAAACAGTTTAAACAGTTATTTAGATTCAAAACAGACAGCAACTGAGATTACTTTCAGCAACCATATTCAATATTTTGTATGTATATACAATCTTTGTCTAAGAAGTTTTAATTGTCTAGACAATAGAATATTACATCCAAATGTTAACCATTATCATTAATTGCAGAATTTATTGTTGTTTGTCATCTTTTAATATCTGAATATTATGTATATATCCTAATTTTATAAGCATTTCATCATTATGATAAGTAACATCACATGACCACCTCTCTTATGCTTGTGTATAACTGCTGTTAAAACAGACAAAAGTCACTATATATATTGCCACAACCAACAAGCTAGAGTAATCAATGAATGCCAGAAGGCTTGTGCATAAAATCCCCATCTAGTTCCTACTCATCCAATATCCCCAGACTAGTTTCTGGCTTACGGCCTTCTCAGTGACGAGCCTTGGATCTGAGAGCACTGCATCTATGGATTACTCTAGCTTGCTGTGTGTGGCAATATATATATATAAATATAGTGAGTTTTGCCTGTTTTAACATTATGATAAATACATGGTAAATAAAATTGGTATTATTATAGCATCAAAAACCCTATTAAAAAGAGAGAAAATATCAAATATTAAACATTTTCATCAAATTGATTTTATCTGACATAATTTCAAATACATATCTATATATTATAACATTTTATACATAAAAAAGAGAGGATTGTCTGTACTTATGTGACAGAACACTATAGTTTAACATGCCTTAATCTGATATACTTTTTCTTGAGCCATGTGAACTTAACTGTAAACTTTTTCATAAAAATATACAATGGCAGTCCAATAAAAGTTTGTTAGAAAAAAGAAATTAAGAAAGATAACATTTTTTATGATAACAGATATATCTTCTTTGTAGTTTTTTTTAAATAGTAACATGTCCCTTTTTACATTTTTCATTATTTATCTGTCTCTCTATTCTCAAAGATTGTTGATTAAGGAGTTCTAAGCAAATATTTGAATAAATAATATTAATTTTATTCTATTAAGCCACAATCCTGTGATATATCTCAAAATTTTAATATGCCTTGATATCATAGAATATTGTGAATTCATCAGGTGTCTATCTAATAATTTCTGCAAAAAAATAATTAGTATACATTTGCTTGCATAGTGTAAATATTTATGCCTCTTATTTTACACCAGCTGTATCTCATAATGGTTGTATTCTAAAGCTAGATAATGTTATTTCTTCATTTTTGTTATCATGAATACATTTTCTATGTATTTTAATATAAATATTATAATATTTTGTAAATAATGTCTATAAAAAATAAAGTAATTGCAACAAATATTCTTATTTTTTTTTTAAATAATGTTTTTAAATGATTCCAGTTCAAAAAGAAATACTTTTCATGTTTGTAGACTATGTAACAATATGATTTGTATGAAGCACAAAAAAGAGGCAGTGATTGTTTTAATTAAGTAAATTATTTTAAAATTCCTTTTAGTTGGTTTGTTTATTTTAAATGTTTATTTGAAACTTTAATTATATCATTATTTTAAATGTTTATTTGAAACTTTAATTATATCATAAAGTAACACTTTTCTTGTGGAAAATATTAGTTACCAGCTATAGCACTTATGTTATAAAAATATTCTAGCTATTGAAAAATATGCAGTAAATTTTCCAGTCTGAAGTTTAATCATTTTAAATTTATTTTTAATTGTTTTGTCTATTTTAAATGCTTATTTGAACCTTAATTATATTATAAAAATAACACTATTCTCATGCATAGTATCAGATACCAATTGTAATAATTACATTCTAAAAACATTTATTTATATAGCACTATGTTTATAATTGTATTACATTAAAGATCAGCCTTTACAAGCTATTGTAAAAAGCGCATGCACAATAGCTTGTAAAGGCTGATCTTTAATGTAATTCTAAAAACATGTAATTATATTGCAAGTTAACTTTTTTCATTTATATTGTGGAAATTTACAATCACTGGCTAACAATTGTAATTCAATTGAATCTGAATTTTCAAAATTTAAATTTCATACATACAGTCTTCAGTTTGAATAAGGTTTTTATAAAATCAAATTATTTTATAACAAACTTATTATTAAAATTAATTTTTAACATGACTAAAGAACAAGTAGATTTATTAATAATTATAAAAATATATTTTATATATATTAAATAAAAAAACTTTCATATGATCAAAAATTACCTGAAACATAAAATAAATCTGTTTATAATTGTAAATAGAATGTGAACAAATGCCACCATTTTGTGCAAATTGAATTCAGAAATTTAACATTTGAACTATAGAGTTTTTATGGCTTTTCCAATCATTAATAAAAACAAAAACTGAAATATAAAATCTTCATCAATTTTTTTAAGTATTTACCAATATAAGAACTTCATAGAGTCTAAAGTACCATCCACATTAAATCATGACCAATGAATTTAAAACAATGCACAATTTTAAAATATCATGGAATTTGCAAGGAAAAAATTAAAGCCTTCTACATTACCTCTCAATAATCATGGATCATATTGGACAATTTTTGCTGTAATAATGTTTTATTAAAAATGATATTATACTTTATTAATGTACTATGTGAATAACTGGCTGATGAACTGTATTTCTGTCTAACAGCAAAATATTTTTTTCCTTTTTCTATATATTTTTCAAGCACTTTCTAAATCTAATCATTATAATTTAAATTAATACATGGAGTTTCACATTATATAATCATAAACAATCATATATATATATATAGAAAGAGAGAGAGAGTTCTAGAAGTGAATGAAAGATTTCCACTCTATTTAATATCAGTTGATTAAAGATCAATTTACATTAAAAGATATAAAGACTGATTTAAATTGGAACTCTGGCTTGTAATAGTTATGGATGGCTGTACATAAAAAGATCTAAAAGACAATAAAAGGTGGTCACTCTTCTATTGTAAAATGCTATCGGACTTTGTAGCTAGAGGGCAGTTCAATTATTATTCAAATACGTTTGTAAAATTTTCACGTGTTCTTATAGTTATTCATTATTAATATATATATATTGTGATGGATTAACATGGGGACTAGATTTCTGATGAGTAGATAGACAATTTCTTGTACTGTAATGGCAGACGGCAAAAAAAATACATGCATCCAAGATAGACCATATTTAACCGCCCACCATCATAGGTTTTTATGATCCAATGTTGGGAGTTATATCTCTAAGCTGACTCATAAACAAAAGAAAAACAATCACTTATATGGCTATTTATTGTATTCATATATTAGATCAACAATCGATATAATGATGATAATGATGATGATGATCCTCCCATCCACAACTTTACAACAGATTCTACAATAGATATTACAACTGGCTTTACATAAATCATAACTGTTTCTAATTTAGAATTGATGAACCATGCTATAGTCTGCACCAAAGTATATCAGCATAACTTTCAATAATCTAATGGACTTCTCTCTTGATAATAAACCAAAATACCTAACCTCTGTTAAGTCATATTGTGTTGCTTCCACTCTCTAACTATTCATCAAATTATCATTACATCTCTACCCAATGGTTTATGATGGGGATCTCATAGTAAGAATGATTACTAAGTTATTTCTACAAGAAAATCCCTCAACTCCAAGAAACAAATAAACTTCCTTAATCAGGTTATTTAATTTTATTATTATTTATTCATTAACTTACACATAAAAATTCACATCATAATCAATAAAGATTGGTGTTATTTAATGATTAATAACAATAGTAATATATATATACCCACCCCTTAATGAAAATTAAAATCAATAGTCAGATGAGTGTATTAAGATATAGATAGTTATTGATACAATCAGTGAAGGTCTAGATGTCTCAGATTACGGAAAATTTAGATTTCATAAATAAAACAATCCAAGCACATATATACATATATAGTATATACCACATAAAATATAACAAAAAAAAAAATCAAAAATGGAAAAACAGAAAGATAGGTAAAGAAAATTTTCCTAAATTATAAAGATGTAAAGGTCTAAAAATAGACCTGTTTTTAGTCATAATCCTCGTCCATCTGATTTGTTATTAAATTAATCTAGCGATTACTTAAAATTGATTTCCTATAATAATAAAATTTCGACCCCTATTCTCTTTTTAGGTTTACACATTTATACACTATACCCACCCATGCATACAGATGTTATTGTGTGTTTTAATTGTCAATATTAAGAGATTTTGTAGTGGACCTTCTTATATATCTATATGATAATAATAATAATTTTTTTTTTTTAAAAAAGGTGTTGTTTTTTTCATAGATACCAAAAAAAAAAAAAAAAAATTACTAAATAAATAGAAAACAACATTTTGGAAAAAAATACATACCTACGTAAGTGATTACATATATTAATAAAACAACAACAAAAAAATACTACTGATATAGCAAACAGCAAGCATTATGCCCCTCCCCCTCCTTTTTTGTGTTTTAAAGACCTACAGAGGTCCCTAGTGACGATTTTTTCAGACGCTCATTGCTAAGGTTTACAGCCTTACTTAAATAAATGATGTTTATTTTCACGCTTTGGGAGAGAGAGAGAAAACATTGTTAAGAGTTATTGAGAAAAAGTTTGATATTACCAGATGCTTCTCCCTTGAATGTAGAAATCAGCTCAGCTCAACGACTTTTATTTTAAATAGGATTTATTCATTATTAATAATTTAAATTTGGCCACACACACTGTCTTCTGACATGTGTAGATGTAGATCACAGTGGTTTATCTGGAAAATTTCTTTTAATCTCAGGCTGCACACTTTCGTTTTTTAACCCATCTTCTAATCAATGACATCTAAAAAAGTATTTTCTAACAAAATCCAAAAGAAAACACCCTTTTCTATTTTTTTTTTTTTTTCACAAGAGGAAATAATTTTTATTTTATTTTATTAATTCATAAGCAGATAAATAATATTTAATACAAAAAGGCAAACATTTTCAATTTATCTTTATATATATATATTATTTTATTAATATTAATTATATTTTTATAATCACATTACTATACTTATTCATATATATGAGTATACATAAATTGTATAATGTGTGTAATATATAGATAGTTAAATAGATGAATGAATGGATTAATAGTTGAATAAATGGATGAATGGCTACATAGATACTGTAACGGTAAGAATTGTCCCTCCACGTAACAAAATCTAGAACATAGGCAAAATATACTAAAGCTGATCGAATCCAGATGCTGTGATCCAGAATCTGACCAACATTCAACCCTTTCACCTCTGCTCAATGATTTAATACCCTATGGATGACATTCCTCAACATACACAGACAATCAATTCACTCTCAGTCCAGCAGTTACTCCCGGTAAAACAAGAGACTCATAATTGAACTAATTTATCACTGATTTGATAAGATATATACACATATGGTTAAGGGATTAATTATAGAATTTAACAGACTGATCTACATATATATGAAATAGTGTATGTGTAATTAAATATAGAGTTGGACAAAATGAATTCATGGACAATAAAATATGCAAACGAGTTATAATTTTAAATATGATTACTTTAATAAAACAATAGCAAACAATAAATTAAAACATACCAAATTATATGGTGGGAACATGAGGTACAATGCTCGCAGGTGTTAGATAACTGCTGAGATTCATGTTATATATTTCATTATAAGCGTTTAACAATGCGTGGTGCGGTATTGGAATTTCATGCCTATATCAATTAATATGTCAAATCTCTAGCTCCTTTGTAGTCTACTAGATCATGTGGAACTCTATAGCCAAAGCTATATAGCTAACTATCATAACGCTCCTATGGTGTCTATTTAATATAAAGTTAATTTGAGCATATAATTAGGCTCAGAGATATGCAGGTTAGTGTGTTAACCTAGATTAAGATGTATACTAATGCTAGATAAGCGTTTAATATAAAAGGGAGAGAAAACTGATTTATTATAGGTTTACCTATATCCGCTAGGGCACATATTAAAATATTAATTAAACAAAAGATGCAAATCAGTCAATATTCATGGGCTTCAGTCTCCAAAGACTTGGTTTGTCCTAAGACTGCTCAACCTGCCACGAATAAGAACATTAGTAGTTCAGGTAGTCGGATAAGCATTATGAATCATCTAGGTCCTTGTGCCCTAGTTTTAAAAGTGTGCTTGAACTCGAACTAAAGTGGATGAGAGTGACCTCTGCCAGCATGTCATCGAAAATCATGCAGCAAGCTGATAAGTGTACATTGCATACTTTGTAAAGACACATCCGCAACTTATACATATATATAATGCAATCGCATAACATTACATTATCGTGCCTTAATATTAGATAGTGTATATTTGCATATCTATATAATCCAGTTCTCAAATTTAGTATTTTAAATATACTATTAAGGGACTAAATTAATTAGAAACCTAGTTTAATATTATCACCTGCATCTCAACATAAATCAATCTAAGGAGGATAAAGCATATTTGCAGGTAATTACAAATAAAATATTAAAATATATTTTGAGAGTATTTCTGTGGCTAGTTCCGGTGATATATGAGTTATATATATATAAATAGTTAAAATTCATAACTAAAATTAAGCAAACTGCATAAAATACCTAGATAACTGATTATTGTAATGTTGATACCCAAAACTTAATCAGTAACATAATATGATCTCGAAACGGCAAGTGAGAATGAAGAATAATAATTCCAATTGATTAATATTAAGTTATAGTGAAGATTTGAAATTATCTTCGCAAATCGATAAGTTAAAATGATATTTAGAAATACTTGCGGTTTGAAGTCATTTGGCATATTAAATACACATATTATATTAAAATGATAAAATTATAAAACAAAATTGAATAGATTTAGAAATAGGCATAAAAAGACCGCAGAAAATTATACATTTAAAATAGATTATTAGGAGTTTTACAATTTAAAAGAGAATTCGAGTTTTACATTATAAAACAGAATTTAAATTTTATAATCAGACAAGACTTAGCATTTAACAATCCTCTTTGTAGATTTTAGTAAAGGTGTTTGATGAAAGCAGATTTAGTGAATAGCTAGCTTTTAAAAATAGAGAAATGAAAGTCACAGTTTACAGACAAGAGCTCTGAGAAAATTTACCGTTTAGTTGTTTCCATTGCAGCTGGTTTTGAAGCATTTGGGATGATAATAAGTTGACACTTGATGATGATGCACAGTTAATAGAGATTTTCTGGGGCTACTTTTGCTGGTGATGGCATTGGGTTTCATTGGACTGAAGCTCTCCATTCTCCGCGAGGAGAGGCAGTGAATTACAGCCTCTACTCGCACATTTTAAGGTGAAACCGGCTTAGATTCGGCCTACAGTTCACTTAATATATATATAATTGATCTCCTTGTTAATAAAACTTCAAGTATTTATACCTTTTGAAATCTGCACACCTGTTATTTTTTTGCATAGCTGAACAATCCATTTTATTTTAGCCAAACATTTAATTATTCCCACTGGCAGAAAAACTCATTTCTTTATTTAGACAAACAATTTTAGTGATAACAAAGTAATTTTAGATTCTGTTTTCCCTGCTTATCTTGTTAACATTATATATTTCAAACAATATCCACACTATTTTAGGACTATTTTATGATTAAATGCGTGACCTACATCAAAATCTGTTTCCAAAATCGAATGTTATCTTGACAAAATTACCCTGTAATTAGCAGAAAACACTTTATAACCAGAGGCGGTAGAACAAATGCAGAATAACAGGAGATATGTATATGCAATTTCACTAATACAATAATAAAGTTGCTAAATAATTTACTAAAATATTTTTTAAAATATTGTCTATAAAATGAATTTACCTATCTGTAATATATATACCATTAACATAAATAATTTAGACTAAAATATTTCCTAAATTAGAAATATTTATAAAATTGATACATATCTGTAATCTATACATATTCAATTAAATTACAGACATACTGCTCGCATATATATACGTGATTCTGCATCTATAATAATTTAATGTTATTCAGATGGGTACTCTGGGTGGGTTTAAACCTGACATATAGATAGACGTGTAGGTAACATAAGTGAAACGGGTAGATGGATGAATCTGACCATTTCATATCCCCAAACTTACTTAAAAAAAACAAATAAAAAAATGCCTTTACTTAATCTGGGTTATCAATGATTAATGATCAAATGTTGGTTTTTTATTTAAACAACTAAATTTAAAACTCTACTATCATAACACATCTCAAAGTATTCTTAGCCTTGCTTACTATTACACTCATGCTCCACCCCAATAAAACTTAGATTAAAATTAAGATATATAAAACAACAAAAAAAAAAACTTCCTAAGCTAATTAGATAATATATATATATATAAACTATTTCTAAAGTGATACAAAAAATGCAAAAGTAATTAGATGTTGTTAGTAATCCCCAGAGTTGGTTAGTTTAATATACAAGTAAAAGGTAGGGGTTTGATCCATATACTTATGATTGTTTAAGTAGGATCTGGGGGTTGTTTGATATCTGGGGTGGTGATATGGTATCAAAAAAATCCTAGGAGATAATCATTTTCTGACACCCAATCATACTTGCTCTCATCCATCCCATCAAACAGGGAGGGATTATCCTTAACTGTCTTCAGGCATTTGGAAAATGCACTCCCTTCAAAAGGAATCTCCCTACTTTTCCTATATTCATTGTATTCAGCACATAAATTAGTGTATAAGTCATTAAAATAGTGGTCACCACACATGGCAGAGTATCTCTTTAACTTTCCCCTTGGTCTTCTTTTATGTTGGGATATTGGTTTTACTGCTCGATATTTCTTGTGGATAGCATAAGAGAACTTTTTACCTGCATTTCCCTTTTTCGCAGTGGTAGTGGCAAGGCATGTATCCCCTTTCTTTTCTTCATCTTCCTTTAGCGTGGCTAGATCCTCTTTGGGGAATTGCACTTCATCATGGCTATCTATAGCTGGTGTCCCACCAAACTTCACCCCCTCTTGGCACACCATCATGGTACCTTGATGTAATCAATAACGCAACCATGCCTGCTTAGAATATCACTCCCCAACACATCATGGATTAGTCTGGTCATAATCAGAAAGGAGTGGCCAAGTGTCATCTGATGCCATTTAACATCCAACCACACCTGATAGTTCTCGGTCATGGTCTTCTGGCCATTAGCTAGGATCATTCATTTATGCCAGGCTGGTAACTTCATTACTGTGGGAAAGCTTGCCTCCAGTTGCTTAACCCATTCTTTAGAGGCCATAGTTACCTGACTACCTGTATCAGCTAAATTGGTTACTGGTACAGCTTCCACCATAACCTGAACCACTGGACAAGGATCTTGGTAAACCTCAATACCAGCATCCACTATCATGGTAGTAATGCAGTCAGGGTTCCCTTCAGTGCCAATGGGACTCTGATAGGGGGAACTATCTAAATGGGGTCCCCTCTGGTTTAACGACCACCCTTTATAGGGTCTGTTCACCCCTGTTTGGCCTGAATTTCTCCTTGACCACTGCTGATTAACTGTCACTGTCTGACACCTTGATGGCTCGATTTTGCGAACTTTTTCGAGAGGCTTTTTGGCAAATCGGGTATAGTCGATTGTTGTTAACAATTCAGCCATCTCCTCAATGGCTCTAGCCCGACACCCAGTCATCATTTGCTGGACCAGTAGGGTCATGGTTTGCTGTATAGCCAAAATTATCTGGGCATCAGTGAATGTAAAGGCAGACAAGGAACGTAGTCTTGACACCTGCCTTATAAAGAATTGGGCATGTGTCTCTTTGGGGATGGACCCATAATTTTCCTGTAAGACTGCGTAATAGATACCATTCTGCCTTTCTATACTCCAGAAGCTTTTTGTCAGGGTGGCTTGGTAACTCTCAAATGTAGACGGTTTTACTGTCAAAGAGTCCCACCAAGATTTTGAATAGCCCTGTAGATAATGTACAGTCAATGCTATTTGGTCCGATGCCCTAACCCCCTGGAAATAAAAGAGCTCCTGTAAGCTCTCCAGATGGGCTTTTGGACTCTCCCCCATTTCAGCCTTAAACATCCTCACTTGAATGAATTTGACAATTTGCAATGGAGGGTTCATGTCAGCTATACATGGTATTTCCACTGGTATATTTCCTATTGCCCTGTCTATACTTTGGAGGCTGGGACCCCCTTCTCTTCTTGTGGCCAGTATTTTGTATCATAAGCCACGACACTCTCTGTAGTTGTATTTTGAGGATCCAGAGACCCATTCACAATCCCAGTCTCCACAATCTTGGGTAATGTATCTTCTATAGTCCTGAGCTCTTTAGGCCTACTCATTTCTATCTCCCTACTCAGGTCATCACTATCTTTTGGACTAACCAAGGCCCCTAGGGATGTAGGTATCCATCCCATTGGAGGGTTAATCTGGTGCCCTTGGCCAGTTGGTTTCGGTATTATAGAGGTTTGAACCTGGTTGAGGTTTTCATTGAGTTCATGCAGGCCATCCAGAATATCCCCCTGCATATTCTGCAATTTCTTGATGGTCTTCCCCTGCACCCTCAGTTCTTCTTTGGCAGTGGTTAATTTCATTTCTAATCCATGTTTAATTTCTTCTACCACTACCCTAATGAATCTTTCTGGGTCTCAACCATCTTCCTAGTGACCTCACATTCACTTCCTAGTTTCTGAATAGCCTGTCCTGTCTCTTCTTTATGAGCATCCAAGAGCTTGGTGACCTCTATCTTTATAGTTTGGAAGTTATGCCTACAATCTAATCTCAAGCCCTCTAGACTTTCCAGCAGCCTTTCCTCTATTTCTTTATTTCTTATTTCTAACTTTTCTTCAATCCTATGATCTCTAGCTTCCAGACTTTGGCACATTGCCATCATGTTTTGGTTCATGGTTTTTAGGCTCTCTTCAGATTTCCTCAACTCTTCTTCTCTAGACTTCCTGGAATCTTCCATATATTGGAAGAGTAGGGTAGCCACATCTGCACTCACAGCAGGCTGTTCGTTCATGGCCGGGATTTTTAAAATACATGGGGCTTTCCACATAGCACTCCTTTGGATTATGGTCAAGCCTCACTTCCTCTTCTCTTTCCCCCTCTGAATATTGCTTTCCACTAGATTGGTGTTTCAGGACCAGTTCCCCTACTACACTACTATCCTCAACTGCACTTTCCTCCTGTAGCATTTTCCCAGAGTCATCAGATGTAACAGAGCTTATCCCCTGTCCCTCTGAGCTTTTGTTCATCCCTTCCACATCTTCTATCTCACTTTCCCCTCCTATTTCTTCTTCAGTCCCACTATCCATTCTTTTTGGCTATACTGTCTCTATGAATCCTTACTTTGATTAGAAAAGTTTTACAATATTATATAAATATGGCTTATCACCACTCTCCCCTCCAGGTATGGTTCTACTTATGGTCCAACTCTCTAATAGCCTCAGCCTACTTCTAACTTGCCCTATCTCCATTATAAGTAGTGTCATACTTAACTCAAAAAATTTGGCTAAATTATAATAGCTATGTCTAATATGGTTATTAAATTTTCTGCCTAATATAGATATAGTTCATAAATTATAATGTTAGAAATTTAAAATATGTTATACAAAATTCATGAATCAATATTTATTAAAACAAAATTTATTCTTACCAAGTGCCTGTCCCCTTTTAAATCAACTGCAACCATTTCTACTAATAAAAAAAAATTTATAAAGATATTATTGTGTTTAATATCATTATTATCATTACTATGCCAGTTTTAATTTTATTTGAGTACCCATACAATAACATAGTTTATGAACCTTGCCCAACTTGTTTCATTGTCCGTATCCAACTCTAAAATATTACCAAAATATGACAAAAACATTAGATTTCTTTTACTATTAATATGCTTTTCTCACTCCTGATGACAACATTTATAATGAGAGACATATGGTCTTCTCTGAGCGCCAGTCATCAGTGAGCAAGTAACATTAAGCTTATGTACGTCATATACCCAAAAAAATTTTAGTTGCTTATTAAACCACTCCAATAATAATGAAGTATTTTATTTAGTTGCTTATTAAACCACTCCAATAATAATGAAGTATTTCATTTCAATAGCCCGATGTGTATATATCTACTCTGCGCCAGCAAAAGAGAACAAAAAGTCATTTGACCTCTCTAGTATATGCCAATAAAAAAATATTTTACACATATATAGTATGGGAGAAAATATTTTATATCCTCATATTATTTCATAATTTTAACTTTTGACTAATGGGATTGGCGATTTGACAAAGTTTGAACCCAAACAAAAAATCATTTTTATTAATACATGATATATCCCGCATCAATATATTATAAACATACATACAACTTATCTTGATAACAGAAGTTATGGCATATAAATAAAATTAAAAATCTGGAAAAATTTCATATATATATATTTACTGACACAGAGTGAGAAGATATGGACCAACTCAGTGTATGAAATAAACTATTATTTCCCAATAAAGTATTCAAACCTGGACAAAAAATTTCTACATGCATTAATGGGTTAATCTATACATAGTTATGCACACACATTCACGCATATTCAGTGTGTGAACTAGATCGAGGACCTCATGCTTAGATATCCGGAATTGTGTTTAAAAAAAATTTCTATCACATATATATATAAAAAAAACTTTTTTCTGCTATACTTTTTTTTCTTTATTTAAACCGAAATTATCATTTAGGTATGTGTGTGTTTACATTATAAAATCTATATTGTTGCTTAAAACCTTGGGGGAAAAAATCAATAAATATATTTTTTTGAAAAAAATAAAATTTAGTACACATATATATATTTATCCCCTTCCACCTATCCTTTCTTTCTCTAACTGTCTGCATTTAATTTAATGTTATGGAAATAATTAATGAATCGAGCAACAACAAAAATTAATATATATTTAAAAAAACAAAGTGTTTAAATTTATTCTACTTTGTAGCCTGAATTCGGGTAACTCAGGATATATGTGTGATTTATACAATTGAAATCTTAGAACCTGGAGAGAAAATAACTTATACATACATCAATCAAAGGGAGTGTGTGTGTATACTATTCGAAATTCCAATTTACAGCGTCAGAACTCGGACAAAAAAATTATACACACATATACGCACATCTCTTCTCTCTACATATATTCGGTTCAGGAAGAAAAATTTCACATACACATATATAGCTAATGTGCTCATGATCGTGGGAGTAATCGAATAAACTCAAAAGTTTGGGTGGTCAGAACCCAGAAAAAAATTACACACATACAACAAGTGATATGGGAACATACCCACATCAACATCCCCTCTCAGGTATGCGGATTTATATTCGAATGCCCTAGTTGGTACATCAGAACCTGAAGAACAAAAATCTACATATGCATTTTCCCTCTCTCGTGCCAGATTAATTTGTGGTTTGCTCAGGGTTGTGTAACTAAGTAACTGCCCCTGTTGGGTGATCAGAACCCGGAGGGAAAAAAACCTATGTAACGGTAAGAATTGTCCCTCCACGTAACAACATCTAGAACATAGGCAAAATATACCAAAGCTGATCGAATCCAGATGCTGTGATCCAGAATCCGACCAACATTCAACCCTTTCACCTCTGCTCAATGATTTACTACCCTATGGATGACATTCCTCAACATACACAGACAATCAATTCACTCTCGGTCCAGCAGTCACTCCCGGTAAAACAAGAGACTCATAATTGAACTAATTTATCACTGATTTGATAAGATATATACACATATGGCTAAGTAATTAATTATAGAACTTAACAGACTGATCTACATATATATGAAATAGTGTATGTGTAATTAAATATAGAGTTGGACAAAATGAATTCACAGACAATAAAATATGCAAACGAGTTATAATTTTAAATATTATTACTTTAATAAAACAATAGCAAACAATAAATTAAAACATACCAAATTATATGGTGGGAACATGAGGTACAATGCTCGCAGGTGTTAGATAACTGCTGAGATTCATGTTATATATTTCATTATAAGCGTTTAACAATGCGTAGTGCGGTATTGGAATTTCATGCCTATATTAATTAATATGCCAAATTTCTAGCTCTTTTGTAGTCTACTAGATCATGCGGAACTTTATAGCCAAAGCTATATAACTAACTATCATAACGCTCCTATGGCGTCTATTTAATACAAAGTTAATTCGAGCATGTAATTAGGCTCAGAGATACGCAGGTTAGCATGTTAACCTAGATTAGGATGTATACTAATGCTAGATAAGCGTTTAATATAAAAGGGAGAGAAAACTGATTTATGATAGGTTTACCTATATCCCCTATGGCACATATTAAAATATTAATTAAGCAAAAAGGTGCGAATGAGTCATTATTCATGGGCTTCAGTCTCCAAAGACTCGGTTTGCCCTAAGACCGCTCAACCTGCCGCGAATAAGAACATTAGTAGTTCAGGTAGTCGGATAAGCATTATGAATCATCTAGGTCCTTGTGCCCTAGTTCTAAAAGTGTGCTTGAACCCAAACTAAAGTGGATGAGAGTGACCTCCACCAGCACGTCATCGAAAATCATGCAGCAAGCTGATAAGTGTACATTGCATACTTTGTAAAGACACATCCGCAACTTATACATATATATAACGCAATCGCGTAACATTACATTATCGTGCCTTAATATTAGATAGCGTATATTTGCATATCTATATAATCCAGTTCTCAAATTTAGTATTTTAAATATACTATTAAGGGACTAAATTAATTAGTAACCTAGTTTAATATTATCACCTGCATCTCAACATAAATAAATCTAAGGAGGATAAAGCATATTTGCGGGGTAATTACGAATAAAATATTAAAATATGCTTTGAGAATATTTCTGTGGCTAGTTCCGGTGATATATGAGTTATATATATAAATAGTTATAATTCATAACTAAAATTAAGCAAACTGCATAAAATAGCTATATAACTGATTATTGTAATATTGATACCCAAAACTTAATCAGTAACATAATATGATCTCGAAACAGTGAGTGAGAATGAAGAATAATAATTCAATTGATTAATATTAAATTATAGTGAAGATTTGAAATTATCTTCGCAAATCGATAAGTTAAAATGATATTTAGAAATACTTGCAGTTTCGAGTCATTTGGCATATTAAATACACATATTATATTAAAATGATAAAATCATAAAACAAAATTGAATAGATTTAGAAATAGGCATAAAAAGACCGCAGAAAATTATACATTTAAAATAGATTATTAGGAGTTTTACAATTTAAAAGAGAATTCGAGTTTTACATTATAAAAGAGAATTTAAATTTTATAATCAGGCAAGACTTAGCATTTAACAATCTTCTTTGTAGATTTTAGTAAAGGTGTTTGATGAAAGCAGATTTAGTGAATAGCTAGCTTTTAAAAATAGAGAAACGAAAGTCACAGTTTATAGACAAGAGCTCTGAGAAAATTTACCGTTTAGTTGTTTCCATTGCAGCTGGTTTTGAAGCACTTGGGATGATAATAAGTTGACACTTGATGATGATGCACAGTTAACAGAGATTTTCCATGGGCTACTTTTGGCTGGTGATGGCATTAGGTTTCATTGGACCGAAGCTCTCCATTCTCCGCGAGGAGAGGCGGTGAATTACGGCCTCTACTCGCACATTTTAAGGTGAAACCGACGTGGATTTGGCCTACAGTTCACTTAATATATATATGATTGATCTCCTTGTTAATAAAACTTCAAGTATTTATACCTTTTGAAATCTGCACACCTGTTATTTTTTTGCGTAGCTGAACAATCCATTTTATTTTAGCCAAACATTTAATTATTCCCACTGGCAGAAAAACTCATTTCTTTATTTAGACAAACAATTTTAGTGATAACAAAGTAATTTTAGATTCTGTTTTCCCTGCTTATCTTGTTAACATTATATATTTCAAACAATATCCATGCTATTTTAGGACTATTTTAGGATTAAATGCGTGACCTACATCAAATCTGTTTCCAAAATCGAATGTTATC
This sequence comes from Epiperipatus broadwayi, assembly GCA_028023455.1. NCBI lineage: Eukaryota > Metazoa > Onychophora > Udeonychophora > Euonychophora > Peripatidae > Epiperipatus > Epiperipatus broadwayi. The sequence continues at coordinate 4,854,539 of JAQFVV010006258.1, read as the reverse complement.
TTGACAAAATTACCCTGTAATTAGCAGAAAACACTTTATAACCAGAGGCGGTAGAATAAATGCAGAATAACAGGAGATATGTATATGTGATTTCACTAATACAATAATAAAGTTGCTAAATAATTTAACTAAAATATTTCTTAAAATAGAAATGTCTATAAAATGAATTTACCTATCTGTAATATATATACCATTAACATAAATAATTTAGACTAAAATATTTCCTAAATTAGAAATATTTATAAAATTGATACATATCTGTAATCTATACATATTCAATTAAATTACAGACATACTGCTCGCATATATATACGTGATTCTGCATCTATAATAATTTAATGTTATTCAGATGGGTACTCTGGGAGGGTTTAAACCTGGCATATAGATAGATGTGTGGGTAACATAAGTGAAACGGATAGATGGACGAAACTGACCGTTTCAATATGTATGCATTTTTATAAGATTTATGGCATGAGTGTTAGTCAATTATATGTATCAAATGTTGAATTGTCCCCATGCTCTCTGATCTTATTTGATAAGCTAAATTATCTTTTTAAATACTAATGTCTTAATATTATTATTCATACTCTTATTTTTATATATTATACACACTCTACTGTAGTTTTTGTGTGTATGTATGTGTTCTTGTGTGCATGTATGTGAAATTTATTGAAACATTTTCATGATAGCTTTAATATATATATACAGGTTCAAGTATCTCTTTTTGAAAGTAAAAGTTATCGCCTTGTTGCAGGCAGTTTGGAACAAACTATAGTTGTAAGTATATATTTTTATTTTTTACCAAAAACATTTCTATAATATAAAAAATATTTAATTGATTAGATAATAAAAAGGGGAATATTATTTTATTTATGCAATAATTTCTATTAATATATATTTAATGAATAAAATAATAAAAGCAATAAATTAAAAAAATATTGTTATTTAACATGGTATACAAAGACAAATGTTATAAATTTTATGCCATCTTTAACACAAACATTGGTGCCTCATTTATGTAATAAATTTAATGGCTAATGTCAATTTTCACTTCACAACTAAATTATTTTCTTAAAATTCTATTTATAAATAAGATTTCACACTTATAAAAATCACTTTTACAACACTCACTTCTTGATGTTATCATAAAAAGTGAGAAAATCAACGGGGACAGATATTCATATATTTTTAATTTTGTGAATTTCAACATAATTTATATAATATATTTAAAAAACAATGAAATAATAATGATTTCTAATATCTTTTGCCATTATAATCTTTTGTAATAAAAGGCAAAAAAAGTCTTAAATTATATATATATACAAAAGAGATAAAATGTTATTTATATTGAATGCTTTTATTTACTGTGTACTAAAAAGAAAAAAAATAATTGTTTCTTCAATTAGGGTTTTTATATTTAATTTGAAATAAAAGCATGAAATGTCCCAAAATTAATGAAGTCAAGCTCTATGTTTTATAATAAGGGATTGACTTGATTAATTTCTGACCCCCCCCCTTCCATGCTTTTATGTTATGTTGAATCTAAAATCCCCAATTGTGGTTGAAGAAACAATTATTTTTTGTAGTGTAGAATAAATAAAAGTATTTAATATAAAAATAAATTATATCTATTATTTTTAACTTTTTAGTATAGGCATAGTAACTAAAAATGTAAAATTGTATTATACTTTAAATTTACTTGACATTTATAGTTGATATATATATGTATAATTTTACTTCAAAGTTAAGCTGACCTCAAATTTAAGCCACAGTATAATTTTAAAATTGGAAAAAAATATAAAAATGATATTATAATATTATGTACTTAAATAGGAACTAATATAAATACTATAATCTAGCTAATTAATTGTGAATCTTTTTCAGACATATTTTCATTTTCAACATCTTCACTTTCAAAACTTGAATTCTCATGCCACCAGGATTCATCATCTTCAGTGCCATTTAAATCATTAGTAATGCAACATTTTAAAAAAGATTTTTTGAAAATTTCTTCAGGGACATCTTTCCATAACTGCGAAACCCATTGACCTATTGTAGAAGACAAAATACATTTTACTTTACCAGTTGGTGTCAACAGATAATCTTAATTTAATCATGCTTCATAATGGGTTCTCATTCTATTTTTAAAGGGTTTTTTTTACAGACACATCAAGTGGTTGGAGTTGACAAATCATATCTGATGATATTATTACCAAATCACAGTTTATTCTTTTTATTTTAAGCTTAATGTCATCACTTAAATGTCCCCAGAATGCAATCAATATTAGCATGCTTCATTTTTTAAAAAGAGCCAGGTATCTCCTCCTAAACATTTCTAACCAATCTTTTATCAATTTTTTTGTCATCCATGCATTCCTTTGTACTCAAATTATAACATCCTTAGAAAAAGTTTCCTAAACATTTCTAACCAATCTTTTATCAATTTTTTTGTCATCCATGCATTCTTTTGTACTCAAATTATAACATCCTTAGAAAAAGTTTCCTTGTGTACAGTTTTTCTGTTTAAAATAATAAAATGTGGGAACATTAGAATATTTCATGATTTTTTATATAGGACAGTTAAAATTTTAATTTGTTTTTCATATTTTTTGTTTATTGTATAATTTCTTGGCATATCAACATTATTGATTTAAGTCAAACAATATTTATACTCTTTTCTTAAATTGATTACATGGCAGTGAAAACTAAAAATCTTATTCTTGTAATCTGTAGGCAACTTTTGAGTTATGTAATTCTTCTTTCTAATGCTAATCTTTCTCATTTCATAAAATTTTTGCACCTTTTATAACTTGCTTTAAACATTAGGCTGCTGTTTTTGGTACATTCTTTGGCTTTAATTATAACTGTCTCTCTCCTCATTGGTAAATCTTTACTACATAATTTTTTTATATAAGATAAAACAACTGCATTAATTAAAGGATACCTTCCACATTAGGCCCTGAGAATAAATCTCTGTATCTTTTATATTGAAATAACTTTTCCTTCATTGCATTCCAATGATAAATATTTATTTTATCAACTGTAAATCTTTTGCCAGCTGCACAATTTGCATTTTTTGATGCACAATATAACTTTTCATTTGAACTCAGCAGCATTAGAGATTATTGGTAAAGAAAACTCAAAGCCAGATACAACACAATTCTGCAAAGTTGCTATCAAATACAACTGGATTAATTCAGAAAAGTGCAATCAAGAAACCTGTAATAAACTGCTATTGGTGATCCTAATACTATGCACATGCATAGAGAGTAAAGCAAAGACTTGATCATTGGAAATGTGAAATTGTCTGAAAAAAGATATTAAAATATTCATCTTGAATTTAAGCTGCATCCTAATTTTATATCTTCAAAATTTGAATAAAAGGTGCAGTTTGAATCTAAGTAATATGGTATATACATCACTAGATATTTCTCTTGTAAATTAAAATGTATATCCCTTATATATATATATCATATTTAGTATGTGAACATAATATATGTGTATATAAGTGTTTAAAAACATAAAATATTGTCTTAAGTGAAAAGTGCTTTACATTTTCACTTTTGATTGGAAATTTATATTTTTTTAAAAAAATGCTTACCAGAATTATATTGTAAATGAATTTCATTTAATACATATAATTTTACTTTAAATCAATTTCACACTTATAGTGTGTATATATATATCACTATATATTTTTGCAGTAAGTTAATGTGTATACTTTTTATATAAATATCATATTTAGTATGTGTAATTAATTGTATATGTATAGTAAATCAGTAACTAACTTTTCTGTTTAAAATTCATTGACATTTTTCTTTGCAAAAAAAATTTTTTTTAAAAAAGCTTAACAATAACTATATTATAAACAAACTCTCTAATCTTCAAGTCTGTTATACCTGATCCAACATTAATTTTTTTACAAAAATTAAAAGATATCAAAGAAAGAGATTTGAAGTTAGCTCCTCACCTAATAGCAAATTCCACATGGAATCTTATTAATATTGGACATTAAGTAATTTAATGGTTTATAAATGTATTGCCAAATTTAATGTTATTTTATATTTTTTTCTTTATTGTAAACATAGTTGAATAAACCTGTTTTTGATACTAACTCTCTATTACTTAAAAATATCCATATATGGCTATCTTATGAGTATTTAACATAAGTGAAAGTTTTAAGAATAATTTTAAATATCAAAATATTCAATATTTTTCTGCCCTCTGTTCTATATATAGGACACTAACTATGTAACCTACTAAAAAAATAATGTCCCATATGGATTAGCCTGTGTAACAGCAAATAAAGCTTTAAATGATAACAAAAGTCAATTCAACTTTATGAATACCAAAACATAATAAATGCAAAAATATCCTACTACATGTATCTGTGAATCTCATAAATCCCAGTTTAAACATATATAATTATATTAAGTAATGAGATGGTGATAGGGATTTATAATCACAAGTATTCCAACAGTATTTTATTTGTTTTAGGTTTCAATAAAAAGAAATTCCAGACACCAAATGTCCTCAAAAAGAGGAAAATTACTTAGAGTACTCGTGGAATAATGATCATCACCAATACAAATTATTTCTCTGACACTCCACCATATTCCTAGAGATCTGCATGTTATCTCAGAATGATTTATAAACTAGCATATGTGTGTTAAAATTATAATGTTTTAACTTAATTATAAACAAACAATTGGATTGGCAAAACAATACTTCAACAATTTATTAACAAAACAAACATACATATATTGGTTATATCTATATACTGACAACAATTAATATGTTTTTAGTTTTTAAGTCCATACTCATAATTCCAAATGTAGATATAAAATAAAATGTATCCCAACATTTAATATGTGTTTAGTTTTAAGTCTGTAACTAGCAATTCTAATGTAGGTATAAAATATAACATATCAAAATGATTAACATATTTTTACTTTTTAAATCTAAAATATTTTAATATTATAATATGAATATCTTACCCATCAAAATATCTAAAGTGTTAAATCATGAGTATTCAAATATCATTTTTCTTTTTTTTATAATTACAGACTTCTTCATTACTCTCCTTGAAGTGTAGATTTATTTTTTTTATGCACTGAATACTTAAATTATAGTTATGTCAGTATGGTCACAAATCACATGTAAAATGTCAATAGGTCTTAGGCAATTTAGCGGTGTGGTTTATTTTCTTTCCTTTACTGGCATCTTAGATACTGTAGCCAGAATAGTTGCTCAGACTTCAACATTATTTATTGGATTGGACTGCGTACTTAGAATCTTCTGACTGATATGCTAATTGTTTTTTCTTAGCCTTACATGGCAAATGAGACATTACAATAGAAAACATTTTATAGCTTCTGATATAGATGTTGCAATTTTAATTAGTAGCAAGGCAAAACGTCTTTTCTGAACAATTCACTTCACACTGCTTTAATGTATAGCTTGCAGTTTGGAATCAGAAAATCAACACTGGAGTAAAATCAACATCAGAATGAATGATTGCATACTGAGTGAATTTTGAATGACCTTTTTTTAGACCTCTCTGTTACTTTTATATCATCCATCTATCATTTGCCATGAATTGAACCATAATGTAGACCATTAAAAAATCTTGACCCCTGGAATAAAAATATTCCATTGTTTTTCCTAAAACATGTGGGGGAAACAAGTTTGTCTACAATATTATTTTATAATGTAGGTTGAAAGAAATAGCTGTTTGTTTTGTTCTTTATCTACACTCATTCCAATGTAGGAAGATATAAAATTCTTTGCCGACTCTTTCTTTTTTATTTCTAATTTTACAGGTATCATTAATTTATAAGTTTTGGTTTTAAATTTGAATTCACCATTCTATTTATTATATAAACCAACAAAATTTTATTTATAATTTGATTTAGAGCAGGTAAAGCCAAACAGATCTCAAAAATGTTTTAAAATTTATAAACTATGTATTATAAATTTCACTCACAAATTGATTCACAATCAAAAGTATTTTTTTTATTGCAATTTCATTTATTATTATTTTTCTACTCACATTCTGAAGTAACATTTTGCACAAATTGTCATAACATTTAATCGGATTAAAATGTATATTAATAATTTTTTCTCCTGGGCAATTTCTCTAATTTATGATGTATGCGTGTGCACACATACACGTTGTTTCAAATTTTTATTAACTCATATGGGTTTATGCATAGATTTCTTTTCACAGTACAAAATAAATATTATTGTCAAATGCATATGTCAACATCTTTTAGGCACTTTTATCCAATGGCACATAATAAAGTAGTTTGTACATTTTTTTCTTATTTTTATATAGTGATGTACCCTGATTAATGTGGGTTGCACTCTGATTGATATGGTTATACCTGGTATTAATTAGTTGTATACTAAATTTCAAGCAATTATATTAAATTTAAATCTATTAAAACTCAATTTTAAAATTTCATTCTAAAAAAAAGGTCAAAAGTTTATAAATTAATATAGCAACAAACAAATCAATTTTCCATCTACAATAAAAGCATTTAATGGGTTATTTTTAGTAAAGATTTCATTTTTTATCTAATATGAAAATGACCTCTGTCAAAAATTAGCAAAAACAAAAAAAAGGGATATATCTTATCTAAAGTAGTGAAAATAATAATATGTGAAACTACCTATTGTTAATGATTAATTAATGATAATAATAAAAAATAGTGTAAAACCTGTAAAAATTTTATTACCAATATTAATTATTTTTTAGAATATATATCTATTGTTTATCAAAAGGTGTTGACATAAATATTAATATTTATTTTTGGTAATTTAAATTTGTATAAATTCTGAAGTATTGGAAATATGTATGATTTATAAATATTATAATTATATTTTAAGAATATTTGTTGTTTTATTACATATGGTTTTTTTTATTGCCAGAGGAGAAAATTTGGTTTGGTTGTTAACCGGCAGTAAAAAATTCTGGTTCAATAAATTTCTTGTATCAATAGACTATCTCCTGATATTTATCACATAAATGAGTTTTGGTAAAAAAGTGTGACATTATTAGTTTTTTTTAATCCTAAATCACCATTTTGAAATAGTTACATTATTTCAGATAATAGGAATATTTCAAATTTTATTTGAGACCAGATAATGATTAATAGGATACAAATATGCAATGAATCTTCCTGAGATTTCTTACAAAAATTATGTTTTAGAAAAAAATATGGATAGCATTGTATCACATTGTGTATGGCAATTTACTGTATGAAATAAATAAGAATTTTCTTAGTAAATAAATGCATACCATGAAGTGTGATAACCACAATCATGGTAAAATAATGGTATTAATAATTATAGGTAAATAAGAACTACAGTGAGCATTACTTTAAAAAATTTATTATATACACAACCAATATTTAAAAAAAAATCATATCATCTTATTATGAATTAGAAAATTCTAAAAAAAAAATTCACATTTGATTCTTATATTTAATAAAAACTTAAATAAAAATAAAACTAATGCTAATATTAATGTAAGGAATTTTAATATTTAGAAAAGTATGTCACTGAAAGAGATAGGCCTTATTTTAATTTGATATGAAAAAAAAAAGGATTATTAAAGTTGATAAAAATTGAGTGGAAACTGACTAACACTTTATTTTTATTTTAGTTCAAATCGAAATGAGAATAATATTTTCTTTTCTTGCATAGAAAAGTGGTTTATGTAAAATAACGTTACATTATTTAAAAACCAATTGGCAGTAATGACAAGAAAATGCAAAGAATGAAAATGGAACAAAGTGATATTAAAATTTGGTTTAGTTAAAGAAAGGTATACATTATTAACTATAAAATCCTCAGAATTCATATTGTAAAAGTAAAGATTGACAAAAATATATTTATAATAGAAATGTAAAAAATTATTTGTAATTTCTTTGTTTTGTTTTAATGACAAAAAAGATATATTTTTTTCATTTATTCACCCCTTTTTTTGTCTTGCAAATATGTATCATTAATATATTTAAAAATCTAAACAAAAACAAGTCCTTTAACAAAAATTAAAATCATATATCACATGACCTAATCTTTTTAAGCTTATAAATAAAATAAAAAATAATGAGCTGTGCTAATTAGAACAATTAGCACAAATCCTTTAACACTCTTTTTCTTTTAAAATCTTTTTTATATTATTTTATGAATCATCTTTTATTTATTTTAGTTTTCCTCCAAAATTTCAACAATATTATATGTTCATCATCAAGGATTGTTTATTTTTGTAATATATATATATACACAAACATATGTTTACAAAGAATTTTTAAAACAATCTAATAAAAATATTTTACCATCCAATCTTACATTTAAGGAAGTTAACAAATTAAGCACAATCATTTAATCATGGAATATAATTATAAATTTATATGCAAGTTATTTCTTTAAATAAAATCTCTTTAATCTATATACATTATTGTCTTATTCCATACATGCAGAGAGACAATTATTATACATAAATATTGTAGGTTACATTGCTATGTTTAATTTTAATCTTCATTTCATAATAATATTCATATAGTTACTCTTTAATCAGAAGGTAATCCGCCTTCAACATGCACTGCTCAATTATGTTACTAACTCATTGATGTTATAGAGAATATGCAGCGCACTCTCAAACAAACACAAGATATAGACTTTTAAAAGAGTGGCCATTTTATCTTTGTACCTAAATGCAATTAGATAGGCCAATCTAAAGCATTTCAAAGATTTAATCTTCATTTTTTTCCATTGATTACATTATTAATTTATAGTTAAACCCAGAGAAATTTTCAAATTTATGACGGTTAAATATTAGATGATGTTAGAATTAATTTAATAACAATATATTTTGCAAGTGCAGTTACTGGTAGTAATTTTTTAACCACAATGTAATAAAACTTTGACATGCACTGTTCAAACATGTCATTAACTAACCAAAGTTATAATGAATATGCAGGGTACTCTCAAACCCAAATACAAAGTAAAGACTTTTAAAAAATAAGAACAACCATCTTCTCTTTGTACCTAAATGCAATTATATTGGCCAATCAAAAGCATTTTGGAATGAGAGCATGAACATTTAAAATTCATACCACTGCCTATATTATTGCATTTAGATAAAAGTTAAGATGGTTGTTCTTATTTTTTAAAAGTCTCTATTTTGTGTTTGTGTGCAAGTGTCCTGCATATGTATAGCTACTTTAACTTCAATAGTTAAAACACAACTCTACACATACATCAACCTATATATATATATATAATATTACAAAATCGATGTCTGTATTTCTTCAAAATAATAACGTAAATTTATAAATAAATATTAGAAAATACAGTACTTAAAAGTTTATAAAAATATATCTATAACCATCACTTAGGAGCACTTTCAACTATCCTTGTAGTTTTTGTCAACTAAAAATTTTAAAAGGTCAACTTTCCCATAATTCCATGGTGTCAACTTTTCCATAATTCCATGATCTTAATGATTGCTGCTTGCCTATTGATTAAATCTTGCTTGTATTTATAATATATCGCTTTCTTAGTTTTTCTTTTATTATTATTTCTTTCAGTTTCCAATATTTTTACATTACAATAATTAAAATCAAAACCATAAATATATGATTTTTTATGGTCATAAAAGACAGAAGCTGATAAATTATCATTATTTTTATAATTTTGTTTCGTATTTTGAACCCTTTTTAATAATAACAAGTGCTTTTGTCTTTTATGACCATAATAAATCATGTATTTATGGTTTTCATTTTAATTATAATAATGTAAAAATATTGGAAACTAAAAGAAATAATAATAAATGAAAAATTAAGGAAGTGATGTTAATATATAAATACAAGCAAGATTTAATTAATAAGCAAGCAACAAATATTAAGATCATGAAATTATAGGAAAGTTGACATCATGGAACTATGGGAAAGTTGATCTTTTAAAATTATTAGTTGAGAAAAACTACAAGGATAGTTTAAAATGCTCCTAAGTGATGGTTATAGATATATTTTTATAAACTTTTAAGTACTGTATTTCTTTGATTCATATTTCCTAGTGCCAGTACGTACATAGATTCTATATGGCATAGATATCAATGCTATTTTTATAGGGAATGGGATTTTTAGATCCTAATCATAACTCAATGATGTACAACTACTGTAGGCATGGGATTTTGGTCTTACTCTAATTCAATAAAACATCTTTTCTTAATCAAGAAAGACTTTAAAAATGGAAGAAAATCTTTGATATGGCATAAAAAGAGAAAAATACTAAAGAAGATGCAGATGACACCAATCCTACTGAAGTCAGGAAAATTTATATAAAACTTGTAGATGAAGCTAAAGAAGTTATCAAAAATATAATAGATGTTAAAAATATTGAAGAAAATAAAACAAGCAAAATGGAGACATCACATTCTGACTCAAGTATTGTAATAATGAAGACTAATAAAGTATTGAGTTTGAATTTAGTTAAAGAATCTAAAATAGATTCTTTTAAAGAAGTAACATTTATAATGATGCTATTGAAGAGAAAGTACAAATGCTAACATCCATAAAGACAAGTACTGATGTAGAAGAGATTTTACAAGATGAATTATGCTGAAAAAAGAATGATTATAAAAAAGAATGTGAAAAAAATTAAGAACAATAGTATTCAATATTATAAAGTCTACAAAATAAGATAACTAATATAAGAAGATCAAAAAGTGTACAATGATCTAATAGTATCATGAGTTTCAATTAATGGATTATCTTTGACAAGATGAAAAGAAAAAGTAAAAGATCCACTCCTGATTGAAGAAAATATTAGATTTTTTGAGTTACCCCAATTAAATCTCTACTAAAGAAATGTTTAGAGAGTGATACAAACTTAATTTCAAAAGATATAAGATGTCTTATTTTTTGTCAACTCTGGATATGTTAAAAATGTTTTAAGAACTAAAATTATATAATGAGTTAAAAGATAAAATATCACAATATACTGAAAGTGACATTAAATTAATAAAAAAAAAAATTACCAGCTTGCTAGAAAGCAAGAGTGACTTCATGGATAATATTGTTATTAAAAAAATATGTAATAATGACTTAACAGACATATGTACAGTTATACACATTAATGGAGAAGTTTATTAGTTCTTCATTATGTAAATAATGACTTAAATAGATGCTGTCAATAGTTATGAAATATGTGACCAGGATAGCTATTGGTTTCTGTATAAAATGGCGACAAAATTATCTATTAAAATTGTTTAGATATATTCTACTTCTAGTGATGTATCAGAATGTGATCATGTATGTGAGACACTATGTTTTCATGTGATGTTTTAAAGTGTGTATTGTCTCAGGTGCTGCCATAATATTTTTTTCAAGTGGTTTACTCATTCCCCTGTAAGTATAAGAGGAGGCAAGATGCAGTTTGAGTTATTGTTAAACAAAGAGTCAAAATTAGAAAGGCTTTATTTTCAAGTGCTATATTCATCAGCCTTTAAGGTTCAAAAAGAAGCAGTTATGGGTAGCGTAATGGAAATCAAACTGAGATAGTCCTTCTAGGGTCTATGCTTTAACATATATTAATGCCCTATTATAGAATTGTTATACATTCTACAATTGAAATCCTATGCATTCTTTACAGTGTTCAATGTCAAGAAAATCTCTGCACATTATGGATATATGTTTTTTTGTAAAACATCAGTTATAAAAGATTGAAATACAAAAATGAGGGAAATGAATAAAAGTTAAAAGATATGTAGTAAGCATACAAGTGAGAAATGAAAAGTTACACTATGCCATTGTTTCATTTTAAATGGCTGGATTTGTAACTATAACAAATCTTAGAGCAGATTGAATGTAATTATATTACAAAACTGCATGGAAGAAAAATTAAAAAAAAAGTAAGTTTATGCGTTTTGTCCTATTATTATTTACTTTGCAATATGTGAGAAACTTGTGACGAATTACACTATAAAGACAAAAAAAAAATGGTTTTGATGTGTGCAAAGATTTGAATTGTTTACCTTATAAAAATATAAAGTATTTCAAACCCCATTTAATTTTTCTTCCAAATGGACATTTTATTTAAACAACTTATCATTTCATAAAGTAAATGTGATGATGGATCTGAAAATATTATTTAAAAGTATGGGTTAATGAAAATAAATTATTGAGCTATATTTAAAAATCTGCAATTAATTTTTTTCTTCCTATGTTATTAAATGTAGATAAAAAAAACTTTTTCATTTGTTTATATATTAAATCATGACATAATATCTGTAAATTTGAGTCTGCAATATGTTTTTCCAATTACATGTTGATGTCAAGAAAGATAGGTCAAATCTTAATAATTAGCTGCTGATGAATCCATTGTTTGAAAGACATGTTGAACATCAAATAGATATAAATAGGTCAGAAACCAACAACTTTGATTCCATTCCAGTGCAGACTAAACAGTCAAGTCTAATTTAGGAAGCAGTATTGCATTGATCCAATGCTGAGGGGAGAAACTGCTGATTAAAATTGTTTTCCACCATAACTTGGATAGCTGTATTTTGCTGACTGTTTTTCAAGTATTTTTCAAAGCTCCAGTTATAACAGCTAGTATGGTGATCTTGTCTAGAAAATAGCTCTCTACCATGTGTGGCTAGATAACCAAAAACTACCCCAGCCAAAATATTTGGAAAATGCAGTTGGATCCAGAAACTAATGCTGAAAGTTGCCAAAACTAGCCAGTGCCTTCTTTATACTGTCATAAAAGAAGAAATGAATAGTGCTATGGGAAATATCCAAGACATACTGGTATTATATCTTAAATAATGTACCAATGGTCCAGTATTTATTCTCTAACATCATAGGCGACTAATGTGAAGAACTACCATCTTTAGAGAAATTAAGAAAGACAACTTTAAATATTAAAAAACAACAACAATATTTACAGAAAACCATGATTTGGAACTGTTTAAATATTTCACATAAGATATTATCCTTATAGATATTATAAGGCCTTAAACTTAAATTTGACTTAAAAATATCTTTTATTAATATATTTAATATTTTGTATATGTATTAACAGTTGCAAGTATATACACAACTATTTTCTTTATTCATTATTAATAAATTGTTAAGTTCGATAAATAGGAGTAGTTTGCTATAGAGGAGAGATTAATAGTATTACAAAGAACTACAGCTTAGTACTACTTTTGATCAGGGAGATCATATTTATAGCACTAGATAATGTTAGATTTGTGAGGGAGAGGAAGCAACGAACGAATATATAAAGTAATTAATATATAAATTGATGAATTTACATATTCCACTTGCATGGGAAAGCAACACATGAATTCTTTTTATTCATTGTGTGGGTATTGTTGGCGATAAAGCATGCTTCTTTGAATTTTCTCTTTTGATCAATGGGCTCAGTGCAAACTATTTTGATGCTAAGTTTTTATTATTATTATTATTAATCTATTTAGTTTATCTTTGTAACTCAATCCAAATATTGCTTTTTTAACATCTAATATGCTAGTTAATATCCACAACCCTGAAAAACCATGTAACGAATGGTAGTAATAATTTATAAATAATGATAATTGTACATTAATAAGTTTTCCAAAAGTAAACTTTCTAGTCAGAAGGAAGAATTTCATTTTTTAATTTTATTTTATTTTATTGAAACTGAAAACGAAAAAAAATTCTTTTGGGAGGATTTATTCTTTTAAATTATTATCATCACTGATTAGTTAATATTAATCTATATTTTAATTGAATCACTTTATTCGAATTTTATTAACCATTCGACATTCATCATATATATTTATTTGAATCAAAACTTACCACGCATATTTATATATCTTTGGATCTTGGTTCAAATCCAGATACCATAGGAAATTTACCATTATAATAGTTCAAATATTAGTAAATTATTTATGTTGAAACTATTACTTTTACAGATATATATATTTTATCGTGAAGAAATAGAAATGGAAAGTATTGAAGATTTTACTACTAGGCATAAGCTTGTGGTTAAGACCTGTAGAGGTCCCTACCTTCACATTTTTCAGACGCATATTCCTGAGGTTACAGCCTTAGTAAATATTACTTAATATAATAATGTGCGTTTAAAATAAATTTATAATTACTATATTAAAGGTATATAATAAGCCTGTATTTCAGTTACTACTGGATTAAAATAAAATTGCTCTTCCCATTGAGTTATTTTAATTAGTAGTTAAATGTAATTAAAATATGGAAAATATAAAATGATAGTTCTCATTTTTTTAATTCTGTAATAATTGAGCTTAGTTCATGGATGTTTGACTAATAGTTAAGCATAGTATAAGAGGAGTAGCATTTATTTCCTTTTCAGGTTTATATGATTAAGCCATGATTATTTACAGATATATATATATATTTAAATTCTAACTCTAACTAGCAGGAGTATAAATGCTACATAATCGTATTTGAGGAATAGCATGTGTGTGCACTCATCATCATCATCAAATATTATCAATCCAGTGCAAGATGAAGGTCTCTCCAAGTTTAATCCATTTCCGATCTCTATTCTCTTCTCCACATCACCCCTAAACACTTTCTTGATTTCATCTATCAATCTCATGTGGTCACTTTCTGGATCTTCTACTCTTTTAAAATAGAGTTTAATATTTCAATTATCCATCTATTTTTATCTCTTCTGGAAATATGTCCATCTCAGTTCCACTTAAGTCTCTTAATACTTTCAGTGATGTCAGTAACGTATGTTTGTTCTCTTACCCATGTATTGCATTTTTGATCTCTTCTTGCTACTCCTAACGTGCATCTTCTCATACCTTTTTGAGTGATCTGAAGTCTCAGTTTTGCTCTTCTATTAAGTGTTCAAGCCTCAGATTCATAAGTAAGAATTGGTAAAACACATTTATTAAATTTATTTTTCAAACACATAGAATATGTGTGTGCGCGTGTATTAATTAGATTAACACTAACACACTGGTTTATTGAAAATGTGATAAGACTGCCCGTTCTTAACTTTTCGAAAGTTTTATCTTGTGCTTTAGATTAAGAGCATTTCACATGCTTAATAAACCACTGTCAATGTGTTTAATTAATCTAGTTATTATATAATATTAACTGCTGCGACAAATTTATACTCATATGGGAAGAGAAAGTGGGAAAATATATATATATAGATATGCATGTGCTCATATATATAAATAATATTATAAAATATTTTATAAAATACTATAAAATGCATTATATATTTACTTTTTAAATGTGTTTTCAATTTTAACACAATATAAATTTTAGGTAAATTCTGGGTCTGTTGTTGGGGTTAATTTTAAAATTGAAACTTTAGAAAGTGGAAGTATTACAATTAAAGTAAAAGGACAAATTTCTACAGCTTCAGATACAGTAATTCGCCAGCTTTTAGTGAAGGTAAGCATACATATCATTTTAGATGAATTAATTTTATGTCTATTTTAAATGTTCAATACATGAATAAATTATACTGGATAAAAAATAATTAGTAAAATTTCCTATTCCAGTACCAATAATTATTCAAGGATTACAATTATTATAATTAAAAATTAGTCACTATGATTATTAAAGATAATATATATATAAATTTGTGTGTATGTGAATGTGTGTGTGTGCAATGATAGATTATTCTAGGAGAAATACTGCAACCAATCATTTCACTGATCTTACCACATTTTTCCAATTTATTATAATTTACAGTGCACAAATGTCAAATTTCTCTTTCTCATTAGAAACATATTTCAAATGAAATCTGTCATCGGAGGAGATAAAAGAATTAATCAATTATACATATATTATAAATTATAAAATAATTATTCATATGATTAATTATAAATCAATTATTATATATAATAATGTCCATAAATCTAATTGTTAATTTCAACTTATACTTACAATTAACACAATAGTGAACAATATGTTGATAACAAAGACTGAAATAAGAAGTTCTTTAATATTCAATGTTCTATGAATAATATATTTTATATTCACATTTAATCCTTTGACATAATGTCATTAATAAAATAATAAAGATATACACAGGTATATTAATGTATATAATGACAGAGTTAAGGCGAAAGGTGCGTAAACTTGAATATATATTGTACCGCTTATGAAAAAAACGCTCCACGTGAAATTTTTGTCTAAAAATTATTAAAATAAAATTCTCATAAACATCTCAAAGATTTTAATAAATAAATAAATAATATGTAAGTCAGAATAAAAGTCTACAGAGCTTTTTTTATTATCAGTAGTTTAAATGAAATACAGCTCGAAAAAAAGAAATAATCTATAAAAGTTACAATTAATTAATAGAAGGGGGAAAGGGTTTGGTTTAGAAACATTAAAAATATCTCTTTTCATTTAAGTTAAAGAAAAAAAAAGGAAATCTTAAAAACTAAAAACTCTTTGTTTTTTTATAAAATAAATAAGAGCGTTTATGACGAGTTGATTTTAAACATAGCAAAATGTGTGCTTGTTGATCAAATAAATATGTGCATGTTCAATAGTAAGGAATAAATGAAAATTATAAGTTAAAATAAATTCCTTCAAGGATTGTATATACTAAAAGCTACATTAAAAAATGTAATTTGCAATGGCTACCACATGAAAACATGTAGTTAATTAAAATCTTATCAAAAGAATGTAATCAAAAACAATGGATGAATTCCAACAATAGATATAGTGAGTGGATATAAAAATCAATTAACAAAGTGACCACAGGTCATCAATAAATAGTCCGGTTTTTCATCGGTCACTTCAGTTGAGTTCAATCTATCAGTCGAGATCACAATCAGATTAAATCAGTTCTTCAATCAATCAGTGTTTACCAGGACAATGCAGTGCTAATAATTATTGGAATCATATGACCTTGCTCCAGCCTGAGTCTGATCAAACAGCAGTCTTCCTGGTAAAAGTGATGCCTGCCTAACAACTTGAAAAACAGCCAGGGATATCTAACTATCTTAAAGAATAGTGCCATAAGATAGTAAGCATAGAAACCTTTACAAAAACCTCGAAGTCAACCAGTTAGAAAGATTTTCATGTGAAGCAGCAACCAGCAAAAAGGCAAAATCCTATTAGTAATAAATTTCAGGACAAACAATAAGAAGTATCCACATTCTGAAATACTAGATAATAAATAACATTTTCTTATTTTCATTTCTAATTAATGTAGCCATTGCAATCCTTAAAGACTCCAGAGTCAGTTAATAAATGAACTCTATAGCATGCATAAAGAACTATTGGTGTGCATGTTTATTAAATGCCATGTATTATTTAATGCCTTGTTATATTCTATTTTAGTGTATGAATTCAGTGTGTGTGGTCATTATATAAAAATATCATTGTTTATGTTAGTTAAGATTTATAGTAGTTAAAATTAGAATAATAAATGATTAGTTAAAATAAATTATCTTTAAACGTAATATTTGTCAGTCAATCCTTTTACCACTAAATAAAGTAACCGTATATTATATTATCCTTTTGATATGATCTAGTTGTTATTTCTTAGGCACTGAATTAGTTTACCATTGTTCAAAGTGCATTAATTGCTTTGGTAATTGACTGGCACCCGGAGTTTACTCCAAAACAAAAAAGTGCTTTGAATGATAGGTGTTGAATTCTGCAGCTGAAAAAATCTGTCCTTCAAATGTGGTCACAGTTATATATATTTTATATATATCTCTGGCTTGGTCACAGGTGCCTTCTAGGCATTATTTTTCTCTGCCTAAGGGACCGTTGGGGAGCAATATGTAAATTGCATTGGTGAAGATCAAATATATTAAGAATAAATAATTGTATCATATTTTATATAAAAGTTTACAAGTTATGTTTCATAATATTATTTTATTAAAGAGCCAAAAATGATATAAATTTTGTTGCCTCCCACAAGTAATCTAAAAAACACACCACCCGGTTCAATATATATATTACAAATATAGCATTATTATACTAAATGTAAGACAAATGCAAACAATTATTTTGTAGAGGGCACTCAATATAAACAAATCATCTCTCTATTTTTTTTATCAGAATCTTGTTAAAATGAATTGATCATTTATTGTTATCAAAGTGTTGTGCAAAACATGTACTTCAGCATCAAATTCAAACTCAAAACAGTTGTTGTTGTGTTTATTAACTATTTACATTTATTGACTTATATTTAATTAATAACATACTAACAATGTTTAAAATCAGTGCATATATATAATTCTTATGATATTGCAAACATAGTTGGATACTATACAAAAATAATTTATATAGATTTAAATTTATTAATGCATATAAAGGCCAGAATAATAAAGGAGCTTAATACTAATAATGAACTATTATATCTGAAAATAACTTGTGGTAGAGCTAAGCAGTTTTATAAATGCCTTAAATGTTAATACATGCTAAAAAATAAAATTAAAGGCAAAATGGATGATAATAAATAAAGTGTCATCCAATTTCATGACCTGGAAATGCCAAGATAAGCCAGTCTTTATCTCTCATGAAAGGACTTAATAAATACAAAGCAATGGAAATGTCCACATAATTATCAGAATTGGTAGCTGTCAACAAGCAGTATATCAGTTAATAAATGAACAAAGCTTGGATTATTATTAATATATAGAAATGTAAGCCACATACATTTTCATATACACCAAAAACACATACTTTGATTAAAGATATATGCAAACTAATACAATATAATTATGAGGCAATATGATATATTAAGAACTTTTAAAATATCTTAATTCACATAACATTCATCCACATACTAAACATATAAGAACTGTTTTATCCTACATGCTCAGGAATATAAATTTCGAGAACTCTTAATAATTTGTAATTTAAAACATTTTTACTTGGAAATTTACTCTTCTCAATTCCCATTGTATTATGTATATTATTATAAATATACTTTCCATAATACAAAGCACAATATTAGAAATATACTAATGCATAAATAATAATTATGATAAAACAATAATAATAAACATATCAATTTCATACGAATGTTATATAAGCTTGAGATTTTGGAAATTCTTTCATTAAATAAAATAAAAATAATTCTCTTAACCAAGGAGTTCTTTCATTGTCCATACAGATAACATATTGCAGAACTTATTGAATATAGAAGACAAATAAATGAGTAAACATTTCAGAGCAGGAATTTCTTGTAATACTATCTGCATTTTAGTTTATAAATTATAAGAGGAGTGGCAAGCAGAGCAATACAGGTAGATTTTTCAATGAACAGGTAATATATGCTTCAATAATAAAAGTTGGGACAATAGTTAGACAGAATTAACACACGAGGCAAGTTCAAATTATTTCTTTTCTGCAGAATAAAAACACATTTTAAAACGATGAATAAATAAATTACTGGAATTCTGAGACAGTAACTTATTAGAATGAAATATAAATACTTAACGTTTTTTTTAAGGTATTGAAAATATTAACATGGATAACATTCTTCTTTACCTTAACAAAGTGAAGAATTTTAAAATTATTATATTTTATTTGATCATTTAAATTTGTGATAGCTTTAAAATAAATCATCGCATTGATTTCAATAATTGAAAATATGTCAGTTCCTTCTAATAACAATAATTATATTCCACTCATTAATGCTTTTAAATAATCATTTTAAACTGTCCCCATATAAAAGATTTTTCTTTAAGCAAGGCTCATAGCAGATTATAGAAACGATAATCTCAATTTTTGTAATTAGCTCATACAACTTTAAGCATTTTAAAAAATGAAATGTTAATGAACTGGCTTTTTGAAATAAATACTAGAATTAGCTAAAAGAAAGTTAATAGAAACAGTAACATAGAAATAGTCAAAATAAGAGTCATAGATCACATGACCCTATTCTCTTAAGCTAGTAAGTTATAAAACAATGAGGATTGCCAATTCCTCAATAAGCTTTGTGATAAATGCTTAGCCAGAGAAAGCATTTAAAATATCTCTGTCAGGAAACCCCCCCCACACTTCTGACCATGGTTTCATGCTTTGGCACTCCTCAGAGAGATGTCAGGGTAGGTTCAGACACTAGATCTAAAAATACCAACCCAAAGCCAGCATTTAACATACATTTCACGTTTTCAGCTTATCAGTTTATGGTAGCATTTCCACATTCCCAGTAAGCTTAAGAAATTCTTCTGTAACAGGAAAGATTGTTGTTTCCCAATGAAATATATTATCTATGGTAGGAAGAGCATGCACAAGCCAATGTAAATTTGCTTAAATATCTTTAAAAACTTTTAGCAGACATTACTTAATTAAAGACAAATATTTTTAAAAAAGTTAAAAAGTTATTTGAAAAAGAGTAGAAAAAAAGAAGTGATAATTTATTTTCCTGTTTTTCTTTTTAAATATGTATGCACATGGGAGAAAAACCTCAAAGGTTGTCATATGGTATCAATGAATTGACATTGCAGCATGGTTTTTAAACTGATTATTACAACCTTGACTTTTTATTAATTAAGATGTCTAAGAATAGATTTAACCTTGAGACATCTAGACATTAATTACATACAAAATATAATTAACTTTATTTTAATTATTAATAAAACCCTTTATTTAATTTGAAGCAAATATCTTTTTATTTTAATTCTTTAAGAGTTTTTAAAGAACTATAATTAAAATCACTCCAATATTAAAATAACATTTATAAAATTTAAACCACTAAACATCACATGATCACCATCTCATGCTAGCACATAACTGTTAGTAAACAGGCAAAAACTCTTCATATAATAGTGCCACCTTGTGCTAACCAGAGTAATCAATGGATGCCAGAAGGCTTGTGCATAAAATCCCTATCTATTGCCTATTCAGCCAATTTCCCCAGACTAGTTTCTGGCTTGTGGCCTTTGTCAGTAAGGAGACTTGGATCTGAGAGCACCTACATCTTAGGATCTAATGCAACCCTCCAGCAGCTACCTTTTATCTCTACTTAACTACAAAACCATGAGAATGAAATTGAAAACACAATAATATTTTCAATCTAAGCATGGAGAGTTTTTCCTTGTTTAATAACAACTATGTGCTAGTATAAGAGATAGTGATCATGTGATGTTTAATGGCTTAACACCAATACTGCCTAATAGGATAGTGGTGGCTATGGTTGTTAAAGAGCCAAAGACACCAAAATGTATGGGTGCTGAAGTGAGTTTAGACCCATGTGACTATATAAGCTATTGAGCTTAGATTGAAAATATTATTGTGTTTTCAATTTCATTCTCATGGTTTTGTAGTTAAGTAGAGATAAAAGGTGGCTGCTGGAGGATTGCATTAGATCCTAAGACCTAGGTGCAGTGCTCTCAGAACCAAGGCTCCTCACTGATGAAGGCCACAAGCCAGAAACTAGTCTGGGGTGGATATTGGATGAGTAGGTACTAGATAGGGAATTTATGCACAAGCCATCTGGCATCCATTGATCACTCTGGTTGGCACAGGATGGCACTACTGTATGGAGAGTTTTTCTTTGTTTAAAGTTAATTATTTGAAAAAATGCATGTAACTATTTTTTTTCCTAACTAATGTCGTGAAACACAGAAATGCATTTCAAAATAAACTGATCCAAATTTAATTTAATTATTTCAGAAAAACTTTACTTTCAATAAAAAGATAAATGCCTCATATATAAAGCAATATTAATAAAATAAAAAATAGACCAAGGTCATATATACAAATACAAATTTTGAATGATAATTTTGATGAATATGTTTTAATAGAGTATAAGGATACATAAATTACTATGTAGGTGAATTGAAAGTAAGCAATCTTTTTGTTAAGATAGCTAATCATAATTTTACTATTGAGATAGACATATATTTCAACATTTCAACTCATTAAAACACATATTAAACAATTTAAGGGCATTTATAAATAATTTTTTTTTTCCAAAAAAAAGAAGAAAGGAAATCCTAATAAAAAAGCTTTGTTTTATTTTCAAGTTTAAAATATCACATTCACATTTAATATATGTATAAGAACTATTATATTAATATTATAATACAGTAAATATGAAATTGAATGTACCTGCATATTTCTATCATAATATATGTAATTATTGTGCCTTTGTTGATGATATAAAATAAAGGTAAGACAGCCTTTTAAATAGATAATCTAATGGAAGTAGAGACCACTTCAAAATCCCTTAAAGAGAAACATTGTAGGAAAGACACTACTTACCAGATATGGCAATTTTCATGGGGAGGGTTTTAATGGTTTTCCGATTTTATTTTCCCTCTATTTAAGAATAGCTTGATATTCATTTACCGGAAATTGATGGATTGTTAGCTGAATTAGATATGGACAGCTGAGAATAAAATCATAAGCCTCTGAAAAAAATTTTTTTTCCTGGACTAAAATCATTGTAAATATGGTGGATGCATATACTGTATCATTAGGTCTCTCTGAATTTATATATTATACTAGACACATCCATTTATTCTAACACTTGAGAATCGACCAAACCTCTATACAGAAAAAAGAAGAGAAAGAATATTTATTGAGGGGTATAAATTTAAAAGTCATGAATAAATATAACTATTTGGGAATCATCTTAAGTAATCAGAGGAATTGCTGGGATGAATGGAAGAAAAAATTGATAAATGAAGCAAAGAAAAGGGTTGATAAAGAAATTAACAGTATTTTCACATAATAAAAATGATTTATCAAGATTTGTATGGAAGGGAATGGCAGTAGCAAAGTTAATTTATGGATATGATATGTTATGTGTTAGGAAAGAAGTGTTAGATTAGTAAGAAAAAGTACAAAGATAAGTAGGAAGATGTGTGAATAGAAAATGAGGCAATTCAAGAAGAAAATGGAATGGTTAAGTTTTTATATGAAATATGCCAAATGCAAAATGAAGATGTTAGGTAGATTGTAATTTATTAATAATAATAGAATAGTCAAAACAGTATTTAATTAAGTTAAGAGTAAAGGACAGGCAAACAGATGTATGAGAAAGGTAGTATGGTATGCAGAAGATTTGGATAAAGACTTTATGTCAGTATACTTGTAAAAAAGATGGAATGATTGTGTTAGGAGAATTGCTGAGTGTTACAGTGGTAAAGAATGGGATAGAGGAATAAGTGGATTAATAAAAAATAGGGAGTTAGAGAGATTGAGAACTAGTATGAAGAATAAAAAGAGATTAAATATATATAAAAGTTAAACAGAATAGTGTGTGTAAGTTAATTTATGATAACAAGGAAAGTAGTTTACTGTTTAAGGCTCAAACAGGATCATGAGCAACAAGGAAATATACACATAAATGGAGGAAGGTGAGTGATTTTGTCTGCAAGTTATGTATGGAAGGCATAGAAAATAGTAGGCATCTAATGTACATGCTTACAAGCAGAAAGTATAAATAATGAAGTGGGAAAATAAATATAAACCAAGTGATTATAAAGAAAGTGGGTTCTTGGTTTTTATACTGGATTTGGAAAAAGATAAGAGGGATCTAGATATAAAGACCATGGAGTTAATAAAGATGATGTTGTGGAAATGAGATGGAGCATAATTAAGAAAAATATGGGAAAATTTAGGGTGGGGAATGGAAAGGGAAGGAAAGATGGATACCAGGTTTCTCTGGGCATGGTGGCTGAGAGATTCCTGACACTGATAAATGAGAAGCTATAGTGTATCACATCTGGAAAATTAATTTTAATGCCAGTATATATGTTATTAATGAATGCCTTGATATTTCTTAATTTACTAGTAAATAAAACAGACAAGACTCTCTATACAGTAGTGCCACTCAGTGCAAATTAGAGTAATCAATGGATGCCAGAAGGCTAGTGCATAAAATCTATCTAGTGCCTACTCATCCAATATCCCCAGACTAGTTTCTGGCTTGTGGATGCTGGAGGGTTGCATTAGATACTAAGATCTAGGTGCAGGTCTCTCAGATTCAAGGCTCCTCACTGATGAAGGCCACAAGCCAGGAACTAGTCTGGGGATATTGGATGAGTAGGCACTAGATAGGGATTTTATACACAGGCCTTTTGTCATCCATTGATTAGTCTGGCTTTCATTGAGTGGCACTACTGTATGGAGAGAGAGAGAGAGAGAGAGAGAGGGAGAGAGAGAGGGAGAGAGAGAGAGAGAGGGAGAGAGAGAGAGGGAGGGAGGGAGGGAGGGAGGGGGGGGGGGGAGGGAGGGAGGGAGGGAGGGAGGTTTTTAAAATCCTTTTCTAATTCTACTTTAGATTTCTCCCCCAAACTGCTCTTTAACAAATAGTTTTATTATATATAAGCAATCTTTTTATTTTACAAAATTGACTAATTATATATGTTTTTTTTTTAAATTATAAAACATGTAATTATAAATTTATTTTAAAATGCAGAATATGTGTGTGTTTAATATATATATATTTACTAGCGGTAATAATATATATATATTAGCTCTAAATTCCATACTAGTATATCATGAATAAATTCAAATTTGTATTTATTAATCGTAGCATTCAAATAAATGGAAAAAAAAAGGATCAAATATTATTTATAGATTAACAATATTATGTTGATAATCATGACTATAGTATTGTCTTGGTTTCTAAAATTAATTTTAAAATATATATTTTATTATGTCTTTTTATTATATAGTGTAAAGACAAAGGCTTTGAAAAACTTAAAAAATTTCTTCAGGTTCTAAAATAATTATGCATTAATTGATGACCATTTAAATATATTATATATATTATTTTAGCCTGAAGGAATCACAGAATATATCACCAAATCATGGTTAATTTTATTGAAAGATTCTTCTCGACTTGAACATGTAGATTATGACCTAGGAGAAAAAGTACAAGTTGTTCCCAATTCTGTAAGAGCAGAATTTTCAGTGATTGGTTAGTATTTTTGAAAGTTTAACTTGAATATTTTTTCTCTCCTTCTATTTATATATATACATAATACAGTGATTTGCAATATTATATATATATTTTCCAGTTTTGATCAATCAAGAAAATGCTATTAATAAACTTTTGGCATTACTATACTTATAGAGATTGCTACATCAATGTAAAATAATCATTTGCATTAGCTAGTAAGTGTAAGAATTGACAAAAACTTTATTAATAGTGCAACTTAATGATTTTAACCAAAATTGAGAATGGAATATATATATATATGTAATAATATTATAATTCGATGTCTGTATTTTTTCAAATCCATATCTGTAATCTTACAATTGAATATTTATAAATGGATATGTAGGTGTGGTACCTATATATAGGGGAATTGAAATGTATGTTGGAAAAAAGAACTAAAGATCACTTGCTGTTATTAAAAAGGGTTCAGAAATTGAAACAAAATTGTAAAGTAGATAATAATATTTCAACCTCTGTTTTTTACAACTATAATAAATCATGTATTTATGGTTTTAATTTCAATTATAATAATGTAAAAATATTGCAAATTGAAAATAATAACAAAAGGAAAATAAAGGAAGAGATGCTAATATACAAATACAAACAAGATTTAATTAACAGACAGGCAACAAATGTTAAGATAATGGAATTGTGGGATTGTTAGCCTTTCAAAGTGTTAGTTGACAAAGACTATGAGGATAGTCAAAAGTGCTCCTAAGTGGATAAAATTTTTAAAGTTATGCTTTATCTATATCTAATTATTGTAATTATAAATTTTCAGTTATACAATTACATATTTATGTAATAATTATTAAAAACCCACATTAATATAAATGTAACAAAATTCAAGCATAAATCCATCAAATAGGAATGTCCTTGTCCTCTTATTGATGGTCAAAATCTTTTAGTATGCCAAATCTATAACAATATAAATGGGATAGTTAAAATTAATACAGGACGCAAATTGAATAAGCCAAAATCATTAATGGAATAAATTTAAGCAATAAGTTTTGCCTTAAAGGTCTATTAATATTAATAAAGTAGGCTGAAAGCTATATTGAATAAAGTGAAAATTTATTATTAATAATTTTATATTAAATTAATATTAACTTGACTGGATGCCAAAATTGTAGTACACAAAATAAAATAATTCATTTTGAAAACTTTCAACAGAAATATTAGTTCATAGTTTATAATCGGCTTAATTCACAAAATAACCTTTTTATTATTATATATTAATATCTATAATAGAATTGAAAAATGAATAAAATTATTTAAGTTTAATGATTATATATAAAAGTTTGTATCAATAATATATCTACTAGCTTTTATATTTGAATAATACCAATTGATGTTTGTGAAAACATTAGGTTCACCTTTGATAATTATTGAATTCTAATAAAGTAATAAAATTATATTTTGTTAATTAAATTTTAAATTTTTGTGACTGCAAGAGACATTAAATTATTATTTTCATGTCATATACCTATCAAATCAAGTATGACTATTAAATTGAATTTAATAAATAAAAACAATTTTATTTACAAAATAAATAAGATATTAATATATTTTAAGAATTTTGAAATAATTTATTATAAAATGTTTTATGTGTTGAACTGTAAGGTGGTGTTAAGATATCACACATATTTTAAACAGAAAGACAACACTGATTTGTTATTTTTAATATGTATATATATAAATTATTAGTTTTGGGACTAAACCGTGTATTATTTTGCATTACAAACCGATATTTCGACGAACTAGCATCCACATCTATATCATACAACTATGAAAACATTAAATATATATATATATATATGCTTACATATATAATATGCTTCATGTCAATTTATATTTAAATCTTTTTTAAACTGTTATAGGGAAATTTTATTTTAATAAAAATTTATTAAAAGCTAATAAGAATTAAATTTTATTTTACTAAATTTAAATATATTAAATTTATTAAGTGCAAAGAGATGATGTAATAATAAATTTACTAAAGGCATGTGTATGTATGTGTAGAAAGGATTAGCTGAGATTCTAATAAATTCTGAAAAACAGATTTAAATTCAGCTAATTAAAATTCCTGCACACTTCTATTTTTGTAAAATTTATAAAAGCAAATTAATTAGAGGACATAGGTACATTTATATTTGTAATTGAAATGTTATCTAATTAAAGGAAAATAAGATAATTCATCATCATCATCAACCATTATCACTCCATTTCAGGATGAAGATATATCCAAGTTCAATCCACCTTCTCTGATTTTTAGCTCCTTTTATACACATCAACCCTGCACACTTTCTTATTTCCTCCATCCATTTGACATGGTCTTTTTCTGGGTTATTTACAATCTCTTGGAATCCAGTTTAAGATTTCAATTGTCCATCTATTATCATCTCTTCAAGCAATATGTCAAGCCTAACTTTGAGTCTTTTAATATTTTCAATGAGGTCAGTATCACTTGTTTGTTCTCCTACCCATATATTGCATTTTCAATCTCTTCTTGTTATATCCAACATGCATCTCTCCATATGTCTTTGAGTGATCTGAAGTCTCTGTATTGCTCTTCTATTAAGTGTCCAAGTCTCAAATCCATAAGTAACTACTGGTAAAACATATTTGTTAAAAACCTTTCTTTTCAAACACATAGGAATATTTCCTTTTAGTATCAAGTTATTTCTATCAAAAGCACTTTAATTAAGTTGAATTCTATTCTTAATTTCATCCATTATGTTTCCATCTGTATTAATAATTTGACCAAGATATTTGTAGCTGTTAATTTCTTCTAATTAATCATAATCAATCTTTATTTTCATATTTTGAGAAAATCCATTAAACATTACTTTAGTCTTTGTAACATTTATCTTTAGTCCTACTCTCCTCTGATAACTCCTGCAACATTATCTGCAGCTCTAAATCATTATTTGCCAAAACAACTACATCATCTGAAAAATCTAAATGACTTAAATTATCTCCATTTACTTTTACTCCTTTAGCTTCTCATTTTAATTCACAAAATACTTCTTGCAGCACTGCTGTAAAAAGTTTTGGAGATATGGAGTCACCCTTTCTTACACCCTTCTCAGTATTGAATTTTCTAGTATCATTATGCAATTTAATTGTTTCTGTTACAAATATTCTTTAAAATATGACAATATCCTGGATCTATGCCTTGATGATCCAATGTATCAATCACTGAAGAAGTGTTTATAGAATCAAATGCTTTTTCATAATCTATAAATCCAAAGCATAATGGCAACTCATATTTATTTGCCCTTTCTATAACTTCTTTCAATACCTGGATATAATCTATTATACTAAATCACTTTGAAATCCAGTTTCTTCTCTTGGTTGGTGGAAATCCAATGTTCTCTGCAGATGAGTTGTAATTATCTTGGTGAAAATTTAGTATAAAACTGATAAAAGGCTGATAGGTCTGTAATTTCTAATATCTTCTTTATCACTTTTTAAAAATATTAATATTAATACTGCATGCTTCCAATCATCTGGTACATCTTTATCATGTAGACATTTGGTATATAACTTTGCTAAAACCAACTCTATTTCTTTACCTGATTCTTTTAGTATATCCATTATAATTCCATCATTACCTGGAGCCTTTCTTTTCTTCATAAATTTAATTGCATGTCTCATTTCTTCATTTAAAATTCTGACCCATTCAGAAGATATATTGGATATAGGAAGTACTTGTTCTTTATTATTATATAATGTTTGATAGAAGTTTTCTACCCATTTCATGATGTCATCTTTCTTTTTAGTAATAATTCCATCTTTTTTTCTTATTGCAGATATAAATTTCCTACTAATACCAAAATGTTGTTTTACACTCTTGAGACTTTTATTCTCATCTAAAGCTTTCCTTGCTAGTTCCCAGTTATATTTTCTTATATCATTTTCAATTCTTTTCCATACCTTTTTACAAAATTTGACATATTCAATCCTTTTTAATAAATCATCATATTTCTTCTTTTCTTCATAAATTCTCTAGTCTCAGTAAAAATTTTATTGGTCAATTGCTGCTTTTTTCTATCATCTATCTTTGTTGTTGTTTTTAAAAGTGTGTCAGTCATTTTCATACTAATTTTATTCAAATCTGAATCATGTTCAAAATCTACTAATACTTGAAACCGATTTGTAAGTTCTAATTTAAATTCATTAGAATGTTTCTGAAGATTAAGAATATCAATTGTAAATATTGTTTTTTCTTAATAATTTTTGTCTTTCTAGTTTTGCATTAACTGGTATCTTACATCTTACTAATCAATGATTACTTCCTGTGTTAAATTTATTAAGAACATTACAATCTTGAAATATGTATATAATCCAATTCTGCTGTACCTTTATTTGGATCTTTTTAACATTATTCTCAAAAAAAGAATTCATATTATATATATATATTTTTTTTTTGCAAACTCCACAAGTCTATATCCTCTCTCATTTCTATTACCATAACCAAAATTACCTACAGCACTTTCAGCTTAATAACAATTTTAAAATATTGTTTACTCTGATCAAAAGTCTTTGTACATCCATATAAAAGTCTTCTATTACTTCATCACTATGAGAACTTGTTGAGGAATAAACCTGATTTATCTGTATTTGGTGTCTATTATTAAGTGGTATAATTAATCTTGCCACTCTGTCCAATACACCATCAATCTCCACAATGATGTTCTTTCACTTTTTTTATTTATAATGAATCCTACTCCACTTGTATTTTCAATATTTGTGCATTTATAGTAGAGTACATGTCCACTTTTTAATTCAATTGTCTCTTCATCTTTTCTTCTAACTTCACAAAGTCCAATAATGTCCCATTTAGTATAAGACAGTTTTTCTAATTCTTGCAATCTCCCTTCACTTGAAAGTGCTCTATCATTGTAAGTTCCTAAATAAAAAGTTATCAAATGGCAGCTTGCATCCACAATCAGGGATTTTTACCACCCTTTGCCTTTGGCCACCAACTGCTTCCTTGGCTGGTGACTTTACAGCCTCCTAGGAATAAAGGCCATGATTTATTTTTGTCTGTCATGATTGTATATATCTATTGAAAAAATATTTATCATTTACACATACATTCATTCTGCATTATCAGGCAACTGAAAAGAAAGACCATGGTGTTTTTTGATCTTGAACTCAGAGGTAAAAAGTCAATAAACTCATCATGCTGGCTATTGTATGTTGGTGAGAAGCCCATCCATGTTTGTATACTATATGAATAATTTGGAAAATTTTATTAATTAATAAAAAAGTACAGGATTAAATTAGAATTAAACTGGTCAAAATTTTTACCAACAAAAATGATTTTAAAAAAAATTAATGATGCCTTGCCTACTTTTTATGTTAAATGCAGTAAAATTTTTATATGCATTATGAGTTGAGATTTTTAATAAACAAATCATCATGTAATTATGAATAGTAAACAATCTTATAATTGACCACTCAATTCAATAGGATACAAAATAAATATTTACTTACAAGTAATATTTGCTTAAATTTTATGAAATGTAATGTAAGGATGCAAAACATTTTTGAATTGAATTGTTGACTCAACAACCTGTGATTGTGTATGTTTTAATCTCAGTAACAAACTTTATAGAAAAATATGTAAATTCAGTACTCAGTTATGAAATAAATATTTTTAGATTATTTATTCTGTAAAATTTTATTGATTTTTATATTATGATAGTATTAATAAGTTGTAATTTTTAATTTATATGATTACATTATACATTACAAAGAAATCAAGTCATATGTCACATGACCTAATTTAACAAGCTTGTATTACAATTCTGCAATGCTTGTTAAGAGCTTATTTGCGAGCTCTATATATAACATTTGCATTATACATGTAGGTAAATACATATATATATATACAATTCTCTATTTCAGGTGATATTATGGGAATATCAATCAAAAACTTGAACTATTTAGTTAGGATGCCTTATGGATGTGGAGAACAAAATATGATTAATTTTGTTCCAAATACATTAGTTTTGAATTATTTAAAAATTAAAAATCAATTAACTGAAGAAATACAAAAGAAGGCTACCAACTTTTTGCTGAAAGGTAATATATATAAATTTATTTGTGACCATTATAATATATAATAAACTTAAAATAATTGTATCATGTGAATAAGTTTAGTAGATTCTTTGTATAATAGATTGCTTTATAATAATTCAAAAGTAGTAATTTTCAATTAAACATTCTGAAATTAATCATTACAGATTAAATATTTTCTCTTTTGCAAATGGTGTTGATTTTTTTTATTAGCATTATGAAAATTTATAAAATTGTTTTTTTCTCTCTCTCTTTCTTTTCTAAAATGCCAAGGTTTATGGTAATAGCCTTTTATTTCTAATTATTTATTAGACTATTTTCATTATTTTGCTGAAATTGTTGTATTTAGAAAAATTCAAATTTATTTATATTGATAATATGGCAGTGATTAATAACCCCAATAATCTCTTAGCATGATAATCTGTAATGTTAAAAACCACTCATTAACATGTGATAAAGAAAAATTAAAATAACCAGAATGATCCCAGTAAATAAGAAAATAGAATTTCTACAGATTTTTTTGTTTTAACATAATAATAACCAATTTAAAATTAAATGTTCATGAATCTAAAAGCCGCTACTTTCACTTTAAATATCTATTATGTTATTTTATTTTTTTCATATGTCATAGCATCGGCCGGGAGGTGAACCCACAACCGTCCACAACCAACTACTTGTTTGCAAGGCAGGCTGCGATGACCTCTTGGCTAACAATGCTTGACATCTATTATGTTATTGTTAAGGCCAGATACAAAATATTTCTTAACTTTTATAGATCAAAGCATATTAATAATCATAAAGATATTGCATATATATATATGCGCACGTGCGTGGAAATAAATAATAATTATAATTGTATGTAATTGAAATGTAAATAACTGTAGCTTTCGATGAATTAATGGAACATAAGTAAACTATTAAAAGCAAAGTAACACTGTCTGTCCTTTAACATTTGTTGGTATTTATACTTAATTTAATGGTAATATTTAAATACATATATATTTTCAATACTAAATGTAATTATAAGGGTCTTGAACTTAGACATTCAACCTTCCTACAGCTATCCAATCCATCTTGTTCACCTGATACATATGACCATGTACATATGAAAAAGATAAATGATCTCCAATATATGTATTTCATGCTGTATCAGCACTCATCAGTTGATCCATAGCACCATCTCTCACATGTGTATAAAATCAGTGCTCAGTTTATATAGAGATAGAAAATCTTCAAACTTTAATGGATAAGCTTCAATCTTCTCCACTCTCCAACTCTTCAGTCATCCATATCATTGAAAATCTAAAGATGGAATGCTCAAAGCCCTTGCTGATACTAATATTATTGTCATACCCATGTTGACCCCAAGTCAATCTGACCTCTCACACATAAGACCTTAATATCCCTCTTCTGTATAATTAAATGGACATATTAAGATCCTATGTGTGAAGAGTCAGATTCATTTAAGGTCAACATGAGTATGATAATAATATTGGCATCAGCAAGGACTTTGAACATTCCATCTTTGGGTTTTTAATGATATGGATGGTTCAAGAGTTGGAGAGTGGAGAAGATTGAAGCCTGTCCATTTAAGTTTGAAGATTTGCTATCTTAATATAAATGGAGCACTGATTTTATATATGTGTGGGAGATGGGGATCTGGACCAAAGATGAGTGCTGGTCCAGTTGAAATGCATATATTGGAGATCATTTATCTTTTTCACATGAATGTGATCATGTGTATCAGTTGTATTAGATGTATAGGATAGGTATAAGGAGTTGGAAAGTTTGATTTCAAGTCTCTTATAGTTAGATTAGTTTATTGATGTAATTTTAAGTGAGAAAGTGAATTCTATCTATTGATTATATATATTTGTAGAATAAATGATATAGGTGGCTGGTCCATAAGTGATGTGATGCTATAGCAGTTACAGAAAAAAACACAAACATTAATTATTAAATTTGTGCTTGAATAAATTTTGGTTTCATATAGAATAAACCACAAAATATTATGTTTTTTCTTATAATTAACTGTTATAAATTAGCATATAAATATGTATTACAGAAAATATAGCAAAATAATAAAAAAAAAAAATTAAATATTTATTATGATGAAAGTTAGTGTTGAATGCATAAAAAAAATTACATTTTCCCAATTAATATTTTTTAAAAAAAATTGAAATATAAAATAAAAGTTAATCTACTCTAGATATAATTATTTGTCAAAAATTCATATTATAAACTCATCACAAACTTATGGCATTATGAATTTGATTGACTTGGCTAAAAGTATTCTCAGCTATATATTGAAAGTTCAAACTAAAATAATGTTTCCTTTATGAGCAGTTAAAATGCTTGTGATATAAAAAATACTAACTAGATCTTTTAATGATGATTTGTATGGAAAAATGAAGTGGCTCTTTGACTGTGAAATTATAAATGCTCTGTTTTGTTTTCCTTGCTTACTTTCTGGAGGTGAAAATGCGATAAAGCGCTCCTGCTTAAAGATTTAATAGCCTGCCATTGAAATAATCACCATTTGAATATTCAGAAGATTAAAACTGAACTTTAGTTTTAACAATATTCAAATATAAAATAAAACTCAGATTAATATATATTTAAATAATAATTATAACTCAGATTATAGGTAACTAATATATATAGGGGATTTGAACTTACACTTTCAAGCCACCTTCAACTATCCACACTATCTCATACCACTTTTACGTATGACCAGACACGTACAAAAGATAAATAATCATCAATATATATATTTCATGCTGAGCCACCTCTCATCAGTTGGTCCAGACTATCATCTCCCACATCTTGGAGGCCTTAAAGGAACCGAGCAGGGCAAATTCCTAATATATATATATATTGTACTGGGTTCAATCCGCAGAAGATGACACTAACCCTGGAAGCTTGGTTTAGCTGGGTTTCAACCTTATTTATTATACATTTATAATTTTATTTAATTATGAATATTACGCGAACGAACCGGCACGTTCAAGCAAAATGGAAAATATTATTGAAAGCTTTAACTGTCAACAATACCCACGATCAGATTGAGCTATGCAATGTATCACATGATCACATTTCCAGATCATGGCCCACCTTGGCTGCTAAATTCAAACCCCTACTATCCAAACACTTTATTTGTTTTGGAGTAAACCCCGGGCACCAGCTAGTCTAAAAGTAACATGTTCGGACAGTAGGCCCATAATCCAGCGCTAGAAAAATCCCTTAACTAACTCAGTCTATTATTTTAATTCAACAACAACATATAGTTTCAATTAGTGGTGAAAAGAATTGACCGACAAATAAAGCTTTAAGTTTAAAGACAATTTATTTTAATGAACATTTATTAAACTAATTTTAAATATTTTATAAATCTTATTTACTAATATAACACACACACATTTTAAATTCACACACTATAATATCTTATGGAAAAGCATTAAATAATATTTGAAATTTAAAATACAAAGAAATCAATATATTAATGCTTGAATTCACAAATTTTAAACACACATATTAATAGTTCATCTCTGTATGCTATAGAGTTCTTAAACTTGACTCTTAGAGCTTTACAAATGTGATGGCTACTTTAGAAATGAGTATAATAAAAATGTTATTACTTAGGATTTTGAACATGGATGCAATATGCTGTTTGCTGCTTCTAATGAGATATCTCTACCCAGTTAGATTTGAAGTTTTCTTGTGGAGATTTGATGCTGATTATTCCGAGGCATTTTCTTTAAGACAATTAGATATTGAGCGGCTTCAGGTTGTTACACAAGCATTTTTTTATCGGGTAGATTGGCTGTTTTCATCTGACTTCAGGCTGGAGAAAGTCATATGTTTTCCAAGGTTTTAATACTGCATTCTTGACTCTGGATATACAATAAGCTGACTGATATAACTCACTGATAGATTGTACTGAACTGTTATCTCTAACACAACTGAACTCAACTCAAACTCGACTCAGTCTCAACTCTAATGCAACTAACTGTCCGATAAAAATTGTCTATTTATACATGAGGCATGTTTTCATTTTGATATTCTCCAGCAATATCTGTTGTCAAAATTCCTTTGATAATCCTTTAATTATGTGTTTTTGAAGATCATTTAATTAGTAGCCATGCAAATGTGTTGTTTTATATTTTTAATTAGTAGCCACCGCTGAGTATTTTTTAATTTTTAACTTTCATTTATTTTTTAATATTTAATAAACACATATACATGCATTTATCATTTCTTTGTTTACTCTTGCACATATATATTTTATTAACAAGCTTACATTTATGCAGATGTATAATTTAAGATCAATTCATTATTTAGTTTTTTTAAGATTTTTTTTTCTTTAACTTGAATGAAAAGAGATTTATATTTTTAAACTTTACGTTACATTTTAACTAATAATAATAATAAGAAGAAAAAACTCTTTATTTCTTTTATAAACTTTTAGTTTGTTTCTACAGCAAACTCCCCCTCCCCCCTTTTAATTAATTAATTGTAACTTTTATTTCAAGAACTCTTAAACTTTTAATTTTATATTTCTTTTATGAAAGATTTTTATTTTAATAATTTTTAAACGAAATTATTATGTGCCAACACAATGTTGGTACAATATATATATAAAACCAAAACTGCCTAACACTATACTAGCAAAAATAAAAATGCATAACCATAAAACAATACAATACTAGATTAAATCCAAAATTTTACCAAAATCCTTACACAACCATGGTTTCATCTACTACAAAGACCTTCTCAAGTGAAAATCAAACTAAAGGAAATAACATATATATACAAACAAACAAACCTTCCCATAATTTATTTCAAATTCCACCTTCCCTTAATATCAAAAGAAGTCTTCATAAGATTGATAGCCTCAGAATCAAGAAGTTCTATCATCAAAGTCTCCTTTATTCTTCTTTTTAACTCATTCTTTTCATAAAAAATAACCAAAGCGTTGTTAAACAATATTCTATGACCTGTATTCAATTCATGAATATATAAAGCTGAGTTAAGATACCTATGTTTACCTCTACTTCTATGAACCTTAATCCTTTCATTAAGGCTAAATTTACTCTGGCCTACATAAAACTTACCACAACTACATGGAATCTTATAAACAATAACAGGAATAGATCTACTATCAATAGATTGTTTTGAACCATTAAGTAATGAATTTTATTTCAATATAAGATTGATACATAGCTTTACAAAATTAATGACATGTATTATCCCATTTATATACTATTATTAAAACTTCTAAATTTAAAATTTGTTAAATGGCACTACACAAAAATGTAAAATTTTTACAAATAAAACATAATATTAATTTCTCTCAGAAGCAAGTGCAATTAATAGTTTAATATATATATATATTCTAACCTATCAAAAATTGAAGAGATTCATAATTCGGACGGCCTAATTCTATTAAAGAGAATTCGGAAAGCCTAAACACTTCCGTCTATGATTCGGGTAGCAAACCCTATATTACCTAATAATAGCTCGACGTTTGGTTAGTTCTAATAATTCAGCTACAACGATATGCAGTTCAGACAGAGATAGAATTAAAAAAAAATTATCATTAATAAAATAAATTTAAAAAAAAAATTTAGAATAAGCTAACATTCTTTCTCTATCCAAAACACATTCTCTGAACTGTAAGTACTTGCACTGTTCAACAATGATGATGATGATTTCATGTCATTGTTAATATTACCGACTAAAACAAAACATTCATTAATTTGCCAATATGATCTCAATATTTTATTATTATACAATCAGAAGTTTCAATCTCTTAAGCCATGCCATGCTTGTAATGTTGATCATAATTGATCAATTCTTAATGTAAGAGCACTTATAATAATGACACTAATCTCAGGGTTCTCTGTTATATTTAATAAAAAATGCTCAGCAGTATTGTGTTGTCGCATATGACTGACATTCTGGTCGGCTATAGGAAACATTTACCTTATTTAAATTCCAGGTGTCTTCATCCACATATCAACTATTATAATATTTAACGAGATGATAACCATATTCAATAACAACGCATAATTTTGAATAATACAGCCATTTTATCCAGAATCTCAGTCGGAATGATGAAAAGACAAGGGTGCTTTTGTGTCCTTCCATCATCCATGACAATACAATAATTTAACTAAGATTTATTACTTAGACACTTCACTTAACTGTGTACGAAATAATGTGCAACCAAAACCTACTAGTTTGGGAATAAAGTGGTTTTACACACATATAAAATAAAATATCTTGGTCTGAAGTTTTCAATTCCATAAATAATTCTTATTAAATTAAACTATACTGAAATATTCTGATCTGCTTACAATTGTCTATCTGGTGTATTGAATTTAAGATTTCATAAATGATTTTGGACTCAAGAAAGTATTGCAAGTATTATGCCAATACACTTTTATTTAGCACACAAGAAAAATGACTCAAGACAACTTGTAACAAGACTATAATTTATTATTAAATTTTAACAAGATTATGATTTATTATTACAATTTAACAAAACTATCCTTTATGATTAACATAATAAACAAACATATACAATTTATTCGATCCCATATGGATAAAACAAAATATAACTAACATTAATTCGTCTATACTTTTAGACCTGGATTCGAACTACTTCTTCATCTTCTTTTTACATTTATGCAAATTGAATATAACAAAATAAATATTATTATCGATACATCAACTCATCCATTTAGTGTATCTTATATGAACGGTTACTTAACTTTATTGACTATAGATCTGTTTTAAAACAAAAACAATTTGATTCTAGGCAATACGTACAAACGATTTTTATTATCATATCATTTAATTAAATGATAGTTTTTATTTAGATAACTTATTATAATTTATGGGTTATTTATCAGAAGTTACACTTATTATTTTAATATTTACCTTAATAACAACTGAAGTTGTTATACACATTGTATTCCTCAGTATAAGTTATATTGTGAGTGCTACTTAATCATTAACCTGAATTAAACCTAGTATTTGAATCCTCCATTGGCAAATAAAAATTTCTAAATCACGCAATTTTAAACTTACCCTCTCCATTGACTTACGTGTGGATTACCAGCACTATTCTGCCGCACAATCCAGACATTGATCATATATACTAGCACGCTATTTATACTAAATGGATCGTGAGGAATTAACCTCCAATATACCTGTTATCTTGCCATAACTTTCTAAACAAAACACAATATTCAACACCTTCCGTGGTGGAATTATCTCTATTTTCTCATGAGGAATATGGAATAACACCGACGGTCTGTAGAGTTAACTACTACATTAAAATAGTTTGGTGGGTCCTTGCCTCTTACTTGGGTATAATAGGAACACACACCAATTATAATCCTCTCGTGGGATTTTAACGAATGAAATACACTAAATACGATATAAATTACTGATCGTCCTAACTCTGAGAAGCGATCACTTGGGTTATAAACATACCCGAATACTAGATTTATCTATTCCCCTCATGGAAAATAAAGCTTTTGGGGAGATCATTTTCCATCCCACAAAATAAAGACATTACAATTATTACTTATGCGAATCTTAAGCATATACCAATGCTATATCGGGGCAAGACAAGCAAATACACTAATTACACTAAATTTATGTTCTGGGGTATACTTAGATCAACGTCTGAAATCAATGGATAACACAGAATAAAACATAATAATTTTCACCTTTGCCAAAGAAACATTCAACAAGTAATTGGTAGTATAGTATCTTGAACTAAATTAAGTGAATGCGTTAATAAAGAATAATTGGGAATAAGTTCCTCAATTAACATAGTATAAATTTGTTTCAAACTTTAAATAAGTAATATCCTGTATAGCACTTCTCTTTAATTACTTCTGATAATTTTAACTAGATATTTTACCTATTAAGTATCTAAATTTTTCTTCTTTTACGCATCTAACATATAAATTTATACCCATAATTGCATATCATAAGTAAACACATTTTATAAAAAAAAAATTTTCCATGTCAAATATAAATTTAGCCTAGAATACTTACAGGAAAACATACCTTTATGATTACAAGGTCATTTAAATATTACTTGACTATACAGCCTTTAACCTGTAGATATAAAAAAAAATACACATAATTTTACAAATTAGTAAAAAAAAATCATTACTTAACAAGTGCTTATTATCTCACTAGAAAAATGTTTTCCATTGGGCAATTTATCCAGATGAAGAACTTGATCCATTCGTAGTTCACGAAGCAAATTTAAAATAAGAAACACATTTTATTATTTCATTTCTATAAAAGTTGCCTCCATTCTGGTGCACTTAATAAATTAAGCAAAGAAAAACATAGCAGCATTGGATGTTAATTCTTCCTTGAATTAACTGATATAATTTTGGGATCCAAGAAAAATGATACATATTTTAACATGACGAATATTTTATGATAGACGATCACATATACAATTCTTTTCTTTTTACTATTGGCGATACGTATCATTTTTAGCTAGCTGGCTTATGAATAAAATAATGTGCGAATTTTCCAAAATACTATTATTATAAGGACTGCAGCTGACTTACATGGATATAAAGTTTTAACGACTCCAGTTGATGTATAATATAACATATTATATTATGGTTATAATTAAGTCACTAATGTTTGTAGTTTTTATTCCTACTCTAGGAATTGTAATTTGTCTTTAATAAGGAATTCTCCATAAAATGCACACCTACAAATTTTCCGATATTTGCCTTGAGAAAATTTATATTTTCTTTTTAAAAAATATACAGGTGCATAAGTAAATATCATTGATCATTAATATTATTTTTAGATAATTTTCAGTGAATAAAACATATTCTAACGTGGGGAACTTACATTATTTTTAAACGCAGACAATTTCTTTTAGAAAGAGTGCGAAATGTTTCTCGTCAACTTTCTTTGGCTTTTATAATATTTCTTTTAATGATAATTCTTCTTTTATACCACGAAAAGATTATTAAATGAGGTAAAGTAAACAAATAATTGATTATTTCCTGGAAATTACCTATATTACTTATTTTAAATATAATGACATTTTCCGTGATTGCTGTAGTCAATACGGTCATTTTGAACTTTAGCATAAGATAGTACATTTTTGCGTATAAAAAGCTTTAAAATAGGTAGATGGCAATAGAAAACAGAATATCTTATCAAATAGGATTAGCCATGCATGATATTACTAACAATTTACTGGACTTATATTTATTTTTGCAATAAAAAATAATAAAAAATTTGTTACCGAATTTCAGTACTGCTTCCTCCTTGTAAAACTAATGTCAGACTAAACTTTCTTCAAAATTTGGCAGTTTTCTTTTAGCAACCTCTTACAGAAAAATAATCATTTAATTATAACATAAACAAAAGAAAGGAAAAAAAAAACTTATTACAGTCATATATTTTTCCATATGATTTAAATGAATTACAAAGTAATTTGACAAATAATGAAAAAAATAATAAATATACTCAATTAATAATTAGTGATGTATATTTCTTTTAAATATGATTTTCTACAAAATAAATTATCAGAAGTTATTGTGCTTTATGACAAGACATTCATCTACTCTCCCCCTCTACCCATCCAAAATCAATTACTGTTTATGATAGGTGCTTTTATACTATATTAAATTGCTCTTATTGTTAATATTTTAATTAAATTATTCATGCTCTTCTTCAAAATGACATCAAATTACTAAATTTTTTAGTTATTTGCTTAAAACACGTTAAAGTGAGTAAATAGCATATTTTATTAATCACTTAATATTATTATTATTTTACTTTTTTATTTTCCAAAAAAGGATAGCATTGTTTTCCTGTGGAAATAATGCCAAATAAACCAAGTGTCAATAACACTAGGTTACAATATATATATATATTAGTACTTATAGATTTAAAACTTGGACACTTAATAGAAGAGCAATTCAGAGACTTCAGACCACTCAAAGAAGTATGGAGAGATGCATGATAGGAGTAACAAGAAGAGATCAAAAACATAACATATGGGTAAGAGAACAAACAGGTATTATTGACATCATTGAAAGAATTAAAAGACTGAAGAGATGATAATAGATGAACAGTTGAAATCTTAAACTGGTTTCCAACAGATTGTAAAAGACCCAGAAAGAGATCACATGCGAGATGGATGGATGAAATAAGAAAGTGTGCAGGGGTGATTTGGAGAAGAGGCTAGAGATCGGAGAAGATGGATTGAACTTGGAAGACCTTAGTCCTGCAGTGGATTGATAATGATTAACAATGATGTTGATATATATTAGAAATAGTTTTTTTCACCAAATAATGCAAAAATGGCAATCAATTTCTAAAGTAGCCAAAGGAGAGTACACACATAATTGATGCACCAATATATGTAGCCATGACCTTGCTGTCACTTTGGATAAAGAAATAAAATGTTACTGAAACCAAATAGGTAGAATTTAAATACTTTTCTTTTTTATGCTACAAAGAATTGTTGTCTTTATTTCTGGAATTAATAACAATACTACATATAAATATTTTACTGAACTTTTTTCTCAACTAGTTTTTTTTTTTTTACTTAGCAGTACATTTATTATGTCTATATTTGTATCACCTTTGTGTACTAATAAGGTTTTCTTTTATCACTTCATGGTTTTCTTCTGTAATTCTATGCATACATAATATATTAACAATAGTTTATGCAGAGACAAGCACACGTTTATTTCGGTATGCATTTTTATATGTATTTTGTATTGCCTATATACTA
Organism: Epiperipatus broadwayi; assembly: GCA_028023455.1. Lineage (NCBI taxonomy): Eukaryota > Metazoa > Onychophora > Udeonychophora > Euonychophora > Peripatidae > Epiperipatus > Epiperipatus broadwayi. Next base: position 4,812,703 of record JAQFVV010006258.1, on the reverse strand, counting down.
ATATATTAACTTCTATTGATTGTATTATGCCATGTTTACATTAACAGATAGATAATATAATGCTGATGATATTCAACTTAGATTCAGCTTCTATAATCTCTGCACATCAGCTTCTACAAGCAATATTGCTTATTTGTAAATTGGATTATGGGATTCCACAAAAAATCTGGATATATTTCTCAAAGATCCCAAATTCCTCCATCTTGGAAATCATTAGCAATAGTTTTTATGCATAAATCTGTCTATTTTTAGTTAAACAAACCCCACTATTTATAGTGGATACCAAAAAATATACCAATTTGATAAGATAGCAAAATTAAAATTATATATATACTTTTAATAAAAATAACATTATAACTGTATTATAATTGTTATTGTGGTTTAACTTACATACATTAAAACTAAAAATAGGTTTAAAAATAGTTTCATAATTAATAATTCCTTTTTAATATCTGCTAGTATAAAATAAACTGAAATGTTATAACTATATGTTTTATACAAAAATAGTTTGCTTTCTAGATTAAAAATTCAGTTTTTATCAAAATCAGAAATAAACCAAAATATTAATTTACTTGTATCTAATAAATATTTTTTATGTTCTTTTAAATAATTTATAATTATCAAAAAATATTAGTATTTAATTAGTTAATATTTAAGTAATTGCAGACTTTATTTTAAATATTTACATAATCATTTCTGGTCTCTGTTAATTTCTTCTTTTTCTTTAACTGTTAGTTTATTTATGCAAGGACATTATTATCATTTAAAAAATTATCAACATTATATATTTATTGTGCTGTGTGCCATGATAGAGGTGTTTTCAACATATATACATATTTAAATAATAAAAATTTAACGAGAAATTTCAGTTTATTTTAAAATAATTTTTCGGTTACAATATAATGAAGCACAGTATCAATTAGGACAGATATTGCAAACTGAAATTATGTAGTAAGGGTATTTATCTGAATAATATAAATTAAATATGGATATACCATTAATTTTTTATTCAAACTTTTATTAGGATAATGAATCGGACAATATTTCTCAATGTGTGTGATATTCAATGCATAACAACTCTCAATATTCTCATAATTAAATAAGGCACTTCCATAAGAAGCTATAGATCTCTATAGATTTCTTTATAAATTCTATCGATTTATATCACAGATGATTACAATTTCAGTTTGAAATATTTGTTTTAACTGACCCTTTGCTTCATTATACTCTAATTATAAAAAAAAAACAGATAATTGTTGTTAAATTTCTAATATTTAAAAATATAAACCCTGTGAAAAACATTATACATATAAAATCCCTAGCTAATTAGGAGAATATTTAAAAGTTGTTATGTTTTTGATAATTACTATATCCAACCACCCTCAACTTTCCATGCCATCTCACACACCTATTGAAAAGATAATCACCAATATATGTATTTCATAGTAAACTAGTAATTATCAATTAGTCCAGATTACTATATCCACACATATATACAATCAGTGCTCAGCATTATATTAAGATAGCTAATATTCATACTTTAATGAACAGGCTTCAAACTACTCCAATCCACAACTCTTCAGCCATCCATTTTATTGAAAATCTGATGATGGAATGCTCAAAGCCCACATTAGTGCCAAGGTTGTCATCCTATCCATGTTGCTGTTAGTCATTCTGACCCTTCATGTACTGGAAAATAATCCATTTTCATACATGTCTGAGGGATGGGCACATCTTTAATGCACTATGTTTCAATATGTAATTTTTAATACACTGTACAAGCTTGCACACACCTGCACATATATAATGTAATATATAAGGGATTCAAACTCAGACTTTCACATGATCCTCAACTCTCCATGATATGTATTTCATGCTAAACCAGCAATCAACAATGATTCCTGGTTTAGCATGAAATACATATATTGGTGATTATTTATCTTTTCAACACATGGCTGATCAGGTGGGACAGCAATATGAGATGGCATGAAGAGTTGAGGATCATATGAAAGTCTGAGTTCGAATCCCTTATATATTACATTATATATGTGCAGATATGGGTAAGCCTGTACAGTATACTAAAAATTATATATTGAAACATAGTGCATTACAGGTCTGCCCATCCCTCACATTTGTATGAAAATGGATTATTCTCCAGTACATGTGAGGTCAGAGTGACTAACGACAACATGGATAGGATGACAATCTTGGCACTAATGTGGGCTTTGAGCATTCCATCATCAGAGTTTTAATAAAAAGGATGGCTGAAGGGCTGTGGGTTGGAGTAGTTTGAAGCCTTTCCATTAAGGTATGATGATTAACTATCGTAATATAAAGTGGAGCACTGATTGTATATATGTGTGGAGATAGTAATCTGGACCAACTGATGATTGCTGGTTTAGCATGAAATATGTAAACTGGTGATTATTTATCTTTTCAACATGTGTGTGATCAGGTGGGTCAGCAATATGAGATGGTATGGAGAGTTGAGGGTCATGTGAAACTCTGAGTTCAAATTCCTTATATATTACATTATATATGTGCAGGTGTTTGTAAGCCTGTACAGTGTATTAAAAATTACATATCCAACAATATTATTTGATTTATAATTCTAATAAATCTTGGCTAATAAGTTAAAGATAAATCCACTTTTGATTTGGGTATTTTGAACAAATGCATTTACTAGATAGCATAATTTCCATTTGACTATAGCTATTTTTAATTAGTACTTCCTTTATTATATTGTTAATTGAAATAATTTAGAAATGCATAGAAACATCATATTAAATTTGATCTATGAAAAATCTTTCATACATGATATAGACAATGCCATATTATTATTATTTAAATTAAATATAAAAAAATCAACGCCTTCTTATATCAGATATGCATTGTTATTTCTTACAAAAACTCAGAAAAAGAACAAATAAAGAGCTGTTGATTGATGTAGGATATGGAGTTATTAATAAAATTGAATAAACTGTTTTAGTAATATGCTTTTAGGTAAAGAGAAAAAAGGAATGACTGACAAATGACTGTAATTATTTTTTTAATAAAATAAGCAACATAAAATCTTATATTACTACTCTTAGAAAGTTATTAACAAAATATGAATAATACTTAAAAATAAACAAAATCGTATTTGCAGTTGTGAAGAAAAATGTGTAATTTATTATTTGCTAAATGTTTCCAAAATATCTTAGCAGCAGAAATATCTTTAGTATGTAATTTTTCACTAGGTAAAGGTTTTATTTAAAACATTAAAACTTATCAAATTATAAAACAGATTTAAAATATAAACAACCAATACAATTTTACATTAAAAATGTAAAATTTAAATAATGACAAGTAAATACTATATAATGATTAGCTTATAAAAGTTTATATAGAGGTAGGAGTATATAATTGTCAATATCCTATTAGAAAATGTATCTGAAATTTTTAAAAGAATTATATTTATGAAATGTAAAAAAAATATGAATTAATAAAATGGTAATTAAAAAAAGTGAGATTTTATACAAAGATATTTTCTATTTAGCCTTGGCTGCATAATTAAAGATGAATAATGGCTGAATTCAAATAAAAAAGACAAAATGTTGTTCAAAAAGAAATACAATGATTTACTGAATCCATATTAGTTGTGTTTGTAATTTAGTTTGCTAAAACAGTTGCAGTAAGTATAGAAATTCCTGGTGACCCAAATCAAAGTTAAAGATATTATTCTCTTTGCATCATAAAGAATAGGCAATATGGAGTGATAGAAAGGAAATGTCATAATTAAATTCTTGAGTTCATTTATGACCAGTCCAAGAATGTCATCTTACTCAATCTGCTATGTTGTTATCATATTTTATTCAATAATATCTAGTCCTTATTTTTTTACTTTTAGTCAATCTGACTAGAATTATCAGTTGGCAAAATTATCATATGAAATATGTAAAACAAAATCTATATAGGTGTGAGAGTTGAAAAAACTATTCTCTCAAAATGTGTATTAAGAAAAAGCTTCTAAGAAAAATGATCCACTAGAAAAATAAATTAAGAATTATATCAAAATAATCAGTTTTCAGTGTATTCACATCCATAACTAAAGTACGCACTTCCATGAATTTAGTGGCACAGATATATATATAGTTTTAATGAAATATTAGAAACTTAGGGTGATTCAGTTTTAAATATAATTTTGAACAAGGTTAATATGTTTCCCCTCATTTTAAAACTATGAGAGTGGATATTTAAATTATATAATTAGTTATTTGTACATTTTAGCAATACATTTATGTTACTTTTCAAACTAATCATTTTTTTCTATATTTTTGCTGAAATAGAAGCTCAATTTTTTAGAAGGAAAAGAAATACATTTTATTCTTAAAATCCCCCCCCCCCCCTAAAATTTCATCTATCCATGAATTTAATATTGTCATCATTTATTCTTAAAACAAAATATAGATAATTACAGTCATCTCAGGATAAGTCATCATCAATTTTCTTGCATTTTAGTAAATAAATACCAAACAAGAATATGGGATCTAATTTAAAAAGTTAATATTTTTTATTATTGGTATATGCTTATTAATATTTGATATATTATTTTAAAAGTGTAGCATTTATTTATTCCCATCCCATTCTGAATCTAGCATACATATGATGACAAAATTTTATAAGTTGAGTAATGACTATTGTTCTATCCGCCAGTCTGACTGTGCAAATGTTATATCCACAAGTATGACTGTGCGGTCAGCAAATAACTATGTTCAATTCCCATGATGTTCTCTTGCAACTAATGCTCTGCTGTGAATGCTCTTCAATGAATGCTCTGCCACGGATGCTCTCCAACAAATGGTCTGCAAGCGGATGCTCTCCAATGAATGGTCTGCAACGAGTCTATTTCTACAGTTCGCTAAAGTTCAATTCCCACGATGTTCTATCAGGCTGGCTGCTACAAAAACAGTTCACAATGGGCATGCATACCTTAGCCCCAGTCCATTTTAGCTGTACACAAACTCTTCGTAGTAAACACTGCAACTGCCGCCAGATATCTCCTACTGGAAATGAACAGTAACTCTACTGTAGATGCACTCCATACTGTCTGCTACTTGCTACTGCATGACTGCTCTCTACTACTCTCTATATTACACTGTGTAGTTGTTACCCAGTCTTCTTATCGCTTTCTGATAACTGAAGCAATTAATCCTTGTCCAATCAGGTAAGGTCTTTTATTCAGAAATATTTGCAATCAGCAAATATCTCTTGGAATTATCATCCGCCATTACATTACTTAACTTCCTCCATTATCAGCGCACGATCTATAATAACCACTCTAACAAATTCTAGTTTTTCTGGAGTGCACAAACATGTATTCAATTTTTACAAAATACATCACCTTCCCCCACTCCAGAAAAACTCTTGTTCCAATTCCTTGATGTTTCACTCACATAGACTTGCTATTCACTTCCATTATTAATGTTATTAACTTGTTGAAATGCAAAACTTATTCGCTACTCACAGGTTCCAAATGTGACTGCACCAATGTTATATTCACCAGTCTGACTGTGCAGTCAGCAAATAACTATGTTCAATTCCCATGATGTTCTCTTGCAACTAATGCTCTGCTGCGAATGCTCTCCAGCGAATGGTCTGCAATGAATGCTCTGGATATACCCTGTATTCTCTGCAATGGATGCTCTCCAAACAAATGGTCTGCAACAAATTTTTCTGCCACGGATGCTCTCCAATGAATGGTTTTCACCAACTGCTCTCCAATGTATGGTCTGCAAGCAGATGCTCTCCAACAAATGGTCTGCAATGAGTCTATTTCTACAGTTTGCTAAAGTTCAATTCCCACGATGTTCTTTCAGGCTGGCTGCTACAAAAACGGTTCACAATGGACATACCTTAGCCCCAGTCCAGTTTAGCTGTACACAAACTCTTTGTAGTAAGCACTGCGACTGCCACCAGATATCTCCTACTGGGAATTGGACAGTAACTCTACTGTAGATGCACTCTATACTGTCTTCTACTTGCTACTGCATGACTGCTCTCTACTACTCTCTATATTATACTGCATAGTTGTTACTCAGTCTTCTTATCACTTTCTGATAACTGTAGCAATTAATCCTTGTCCAATCAGGTAATGTCCTTTATTCAGAAATATTTGCAATCAGCAAATATCTCTTGGAATTATTTGTCCACCATTACATTACTTAACTTCCTCCATTATCAGCGCACAATCTACAACAACCACTCGAACAAATTCTAGTTTTTTTGGAGTGCACAAACATGTATTCAGTTTTTACAAAATACAACAACTATAAAAGGTCATGATCCAATAAGTCTAATGGTTTTATAATGAACATATTACTGAGAATGCCAGTAGCAGAAACTGGCCTGGTGCTGGGGATATTCTGCAAAACTTGTTAAGAGCTGATTTTGTGAGTTTTATATATAATGAAGACACATATGTGTAGTAACAAGTTTATTATGGGATATTTATGATTTAATAGCCAAAGATATAGGTAAAATTCTGATATCATTAACAATTATAAGTTCCAATATATTATTAGATTACTCTTTTGGATGATCTTTGGGGAGATGATAGAGTAGCTTAATTTTGAAATGTTTATTTAAAAAAATTAATGTAGTTTTTATTTAGATATATTAATAGCCAAGTATATATCAATTTATAAACCATTCTGATTGTTGTTTTTGTAGATCATTATACTTGGTGCATCCTTGTGTCACCAGGTCTGCAGAAACGTACCTGTATTTAAGTATTGTGTTATAGTTTTTTTTCCCTTTACTATTAAATTTATTAGCCAAAAGTTAGATATGTAGCTTTTGTTGTTTTTATCTAACATCTCAATCTTTCATTTTATTACATTTGGAAATCCAATCATGAAAATTAGATGATAAAAGAGTTTCTCTAGTCTTACTTATATCTGATTATCTCATTGTAGTAACTTATTAAATCAGTCATTAATGAAGTACTATCCATAAGGTTACTTCATTGCTAGATGTTGAAGATTTTTAAAAGTATTTTTTAAAATACTATTAGACAGATACCCATTGTGTTCATGTTTGACTATAAAATAATTACATTGATGAAAATATTAACTCTGTTTTTAAGCTACAAAATATTATCATTGTACTATCTTTTTGTATTCCTAAACTGTGCAATAAATATGTTAACACACCTCTGTTTGACTATTAAAAGGATGATTTGAAGATTTCTTCCTGCCTCAGTTGCGTTTGTAAATACACAAAAATAAATGTTACATATATAATGTTGGACTTAAAGGCATTTTTACATAATTATAATTATATCAACAATTTCAGAAGTAAAAAAAATAATTCTGATCATGTTATATATATTTTAATATTAATCTAGAACTTTTATAACTCTTTGTCTGCATTTGTATTACAAAGCTTTTAAAATGAAATCAACGTTTTATGTATTTATATGTATTATTCAAATGGAAGTCAATCTCCGATAATGTGCTATTTCTTAAATATTATAAATTTTACATGTGAGATAGATGGATGAGAAAGTGTACAGGGGTGATGTGGAGAAGAGAAGCTAAAGATCAGAGAAGATGGATTGAAATTGGAGAGACCTTCATCCTGCAGTGGATTGATAATGGTTGATGATGATGATGATGATAAATTTCCATGCACTCGCCCACCAGTAAGAGTTTTAAAAACTTAAGTAAATCACTTAAGTTTAAAGCTTACATTCTATATACACCAACTCTTACGGACCATGCTTACATCAGGGCTTGAGTTTATTGTGTGCCTGATGTTATAATCAAATATTCAATCATACAAATCTATTTAACCATCGCAGGCACACAATTGACTCAAGTCCTGATTTAAGCATGATCTGTAAAAATTGGTTATATAGAATGTATGCTCTAAACTTAAGTGATTCACTTAAGTTTTTAAAAGTCTTACTGGTGGGCGAGTGCGTGGAAATTTATAATAGTTAAGAAATAGCGCATTATCGGAAATTGACTTCCTTTTGAATAACTTCAAAGTTTTCACCACTTTATAATAATAGATTTGTATTTATATATTATAGGTTACCAAAGAGAATTGACATATAAGAGATATGATGGATCTTTTAGTGCTTTTGGTGAATCAGATAAAGTTGGTAGTACATGGTAAGTTATATTCACATGTAAATTAATTATAAATTTGATTATTGTATAGATAGTAGGCTACAATATATATACATAAGTAAAAATTTCCAAATAAAAAGTTATAAACAAATTTTAATAAATTTTATTGTCTTTTGCAATTACTTAAAAATGTTAGTTATAAAAGAAAAATGAAAACAATTACATTTCATTTTCAAAAAAAAAAAAGAATATATTAACTAATATATTGATCACTCATAATATTAAATAAAATAGTGTAAGCAAATTAATATATATAGATATATTTGAGATTAAGTCTTACAATTCTTTTTTTTAAATATAATTGAATAAATAACCTTCCATCTTAAGCAAATGGCAATGCATTAAAGTTAAAATGATATCATTTTAAGATTGTATTCCTTCATATCTCAGGCAAATTATCAACAATGCTTTTGCTGATATATGAAGGAGTGCAAGGTTAAAGTGGTATCAATTTAAGTTTAATATATTGTCATTTTCTGATTGCTAACAGGCTTTTCAATTCTATTTGAAAATAAACAGTTGCTATGAGTTTCTCTGGAAAATGTTATATATTTAACACTGTAAATTATTATTATATATATAAAGAATAGAAATGAGATTATATCCATGCAAATAGTGATAACCTTTTAAACTTTTCATATTGCTAAGAAATTATCATTTGCTACTAACTGACAACCCCTGAGGCTGAATAATTTTTCTCATTTACCTATAATAGCTTTTTGTTGAAATTTTTTGTTGAATTAAAAGAAAAAATAATATATTTGCATCATTGTTTATGACTTCTGAAATAGTGAATGTTATGAACATGTTTAAAAATAATTTTTGATAAAGCATTTAATTTATGGATAGAAAATAGAACTGGTAAAATAATTCAAATAGATATTGTTGAATTGTGCCAGAAGAATTTGTATCTATAAAATTTTATTTTAAAATGAAGATATGATACAATTACTTTTATATTATTTGTTTTGAGTGAATGTAAATGAGTGAGTGCCCCAAAACAGCAAATATAAATGCAATTAAATATAGCAGATATCACAGCTCCACTATATGTAATGGGAACATTTCTTTCATAATTAAAGCACTAGTAATTTGGAAAATATTTTTTTGAGTTTATCAATCCATTTCAAAAATATTTTTCTCTGATAGACGATAATTGCCACAAGTAATGATATGAGAAAGTAAGCCTTTAATCTATTTTAGGATTATATAAAAATAACCGTGGTTTTACATACAGAGGAAAAAGAATTTATGAATCTATTATGATATAATATGATATCTTTAAAAAACTGTAAATGTAGTAGTAGAATTAAGCAGGTTGTAACTAGTTGAAAGAAAATTCATTTCCTAGATGTTATTGAAACCCTTAAATATCTTGGTATAGTTGCCTATATAATACTAAATTGTCCATGTACTTTACTACTATTACACAATGCTTTATTTACCACTCTTTTTTACAGTTTACAGTTTTGATTTCCCCAGCAATCTTCTTCAGAACTTTATATCTCCTAACCTCAACTGCTAAATTCAATTTTTTTTAACAGTTGAGGCTAGGAAATATAAGGTTCTGAAGAAGATTGCTGGGGGGATCAAAACTGTAAACTATAAAAAGGTGGTAAATAAAGCATTGTGTAACAGTAGTAAAGTGCATGGACAATTTAGTATTATATATTATACATTTGACACTGCAATAAGAGAGAATAGTTATTATACTTCTTGAAGAATATATAGTTGCCTAATGTGCAAAATTGTACTTGTGTCACATGTTTCTGCATTCAGTAAAATTATATTTATAGTTTAACAATTTTTTGAAATTCTTGTTTTTATAACTCAATACAAATTTATTTGTAAACTTTATAAATGTGAGGATTAAAAAGCTTGAATCATAAAATACTCAGTTGCAATATTAAATTCCAAGAAATGTCGCTGGTGGGAAGAATAGCTTTTTTTAGCCTTATATAATAAACATTTATTTATTGGAAATTTTAATAACACTATCTGATGAAATTTATAGTTTTTAATAATATTTATAAATTTTAAATTTTCTACTATTACTGAGATATTTTGGGAAGGAATTAATACTTTTTTCCCCCATATGTCATAGCATCGGCCGGGAGGCAAACCTGCAACAACCGTCTGCAACCAACTGCTTGCTTGCAAAGCGGCTGCGCTGACCTCTCAGCTAACAATGCTTGACAAAGGAATTAATATTTTTATGACTAATAGTATTAAAGAGATAATTATAAGTAAATATGGTATTTTTGTTTCAAAAAAGTAATTTTTATAATTAAATTTAAATTTAATATATATCTAAGCTTGAAAGTGAATTATAGTTAAGTGGCTAATATGATATAATAAAATTAGGTGATCAGTAGATAGGACTAGTATTGTTTTAGGATTTTAAAAGTGATTTAATTAAGTTTTTTTTTTAGTTTAATTTATTTAAAGAGAAAGTTTTTATTATTTGATAATAATATAAAATATATAATAATTCTGTTGATTTGAATTTTGATTAAACAACATTTATTAAAAAAAGACATAATTAATCCAAGTTAAAGGAACATATATTTCTTTAGCAAATGAAACCAAAATAATAGAATGAGTTATTTATGATTTTAATTTTATAAAAAAAAAACATGTACCCATTTTAAACATATTGTAATTGGGTACTTATATTTTAGATCTGCTATGCCTTTTCACTTCTGTATCTGTCCACCAATAACTTTCTAATCTTGTGATATCAAATAATGTGTACACGAAAACTTCAGATGAACTTGTATGATAAATTTGTCAAAATGGATCATGTGTACATGTTATTTCATGACATTTTCACAAGATTTAGAAAATTATTGACAGATTGATATGTATGTGAAAAAGCATAGCAGTTCTAATAGCATGCTTCACACAACAGGCAGGGCCGGATCCAGTAAGTGCGGGGCCCCGATTGAATTTTTTTTGCGGGGGCCCTCTATATATTAAATATTTAAATAAAATGCAAATTCAATATTTCAAAAAATAACTTTTTGTTAATTTTGGTGGTGATGCGGGGCCTGATTGGACCCAATCACTCCAATTGCCTTAAATCTGGGCCTGACAATAGGCATACAATCCAGTGCTTGACATATCTCATGACTAGTTCACAATCCATCTCAGAGTCCAGCACATTTACTTAACACATAAAATAACTCTACACTAATTTCCTGGTTACTCAGTGACAAGAGAGAAAATAGACAAAATAACAATTAAGCAAGTATTAATATTTATTCAAGCACACACATATCTAATATAATATAAAATAACACAATATAATATTTGCATAAAAATATAAATGATTAATGATTAGTTTCATGCTAAATTTTAAAATACTCCTTTATTAATTAAAGTTCATTTAAAATAACTATAAATGCTACAGACAAGTATCAAAATGTCTTTATCTAGATTTTCATGGTTGTCAGTTCCAACTGATTGGCTTTTTGGTCTCCATCCATGGTTTTAGGGCTTGTTTTCATTCTTTGTCTCAACAATGAGATAGAAAGTTTTCAGTGGCGTCTACTTCACCATTTTGACATTAGTTTCCAGTGAGGGTTCAGGTAGGGAACGTTGATTTGCAGAGGACTTTGGTGCCTGAAGCTCAAATCAAACATTTGTAAAGATAATCTAACAATGCCTTTTTGCTAGATCTGTGGCTTTTGCAATGATATTTTCTACAGAAGTACTGAATGGCTATATTCTGCCCTTAGAATTCTGGATCTCTGGAGCAATGAACAATGTAACACAAATAGAAAACTCGACTGAGTTTGATCACAAAATGAAGGCCGGAATGAAAGACAATAGACCGTGATTTTGATCGTAACTTGAATGTTTGTTTTTAATTAATTTTTACCCTTTGTTAAACTAATTGATTTTTACATTCTGTGTTAATCTACTCTTTTGCTTAGATTGCCGATAAGATAGTTTACAGTTTGTAGTTATTACAATTATTGATTTCAACTTTAATATCAGCTAGAAATCTTTTAAAGTAATTACATTTGTGAAAAATTGCATTTTAAATTTCTATATTTACTTATTTATTCTTTAAAAAGAGAGAAAAAAAACAAGTTTTACATATTTTTTAATTCTATTTTAGATTTCTCCCCCATCCCGTTCTCTTTTTTAAAAAAATATAAACAATTTTATTCTACAAAATTGTGTTTTAAAAATCTGAAAACAAAAGAAAACTATTTTAAAACATATTATACTTTCTTTCTTAATAAATCTGATCATTTATTTTTAAATGAAAAACATGTAACATGGCACTACATGGCACTATATGTGCAGCTTTAACATATATATTTTTCACTCGCATTACAATATATTTGTTGTTAACAAATGAATGAATATGAATATTCCATATAATAACTAAAAAAATATGTTTAGTAATAGAACATAAGATAATTGTGAATTCCTATTGCCAGTGTCAAGCTAAACTATTTTTTAGTTGATAACAATAAATTTTCTCTTGAATTTACATAAAAATAAAAGATGGTAACTTCAAGACATTCAAACTACTTTTGTTGGCCACTAGACTAATAGTTTAGCTTGGGTATATATAGTAATTGGTAGTTATTTAGTAGCACTATTACTGGATATATTGCTCATTATTACTTGAAATATTTTCCTTCATTCCTTTCTTTACTTTATTATTAATCCCTGAAAATATTTAATATATATAAATTCCAGTTTTGACTAATGGATTAAATATTGTTAATAAACATATCAACACAATTTACTCACTATAATGCTCAGCAAATGCAAAATGACTATTTGGACTTAGTGTTCTGAAAATATATAAGGAATCACAGATGTAGTAAGGTTAGATAAAGGGTGCAATCTATTACAATCAAGATGTTAAGAACAATCTTACATATGTATGGTTTACTTCTAAGTTTCATGTTCGAGTGTATTTATATTCATTTTCCAGTCCATGTAATTGGAGAATTTAAGTCAAATATTTGTAATAATAAGTAAACAGCATTTTTTCAACATTATATGTAAGTCCTAGTCTTGAATAATGAACCAAACACTGTTAATAATTATTTCAGCATCTTTTTATTTACAAGATTACTCAGATAATGTAGAATGGAAACAAAGTAAAGGGTAAAAGTATTTTTGTGTACAGTCCTACAGCTAAACTATCTTGCTTTAGTTTGCCTTGAGTTTAATAAAGTATAACCAATGCTTAATATTTTCTTTAAATCATCATGATTATTAATTATCTATATATTTGCATAGTATTTAATTTAAATCCCTGAAAATAGTTTTAAGCTTAACCAACATTAGCATAGAAATCAGGATATATCTCACACAATGCTTTAAATTCATATTTATATTTATTTACAGGTTAACAGCTTTTGTGCTGAAGTCATTTATTGAAGCTAAACATTATATCACAATTGACGAAAATGTATTAAGCAATTCTATCAAATGGCTCCTCAGTAAACAAAACGCTTCTACTGGATCCTTTATTGAATCTGGAAAAATTATTGACACTTACTTACAGGTAACTTTGTAAATACAATACATATTTGCATTTAAAAGTTCTTTGAGGCAATTGAAGTAAAATTCAAAAAAGTTCATACGAATAACTGAATGTTATTAAAAAAGGTAACAGTGCAAGAAAACACATAAAGATATACAAACAAACAAATATTTGTCTATCATTGAGATGAGAAATAAAATAAATAGATAAATAAAAAATTAATTGCATTAAATGAATGTATAAAACGCCTATTCTAAAGTAATAAATTTAAAAAGTTTGATTAGCCAAATATATAACGAGTTAGAAAAATTATAAAGAAAAAAAAACTTAATATTTGAAAAACAAAGTAACACAAATAAAGTAAGACTTAATAAAGAAATATGTTAAAGAAAGCTCTCTTCTTAAAAAATATATGTGTTTATAATTTAATAATACAAATAATAGGTATCCATTTATATTTAAAACTATGTGCATCGTTTAATGATAAAAACTTTAAATGAAATCAAAACCTTGTCAATGCTCAAAGGATTCAAAACATTTCATTTAAATTAGTAAAGGGTTTAGGTAATATATGTATATAAAGGCTATAATCTTAAGACTATGCGCTTAAATACAACAGTACGGACCGCTATAAATCTTTAACACAAGATTAGGATTTTTTTTATAATTCTGTTTACTATAGGAAAAAGCATAATTTAATAATATATATCATAAATTTAAAATAATTATCTTATTCCCACAAAAGATTGCTTTTTCTTTTGTTTTGAGAATCTTGAGTTGAAAATTTTCCAATAGGTAGAAGTATTTATATTTAAAAAGCAATTTGAATTAGAAGTTATTATTTGTTGTTTTCTTTTAAATACTATTAAAGCATTTTATAGGTTAGATTTGTTGAAAATTGAAATAGAAAAACATATACAGAAGTAGGAGACATTTACTTAAAACCTTATTAATAATTTTAATTGCATACACTGCTGATCAAATATATAATGATTATGAATACTTATGATACCCTTTAAACATAGGTGAAGTTAATAAAAATATTCACAAATAAGCATGTTTAGCTTAGTGCTTTTGGAGTATGTTTACTTCATATTCATAACCATTATTATCTGTAAACATATGTTACTAGGATAAACTGTTAAGCAGATTCTAAAGAATCATTGTTAAATAAACTTGCAAATATGTTTATCCTTTTGAAATATCAATGTCAATCTATTCTATCTGATAAAAGGATATATCCTCTTTCACATGACCTTTGACTGTAAATCAAGTATTAGACTGAAACATTGGATTAGCATGATCTTAGTTTGTACATCAATCAAGCCAGCTTACCATTTAAATTATTAATTTAAATTAATAATTTAATCACATATAAATAATATTTACTGTGATCAAATATGTAATATTTATGAATATAAATAACTATTTCACAGAACAATCATGTCCAAATATGTTATTTTGATAAATTGCAGGTGGATTATAAAGAATCATTTTTAAATAAGCTTGCAAATACATTTACCCTTTTGTTCAATGCTAATCTATTATGTATAATAAAAGGAGATATCTTCTTTCATCTGATCTTCAATGATATATATTGTAAATATTGTTCCATAAAATATTTATATTCATAATCATTACATGTTTGATAGCAATAAATATAATTTATGTGCACTTAAAATTATATGAAATGGTAAGCTATCTTGATTGATATACAATCTAAGATCACAACTAATATAAAGTGCCAGCCTTTTCAGGTATCAATGCTTGATTTAGTTACAATATATACAGTCAAATGTCATATGAAAGAGAATGTATTCTTTTATCAAACAGAATAGATTAGCATTAATGTGAGAAAGAGTAAATATAATTGCAAGTTTATTTTAATTATGGTTCTCTGGAATCTGCCTGGAACTTAATCTAGTAACATATTCACATGTGCCTGATCCATGATGTATTTTTATATATATAATTGAATATCCGTTTTATAGAATTAGTAAAAAAATATCCATAATGTATATCTCTCTTGTTTTGTTTGACATATACTTATTTGTTATGGTAAATATCCTTCCTAAAGATATAAATAAACTTAAGATTGGAGTAACAGTAGTTTGTTGTATCACATTTGCTATTAATATGGCAGCAGTTACCATATAAATAATATAAAATTAGTAAATTGTTATGTAAGATAAGATAAATAAATTTGTGCCAAGTGAGGGTGGAAATGAATACAAAAAATCAAAGCAGTAAAAATAAAATGAAAATATTAACAATAATTATTGAACAAAAAGTAATAAATATTTGAATTGCAATAAATTAAATTGAAATTATAGTGCTTCTGTTAAATACAACACCTATCTATAGATGAAATTTATGCAGACGTTACTGAAAAGTCCCAGCAAGCTATCTATGGATAACTAAATCAGGACTAACCCTCTATAATATAGATGTTTGTCATATTAACACACACCTTTAATACAACTTATTTCTTAACATAGAAATATATAAACATAAAAATAGATTTTAAAAAATTAAAAAGAAGACAGTATAGAAATGAAACTATAGGGAAAGAAAAAAAGAGACTACACCCACTAACATTAATTTAATGCCTAATCTGTAAAAGAGATTGTGAATATTTCATCTAGAAGATATTTTTTTAAGAAATAATGTCCATTATATCCCAAATTGCAATTACAAATCAGTATTGTAATTGTAGATAATTCTGTAGTGATTGCTGTAAACTGCCTTGCCAAAACACATGTCATAATAAAAATTTTAAGGTGTTGGAGAAATATCATATCTAAAATAATAATAACTTTTGATTTTAAAGTTTTTATCATATTGTAAAAATATAATATTTTTACAATGTTTCATTCTGACTAATATAAATCAGTGAAAACTATTTTTCTTATGTAAAAAAATATGCACATAAAAAAAAAAAAAATTTAAAATTCTCTAAAGAGTTAATTTAATTCTGAGTATTTAAATGTGATTATATGAATGTGCAAAATTATATTTTTATTAATTCATTTTTTTTTTTTTTTTAGGGAGGACTGTCAGGAAATGTAGCAATGACTGCTTATGTTCTAATTGCATTGAATGAAATACAAGTAATCATTATTGGTGTTTAAACATATATATATATATATCTGTGTGTATGATGTGTATGTGTGTATTAAAATGAATTTTTTTTTTATAGATGAAAAATATAAGTACAGTTTTTGGATCTATTCTTGTAATTATTTGTTGTTTTGTAATAAAAATTGACAGTTTATTTAGATGTCAAATGCCTATCATATGGGTAGCAAGTAAAATACACCAAAATACAAGTCTTATCATAATAATAAAAAGTAAGACTGAAGTTTGAATTTAAAAACTATATTCTCACAAACACACATATAAATGTGTGTACAATACCTGTAATTATGTGTGCATGCTTTATAAATAACTATTGCTTAGATTCCTGTCATCACATATAGAAAAGTTATAATCAGATACAACATGATGTTTAGATTAACTATGTAAGTATCAAAACTTTATTGCTTTTGATAATGCATACATATATATTCTAAATACTTATTCCTGATATAAAAAATGGCATTTCCCCATATTTAATTGCACTCTTTATGATTCATAAATAAATGAAGACAAAAAGTTAGATAATTTTGTATATCTTGTACTACTTATTATTGGTATAACAAATATATATATATATATACTAACTCTCAATTTTTAGAATTTATTTACTTCTTATTAACAAACTATATAAGCATAAATACGTATATAGACAATTATGTTTTTTCTATATCAATTGAAATTAAGCCTAATGCAGTTATCCAAGTCTGCTAAAAAATTAGGATTATAATTTTAGGGTTATCTCATATTTTTTCCATGCTTTTACTTATAAATTATAACATCTTTAGTCAATAAGGTAGATAATTTATAAATATAAGCATAAATTTTGATGCCTTATCTCTAAAGACATGCAATAAACAAATATGTAGGATGTATAGAACAAAGATTTAATAATGTTAATTAAGCATGATGTGCTTAGACTGCTTTCAACTTAGAAATGTAATATTAAAAACTTAAATTTTCATGAATATGCAATAAACTCATTAAATTGTCCCCAGAATTCACTTGAAAATTTACAATTATTAATGGCATATGTTTCACATATTATTTACAGAAATGATTACATGTACTGCACATTCCGAATAAGTAAATAAACATTTATGATTAGTTGGTTAGTTTACATTACAAAAAATAAGTTAAAAGAAACTTTGGAAATTTTAGTTATCAAAAAAAAAAAAATTGATTAAACACAGTTTTTTTCTCAGCGAATATATAATACATTTTAATTGTGAATATACTGTCAATCAACGAAATAAGTATTTATTAGAATTATAATAAGCTATTATTTAGTAAATCATATAAAAATTATAAAGCTAAATGAACTAAAGTAAAAAGTGCTTGTTTCCTTTTACAAGAAGTATTTGTATGTACAAAGTAGTTTAAAATTTTATTCAAATAATTTGAATTCACAATAAATGCTTATTTAAATAATATTTTTTTTTAAAAAAGGCATGGATTACTATAAATCTGCATGTTTATTTAAGATAAAAGAATAATTCATTAAAGAAATAATCACAAAGAATGTGTTTAAATGATCAGAAGAATGTGGCATGTTTTTTTTAATTGAAACAATGAGTCAACAATAGTCTAGACCAGTGTTTCCCAACCTGTGGTACGCGAGTTGCTGGTTGGTGGTACATGAAAAATAATCAATAATGGCAGACATAAAAAATTAAAAAAAATTAAATCATAAAAATATCATAGAAATGTTTTTTTCCTATAATTCATAAAAATTATTTAATTAATAATATTATACAATAAAGTTGTTAGTATGTACAGTCGATAACGATCTTTAATGTTAATGATAAAATTGAAAGTATGATTAAGAAATTAGATTTTTGGAAACAGTAATATATATAAGTATCGAAAACAATCAACTGGAAGTATTCGAAACTCTACATATTTTTTGTTTGAAAATAAGGTTAGTCTGTCTCAAGATATACGAAAAAATATAATAGCACATTTAACAGGATTAAAATTGTCTTTCATGGAATATTTTCCAAAACCCGAAAACACAAATGATAATTGGATTTCAAACCCCTTCTATGAAGAAAATTTAGAAAAAGCTAAATAAAGGATAAAGAAAATTTAATAGAATTATCATGTGACAGAACTTTACAAGTAGAATTCAAATGACACAATCTAATTAATTTTTGGTTAAGAACAACTTTCTGAGAAAGCTCTTAAATTATTATTACCATTTACTAGTACGGAATTAGTAGAAAGAGCTTTTTTTTCATATATTTTTTTAAAAAATAAGTATCGAAACATATTGAACACATCTTTTGAATCAAATTTCAAAAAATTATGTTCTTTGAAACAAGCACAAGGATCTCATTAAATTTATTTTATAAAAATATTTGATTATAAGAAAATATATTAATTGGTTTTTTATAATTTTGTGTTTTTATTAAAACCATTTATTAGTAAACAAAATATGACAAAACAGTAGATAAATATGAAACTTTGAACAAATACGTATATATATATGTTACAGTGAGTTTATAATCCGACGTGACGTTTAGGCGTGTTTCAATGTAATTTGTCTCATTATGTGATGTGAATACATACATGGTCACCCTATAATATTTATATAGCAAATAAAATAGCACACTCGCAATAACAAATTTCATGAAATACAATCATTTTTATGAAGTGGTGCAATTTAGCGTGATGTACTACCATGTGGTACGCGAGCCAAAAAAGGTTGGGAAACGCTGGTCTAGACAACTATTCCACACTCTGAGGTAAATTTGGGAGAGTATAGAAAACACTCCACTTCTTCATTTCTTTGTTGGATTGAATAAGTGGATTCATTTTATTCTTTCCTAAATACTATATCTTGTGTTGAAAGTGGAAGTACTCATTTATTATTTAACACTCGTAAAAAAAGTGCACAATAGCTTAAATGCTGATTAAATTTATTACAATTAGAAACAGCACTAAAATTAAATGTTTATTAATTAAAGGTTGATTGCATTATTACACTTGTGTAAAAATATCTGATATTATTTATATTGTATACGTATAATTACAATCTTTGTTTGAAGAAGACAGAAAAAATATTCTAATACTAGTGACAATTATTAAAGAACATGCCTGATCCATCACGATATCAACAAATGAGAGATGAAAAGTTTAATATCAATTAAAATCAATGGGCATATTATGCAATTGGAAGCACTATTTTTTTTTCATGTGCCAAAGCATCGGCCAGGAAGCGAACCCGGGACAACTGCTTGTAAGGCAGCTATGCTGGCCACTCGGCCACCAACGCTTGACAGCACTATTTTTTTACTCAGATTTTTTAAGTTTACACAAATTAAAATATATGCCAAAATAAAATTAAAAGTCAGTATTATCATTATTTTCAACTATTATTGATACACTACAATTATGTGTAAGATAGTAATTTGCTATAAAAGCTTTAAGCACTCCAGTTCATTAATCATTAAAACTTTGGTTGCTTTAAATTTTCCTATTGCTTGCTCTATTTGTGCTAAAAGTACAAAACTGTGTGAGATAAGCACCAATATATAAATAAAACTATTGTAATTAACTAATATAAGGTTATATGTAAAACATCAAGTAAATTAAAATACATAGATAACATTACATTTTTCAATACCAATTTAATCTTTGATTATACACCATTAATGCATATCTAAAAATTAAATTAATCTATATCAATTTATTTGTGTGACAGTACAATACAGATATAGATTAATTATTGTAAGATGATGATTTTTGGAAATTTTATACTGTTATGTTTTGTTTTTGCCTTATTAACTTACATTGTTTATAATTAAGCAAAATTCGATGTCATTGAATTATATTTGATTCAAGTGTCCATATTTAATTTACATTAATTACTCATAAAGAATATGTTATCCAAGTGATATAACAGTGTAACTAAATGGTCATGTGATCAATTGATTTAAAATTAGAAAAAAGAAAGATGTTATGAGTATTGCTTATACTTACAATAATATCTCACTAAAATAGCAAATCTCTTAATTCTATTTTAGAACTAGCTTCTGTAGATTTTAATATTCAATAAGCACCAGATGATATATGTTCTAATAATCTCATTCCTACATTTGTTTTTGGCTTTTGACTATATCATTGATAACAAGAATTCAAAGCAGGATCTAATGCAATTAAGGAATTCTGGTACAATCTTTTGTCCATTAAAAAATGAAGCTTACAACAGTTTTCTCTAAACTAGGTAAAGAGACTGATTTTGAAATGTAAGGAAGTCACGTGATATTGCTGTTGATAATAGCATTCTTTCACAAAAAGATGTATAATTGAAGTAAAACTAAGAAATACAATATAAATTAATCTGATGAGATATCTACAAAATTATGGAAGCAAATTTGAGATTAAAACGGCATTTGTTTTTCATTTGAGACTATTAGTTTGAATAGTATGAAGGAGTAAAGAGGAAATTCTTGATGCTCAAGTGTATTAATTCTCATATTGAATCCTAATTATCATTAATCAAAACATAGGTCAACATTAATCTGGGATCACGTTATGAAAATAGTATATCATCAAGTAGTGTTGATAACTCAAGATTAAAGTAGAAAGCTTTAGAATAGGCTAAAAATATCTACTTTTAGAGAAATGTTTAATTAGTGATGGAAAAGATCAAGTGTTTAGAAGAAATCTATGGTTAAGAATTCACTAATTCTATTTAGTTAATAAATTTTCTATATTATAATAATATGGTGGAGTGAGATGGGATTACAATATTTGTACTAAACATGTAAGTGAAAGGAAAGTTATTCAAAGTTTAGTTTTTAGTAAATATTATTCCAGGTGCTGCAATGGTTTGCTGCACCCTTTATAATGATTTCAAAAATCATGCATATATAGATACAAGATTTGGACATAAAGATAAATTTAGCAATAACCTTATTTACTGAAATTATAGTAAATATTATTGTTATAAAAATATATTAGTCTTATTAATTGTGTAAATGATTTTGCCAATAATCAGATACAATATACCCTGCTCTTCTCTTTTGACTACCCATTGCAATAGAATGATATTTATAAAGTGATATAATAAAAAAACTAAATCTCCAATTAAGCATTTTTATCAATTTACATGCGCTCACCCATGAGCATCAGTTTGAAAAACATAAGTGTATGCTTGTGCTTAAAGCTTATCTATATATAAGCCAACCTTTGACATCATGTTGAAATCATTAATCTATTGTATGCCTGAATTATAAATTATTTGTACACAGCTATTCATTCCATAGCAGGTGGTTGAAATGGGATTCTGTGTCTCCCTTGCTATAGACTGACTAAGATTGTACAATTCACTTAACATTTTATAATTCAGGCACATAACAGATTAAAGCTCTGACTTCACAATGGTGAGCTACATTTGGTTTAGCGAAGCTGTTATGCTTTACAAACTGATGCTTATGGAAGAGTGCATGTAAATTTACAAAAATACATGAACAGAATTTTGTTTTCTTTATATATATATATATGGGTGTGGGTGTAATTTATGGAGATTACTGCAACTGTGCAATGGATCTGCTTTCTAGCTATATAGAGTGATAATTGTGATCAGTGTGGAAATGACTATGTAATATCATTATTTTTATACTAACAACTTAGTCAGATAGGTGAATTTCTGATTGAATCAAGATTTATTGTCAATTATTAATATTGATTAGGATATTTAGATAACAATCTGACATGGCTTTTTCCATATCATAAAAAAATGTTTTTAAACTCTATGGTACAAAGACAATTGACCATTACCATATTAAAGAAAATTATCAAGTGAGTAATTTAAGCAAAGATGAACTATTTAGCAAGTAATTGCACTGGAGAATATTCTCTATTAATTACATACATGTACAAAATTGTAATCATTTATATTTACATATATTGTATCAGTCAAAATCGTGTGTTCATTCAACATGACCTAGAATCCAAGCAAACTATAGCAATCTAGCATGTGCGAGATATACAGACCTGGAACAACACTAAACACTAACGTATTTGCCCATGCTCCAGGGTCTCTCACTATATGGACAATGCTTTTGAGGATACTAGCAAGCTTTCATTTACTCCAAACCCAGCAATGAGAACAGGGTGAGCAAAAAGACTTGGGAATCAATAGTTTTCAAATAATTACCTAATGATCATTACAAACTATAATACTTAAAGAGCGGTGCAAACTATTGCTTAATATATTAATAATCTGATCCAGAATGTTCTTCAAGACAATGTTAAACAAAGGAAGTTTAATTAATAATACTAATAAAATCTTTCATTCAATTTGAAATAATTTAACCTAACCAAACATTCATACTAGAAATTCGGGCAATGAATGACAAATGCGAGAATATAGAAAATGATATAATATAAATTTTATTAAATAGTTAAATACGGTAATAAACAAAATAGCTATATAGAATGTCTGTACAATGGGAGTTAGAAATTTGATTATGGTTTAATTTACAATCACGCACTTTATGGATGAAGTCAATAAATCATTGAATTTACATGAATACATAAAATCTTTGCATTATTACATAAAGTTAGTATAATTACTACATATATAAAGCAAGAGTAGTTTGTGGAGTTGCTCATATATATGGTGGTGTGGTTAATATGCCAAGGATCAGATAAATTAATTAGGTATTCAATAATACCTTGTAGCTTAACCCTCGTTTAATATATTATAGATTCACACTAATGAGTTTTATTAGTCATTACATATATATGAATAAGAGTTTATGATGTGTGATTTGAAAAGTGTGCAATATATGGGAGATCACTCAGATGTGTGGGAGTAAAATAACTCAGCTTAAAAGAGGCTGTAATTCATAACCTGATTTAGAAAATTAAATTGAATGGATGGCAAATAACATGCAATTACAACTGACAGAGAGCATTGCAGTTGGATAGAAAACTCAATAATAATAATAAAAAAGGTGGTATCATGTTATTGCTCACAATCACATACAGAGATGTAGTCACTTAAGATGCTCTTGAGTGGCTTTGTCATATCTGTATGAAAGGAGTATGCCTGCACGATGGCCAAGGTCATATCTTTGAAGAACAGTGATGCACATTACGTGTTGGGATGGTTCATCCATATGTTTCCCATACACTTATTGATTAGCGGTGCCTGGAGAAGATCCTGAATAGGAAATACATCTACTTTAAGAGGGATAATGAAGAAAGGCATTGATCATTCTGCAGATCCCAAAATACATGACAAAACAAGAAAATCATAAATAACGTTTGCAACGATATACCTATAATGCCTAAAACAGATAAATAGTTAGTGTCATTAACAACCATGGTAAATTAATAAACACTTGATTATTATATGATGCTCTCCTGCATAATGGAATGCTTAAACACAAACCATATTGGGCACTTAACTAAGGCTTAATAAAAGGCACATAAGAGGTCAGAGTTAAATAGCTCTCCCACACTCCGAAATATATCCTTACATTTCTACAAGTGATCATTGCACAGATTATATTACTTACAAAATAAAATCATTAGAGACTTCTGGTGAGATTTAATTAGATAACATGATAAACAACTTTAATGGTTAGATGAGGATTAATTTTCAATTAGAGTTAATGATTAAACATAAATATTAAGATCTTTCAATCATTTAAAGAATAAAATTATTGTAAAATAATTGGTATAAAACCAACTGAGTTTATAACAACGAACTTGAAAGGAAATTTACATCTCCGTAATTTAATAGTAGACAACTGTTGGCGTGGGTATAAATTCATTCACTAGATTTTATACCTTCTTGGCATATCAAAGTGAATTAGATTAATAAAATTAAAAAAATTAAATCTAAATTGCTGCACCAAACTGCCTTGCACTTGCAGGCAGTTGCCCGGGTTGCGGGTTTGTGTCCCGGCCGATGCTATGACATTTAATAAAAAAAAACATAAGAATTTATATAGCATTAGAATAAGTTTCAAAGACATTATTAACATTTATATAATAGCTTTAAAAATTAAGTGAAAAAAAAAGGCACACAATATAGTTTAGAATCAGTATAATTTATCAATTAAGAGTTCATTAGCTGACGGCAATGTAGACATTATCTTGGACTTGAGGACACGATGGTGTAGGTAATTGGTGGATCATAATCATAAGCTGGCTTGGGTTTGAAACAAGCATTGGTAGAAATTCAAGATTCACTTTCAGGCAACATATCACTGAACAGTCCACATATTTGATCTAGATGTTCCAGACCATGGCATAGTGAGCTAGATTAGCTTCCCAGAGGTATGGAGAAGCAGACAATCTTCCTTATCCTACCATGATTTACTGTACAATGCAAACGTGCATGAAGTATATACTTTAATGAACAAGCTTCAATCTACCCTAACCTCCAACTCTTCAGCCATTCATACCATTGAAAATCTGAAAGAGAATGCCCAAATCCCATGCTGATGCCAATATTGTTGTTATGTCCATGTTGACCTTAAGTCACTCTGACCCCTCATATATAGGACAGTATCCATTAAAGTATAAAGATTTGCTATCTTAGTATAAAGTGAGCACTGATTATATATATGTATGTGTGGGAGATGATAATCTGAATCAACTGACGTGTGCTGGTTCAGCACAAAATACATATATTGATTATTTATCTTTTCTATGTATATGTGGTCACGTGTATCAGTAGTATGAGATAGTGTGGGTAGGTGAAGATTGCTTGAAAGTCTGAGTTCAAATCCCTTATATTTACAATTAAATTCTAGGTATAAGAATGCCTATATTTCAAATCTTATATATATATATTAAATATAATACACTAAAACATAACAGGCTGAAAGCTAAATTAGAAAAAAAATAATTAAGCAATTCCATCTATTTAACTTTAATCTTCTATCAATATCTTTAATTAATGAACTTTATCAACTAGTTTCATTGTCTTATACAATCTTTTTAGTACACAAAATTAAAAATAAAATGAATAACCACTTAAACTATCCCAATATATTAACTACAATTTAAATGACCTTTTAATTTTACTCAGTGTGGATAAGATGATGATTATTTAAATATTGCCTGAGTTTTAATTTTATTTTTAATTTTGTTT
This sequence comes from Epiperipatus broadwayi, assembly GCA_028023455.1. NCBI lineage: Eukaryota > Metazoa > Onychophora > Udeonychophora > Euonychophora > Peripatidae > Epiperipatus > Epiperipatus broadwayi. The sequence goes on along the minus strand of JAQFVV010006258.1, from coordinate 4,786,752 downwards.
GACATAAAAGGAAAGCAAAACTAATTGATAGTGAATGTTAATTAAAAAATTGGTTAGAAATTTAATGTCAGGTATTTAGTATTATTTAAAATATAATAAATGTTAATGCCTCCATACGTTTAAGTTTTTCTTTTATATACATATATGTTCCAGAAATTTAAATCTGTTGATGTCAGTAAGGCCATTAAAAATGCAACAATGTTTTTGGAAACCCAAGTAGATGACCTCACTGATGTCTATAGTATTTGTATTACATCTTATTCATTAACATTGGTTAACAGTTCTAAATCAGAAAGTGTGTTTGAAAAAGTGAAATCTTTAGTTGTGACAGACAGTAAGTAAAAACCATTGTGTGTGTGTATATATATATATAAACTTTAAATTAAACATAATTAAATGTATATGTAAACAAAAAGAGTAAATTACCCTCTCTGGGGTTATGAATTAAAAGCAATCTAAATGTTGAACAAAGGATCAAGAATAGAATGAATTCACTTATTTTGGGGAGTTCTGATGTTTATAAGCATATCTCTGTTAACATTGTTAGCAATTCAGAGTCAAATTAATTTATCATCCAGATGAAATATGGCACTTAAAGAGTTATTAAACTCAATCAATTATACAAGACTGGAGACAGTGCCTCTCTTTTAACACATTAATCATAAATAAATAAAATTTAATATGTAAACTTCAAATTAATCACAACTCAATATATATAAAAATAAAGGGACTAAATCACTCGCCCCAGGCTCTGAGTTAAATTTAACACTCAAAATGTTGAACAAAAGATTAAGAGTATATTGAATCCACTTGTTTTTGAGAGCTCTAAGCCTGGGCAGTTAGATCTTATAATAGTTTGGCACTTTGTAGCATTCTCCTGTGATTTCATATTATGAGATTCTCTATCAATCAATCGATCTATAATATTTTCTGTAAAAAAAACTTATATAATTGAATTGTGCATACATCTTTAATTACGAAATAAAAAAGTTCTCACTATTTACATATTTATTTGCATATTAATTTATAAAAATTAAATGACATCTAATATTTTATATTGTTACAAAAGTATGCATCGAATTTGACATTGACACCAGTGTTCAATTGCTTCATTTTGTGAAAATATGGCAAAGAGTTGCAATCATCAATTAGAATTTTCAGTGTAGCTTTGGTGTATCCATATTGTATAGAAATAAACGGAGAGCATTCTTTTTATCTAATATTGTATTTTTTTTATTTGAATTCTAATTTTGAATATATTTCTGACTTTTTTCAATCAGAGCTATAAAAGAAAAAGCTTTTTTTTTTTAATTTCTCAGTCCAGAATAGTGAAATTTATTTTCTAATGATCAAATAATAAACAAAAAAGTAAAATGTAAAATCCATTAAATTTGAGTATCACAACTGGTTTTAAATGCTGCGTTGTTTCATCGTTAAATAGTTGGAATATAATAAGTCACTGAAAATCTTTGGATTTTTTTTGATATTATCGAAAATTTAATTATTAATCTTTTTATAATTGACTATTAGATGGTATAATTGATTAATATTAACAAATTTTACACTATATCAAGTATTTTTATCATTATCATTTAAATTTGTAAAAACAAATTCTTTTATGATGGAATAACTAGTTTCAGAGTAAACAATATTCACATGATCCATAACATCTCTTCCAGTGTTTTAATTTAATTTTTTTCCAGTTTATTAATCAAAATTATAGATGTTATTTGACAGTGTGATCTTTTTGGCAATGATTATTTTTTAAAATGCACTTGGGGGTGAGGTGTCAATTCTTTTTTTCATTTACATTTGTAAATTATTGATATTTTGATATTTTTATTTATTTTCAAGTTCAATAATATAAATAAAATTAATTATCAAAAATATTGACTTTAAACCATTAATTAATTTATAAATAAATTTGTATATAATTACCAATTCTATAATAAAATGTATCATTTTGAATAATATTCATGTTAATAAGTATATGAGAATTTTTAAAATATATATATAGTGACTAAAAGCAAATTTCTTAGCAATTGAAAATATTTAAATAAGATCAAAAATACAATAATTATAATTTACAAGTATCTGTGATAGAATAATAATAAAAAAATAAAACAAAATTAGTAAAGGTCAAGAATATTTCTTCAAAACTTTCTAAGATCAAATTTTTGTAGTGCAAATCTCTGGGTTATAAAGATTCACAAATGCATTGTTTCTAAAAAATCAAGATAAAGCCTGAAGCTTATGTATTTGAAAATTTTTAATCCAGATTTAATTCAAAAATTTGATGTTTAACTGCTGTGACCATGCCAGTTTACTTGAAATTGATATATTTAAACTTTATTGTAATTTTTAAATTGGAGTTAAGATATTTGTTTCATGATTAGCATATTTTGACAACTAAATTGTTGATGATTCATATACTGGATACAATTGTTGAACCATACAAATTACTTTCAGTCTTGAGCAATTTATTTCCAAACGTATAAAATATTTTATTATGATTTTTTAAATGTCATGAAACAATGCATAATATTGATATTTTACTTGTTTTTTTTTTTTAGTTTAATTTTTGAAAATATAGTAAATGAAATTAAAACATTAAATATGTTTATTTATAATACTCGAATAATACTTTTTTTCATGTGTCAAAGCATCATCTGGGAAGTGAATCCGGGACAACTGCTTGTAAGGCAGCTGTGTTAACCACTCAGCCACCAATGCTTGACTACTCAAATAATACTTATTTGATATTACATTAAATAAAAACAGTAATTAAAAAAATTGAATACATTTGAATGATCTACTTAATTGTGTTTGTGAGAAGAATGATGTATTGACATTTTTGGGTAATCACCTACGTCAGGAGTGGGCAATTGTTTTGGCTTGGGGTCGCAGAGTTGGTGAAGGATCACATCGGGGACCACTTTGTGGAAGTGAAGGGCCACACCTTTTTTCATGACACAATAAACAAACTACTTTATTCCCTGTATTACCAAAGAAATGTTTGTGTGTTCATTTTTCATTAAACACACAACATTCATCACCGATTTTACATTTTTCGATGGGTTCATGGTTTCACTAAAGTTGGAAATGTATACATTTTTGCTAATGCAAAGACAAAATTGAAATTAACCAGATAAACTGGAAAAGCACTGCACAAGTGTATTGACATGGCCATCCTAGTGGCAAATACGAGATGAATCTTCGGTCGCGCATGGGAAGGAAATCTCAGTTCAAGGCGGATTTTTCTGATTGTCTTGATGGGCTGCATAAAAACTCTTAGTTGGCTGCATGTGGCTCTTGGGCTGCTATTTTCCCACCCCTGACCTAGGTTCATATTATCCTATAACTGACTCTGATTTTGAGGGGTTAGGAGAACATGCTTTGTTTTTATTGTAACTCAATACATTCAGATATTATAGCATCTACTGCAATTATAATCTAAAATGGTAAATTAACCAAAAGTCTAATTTAATTAAGTATTAAAATGCTAGAGTGAGATTTAAATACACAACAATATAAATCAAGAAGAATTTAGTTTTTCATTTAGACCTCACACTGACCTATCACTTCAATAGAATTTCTATTTATAAATAAATAATAAAATTCTAGATATTTGTGTGTATTTATAATTGTTTACAAATGGTAAAATATACCACTAAAGAATGTAATTAATAATTGATATCAATTAAAGATTATTACATACTTAGTTTATCAGATATACAATATATTAAATAATTTGTGATTAAAATATTGAATACTTCAAAGTAATATTTTTTTTAAAAAGTTACTTTTTAAAAAAAACAACAACTCATGTCTTGAAAGGATGCTAAGTGTTTTAGATTGGTGGGGAACTTATTTGATTATTTTAGTGGATTGGTGATCATATTAAAATACAGAAAATATTGCTGTTTCTTTTTTTATTATGTTTTAAGATATTAAAGTCTTATTTTTATTTCCATTTTCCAATAAATCATTTTAATGATTTCAAATGCATTAAATCCTTCAAGTATATTGAAAATAAATGTATTTTCCCTAAAACCTTTGTATAAAATGAAGAAAATGTGTTTATGTCCATTGGCTAGCATTATTAAATTTCTACATCAAAGATTTGGAAAATTATTGGAGTCAGCAAATATATTCACCAGCGATAAATATGCTGGTATAAAAATCTTAAGAATTCTGGACTTTGTGACTCCATTCCATGAAGATATTTAAGCTGCTATGATATGAAATAAGTGCCTGCAAGCATTTTCAAAATGTAAACATCCATTTTCAATGCAATATTAATGGAAATCTATGCAGTCTATGCATGCACTTTTTACACCATTGTTTCCATCTTTCTTTCTACTTTTCATAAAGGTAAGTTTTATTTTTTTATGATAAAAAGTAAAAATTTCATGATAATGGTCAAATATTTTTTTCAACTTTCATGAAAGATTACATTAAAAATTGGAATTGTAATAATCTGGAGAAAATGTGATTGGTTTGGACAACGTAAGCATCCACAAGACCCAAGATCTATGAGATCTTAACAATAGCAAACTTTTCATAAAAAGTCTGACACATGAAATATTTTTTCAGACTTGGGGTATATTTGAAGACGCTAGCATTGTTGTTATTGACTTTTTATTTAGTTTTTGTAAATTTTTTAAGACAGCAATGAGTGCCTCTTATTAAATGAAGGTTAATTCAAAATGGATTTCATAGAAGTAAGAGATGTTTATAGGTCAATATCCACTATTAATATTTCAAGGCATATCCATAGACCACCCATAAATCATATTGTAATGTACACTTAAGTAATTAACAACTAAGTTTTTGTTTATACAATTTAATTATTACTTAATTAGTAAAATGACTCTTCAGCAATATTTTCAGAGGTATGTATTCATGCATTTTCTTCTGCATGGGAATTACAAAATAGGAAAAAAAATCATTTTTGTAACTTTTAGTTGATATACACTGTAATGCAAATATTTGATAATCCGTTTTTTACGTTAACATGTTTTGATCAATTAATGCATTTTTTTCTTCTTCATTCATATAATGTTATTATTAGAAAGTTTGACATCACAACTTGGTAAAATATTTTTTATAAGCATATTCAGTGAGAAATATTTTAATTTCGTATTTTATGGGTTATTTTATATAATTAAATGATACAATATTTTGAAATTTCACAATATGAGTAACAAATGTCACATTATTTAAATTATTATAATTACTGTAATTATCGTGTACTTTATATATATATTTCTAATAAACTATATTCATTTGCTAACTTAAACATAATTGTTTATTCATGGATATAAAATTATAAAATGAGAATTTGCATTGTCTTATGTTTTATCGCAAGTACTGTATAAATAAATAAAAAATAAAAATTAATAAATGAATCACTATATATCCAAGTTAAAGATAATATTGAAATTTCTCATATTCATATACAAATATTTATTTAAGTTACAAAAAAAAATTCTGTTTGAAGAGAGTAGTTTAACTGTGCAGGTAAGTGTAGTAACCGCAATTAAAATTGGTCTTTAGTAGTTACAGAATTATAATCTTTATCTAATATATTTGTAAGATCTAAATGCATTATTTTATTTGAGTAATCAATTAGTAAACTAGATTGGAAATTGAATTTATATGATCCAGACACATTATTTTTATATATCTGATCTCTAATAAGCCAAAAATGAGAGAGTTAGTATAGACAATATCTTAGGAAAGTTTAAAGTTAAATGACTAAACAAATATTTCCACAAGTGTACATTTTTTTCTCATAAAAAGCTATATATAATAATATAAAATTTTCATGGATTTTAAATATGTAAATATTGAAAGTTTAATGAGATTTTCCATGCATATTTTGAATTAAAACTTAGCTCATGTAAATAAGCATGAAATCAAATTTGATCATCCAGAAATATTATTTGTCAATTCAGTAAACTTTAAACATTCACGCATATATAATATTAATGTCTGTCCTACTTCTATTATTTACATCTATGGGATAAGCTATAAAAATGTTATACTTTTGATGTATGGGTTAGATAAATAAAAATGTTGTTGCTAGATAATCGTATATTGGTTTTAATTAGTCAGTTGCTTAGTTATATTAATGTACTTTAATTAAAAAGTATATATAAAACATCTCAGGAAATGTTGAATGTATAGTCAGTAAAAAGTCTTATATATATTGTAATGGGATATATATATGCGTTACATTTAAATTCTAATGCTTAATGTTTTTATAAATATCTAATACTGAATTAAAATCGCAAACGTTCAAAATGCACAAATAATGAATTATTAATTTATTAATATGTTTGATTTAAATATTAAATCAAAGCATTAAAAAAATTATAGAATCGAAACAAAGATTCTAATCTTTAAATAAAGTATAAAATAAAAACCTTTTTAATAATAGCGAAGATTTTTTTAATTTTTAAATATAAAAATTACAAACAGATCCTTTGGGAAAAATGACCATTAAAAAAAATGATTACGAAATAGATAAGAGTTCCCGCCCAGAGATAGAGACACAGACCTCAGTGGAAAACCCAAAATCTACTTGGCCACAAACTGAATTAACCTATAAAATACAGACATGAAATATGTTTGATGAATCCTGCATTCCAGATATAAGGTACCGGAGGACTATAAAAAGAAATCCAAAACAATAATTAGTTAGTTACAGAGAGAATTAGAATTTTGAATTCATTTCGTTGTTGCTGAAAAGTTAAAATAAATATTGTCGCTGTTACCAAAAAAATGTAATCTGTTTAATCGTGCTTCCTTCGGTGCGGCCGGCCGAAGGCAGCTTTAATCTCCACGGATCCTAGGATCAAACCACTGGTGCCATATGCAGAAATCTTCAGAAAACATCGTAAATGCGTCTTCATAAATCGTCATCATCCACAAGAAATGGATCTTGTATAAATTCAGATCTACATCGCGAAGGAACGAGCCAGGAGAAAGAAAGGAAAGTATATATTTTAAACAAAAAAACATTATAAACTCTTAATTTAAAATCTCCGAACTTTAGTTTCCTTTAAAGATGAATTATAGACTTTCTCTTTTTTTTGATCAAATCTAAACTCTATAAACTTTAAAAATTTTAAGTCTTATCTAAAATTGAAATGTAATCTTTTTAAAATATGTTATATGTTTTCATTTATACTAAGTGTAAGATCTGTAATGGGATGGGGATTTGCTATTGCAAACGAATTTAAAGATGAAAATACTTATCGTTGTTTGTGCATTATTCAATTTTAAAAACATGTCAAAAATATTATTTGTGTAAACAAGAAAAAAAAGTTGAATGCAATATAATTTTAAAATAGGTTAAATACTGTAAACTAAATTTTTTTTTTTATTAAATTAATAAAATGATTTAAATGTTAGTTGAGTATAGATGGCTGCTAGACTAGTTTAAATATATGTTAGTTTAAAGAGGCTTTGATTTCAGACTATTTGTTTCATATTTGTGTCAATGCTGGTGGAGAGGTATATGGACGTTTATATCAATGAAATGTGAAGTGTGTTAGCACCTAGGGCGATGAGCCCAACTGAATGCATGACCCCAAAGAGGTAGTCATATCATTGAAATGGACACAGACATATTTCCTGTGCCATTGACCCCTTCCAGCTCTATGGATTTTGTATGATAAGCCGGCAAGATAAGACCACTCTCCCATCCATACGTAGTGTTTCTCTTTATTATTGTATATGCATGTTTCCTTCGCCCGACAGATGCACATTCCTGCGGGACGAAGGCCATGTTTTCTCCAATAATATCACGCTGTTCAGATGCACATTCCTGTCAGTGTGATTCTATGCTAACATGTTCACATTGCATTGGTTGCTGATATATATCTGGAAGTGAGTATTGGTGTGGCTGCAGATTTTTAGTCTGGAGTCAAGTGATTTGAAAATTTGTGAGTGCGTCTAGGTAGCTCATTTATATTCAACATTCTAAAATTTAAAATTAAAACTTAAAAACAAATAAAATAATAATGAAACAGAATAAAAGAAATTTCTTCTTGTGTTATAAAAATTATTTTTTTGAAAAGTTTGTGTTGTCATTTACTTATATACGTGAATAAAATCTTTTTGTGTTATTTATACTGACAGTGATCTAGTGATTATTTTTATTATTATTTATTAAAAGAAATATATTTAATGGATGTTTTAAACCTCTGCTACTTCATGAGCTAGTGATTAGGGCTGCCGGTCATGATCTTATCAACGCTTATCTGTCTACTTTATAAATTTTCTAGGTCCAAATGGCCTAGTGGCGCCCTCATATGGCAGATACGGTAAGACTGTATACTTCATCATCAATCACCGACCGTTATAATATTTATATAGTAACTAATTGAAAATGTGGGCCATGCCTGGTTCAATAATATTATGTGAATGTGCCATTTGTAAGTGGATATTCCCTAAAGTTGAATGCCATTTGTGACAGAATAAAATATGAGGTTAGTATAACCTTTGTTATAATCTAATTATTGGTTAACATTTATAGCAAAATAAAACATGAACCAAGGAAGAACACTCCTAATTTAATAATGCCTGTGAATTGCAATGTTAATTGTAACAGAATAAAAATGATGAACTGAGTCAAAATGACTATCAATCAATGAATGCCAAGCAACCTTTTTATAAAGCCACATGTCTGGACACATTTATAACAAAACAAAAGAATGATAATCTTCACTATAACTCCAAAGATTTGAATAGCATTTTTATCATATTGGACCTAAACAAAATTGATATTTTAAATTGTTCTAAGAATATGAGCGCTATTTGTAACAAATTGGAAATGAAGATAATATAACCAAATGCCACTCTTTTATAAATAGTAATATGTCTTTATTAAACAAATCACTTATAAAAGAATAATTATAATGATGCAAATAAGAGAAATAACCCTTGATGTTCTTCATAAATTAAACACTCTTTATAACAATACAAACTTATCCTAAATATTAAACATTACTCATGTTTAAAATAAGAGTCATAGATCACATGACCCTATTCTCTTAAGCTTGTAAGTTATAAACAATGAGGATTGCCAAAGCATGAAACTATGGTCGAGGGTTTGAGGGGGGGGGGAGTCCTGACAGAGATGTTTAAATGCTTTCTCTGGCTAAGCATTTATTATAAAGCTTGTTGAGGAATTGACAATCCTCATTATTTATTACTCATATTTATGCAAAATAATTCATAAATGAATAAAATAACAACTTTAATATGCCCTACAAATTTAGAAGCTGTTTATATCAAAATGAGATTTATAAAGATGAAAAACAAAGACTTTAGCATAACCTATAAACTTAAAATACCAAAGATATCTAAATAAAGTATAACTCAATAGTTTATCTCTAAATATAACTTAATAAAATAAAAATAAGGTTAATTCAGCAATGCTATTTCATTAATATTAATATATTCTTATTGAATAAACCAATTCCAATAAAATTGAATATTTGATAATGATACCAATGTTTTATTATCGCTAAATTTATGCACATTATTCTATCCTCAATTATATAAAACTTTCTCCCACCAAAATCCTATAAATTCATAACACTAAATCATAAATAAAATAAAATACCTTAATATTAAACTATAATATAATACATAAAATCAACTAATCTAGCATATCTCACTATGTTCTTCAACTTATAATAATATAAAATAAACTCAACCCTTTAAATAAGCTCAAAGTCTACAATTTCCAATCATAACAATTAATATAGATGATGGATTCTCATTTGATGCTTATTCAAATATGACTATCAAATCTTAAATTATGCCTGTTTAATAAAACTAAATTATCAAATTTTAAGTTATAATTATCATACTGTATAAAAGATTATTAATGTTTTAATATGATCAAATATCAATATTAAAACCTAGTATTTAAACTAAATTTACAATCTTCACCAATGAATTTGAAATATAATCACTTTATTTAATATATTTCAGATATGAATTTTGATATATACAATTACCAGATTTATACTATAGATTACCATTTTTGTAACTAAATACTTAATATAATGTTCACCCAATAAATAATTTAAATTATTCCAATTATGATTGCCTTTATTTATCTTCAATATTTATTATATTTCTACTTTATAGATTATCGAATCATTTCAGATCTAAATTTCTATCATAACATAACTGTTTTATGTAACTAGCAAAATATTTATAATAGACTTCTAATTACATATTAAATATATAATAATATGCAATCAATTTATTTATTACTATACAAAAATCTATATCTGGTCCAAATAATAAAAAATTAAATTCACTACAAAGAAAATAGTTAATGATTACTCATATCTACCAATTCTGTGGTTAAACATTCAAATTGTTTTACAACTACTTATAATGAATTAAGTGGTATAAGTCAATATATGGATATCATCTTATCAAAATACTATTAAGCAATAAATTTGCATTGTAAAATAGAATGACATCTAAGCAAGTTTACTTGTTTCAAATGAATTCAAAATTTATTAACAATGAATATAAATTAAAAATATATGACAAATTAACTATAAATGTTTAATATATATTGTGCCAGACTGTGTATAATGGCCATGCACAAAATGGCTGCTGCTAACAATTCAGCACAGCTAATCTTTAAAAAGGATTAGAATTTAATATAAAATCGATTAAATAGATCATAATTAAAACACATATAAATGTTTATATATGTGAAGTAAATAACTGGGTTTGGTCTATACTGTATTCCCATTTCACCCCCAGTACAAATATATGTATTGTATTATTAATGAATTTATCTTATAAAAAAGCTACATAAAGAATAGTTTTAAGTTTGTGATGATTTTAGTTTACGTTGGGAACATTTTTGTTTTATTTGTAATGTTCCAATATATGTATCCAGAAATGTTTGTTTTTTGAAATTTTTAAATGTTTTTTTTGAAAAAAGAAAAATATATAATGTCAAATTTTATATTTTCATTATAATGGATTTTGTTTTAGTAATTATAAGGAAAAACTTTTGATAAATTGGAATGTATTTTTTTTGTATATAAAAAGAACAAGAGATAAAAAGGAATGTTTTGTGGTAAAAGAAGATTTGTTCTTTTGATCTGTTTTAAAGATAAAAAATTAAAAGTTGGTCTTATCTAATGTAAAGAAGCATAATGTGTGCTCTAATTAATTAAGATGGAAACTATATAATTTCTATGATTAAAAAAGTATACTTTGTAACAAATAAAATTAAGGAATGTATAAGGTATATTTTAAATGATTATAGGCTGATGCAATAGCTCATATGGGGTAGTTTAATTGGCTAAAAGGGGACCATAGGTGCTATCTATTAGATGGGGAAAGTCAGTCGCTCCTGAGCAATCCAAGCAGGCAGACCATAGATTTTGGGAGAAAATCAAAGTTGCTTATGAGCAGTCTAAGGAAGCAGTAAAATCCAATATTATATCACCATGAAGAAATGCCTAGTAATAAAAATGGATTTTGAAACTCAACCAGGTCTGATATTACATTATTGTAAAGAAAGTTAAAGCCGAATTAAAAAGAAGAAAGGCGTGAAAATGGTAATAAAATCAGTCGTGTTAAAACCAATCTACTGACAAGAAGTATAACTATAAATCTCCGAACAAGTACCTATTAGAGATGACCATTATAGTTGTACCAGTAAACAAAAAAAACCATGGAGTAGGTCACCAGCAGTAGTACACTGCCAGTTTATCCCTGAAGCCCTACAATGTCTTAAAAGAGGCCACCCAAGACCTGATAACAAGGACTCTTTGATACATGTAATGGAGAAGGAAGCCCTGTCCACTCTATAGAGTAGTTTGTGTGGTCTGCTCAAAGCTGAACTTTATAACAGTTGTAAATACAGATGAGTTTAAATCTCTTGATATTTATTTATTCATTTATTTATTTTTTATTCTATAACTCAGTAATATGTTTTTCTTATATACTCGTAACTATTTTTTTATGTAATCTTTATATCACTTATAATATATAATAGTTGCATGCATGTCTCATTTAGATTCACTACGTGGTGAATCTCTACTTCATAATCTTTTACTATGGTGATACCTTACATAGAGTATCCTTTAGCCATATTATTTCTTATTAGGCATCATTTTATATGTTTAAAATAACTAAACGTAGATGTGTTTCATGTATAAATATTTAAGCACCAAAATCTAAAGATGCGTAAAATATTAATAATTTATTGATCCTAGAGGTAATTGGTAAACATGCATGGACACTAGTGTATTCTTATTTTTTATGGATTATAATACCTATATGAATTATGTTTCTTTGTAGGGAAATTCATTACATACATTTGTGTCTTAAACTTATTTTTTTTTGTGGGGAAAGGTATATAGATCACACCCATTATGCAATTATTTTTTTAATGACATTTTCTTTGTGTAAATCTTTTTTGTAAATAGATGTTTAATCTAAGTACTATATATATATATATTTTAAATTGTATAAAATCTTTAACCTAATAAAACATTTAAAAGTTATAATAAAGAGTAAATTTTTATATATATAAAAATGGTTTGCCACTCTTATTTGCTTAGTTCAAATTACTTATTCAATCATTAGCATGTAACCGGAGTTTTTTCAAGTAAACAGATTGAACCAGTCATTAACCTGAGATAGGGAAAATAAATTATGAGCTAGATAGGGATAACTTACCGGGGGGTTATATTGTCTCACATTTTATGTCCTGAACATATATATATTTTTTCTTATGATATATAACTGTAGTCATTTTATTTGCACACTCTCTCAGGAAAAAAAAGGAAGGGCCAACAATACATTTCTTTGTTAGGGCTGGCGTTAAAGGCTAAATAAAAATATTTTAGTACTTTTAAAGGTGTGTAAATTAAAGGAGTGACCACCATTAGTTAATCAGACTGGTGTGGGATGATGTAACAGGGAAGGTTCCAATTGACCTCATTTTTTTGGTTATATCTCCTTCCTCTAGTACTTTTTTTGGGATATTTCCATTTCATATTTAACCATCGATATCGCAAGGGAATTATTATCGTTATTTCATCTCATTATATATGTCACTTTCATGCTCGGTGCGTATGTGGGTCGAAAGATTTATAAGACCGTAAAAGGTGAAATGGACAGACCGGTACAATATATATATATATGATTTAATTATGTATTATACAATATGTACACTATTGAAATTTAATTTTAATTAAATAGTTGATTATACATTGAACTTCAGCTATAAAATTCCTTTGTCTGAAATACATATCTCTATATAATACAAAACATGTAATACATATATATTTTTCAAAATACAAGAGTCATTGATATTCCTAATCTTTATTAAAAAAAAAATAGTTAATTAGGATAAAATATAATAAACATGAGTCTACCTATTCATCCACATTATTTTAATAAAAACAAAAAAATTACTTGCTACAATATAGTTCATCTAGACTCTTAATATTTATAAATTATATAACCAAAATAGTTTATAATCAATGATTAAGAACATATTTTATAATTACAATTGTAATTATTAAGCTATGAAATATAAATTTGAATTTAGAAAAACTTAACTCTTTTATATTCTATGCACATGAAATAAATATTTACTTAAAATATAATACCATCTGTAAATACTATACAATTGCACATTTAAAATAATAATAATATGTATTGGCAAATGACCTGATTAATCATCCACCAATATGACACTTCAAAGTAATACCACAGTTCCAATATCTATTTCTTGAATTATAATTTGATGATATTTTATTACTCCAGAGAAGGTAGAGATATTATGAAAAGTTATCTGATATGAAACATATTTTGTTACTTTTGATATTTTCCAAATGTCAATTTATTCTTTAATTTATCAGGTATTTAGTTTATAAAACATTACAAGAGTACAAGCACCAGTTTCCATCCTTTCATTCATCAAGTATTTAATTTATAAGACATTATAAATGAACAGATACCAGTTTTCATTCCTGATGATGCAATGCAAAATAAATCAATTTATATTCTGTATTGAATTATGTCATCTATATCAGCAGATAGAAATAGTCCTTGTATACATTTTTATGTCATTAGCATTTCTATTCCATTATTGAAAGGTAAGCAATATCCATTTTTGGAAAAGAAATATTCAGCTGACTTTTTAATGCAATAAATTACTTTTCATTCTTCTAATAAATTATCATTCCTTACAAATTCTTGATAAGTCTGTCCAAACTTGTAGATGAATATTACTTTTTTTACTCTATCATCTTACATAGTTAATGACCAAATATTTTTAAAATAAACATTATGTGAATAAATTTAGGTTCATTTCTATTGAAGACAAGATGTAAGAGAGCTAGTTTAAAACATTCAACTATTTATAATCTTTTTGATTGATGTCAGAAAAACTATTGTAACGCTCTTCGTTAACTCTTCTATCAAATTTATCCAGCATTCCACAAATAAAAGCTTATTACACATTAATAATAACAAGGCAAAAAATATTTCATAATTATTATATAACAAACATTTACATTTTTAAAAATACGAATACTATTATTTCATTCCAACATAAACCAAACAATTTAGACTACATTCTTATCATACTTCATTAAAAGCAGATATTTTATACATACACTTCCAATATAATATTACATATATTATACAAATAAAATAAGACATTAAACATTCATGTGTATTATTTGTAATCTACCATCTATAAAAGCAATAACCAAAATACGTATAATAATAAAAAATAATTTTATAAAAACTATAAACTTTATTATCCACATGTATGTTTTAAAAATGAATAAAATTAATTCATAAATTTTATATTATAATTAATAATAAACATGTCTTGTGTCAATATTATTGTTGTCATAGTAACATATTCCAATGCTCCCAGATTAATATATTCACTTTTAATATCAAACAAAAAAAATTTACAATTGACATTTCACCACATATTGGTATTTATTTCAAATTTCAGCTGACACAATATATATATGTAGCAGCTCTTTATTGCTATCTATGATAATTCTGAGTAAACAATCATTATGGAATGGAATTGCATTTAAATCACCATCTTTGGATAGTTGTTTCTGGATATTCTCTTTATTAATAAAGACTTAGAATTTAAAACTTCACATAATGCAATTATACATTTTGCAATTTATCTTTATCTCTATTTAAATATTCAAGCTTAAAGTCTGAAATTCAAACCATCTTAAATCTGAATATTTTTTTTAGATGTAGTTACTTTTTTTAAGAAATCACTTGATAAAAAGCTAAAGTTATTAAAATATAGAATTATTGACCAATAGTGAGGTAAGTACAACTGTTTGAGCAAATTGGCTTTACCTCAAAATCTCAGAGGTTTGAATCACAGGCTTTTATTTTGATAGTAACAGTAGTTATTAGATTGTAACTGCAATACTTTCAGTTTTAGATTCAATTATTCATATATAAATTGCAAAATCTAAAAAGCCTCTAGAAATATGGATTTAAATGCACTACTAACAATCACTAATTATCCAAGTGTACTACAGATAGCAATAGGGGAGAGTTACACCTGTTTAATCATATATTAATTCTTTTCTTGATCCTTTGTTTAAAATAGCAGAATGTCAATTATCCATAGTCTGAGTGTTTGTTCTTCTCTTAATTACATAAACATTAGGTTATGCTAATTTTATGTTTACATTTATTAATTTGTATTTCATTATTAAAACAAAATTATTGAAAGAAGAGATCCTATTTCTATCCTTGTATAGTTGATTATTAATCTAATACTTATTAAAGCATTTTTTCTTCATATGTCATAGCATCGGAAGGAGGCGAACCTGCAACAACCATCTGAAATCAAACTGCTTGCTTGCTAGGCAGCTGTGCTGACCTCTTGGCTAACAATGCTTGGCCGTATTTTATCTTGCTAATCTATTAATTTCATTTTGAATTTTGACCAATGTTGATAAAGGCAAGGTTATAAAGATCAAAAGCTTTAAATTAGATAGATTTATTTTACTTTTTATTTAATATAAAAAGTGTTATTAATCCATATCCTGAAGAAGACGAGAGAAAGAAAGGAGAAGAAATAGTACAAAGACGTATACAATCTTTGTTTATTTTTTGTTACAAAATTTATTTCATCAATTTGAATTTAATTTCTCTAATATTTATTAATTATTTTAATTTTTGGAATTATAAAGTTTTATATTTTCCTCTTTGTTACATCTAAAGTTATCTGTATATATAGGTAAAACTGGACAGAATTATTGGGAAGAAAAGAAAGCATCTACAACTACAACCACTGTTAACATAGAGATAACCAGTTATGCTCTTCTTACATACATATTAAAAAATGATTTATCATCTACAGTGCCAATTGTTAGATGGTTGTCTTCTCAAAGAAACAGTTTTGGTGGCTTTCAGTCTACTCAGGTATTATTTTTACAATTGATAATAATAATTTTCTACTGACATTGGTAGCAATAATTTGTTTATTAAATATATATGAATAATTAGTGTTTAACATATAAAAGCAACTTTTATTTAATATTTCTATGCTATATATAATAACTGAAACACACATGCTTATTATATACCTGTGTCTATATATGTAATATATAGGGTATATGAGCACAGACTTTCACACAACTCACCACTCTCCACACTATCTCATAATACTAATACACTTGAACATGTATATGTTGAAAAGATAAATAATCCCCAATATATGTATTTCATGCTAAACCAGCAATCATCAGTTGGTCCAGATTACCATCTCTACACATATATGCCATAAGTGCTCAGATATATATTAAGATAGCCAAACCTTTTACTTTAATGGACAGGCTTCAATCTACTCCCCACTCCAACTCTTCAAACATCCATCCAATTGAAAATCTGATGATGGAATGCTCAGAGGCCACCCTGAAGCCGAGATTCTTGTCACACCCATGTTGACCTAAAATCAATCTGACCCCTCATGTACAGGACATAATCCATTTAATACATTTACAAGGGATGTGCAGACATCTCTACTTATGTAATAACTGAAACACACAGGCGTATTATATACCTGTGTCTATATTCAATTGGATGGATAGTTGAAGAGTTGGAGTGGGGAGTACATTGAAGCCTGTCCATTAAAGTAAGAGGTTTGGCTATCTTAATATATATCTGAGCACTTATGGTATATATGTGTAGAGATGGTAATCTGGACCAACTGATGATTGCTGGTTTAGCATGAAATACATATATTGGGGATTATTTATCTTTTCAACATATACGTGTTTCAAGTTTATCAGTATTATGAGATAGTGTGGAGAGTGGTGGGTTGTGTGAAAGTCTGTACTCATATACTTTATATTACACTATATATAATCTTTTATTTTGCAGATGTTTTTAATGAAAAAAAAACTTATTTTCTATTTTATAGCTCCATTTTTTTTTTATAAATTGATTAAAACAAATTCTTTAACTGAAATTAGTCTAAAAAATATTAATTTTGCAAATAAAAAAAACAAGTTTTCATTTTAATCTTTAGGCTAAATAATATATTGTAATAAAAAAAATATTATCTAAAAAAGTGTATAATTAGACAGTATTAAATTTAAATGTCAATATCCCATGTATATGTCAAAAAAATATTTCATAATTTTGCAAAAAAAAAATGAATTTGTAAAAAATTTAAAAAAAGAAACGAAGTTATACTTTTGATTTTATAATGCAAACAAAAGTCAAGGCTGTGAAAATGTAACCCACTTTTACCACTGCATGGTATGAGTATATTTTTAGTGTTTTTTTTATCTCTAAACTTTTTCGGTTACTGTTATTTTGACCACCAGTAGATTCTAACATTTTGGCACTTTAATTATAACTAATAAATATAACGAAAAAGAACCAGATTTTTATTAGATCAAAATTTCTACTGACAAATATTTAAAATAGATACCTGCTAATAAAAGCAAATATTATTGACTACACTTTTGTGAGAATTAATAGAAAGCTAAACAATTTTATATCAATTAAGCACAAAATATTTGTAAAATTTGTTTTATTTTTAATTTTTTTAAGCATATACTCAAGCATATAAAATTATTTGGTAAAAGCCTGAAATCTGGGCAAAGCCGCTTGGAGCGTTGTTGCTAGACAAAATCAATGAAATATAACGTTACCGGGCCGCCGCAACTTTTTCTTTTTTTATACAACAAGGTTTTTTTTTATTCTAATATTGATTAAATGAATAATTTTTATTTCATTTAGAACATGATTTCTTTATTATTAAACAAATTTTGATATTCATTTTCGTTACTTTTTGTGGGTTTTTTGGAACCTGATATTTTTTCAACAAATTTTGCTAATTGAATTTTTTTTTTTTTATCATTTGAAAACTTCGGACCATTTCATGATGTCAAAAAAATTTGTTTGAATCCCACCGCTGAAAAAAATAGAATACAATTATTTGCGACTTGTTTAGAACTTAATTCTACCTTTCTTTTATTTATTTTTTTTGGGCTTGACTAAATGGTTTTTCTTCTTATTATTATTATTAATTTTACTTTTTTTTTAAAACACAACTTGTTTTCACTTTGATTTAGATTATGTTTGAATTAGTCTTTTTTTTATTTTTTTTTGGCTACTACGAGAAACAGCTTTTTGAGCAGGGGAGGGGGGAAATTCGTACTGTTATTATTAACAAAAAGGCAACAAAAATAGTCAATTATTTTAACAGCGCTGAAAAAAGACAATCAACTTTGGGACTTGTTTCGAATTTTGATTTCTTTTTGGTTGACATAATTGTTTTTCTTAATATTAAATCAAAATTTACTTTTGTGTTTTTGCCGATTCAAAAATTGTTTTCAAACACCCACCCCCACACACTCGGAAAAAGAATTGTAACCAAAAAGTCAAGAATTTAACTTTTTTTTTTTTTTTTAAACAACTTTTTCTCACTTTTTACTTTGATTTCTATTTCGTTTGAATTATCTTTTTTTTTTAGCCTTCTACAATAAACTGTATTTGGGGGTGGGGGTGGGTATTTTGTAATTTGTTATTCTTAACAAAAAGTCAACCAAAGTCGTCATTTATTTTAACCCCGCTGCAAAAAATTGAATCCAAATACTTGTCAAATTCTAATGAAATAATAAACAAAAAAAAAAGGACACAAACTTTGGACTTTTACAATTATTTATTTGATTTTATTGCTGTAATAAAAAGTGGACATTACGTGTGCCTGACAAAAAAAAAAAACACAATCTCACACACTTTCTGTACTCGGCAATTTATCTGAAGAAAAGTTTCACAATTGCATGTTCGTCTCAGATCTTTTAGTGGTCTCGAATATTTTCCCCACGCTGAAACGTGACTTAGCACGTGAGCTTTGGCGAAGCCTGTTCGAATATACACTTTGCCAATTTTTTACATATTAACCTTTTTTTCGGGAAGGGTGGGGACCATATGACAATTATTAATAATTAACAACATTTTTTAAATCGAAATGATATTACTCTATTATGGAGATTTGAAAAAGTCGTACCGCCTTGAAATTTAAACACCCTCAAGCGATACGGTAATCAGCTATGAATAGAATGAATACGTGTAAATAGCTTCGAAGCACAAAACAGGCCGTAATATTTTTGTGCAATGTTATGTAAAGCGGCCTAGCTCAATGGGTTAATACAATACGTAAATGTTGTATTAGCCTTTAAGGCTGCTGAAACGGCATTTTTATGTGTTTTGACACGTAAACAATGCCTCGAAATCCAGGCACAGCTGGCAGGCTTTTACCAATTATTTTTTTGTTATATGTAAAAAATTTCCAGGATAATGATTTTAATATGTACACTTGAACAAAAAAAATCAAAACTATTCACCAGATATTGAGAAGTTGTTTGCAATCTATAATTTTATTTTATTTCTTTTAAAAGAAGTGTAATAATACTAACAAACCTACATAGTATTTTGATGAAAATCTTATCAACTATTTATTTTAGTATGAAAAAGTCTGATATTTGGTTAAATCATCACCCACTAATTATGTAATTCAAATTAGTTAAGCATAAGCTTGTGGTTAAGACCTGTAGAGGTCCCTAATATCGCATTTTCACACACATATTCTTGATGTTACAGCCTTAGTAAATATTACTTACGTAATCAATGTGCGTTTAAATAAATTTATAATTACAACTTTAAAAATAACACTAGAAAATTTTCATCAACAGTTTTAAATTATTATATATTAAATGTCACTTTACGTATATTATATACACACACCAAGTCACGTGAAAATCACCAAATCTATTTAAATAATAATTAAATTGCTCTCTAGCTGCCATATTCAATAACTTTTTACAATAAAAAAATTCCTGTTTCTTAGTATAATTTACATCTCTTTATTTAGGTTAATAACAGGGCAGAGATCAAACTTAAATCAGCCTATATATCTTAATATAAATTGATTTTTTAAGAGCTGATATTAATTTTATAGATTAGAGATATTTCACTCATTTCTAATACTCAATAATAAATAGTCATATGTTCCAAAGTAATGATAAATAATATTTTAAAACTATTATTAAAATTAATATCAGTTCTTTAAAAAATCAATGTACATTAAAATACATAGATAGAGTCAAGTTTTTTCTCTGACTGTTATTGTTCTGGATAATTATAAATAAGAAGATATAAAATTCAGTAAGGAAAGATGTACGTGTATTTTATGCCTGTAAAAAATTACTAAAGATGGTAGCTATAGGGTAGTTCAATTAATATTTTAAGAGATTTTATGATTTTCACATCACTTTATATTTAATCAATATTAAAATATTGTTTATCATTGTATATATATAAATTTATGATATAAAATAACAAATAATGTAGTCAGTGCTACAATTTCTCCTATTCTTGGTCTTATAAATACCATGTTGTCTCACAGAGTTGACATTTATATTTATTGCTAAGCATGCAAAAGTGAGTTCCTTTTGCCAACAAATGAATTTAGATAATAAATAATAAAATGAAATTATGTTTATTGCAGATGTAAACAATGCTAATTGAAATTGATTTATTGAATATTTCTAAAGCAGAGCCAACAAATCATTTTAATAATCTTGATGTTTGTCCATTATTATGTAAATATTATAAACTTATGGTGTGAATTATCACACTACATATTCAAAGCTATAATCCCTTTCAATCATTGTATGAAAAATAATATGCTATTTTGCAGCATTAGTTTCCATATTACTAATCAGGCAATAGAATATTCTAAAATTAATAGAACAATATAACAGAACATAATGTTACTAGTAAAAAACTATGTAATAAAAATGCTGAGGACTGATGTAACTTATGATGTATAAAACATACTAAGCAAATTTTATATTATATTGCACTATATTATAGTTTTTAATTACATTGTATGTATATTATTATGTGTAAATCTGTACTAAATAAAATTTGAATTTATATCTTAACTAATTATATTTGTGTTGCAGTTATTGTCTTATAGATAGATAGATAGATAGATAGATAGATAGATAGATAGATAGATAGATAGATAGATAGATAGATAGATAGATAGATAGATAGATAGATAGATAGATAGATAGATAGATAGATAGATAGATAGATAGATAGATAGATAGATAGATAGATAGATAGATAGATAGATAGATAGATAGATAGATAGATAGATAGATAGATAGATAGATAGATAGATAGATAGATAGATAGATAGATAGATAGATAGATAGATAGATAGATAGATAGATAGATAGATAGATAGATAGATAGATAGATAGATAGATAGATAGATAGATAGATAGATAGATAGATAGATAGATAGATAGATAGATAGATAGATAGATAGATAGATAGATAGATAGATAGATAGATAGATAGATAGATAGATAGATAGATAGATAGATAGATAGATAGATAGATAGATAGATAGATAGATAGATAGATAGATAGATAGATAGATAGATAGATAGATAGATAGATAGATAGATAGATAGATAGATAGATAGATAGATAGATAGATAGATAGATAGATAGATAGATAGATAGATAGATAGATAGATAGATAGATAGATAGATAGATAGATAGATAGATAGATAGATAGATAGATAGATAGATAGATGGGTGGATGGGTGGGTGGGTGGGTGGAGTGGGTGGGTGGGTGGGTGGGTGGGTGGGTGGGTGGGTGGGTGGGTGGGTAGGTAGGTAGGTAGGTAGGTAGGTAGTTTTATTAGGTAATGCATTAATCTTTAATCAAATAGTAATTTTATACATAAAAAACTTTTTTCAGCACCTGCTTCGGTGCCCTTTTCAAATGTTACTACTCTATTTAATGTTAACGAATCACCTGTCATAAAACCATCCAGTGTCCAATAATGGAATTAAAACAAACAATAATATAAATAATTAAAACAAATCAAAACCCTCATATATAAATTCAATAATTACAAAACAATTGATTATACCATAACTATATGTTAAACAATATTACATTCATTTTTTATACGATAATATATATCAACTTATATAATTTTTCATTCATTATTAATCAACCAATTATTAACCAAATTTGTAGAAGTTTTATAAATATTCATACAATTAATCAAATTATTTTTAATATAATATGTTTCATATATTTACCTTTTTTTTGATCTTTGATGAAATTTAAATATTTAATACTTTTTAGCATCTACTCTATGGCCATATATATGAAACATATTATATTAAAAATAATTTGATTAATTGTGTGAATATTTATAAGACTTCTACAAATTTGGTTAATAATTGGTTGATTGATAATGAAGGGGAAATTATATAAGTTGATATATATCATTGTATAAAAAATGAATGTAATATTGTTTAACATATAGTTATGGTATAATCAATTATTTTGTAATTATTGAATTTATATATGAGGGGTTTGATTTATTTTAATTATTTATATTATTATTGTTTGTTTTAATTCCATTATTTGACATTGGGTGGTTTTATTCAGATGATTTGTTAACATTAAATAGAGTAGTAACATTTGAAAAGGGCACCAAAGCAGGCTGAAAAAAGGTTTTATGAATAAAATTATTATTTGATTATATAGCTGTTATAAAGAATTATTTTTTTATTATTATTATTGTGTGGAAGAGCAGCATAAGGATTTTTATTTCTTTCCAATTTTGATATTAATCTTTAAATATTGAAATAGTTATTATGACAATGAAATGTTAAAGCAAAGGATATGTTATTATTGCTACATGAATTAAGAAATTAATTCTTTTTGTTTAAGATATATACATGAATAATAAAATTTATAATCTTGATAAAATGATTAGTTTCCTTATTCTGTGTATTTTTATGTACTGCATTAATAAGTAGACAAATTTAATGTTCTAAATGGATATGTTATGTTTATGTTACATGTGTAACATTTAAGTTGGAATAACATATATAAGATATATATTTCCAATGCAATAGTGTGGGAGTGTAGTGGAAATTGTTTTGGTTTATGTTAAGTTAAAGGAGTATTATTTGTGTTATTAAAGAGTCATATGTAATCATTATTAAATTATATTTATTATTATTATTGTTATTGTTGTTATTATAATAACAAAAGAAATTTTAGTTTTGGAATGAAAGATGCATTTAATATTAGAGTGAAGAATGAGTATAACCTTGGTTTTTGATGATGAATATGAGATCAATTATACAAGATTATAATGAAGATTAAGTTATTCAAATAAGCTAGAATCCTGATTTCATTGAAGCAAATCCAAATTCGTTTATATGTTGTATTTTTATTTTATAAAGATCTGCTTGATGACTATAAACTACTGGAGTAGAAAGAATTCTATTTGTCCAAAAGATCAGGCTGGTTTTCTGAATACTTATTGAAAAAGGAGAAAGCGAATTTATAGCATTCAAATTCATCTTAATATTTCTCTTTTGAAGGATAAGTGACATGTATAAACAAAATGTTTTAATTGTGAAACTTTAAAAAATCAATAATACATTGCTATATATGAGAATTATTTCTGTCTATGAATATTTTACAATACCATGGATTATTTTAATATAGAGTTTGAATCAATATATTTCTATATCACATAAGTCATAAATGGAGGCTGGTGTCTGCTTATTTATAATGTAATAAACCATATACTTCACAATTTACACTCCAAAATGCAAATAAGAAGTGGAAGGAAATTTTAATACTTATTTATAATGCTATTTCAATACCAAATGTTTGCTAAATATAGGATATATATATAATACTTCAAGAGTGTTGAAATCTGATGAATATATCTTGTTTTTGGATAAATGTAATGTTTTACTTCATTTGGATTAATGGATATCATTGAATTATTTTAAAGCTTACAAGAGCCATTGAGCCATTGTGTTTTTCTGAAGTACTTGCGTAGAATGATGGTATTCAGGTCATATATTAATGTGTTTTATTTATATATATAAACATTTTATCCAATTATAATTTGGTGCTTCAGTTCATGGGGTTATTTGAAGTATTGACTGATAGCAATTTTAGTCCATTACAATTTGGTGATCAATGTTTAGGCTACATTTATTCCATTACCATTAGAATCCTAAGTCTGTGGGAAAAGAAATTTTTATGTTTTAGTAATTATAAGTCAATGTGCATAAATTTGTAAGACAACAAAGACTCTTATCATCATTTTCATTTGTATTACTATTTTATTGAGACTGTAAATTATAAGGTATTTAGAAAGAATTATATGTCTTGTGACAGTTATGAGCTATACTGTACATAAGTTTGTAAATTATAACAAAGCTTCGATCATCTACTTATTTATTTGTGTGCCATTATAAGTTGGCACCTCTAATTGAGGGCTTGAATGTGGGTTGTCAGTAAATCTTGCACACATTATTATCAATATCATTTTATTTCATTACATGTGGTGTTACAATTTGTAGTGTGTTATTAGATTAGGACCATTTTCTTTTTGATTATTTTGGTTCATTACAATATATATATATTAACTTCCCAGCAGTTAATTTTATATAATGCATAGAAATTAAAGAGAACTATTTTTTTTTTGTAAAACTGCATTTAGTAAAATGCATAAAAAATTAAGGCCATTGCTTTTTTTTTTTTCAAATATATTTTTTAATTCACTAAAAAAATTAGGCCATCTGTTTGAAAATTAAATTGTTAAATCGGATAAATAACATTTATCCTTCAGATCTACATTTTCATTTATTCTCAGGGCGTTAAAATTGTACTATCTTAGTTCAGTGGCAAAATCCAGTATCTTAAAACGCTTCTAGTCTAGTAAAATTTAAGCAAACATTGTCTATGCAATAATTGGATTTTTTAGAAGATTATTATGCATTCAGATCATTATTGTGGAGTCCAAAATAAAAATAAGTACATCTTTCTAATTTAAAAATAAACAATTGTATTTGGAAAATGTTTAAAAATAATTCAAAGCAAAAATAAACTGCTTTAAAAAATACGATTTCCAATGTATATAAAATGTTACTTCTCAAAAATAAAATAAATAAAATTCTTAGTGTGCTATTTTATTATAATATAGCTTATTCAGCAAGATTGATTATAACGCTTTAGATGGTTGGGGAGGGATGTAGATGTATTTCACTAGATTTTAGAGAATAAGAGGCTATTCATTCTGCATTAGAAGTATAAATTAATATTTTTGCTAAACCCTGGATAGTGCATTAAAAACTATAGCTATCTATGTAGAATACATTAATATCTCGGCCTAATTAGGTCAAAAGAAATGTGTGTTACAGAATGCAAAATGTTAATTATGCATATTTGATAATTTAAAGAGTGAATTTAGTAGACATATAGATTTACAAAATAACATTTTAATGCACTTTCTATAAGAGTTACCATCAAACTTGAGTTTGAACCTGGTATGATTGAATTATGAAATTTTCAGGTCAAAAATAAAATTATTTTTTTGTTCAGATAGATGACTTATAAATATTTAGTAATAATTGATAATATTTATCTATGTATTTTTAGTTGGAAATAGTTTAGATTTATATAGATTGGTCAGACGAATGTCATTGAATAATTGTAAAAATAATAAAAAAAAGTTTATAATATAATATTATCCTCATACTCCTAAAACCACTAAACATGTGATTGTCTTTAGTTTACAATAATATTGTAATGAAAAAAACCATATTGTGCAAATAGTTGTGATGCATTGATAGAAGTATGAATTAGTATATATATCTTTATAGAGCAAAATTTAAGTATTGGGATAAATAAGATAGAATTTATAACATTCGTTTTAATTTATTTGTAAAATTTTATTTTTAAATTTTACATTTATATATTTAAATGCTTATTATAATTATTGAAAATAAATAAATAAAAAACACTATTTATTAAGTTATTTACATGCCATATGCATTGTGCTTAATAAATTAATTTTGTTGTGTTTAATGTTTTTTTAGGATACTGTAATTGGTCTCCAATCATTATGCAGTTATGCATTACTAACACACACTCAACAACAAGATCTTAAAATGTATATAAAACCAATTTCAGATACTCAAGAAGAAGTGTACAAATTTACAATAGACAATGGCAATCTTTTGCTGCTGCAAACACAAAAAGTATTAGTAAATTATTATTACTGTTTCAGTTATTGTTATTGTTATTAATATTATTACTTTTGCTAATGTTTTTGGATGTACTGTAAAAGTATTAACTTCTACATATGCATATTAAATAAATTACAAGGTTATCTAATTTCTTTGATAACAATATGTATGACATTATATAGGTTTATTATCACATCTAATCTATATTGCTGCTCAAATTTTAATATTAGCATAATTTTAAGATTAAAAATGTTTTAATACAACAAATGAAAATAAACAATATTTATTAGCCATAAAAGCATCATATATAATTATGAAAATTAGTCTCAAGTTAGTTATGAATGTTTATGATCACATATCATGTTTATACACATATCATGTTTAAACAATGGTGGTAAAGACAATACAGGTTAGTAATTACACAACGTTTCGAGTAGTAGTATTCTCCACTCTTCTTCAGGTGTTGCTGGCCTATATGCACAGTGACAATATTCACTTAGAAGTTGAACTTGCACCTTCAGATTCTAAAGGTGCGAGTTCAATCTCTAAGTGAATATTGTTACTGTGCATATAGGCCAGCAACACCCGCATGGTGGTAAAGGTTTTCTAAAGTTAATAATATACATAATATTAAATTATTTTACATTGTAAAATTTTTTAAAGATGAATGCAAAGATAAAATTCCTTTTATTAATTCACCAATTAAAAAATAGGTAAAAAGTTGTATACATTTCAAATCTTTTTTTATATTATTTTTATTAATATCAAAGACAGATATTTTAAAATCATCATCATTACTTTTCTACCAAAATACAGATACATCATGACAAACATATCATATTTTCTATAACTCTTTACTCTTTTATGATCATCATTCAATTTTTTTTACATATACATATCTTTCATACATTTTGTACTTCTGAATACATATCTAATGCAGGTTCTTTATAATTTTGTCAAAAATAATTTATAGTTCATTTACCTTTTACAACATATTTTTATCAGTGGAATGTTTTTTAAATCCATATCTTTATATGATTCATTTTCCTCTTAATTTTTCTAATTGTGCACTCTTGTGCTGTTATAAAGCTGCACTCTATGCATAACCTTTACTAAAACATTTTTCACAATTTAATTTAAACAGTATTTTAATATTAATAAAATACTTTTTAAAACAACCAACCTGCTCTATATGTTTCTCCATTTTTATGTTAATATTTTCTTTTTCTATCCAATTTAGACATCAAAATTTCTAAGTGCTCTATGAATCTTTATTGACATTTTATTATATCATAATTTATATCTGTCTACTTTTCTCTTTACTATATATCTATCTATCTCCATATTTGTTTATTGGTCTTCTTGTATATTTATCATACCTATTTTTTCTCTCTTTATATATATATTATTTATTTATATTATATATTAAATATTATACACTTTACTTCAGAATTTTTTATTTAATATATATGTATTAAAGTAGTCACATATAATTGAATGACCAAAGATAAAGTCATTGTAGTTAAAGAAAGAAGGAATAAGCAAAAGCTTAGAAAAAAATAAATATATTAATAGTCATTACACTAAACATCACATGATCACTACTATATGGAGAGTGTTGTTTTGTTTTGAATTGTTTAATAGTCATTACACATGGATACTGTGTTAATTATATATAAATGCATATAAATGTTGTAAATATGCATATATCACATACATTTACTAAATACTATGTAATCTAACCTCATTTTTTTCTGTTTCTGTTGTCTTTCTACTCTTAACCAAGTAACTGGAATATTTTAGATTCTCATCACTCTACATGATGTCATACTTTTATTGAAATATGTTATAATAAATGCTAACATAAGTTCATCAAACCATCAGAGAAACATCTTTCAGGTAAAAGTTAACTAATGGATTCATCTTAATTTTAGAATATTTTGCTTGCAAATCAAATAATTCTGATCAACATGCTGAAAAGTATCTAATCTCAGGTATAATATTATGATATCAATATTTCAAATGTGTAAAAGGTAAAAACTTTGGTAATGAATAAGACATTTATATCTTTTTTACACTACTTTAGATCTTTTTATGAACTTTTAAAAAATATATTTTTTAAGTATAACAAATTATTATTTTTTTTAAAACACTAAAAACTTCACATGATCACCATTTCCTAGGCTTACACAAACTGTTGAGACCATTTTGTCATTCATTGCAAGCCATAGTAATCAATAGATCCTAGGATTGTACATAAAATCTCTATATATTCCCTAATCATCCAATATTCCTAGACTAATTTCTAGCTTGTGGGTTTCATCAGTGAGGAGTCTTGAATCTGTGAGCACTGCATTTAGACATTTTAACTAAATGCAACCCTCTAGCAGCCACCTTTTATCTATTTAGTTAATTTTAAAGTTATAAGTCCAAAATGAAAATAATGTTTTTAATGCAAGCCAATTTTCTTGTACAGTTATACCAATTCTGCCCATAGTAAGATAGTAATTATTGTTATTAAAGTATCAAAGTCAAAAGTTATTGTTTTCTTGAAGGTTTGTAATGATGATGTTTTAGTTGTAATTTTATACTGGTTTATTTCCATCATCTAATATGCATATTGAATGTCTTTAGAAAAATGTAACTTTATTTAAATATTCCAAATACATTCAATTGTTGTTAGTAATAGCACATCAAACAGGTCATGCCAGCAACACCTGAAGAAGAGGGGAGAATAATACCTTTCAAAACCTTGTGCACTAACATGTTTGATGTGCTATTATTAACAGTTGAATGTATTTGGAATATTTAAATAAAGTTAAATTTTTCTAAAGACATTCAATATACATATAAACAAATTGGCTTGAATTGAAAATTTTATTGTTTTCAATTTGGGTTTATATATTTATAAGTCAACTACTAGATAAAACATAGTTGCTATACTGTTGGATTAGATCCAAAGATCTAGATGTAATGCTCTTAGATCCAAGACTCCTAGCTGACAAAATCCACAAGCTACAAAGCATCTGGGGATATTTGATAAGTAGATACTAAATAAGTATTTTGTGTACAAAACTAGCATCCATTGATTACTATGGCTTGCACTGGTTAGCACTATTATATGGAGAGTTCTGCCTGATTTAGTAAATGAATAGCCCTCAGTTGAGATGTGAATCAGTTTGAAACTGGATTTAAGAAAACAGTTTCAATTAGCAAAAACTGTATATTTAGCTGGTTCAATTTTCGTATTACAGTCATTTCATTTTAAATAAGTGAGAGAGAGTGACAGGTGCATCTTATCGCTCTTCTCGCAAAATCAAGCTGGAACTGTTTTAATTTGAATATTTTTTTCTTTTATAGTACTCCTCTGGATTCATTGAACATAGTTTCCTGTTCTAATAATTTCCATTAAGGTCTGAGAGATTGGTTACTGCTTCTATTGGACATTCTAATTTTTTTCTCTTATATATATATATATCTTTATCTGACTTTTTTATATAAGAGCCCCAAGGGCTAGTTTGCTTTTCATTTAATTAATAAACACATCATTTCCATTTACAAAATATTTTATCTTTAGATCTTGTACTTTTTTTGTACTTTTTTATAAAAAAGTATGTTCAAATATATATTTTTTTTTTAAAAAAAGAAAATAATTTTTAAAGTTTTGCATCTGTGGGAATATATATACGTACTTTGAACAATTCTTTAATTTTAGCTTTTAGTTTTTTTTATTTACGAACTTAAAACCATTTTTATTCTAATTTTAAATTAATGTAACAGCATATGCCGTTACAATATATATATATGTGTGTGTGTGTTGTTTAAATGTTTATTGTCGACTGTGCCAATTGCTGTATCCAGCAGCACTCTATTGCCTGTTGTATTGCAAATATAAATAACACAAATAATTACTAATTAATGAGGTGGCTTGTCAAATAAATTTAAGTAACAAGAATTTATTTACAGAGTTATATGAAGATAATCAATCTTGTTTAATATATACAAATATATTACAATTATATACATACTCTATATAAATAACAATAAGGACCTGAAGGCATACAAAATAATAATAAGATCAATGCAACCTGTTATACTGTTCCTAAGTTTACTTTTGAACATCTAGAGGTAAACTTCTTCGCAAGACTAAGTGAAGGAGGGAGCTGACTGGAGCACATGATGAAATAGCACATCTGCCTTTTAAGAGCTTCACTTAGCAAGTGTCTGACTCAGTTCTATTTAGATCTGATTCACTCTCTCATTGTTTTTAGTGTAAACTCCCTTGATTGGCCATCCATTGTCCACATGGTGGTCATCTCTTGAGTTATCATATGTGATCCCTGATCAGATAACGCAATTACCTTAGAATTGTCAATTTTAAGCAATGTTTCTATTACCATTAAATCTGATGAGGAACTAAGCATTCGGGGTTGCAATGGCTTTGTTTACTTTATCTTAATCCTTTGCTCGACTTCATCTAGCTTCCTTAATAAGTTAGTTTATAGTTTTTCCATTAATTAAACTATTTAATTAGACTAATATTTTTATAAAATATTGTGAATGCCATTGACATCCATGCAAATTCATTTAGTTTATCGTTATAATATCATTTATATTACTTATTTTATGTATATATAAATATGCACACATTTAGCAATCCGTTTAGTTTTACAATTATAATATTATTAATATACTGTACAGGCTTACACACACCTGTACATTTATAATGTAATATATAAAGATTTCGAAGTCAGACTTTCACACAATCCTCAACTCTCCATGCCATCTCATATTGCTGACCCACCTGATCATACACATGTTGAAAAGAAAAATAATCACCAATATACGTATTTCATGCTAAACCAGCAATTATCAGTTGGTCCAGATTACTATCTCCACACATATATACAATCAGTGGTCAGCTTTATATTAAGATAGCCAATCTTCATACTTTAATGGACAGGCTTCAAACTCCTCCAACCCACAACTCTTCAGCCATCTATTTCATTGAAAATCTGATGATGGAAGGTTCAAAGCCCTCATTAGTTTCATCCTACCCATGTTGACCATTAAGTCAACATGTGTCTGATCAAGTGGGTCAGCATATATGAGATCGCATGGAGAGTTTAGGGTCATGTGAAAGTCTGAGTTTGAATCCTTTATATGTTAAATTATAATATTATGTAACTAATAATACGTGTTTTGTGTATACATACATATACACACACATTTAGCAATTTATTAAAACAGTTTTTTTTTTTAAATTCTTTTAAACATTTAGTGGCAAAATGGTGAACAAATAAAGTTGTGCTGATGGGAAATTGACGTTCTGGGTTGTTTATAAATTAAAATTTGCACATTATACTCCTCTTTTGACTTCATTAGGTGTTTCAAGTAAAGCTCTCTTATGTTAAATGAAACTTCTTTTCATTGAAGAAAGACATGTTGATTTTTTTACTTAAACTGAATTTAAATGCTCTCTCAACAAGTTCTTTTTAGTGACCAGCCGAGGCTTCATTAGGATTTCGTTTCAGTGTCAGTTGTATAGATTGTATGATGAAACAATACACCATATTTTCTATATTTGTCCTGCTCTTAGTCGGTTAGGGACTTTATTGTTGCAAATGTCTCTCTGGATCTTAGGGATCCTCTTTCTGTTTGTAATACTCTCAAGAAGAGATCTTTTGTGGCAACAATATTATCTATTTTTATTACATTTTCCTTGTGGTTGACACATTGCAGGCTCATCTTTGGTCATTCTCAGGGCTCAGCTCTAACTGTCTTTATCAAGCTTCTTGATCAAGTCAAGCAGCGAGACTCTCTGCTTTCGCCTGTGAGTCTATATGATGATACTTGGGTGAAAGTTTCATTTTCCTCTTAGTCTGATTAAGACATCTTTTTCTCTGCCTTAACCTTTTTCAAATTTTTTTTTTGCCTTTTGGCTATAACAAGTTTCATTTAAAGTACAAATGTCATTTTGGTTTATTAATAGATAATCACTTAAGTAGCTTGGTATTTGCTTTTAAACTAATTAAAGATTTTATTCAACTTTAAAAAAAAATTCCAACTCATTCATTCAGGAAGTTCTACAGACTTGGAAAATAAAAAAGAATTATTTAGTAAGAACTTTAGATTTTAAATAAATAAAAAAGTACTAGTATGATAAAAGTAAATCTGAAATTAGTATACTCCCCCCCCCCTAAATATGTGAGTATATGGGAATTTATAAAAATTCAGAAATATATCTTGAATATTTCTCTCTCAATTGTATGTTTATCTTTCTATGAACAAGTTATAATACATAAAGCTATTCAAATTATTTAAAAATATTAACGTTTTAAAACCATTTATAATTTAAAAAATAAAAATTCATTTATGAAATTTAACCAAAGGTATAACTATCTATAAATGTGTTAAATAATGAAGATTGGTATGGTAAAGAATTGCCATCATATTAGGAATCACTAACTGCTATATACATATATTAATGTTTCAGATTTCAAGTATCATAATGAATTTCTTTAAAAACTGACCTGAGACACAATTTTCACAATAACTTCAGTTTTAATTATGTCAGAGCAAAAACATTTACATTAATAGAAACTAGAAAAGGAAAATAATAAGCCTAAGACAAATAGTGATTATCATTAAAAAAATAATGTAATAAAGAAATTTCCATGTCCAAAATAAGTATTACTTTATTGTTTGTTCATAATTTCTAACTCATCATTAACGAACTTTAAATTACATCTTCAGTGATAATTTCTTTGTATTCCTCACAAAATTATCTTTCAAACCATATATAATATGTCTTACCTGAAATAATCCATAGCTTCAGAATCTCCAAAAGGATTTACATAAGATATTCTTCATTTTTATCTTGTACCCCAAAAGT
Source organism: Epiperipatus broadwayi (assembly GCA_028023455.1). NCBI lineage: Eukaryota > Metazoa > Onychophora > Udeonychophora > Euonychophora > Peripatidae > Epiperipatus > Epiperipatus broadwayi. The sequence continues at coordinate 4,753,165 of JAQFVV010006258.1, read as the reverse complement.
TACCAAAAGTCAAAGGCGACTATGAGAAAAAGATTCATCCTAATAAAAGATGCAAAACAAATCATTTCCAAAAGATAGATATGCATTTGTCATCATAACAATTGGCTTCTTGTCTATCTAGAACTACAAATTGTAGACTACTGTCTGTATCACTGATAAAATTAGTTTCATCTCATTTTATATTTTTTTGTGTATATCAGTGATGTTTATATTCTTTATGCACACCAGTGATGCTATTTTGTTATATTTATTGTATCACATAGATATAATTTATTTGCATCTAGCCTATTTGTTAGCTATAGGTTTGAAAATAATGTGATAAAAGATATGGAAAAACTAGTGACTCCACAGATGAATATCAAGACAAAGGCAAGAATCAGAATTTGATTATTTGCTTGCATATGCAATCTTTCTGTACATTTGATTATTAGTTTTGTAAATCATTATTTGTTATACAACATGCAACAGTAAACACAAACACACCATATAAACATAATAAAAAATAAATTATTAAACCTTTTGAGAATCATTATTTTTATAAAATAGGTTTATTTTTATAAAATAAGTGGCTTATAGTAGAACACAATTACTGTACATATGAATTCATATGAGCATAAATAAATACAATTTATATAGGTACACACTACTATAAATGCAAATTAATAAAAATTAAATGATTTTTTCAAATAATTAAAAAAAATTAAAATATTCAAAAAATTAAAATTGTATACTTATGAGCATTATTCTGCGATTACATTTAAACTCCATGGAAGGCCTTGTTTGTGAATCAGAGTATTTTTATTCCAATAAAAGCATATTTGAATGTCAATAAGTGTTTTCTGTCTTTATTGCTTTGTGGAGATTACAAAAAAAAAAAATTAAATACGCCGGTTACTAAAAAAATTAATAAAAAATCCAAATTTCATCAGATTTTTTTTGCTAGATATCTTTAGAAAGCTTTGTCAGAGATCTATCAAATGCCCATATTTCTGTTGACATCATGCTTATAGTTTTTACATCATTAAAAAAACATTTTGACCAAAAAAAGAAAGACACATGGGTCACCCACTTGTAGTGTGGAAGCAGTTAAAATGATTTATTAAATTAGCTGCAAAGTTATGTTTATGTTATTTTATATAGAAATATATCTTATATGTATGCCTTCCAACATTTTACATTTTATAACTAAATAATTTTTTTAGAACTCAAAATCAAAATAGACTTGTGAGAGGCATATTTAAAATATAGATGCAGAAGTTTATAATGTCATAGTATGCACAAGTTGTATAATGCTCAGTATTCGACAAATAACAGATTTCTTCATGTCTAATCATTTTTTAAAATTATATAATTTGTAGGTATAATAATTGAAACCTTTCAGCCCAAGCCTATTTTTGAAAAAATAATTTAATAATAGTTTATATTTGTTAATGAAGGAAAGTATATATTGTAACACTAGTGAGAAGAATAATTAAAAAATAATTAGTTAAGTACAATGTAAAATGTGATTTTGTGAAATAAAAAGATTGCATTATAGCTTTCTTTTAAAATAAAATAAAACTATTTAACAAGAGTGGCTGGGGGAAAGAATCAAGAAAAATAGAAATTTAAAACTCACTCTCTTCTTTTTAGAAGCTAAAAGAAATTAAAAGAAGGTACTTGTGTATAATTCAACCGATGACGTATTACCCTGAAGGCATATCAGTCTAATCTTGCGATTTTTAAGATAACATCTCCAAGTGATCTGCGGACACATGTAATCACTAAAATGTGTCCGCAGATCACGTGAACACAGTACGTTAAAAATCGCAAGATTAGACTGATATGCCTTCAGGGTAATACGTCATCGGTTGAATTATCCAGGTCACATGCTAAAAAATATTCAAAAATGAAAATATCTGACGCAGGTCAGGCAAATACTAAAAAAAAAAAATGTACATGCATGCGTCAAAATATTCTCAATTTTAAAATACAGCAGCGTGTAGTGCTGGAATTGGCGGGGGGCCTCCGGACGTTTTTGTTGGGCCGCAGGCCCAGCGTACACATATATCAGACATTGTATTACTCTCATAGCTGTATGATATAATTCAGAAATTAAAAATAAAATTAAAATGTAATTCAATGTAAGTTTGAGAATTGTAGAAATATTAACAAATATTTTTTGTAAATAAGTTTGAGAATTGTAGAAATATTAACAAAAACTTTTTGTAAATTTTAAATAAACACCTAAATAAAAAAGACGTGATCTAATGCAAATCTGGTATTAATGGCATCCAGAAAACGCCGCACTTTTACATGCATTTGGTAATTTTTAAAATGTACTGCATATTGCAAAATTGATTTAAAAAATTATTTCAAATTATTTACACATTAAAAATGTAATGTAGAAATATTAACAAAAAGTTTTTGTAAATTTAAAATAAACAGATAAATAAAAAACACTTTACCGGAGAATAAATTATTTACACATTAAACGTAATTCAATGTATGTTTCAGAATTGTAGAAATATTAACAAAAACTTTTTGTAAATTTAAAATAAACAGATAAATAAAAAACACTTTATTTTAAATTTTTGTACATTTAAAATAAACAGATAAATAAAACACTTTACCCGAATTAACAGCTCAAAAAAGTAAATCACAATAGACAGAAAAATCAAAAAATTTCCCAAACCTCTCTACGAATTTTAAATCTCGCGGGTGAAAAAAAAAATTGACTCTCTGATGGATTAATCACGCCAGTCACTTGGTTACCAGGACAACGTTGTCATGCAAAAAACGTCAATGTCTACCGGAAGGGAAATCGGTAAGTCAAAAATGTCATCGGTTGAATTATACACAAGTACCTAAAAGAATAAAATGTCTAAAAATAAATCCTAGTAAAAATATGAAATAAAAAATATTAATGAATTAATTAGTGAAAGTAAACTTTTGGAATACCAGTAAAATTCCTTGCTGATAATGAAATTGAAATTAATAATTGAATTAATTACAAACTATGTAAACTATCTCATCAGCATAATTGTGATAAGATACTAGATTAATCTAGAAAAAAGATTAAATTAAAGAAAATGTAAAAATTAATTAAAAAATAGATTTAAATTATGATAAAAATTAAAGCTGTTATAAGGAAAAGAATAATGGGAGAGAAAAAGTATAAAAGTTGCAGCCAGCTATTGTTGTATTCATTCTGTTCTTCATTCCATAATTGATATTGATATTCTTTTTTGAGATTCACTCTGAAATTCAGTCAGGGAGCCAGATATTCAAAAATTAAAGTACAGTAGTGAACCAATCAGTACTGCTATGGGACATCAATGCCAAAGCATCAGAACTAGCAACATGCATTACTAGATAGCCTTAGAAGTATTCAGCTGTACTTCATACCCTAAATCCACAAAATCAACTGTTTTCACCTGGAACCAATGGTCAGAACCAATTCTTATATCATAAAATAGATGCTGCCATTACTTTCTTTCTCATCCATGTATTGTTGAAACCATCGATGGATATCAAATGACCAATTGGTTGGAAATTGACAATAATGAAAACCTAGAAATATATTTTCAATAATAATTGTCTAGACATTTTATTTTTAAATGAAATGAACTTTAACAAAAGACTATCAAGTTAGCATGAAAGTAATCATTTATATATTTTTTCTATGTAAACTTTATTATGTTATGTTATATTAAAATGAGTGTGTATGAATAAATACTGTTCGCATAATTATTATTCAGTTTGCTTTCTCTCTCTCTTGTCACTGCATCACCATTGTCTTAAAGAGATAAATATCTAGTGTGCTGAGTTAAATGTGCTGGACCCCTTTATTAGAGGAGCTAGCTTGGAATATTTCAAGTGCTGGATTAGTATGCCTGCCATCCAAGCAAGCCAGCTCTATAACATATGGTTGCCTGGCATCTGAGTTTGATTCTCAAAACAAATACAATGCTTTGGATGACAAGGTTTTTGTTCCAGCAGTCAAGGTGGCCTACTGTCAGGAAATGTGGTCATGGTTATGCTTCATATAGCCTCGATCTGGCTGTTGGCATCATTGATGGTTAAGCCACATCAATGATATTCTTCCCTCTGCTTGAAGTGCAGGTCTGTTCCCATAAATATTAATGATATAATTAAATAATTGCATAAAGTAAATGATAGTAAAAAAGTGATCTTATAATAAAGAATGGAATGATAAATATAAAAGATATTAAACAAATAATGTTCTGATAATAATAAAGTACTAATGTATCTAGAATAAACAGTAACCTATTAAAATAAATACAAGTACTGCCAAAGTGTGGTCAAAATGTCGAGAGGTCAGTGACAGCTGCTTTACAAGAAGTTGTCCTGGGTTAGCGGGTTCGCTTCCCGGTTGATGCTATGACACATGAGGAAAAAAAGTTATTTTGTAAAAAAAATAGATAAACCTATTAAATGATGTTATGAATAGAAGAAAAATAAGTATAATAAAGAATAAATATGTATTGAACTTGTCAATAATAAATTAACCTCATCAAAGCAAAAGTTTAATAAAGTGAAAGTAATAAAGTTAAAGATAAAGTATTTTTTGATAAAATATGTATTAAAAATAAAAATATAGTAAGTAAGCTGGTTAAAATAAAATAAAGATATTTGTCAAGCATTGTTAGTTGAGAGGTCAGTGCAGCTGCATTGCAAGCAAGCAGTTGGTTGCAGACGGTTGTTGCGGGTTTACCTCCTGGCCAATGCTATGACATATGGAAAAAAAATAAAGATACTTAAGATAAAATGAAAGACGTAATAAAACTAATAAATGGGGGGGGGGGATTACTAATCATGTTTACAATATTTGTGCAACATGGTATAGTAGTGATTCAGTTATTTGGATTTATCTGTTCATTTGAAAATAATATATATATATTTTTTTTAAAAAAAAAAATTTCTAAAGGTCAATACCATACAAACAATTTAATGTAAAAAAACTGTTGATTTGCAGTTTCATATATTCTCAAAGTTGTCATTACAATAAAAAAATTGTACGTTTTTCATTATTTTTATATACATAATTTTTAATTATTTTTTGTGACTACACAAGGAGCTTGCAGTTCATAGAAAAAAGATCCTTTAACAGGACAAATTTCTTAATGCCCACTTCATAATCCTTGTCATTGCAATTGTTATTTATATAGAAAATAAATATGGATAAGCTGCTCACGACATAAATAGCCATTGTGGAGGATTTATTGATTTTTTACCTATGAGTTAAATTAAGAAACACTTGATTTTCTACTTAATGGGACTGATAGATCTTTATTGAAATATCAGTTGAGTTTCCTTAAAAGTGTGTGTGAACAAATTTTAATTTTCAATATATATTTACAATCATGGCAAACAAAATTAATTTATTCTCAGGAAGCTGTAAATTAAAACAGGCAATACTCTCTATACGTATTGCCATTCAGTGCAAGCCAGAGTAATCAATGGATGCCAGAAGGTTTGTGCATAAAATTCCCATCAAGTAAGCTGTAAAGTCATTATTCAGAGTAATGATTGGTGGTCAAATGCAGACTGCTAAGAATTCTCTAATTGTAGACCAAGGTACCATTTAATAATGACCTTATCCAATTGCAGATCACTTTCAAGTAAAAATCAAGCTCATGAATTGGAACAATTGTGTGTCTAATATTAAATGGGTCATTGTTGGATCTTGTGAAAATAGAAAAAAAAGAGAACAGATGATTAACTTAAGAAATAATCACATACTTTACTATAAAAGCACAAATATTGGAAGCACAGGTAAAGTGAGACTTATTATAATTAAAATGTGAAAGAATAACATTATGGAATTTAATCATATATCAGATATGGTGTCAAAAATTAGTTAATCAATTCATTGGAAGATACCAAATGCAAGGAATTCAAGTTTATGACCTAATAAGTTTTTATTGTGATATACAAGTAAAAAAAATTATATGGATGGACAAAATATTTTTATCATACCAAACATCATATTAAAATTGTCATTAAAGTGTTCATTGCTAGAAGTGGTAAACAATTGAAAAGTAAAAATGTCATGGGTAAATTTGGTTATGATGATACAAATGAGAAAAGATGCAGGCTTGTGGAGTTTGTGGACAAAAGATATACTATAAATTCTTTATTTGAGAATAAATTTTAAACAGAAATAGAAATGGAAGCATTCAAATGAAAGTGCAAAAGAATAAAATTATATTTAACTAACAGAAAATATCTATTTCAGGTCTGTAATGTTTTTAATAGATTCAATACAGGACGTGATCATTGATTCATGAGATGTAAAATTCATGTTAATACAAAACTTGAGAGACAAACATTATTAAAAAAATATTAACAGTTGACATTCCTAACTTTTGGAAACCCTTCAGTGAATTAATTAGAACTTACAAATCATTTTAAAATATGAATACATTTTGAGATGGTTCAGATTTGAATGGATTATATATGAAGTGATATGTCATTAAGAATGGCAACAAAGATAGCTGATACTAAAAAGCAACAATTTATCAATATACTTTGTGCATGTATAAAAAAAAAAAGCTTTTTTTTATAAAATAATTCACTAGAAAGAATTGAATATCTAGAGTTCTATAAAATAGTACTAAAAGAGTTAATAATGATATAAAAGTGGAATTGTGAACTGGCAAAGAAAGCAATAAAAAGTAATAAAAATTTTATTTGTAATCCAACATTTTGGTTTTGGAACCAAAACTTATTTCAGCAAAAAAGAAAGAAAAACAAAAAATGGAGCTGTTATTAAAAAAAAAGATAAAATCTATATATTAATAAAGATGAAGAATACCAGTATTCCCTACTATTACTACATCTTTTAAATTGCCATATGTTTTAAATGAAGTAAAAAATATAACTCTATCTATAAAGAAGGAAAACATTCTGGGATATTGTGGAATTTTTAATTATGTTTTAATATTAGCAAAGGCAAAATTGTATATTAAATGCCTAAATCATAATGATTGAAAAAATGTACATAAGATTTATATTTAAGAGTTGTTATAAACATATTAGAAATTATCACATGATCACCATTTCTTATGCTTGCTCATAACTATTATTAAAACAGGCAAAACTCTCCATATAGTAGTGCCACTCAGTGCAAATCAGAGTAATCAATGCCTCTGGCATCCATTGATTACTCCAGCTTGCACTGAATGGCACTCCTGTATGGAGAATTTTGCCTTCTATAAAATAAAAACTCATATACAGCCAACTTTGGATTCTAACCAGTCTAAAGAACAAACTGGAATAAAAAATGATTTTAACACACAGTAGAACATATCAAGTTCTGATAGAACTTATAGAAAAAAAACAATGAATATGAGTTACTATTATATTTTGATTTGTAGATAATGAAGAGTCATTTATTTCTATAAGCATTTACATTATGGTGAAAGTTTTAAATCATAAAGATATAAAACCAGGTTATCATTACATTATGAAAAATATACATGGAGAGACTAAAAAAATAAAATTGATAAGAATTATATGAAATAGAAAGCTAAGAGAATAAAAGTAAATGGAGGTTATTTCATTCATTTAGATATTGCCGATGAGCTGTCTGTTTTTTCAAATAAAGTTTCAGAGCTATAGAAAAAGTAGAAAAAATTATTATATGAAAGTATAAAAATAGGATTAAAGATAAATACTAAGCTGAGTAAAGTAGTAATAAATTGATTTTCTTAGGAAAAACAATAAAAATTGTTAATTACGAATTAGAAGACCTCAATAATGTATATCTTGATCACATTATTATTACAGATGAAAATATAAGAAATAAAATTAATCATGAAATTAAAATTGGATGCAATTGGAATGATTTAATATTGAAAAGAAATATACCATTTATTTTGATAAGGATAAGTTTTAATACATGTGTTTACCCATTTCTACTTTACTGATTTGAAACTTTGACATTTAACACAATAGAAATACAGATTACAGAACATTCAGTGAAGTGTGGACATTTATGATGAAACAAACAGTTATCACCAATATCATTAAAAGAATTTGAAATTATTACAGCTTTAAATTAGATTCCAAAACATTGCAAACAATCTAGAAAGCGACCACATAGGAGATCAATGGAAAAAGTAAGAATGTTTGAATCTGTGATATCAAAAAGATAAACTATGGAGCAGAGAATTTGAATTACACTTGGAGAGAACAGTCTTCAGAGGTTTTTATAATAATGATAAATATTACCCATGCAATTACTGAGATATGTATATTTCTTATTTCTTTAAATGATCTTACTTTTGTAAATTATTAAATGGAAATGAAACTCTCACTTAAAAATGCAATGTCATGATATAATTCATAATATTTGGTATGTATATCAGTCGTGGGTTATTTATATTTTTATTTACTTACTTTTAATAATTAGATATTTGAAATAGAAAAGTGATAGACTGAGTTCCTAGCTGGTGATTTGATCATGTTATAATTATACAGAGAATGTTGTTTGAATAGGAAAATGCCTGGTGAAGAAGAATTATGGGTATGTCTGCCAGATTAAAAAACGAAAGTTGATAAAATTAAATGAATGAAAATATTTTAATGTTATTATAATCAATGGAATATCACACTAATTTGTTGTGAGTCTTATATAACCAATCAGGTTGCATCTAATACAACATGAAAAATATTGAATTCAAATACATCATCTTTTAAAATGTGTATAAACTTTGGTAGTGTTCAACTGAGAAAAGAATAAGATAACTCATATATAATTATCATATTAATCCTCATTCTCATCTCTATTAAACCATGAATATTTTCCAACCCATGACCAATTAAACTTGATGTGTCTTGTTCTTTTTCTCATCAAGCCATTTTTCACTTGTATTGCATCTAGTTTCATTCAGAGATTATATGAATCTTTAAATATAAAGATCAGACACATGGGCAAAATATACCAAAATTAATTTAATTAAACATGATCAGTAATAAATTTAATCTAATTTGTAAATAAATATAAAATAGTAATAAAAAATATCAATGTAATAAAATTAATAATAATAATAATAATAGATGATATATTTATAATATATAAGAAATATAAATATATGTGATAGTATTTGTGAACATAGTGATAATAAAATTGATTTTGAGGTTATCAATATTTTAATTTATTTATTTAACTTTAAGATGTATGTTAATATCTCTGAAGATGATTTGCTTTCAAATCACAGAAATTTTTGAATAAAAATGATAAAATATAAAAATTATCAGTTTTTTTAATAACTGATAAAAAAAATATCTAAATACAAAAATAATACTAGATTATGTATATAATTTTCTTGTAAGTGTCTTTTCTAACAATCCCTACCTTTCTTTTTTTAATAATCAATAAAATAATTCACATTATTGCTCTAAAATATGATTTTCAATTTCCAATTATAGCTTTTGTCAGTCTAAATCCAAACTGTTTTTCAGATATAAATGCGTCCAGAACAGAACATTATTGACGTGAAAAATTAGCCTAATTACATCCTATTCATACTCTTATATCAAGATGTTTTAGCTTGGCATATAGAAGTAAATTTAAGAACAAAGATAAAACAGTCATTTATATCTTGTGATTTGGTTTGAGAGTATCTTTCATTTGTACTCAACAAAACATTATTGAACTATTAAAAACAATACAGCACTTGTGTTCCTTTCTGATAAAAATTATATATGAATACTGTGCTTCAAAATTAAATAGAAATTTATATAGATTCTAAATTTCATAATATTAATAGGCAGTAAGTTAGAAAATTTCACAATTGTTAATAGACTGAATAACAGTGAATGGATTTAAAGTGATTAATGGAAGATCTTCACACTCTCATACCTTTTAGATTGGTTTTTGTCTTGTGACTTTGTTTTAGAGTATCCTTTTTTTCATACTCAACAGTTGTTGAGTTATTAAAAACAATGCTGTACATAGGGTGTAATTTCCTTCTGATGAAAATTATATATGAATACTCCACTTAAAAATTAAATAATTTACATAGATTCTAATATTTTATAATATTAATAGGCAATAAATCGGATAATTTCACAATTGTTAATAGACAAAATAAAAGTGAATGGATTTAAAGTAATTAATGGAAGTCCTTCACAATCTCATCAAGATGCTTTAGATTGGTTTATATACATGAATTTAAGTACAAAGATAAAATAATCATTCTTATCTTTTTAAAGTTTTTCTCTCTTGTGACTTGGTTTATGACTATCCTTCATTCATACTCAACAAAACATCATTGAGTTATTATAAACTATACAGTGCATGTGTATAGATGCAGTTCCCTTCTGATGAAAATTACATATGAATACTATGCTTCAAAATTAAACAGTAACTTACATAGAATCTATATTTTTCTATATTTTTTATCACTGGATTCTTTTTTATATGGGTTTATATATAGTAAAAAATGCTCTTTTTTGCAATTTTAATTTAACATCGTCTATTATTGTTACTGTTTATTCTTACAATATTTACTATCTAGTAATCTTTATTAAAACACACACATACACATGTTAATTTTTAATATTTTTCTTCTGTATTTATAAAAATTATTTTCTTTTCTACTTGACTTATTAAAATACAGATGCAAAAATATTTATATGCCTGTATTTGAATTGTGTATAATGGTAATAGTTATATAAATGATTAATCTTTTTAAATGTATAAATATAATAAAGACAATAATTAATTACCAAATTAAATAATATTAACATTTAGTATTTATATTTATATGCATAATAAATAAAATTGCATGAAAACATTACACAGAAATTGGTCAGTTTAAATTATGATTCAGCTAACATGTCTAATTTTCATTAGTAGTTGCCTAGTTACATCATAGATAACATTTTAGTTTAGAGTATTTTATGGAAATTCCAATAGTGTTACAATATTATAAGTGTATGAAAATTATTAAATTAATATACACAACTTTTTGAGAGAATTTCTCAGAGTTAATAAAAAATTCAGAAAATCTGTTATACTTTAAATTTTTATATATAATGTATTTATGTCTGATTTGATGCTCTTATAACAAGTCACAATTGCTCATACATAACTCCAAACAGAAAAAAGAAAGAAGAAAAAACTCTAGAAATGAGTTTTGCAATTTGTGAACCATAAATATGTTAGCATATACAACATGCTGATCCATTTTTCTGTTTACTTGATATTTTATAATGTTTTCTTTCAACATCTAAAGTTTGATTTCATGAGGTTACAACAAAGATTATTATCATTGTTTTATTGAATTAAATGTTAGATTGTTATTCATTGATTGATAATCTTGGTTTATTAATTTCATTCTGTTACAAATAATATTACAATTCAGGGACATTAATAAATGAGGATTGATCTTCTTTGGTTCATATTTTTATTCTATTGTAAATAGTGATCAATAATTAGACTGTGACCAAGAGTGCAGTATGGCTCATATTTTTATTTAGTTACAAATGGCGACCAACAATTGAACTATATTTTCATTCAGTTTATAATAAAGTTTTCATTTCCCATTATCATTATTTTTATTTAGTTACAATGCATCTAAAATATTAAATCATCCTTTCAAATGTTAAAATATTTCAGCATTGCCCTCTATGAATAAATTTGAAGTTCATAGAGGGCGTTGCTGAAATATCTTAATGTTTGGAAGAGTGATTTAATATTTTCTATTTAATTTCCAGCTAGTGTTATACATTATAATATTATATATATATATGATAAACAAAACAAGTTATACATTTTGTAACTTGCTATAGTTTGCATTTTATGTTACTAGATGGAGCTTTATCAATAGCCCACTATCAAGTTTAGTTCACATAACACTGAGAGAGATAGAATTTGAAAGAGGTATTTAATTCTATCTCTCTTGGTGTTTATGTGAACTAAGCTTGATAGTGGGCTATTGGTAAAGCTCCATCTAGTAATATATATATATATATACTTTAGAAACTCTACTGTTTGTTTTGTTATTTACATTTAGTTATTACCTGAGAAAATAAATTATCACCTTACTGCAACTGGTACTGGAACAGCATTTGCACAGGTATTGATACTTTTACTATTTTGTTTGTGATACTTATTACTTATTCTAAGACCTGCTGTATGTGTGTTAAAATTCAATAGTAAGTTAGAAGCTTCAAGCAAAATTTATTTTTTATATTAACTTAAATTCAATTTATTTTTTGATTAGTGCAAATTCAAGTTTCACATCATAGCTATTGCACATTAAGAAGGGTTAATTTGTGTATACAGGTGTATATAGATAATTAATAATTATATTCTTGCTTTTACTACTTATAGCACTATTATAAACACCCTTATTTCACTTTGTGAATGTGCAATAAACTACATTTCTCCTTTCCATGCAGTTTACCTAGACCTTTTTAAATCTAAAAATATATATTTTAACAATTCTGTATTCCAGAAATATGAAGGTGCATATGAAGCTAGTTTTTGCCTTGTTATATAAGTATGTATTATATTTAATCTTAAAAAATAAGTTTGCTCTTATCTCACCAATGTACTACAAAAAACAGCCCCTCTCAAATATATTATTAAATATATAACATTTAAGTACTTTAATGTTATTAGGCTATTCTTAAAGACATTAATATAATTCAAGCTTAAAAAAGTTTTATAACTGATTCTATCATCTTTTTAGTATATCCTTTAGTTAGAATTTTTTATTATGATTTGAAAAGGTATTGATGTTGAGTGTGTATTAATCATGTCAACTGCATCTTGTTTATTAAGTTTATCAATGTAAAAATTAATCTATTACATCCAATTTTATTAAACATACTATTATTTTTAGATAAAAATTCTCTAAAACTTTTTATTTTATACTTTTCTGAAATTGGGAGTTTATAATTATTATAACTATGCATTAATGATATTATTAACATTTTCTATTCTATTTGATTTTGAATTATTGTTACTTGCAAATATATAAATCTTAATTTATTGTTAACATAATTTTCAAGAAAATACTGCAGATATGATTTGACTTTTAACTCATTATGAATGTGCACACATGACCACTTTGACAATTTGTTTTTATAGATTACATTGATATTACCATATTCTATATAAGTTAATATTTTATTTTTAATGTGTTCCAGAATTATATTGTTCATTATTCTAAGGTCCATTATTCACCAGTCTTAATTCTATATATATTGTCTTTGAATGATGTCTTTGTCAGTCCAACATAAAAAAAAATTGTTAATAAAACTTTTTATATTATTCTTCATTTCTTTTTGAAATAAAAATTCTTTGATAATTTTGATATATTCCAATCCATTCTATTTATTTCTCAATTAAAGGACATTATTGTATATTTTTTCAAGATAATTTTATATTTAATTTGGTCAACAAAATCAAATAATAAATTATGCATATGATGCGCTCATTTATATTTCTTTTGAAATAAAGGGTTTATCTTTACTATAAGTCCTGAAATGATTTTGTTAGAATTTAATACTTGATTTTCTTTTGAATTTTTGTTTTTCATGTTTAAAACTTTATTTTATTTTTTACAAAATTTCCAGTAGAGTACTCATTTAACTTATTATGTGATCATTTTAGCAGATTTATATAAAATATTTTATATTAATTTTTTGAGATAAAATCCATAAATGGATCATTTGTTTTAAATTATACTATTCTATTTTTTCAAACTTTAATATTTTAATTTGCAGTTGAGTTTTAATACAAATTCATTCCATTTATTGCCACAAATTAGTTATCTTTGTTATTTTTAATGCATATTATAAACTTTTCATTATATTTTTAATTTCTGCTTGTTGTGTATCAGTCACATTATTTGGAATTTTATCACTCCATTATTTGGTGATGTTGTTTGTATTTTGTAATGCATAGTTCCACTCAGTAATTATCTCAGAGAGAGTGAATCTCCATCCTTCCATGTGTTTGAGATAAGTGTGTACTAAGTTTTTGACATTTACTCAATCTTAGTATAGATAAATTTATAATGTTTTGATCAGTTGTCTTATTTAAATTATGCTGCTTATTAGTAAAGAAGTAAATTCATGTCTATATTTGTGTTTTTATAGTTTTTTATATTTTTTATATTGATTTATTACATACATCAGAATTTTATCATATTTATTAGTATATTTTTATACATTTTCTAATGTCATTTAGTTTATTTTTATTTATATTGATAATAACATAAAAATACTGTTTCAAATATTTTAGGATGTTCTGATAGTTAAGAAAGCCACACATCATTAGTTAAATATATTTGAAGTATGATTAGATATGGTGTAAAATTAATATAAATGTATTACCCATAACTATGGATGACTTCTAAAATACTCAAAAACCATATTTTAAAAAATTAATAACAGATTAAATAAAATAAGCTAAGTCATATTTAAATGATGTATAAAAATATGCTAATAATACTAATTTGATTTCATTGAACATAATAAATTGATAAAAAATGTAGAGAAGATTGGGTATAAATTTCCTCATTTGAATAACAATGTGACCGATCAAATCTTTACAATTTTATCTGTACTGAGATTAATTGAGTAGCAGTGAAAGTTACTAGAATCTAGCCTCAAACTTATGGTAAGAGGAATATTTATACACAATAAGTTGAAAGGCAATGTGGAAAACAGCATATAATAAAAGAATGACTTTGTAGCCTTTTTATTCCAAAAATGGCTTGAAGCTATTAATATTTGGTTTTAGTCATTCTCAGCACAGTATCATGTTAATTTATATCAGTTATTTATCTGGCATGGAATTGTGATATTTAATAATAATGAGATGTGATATGTTAAACTATTTCCATCATCTATAAGTGAATGGTGAATGTATAAAAAATTTTAAACTTTTTTTAAACTTTCCAAATTAAAACAACTTGTTAGCAATAATACTTAAATAGGGAAAACAGGTTAGTAATTACACAACATTTCAAGTAGTATTATTCTCCACTCTTCTTCAGATGTTGCTGGCCTATATGCACAGTCCAATATTCACTTAGAAGTTGAACTCGCACCTTTAGATTCATGAATATCAAATTTAATACAAACAATTTAAGGTAATCAAGCTGAGCTATTCTGTCCATTTGTCTTAAATTCGATATTCAAGAATGACAGAATAGCTCAGTTGGTTGCCTTAAATTCATTATTCAAGAATCTAAAGGTGCAAGTTCAACTTCTAAGTGAATATTGTCACTGTGCATATAGACCAGCAACATCTGAAGAAGAGTAAAGAATACTATTATTTGAAACATTGCATAATTATTAATCTGTGTTGTCTATTTGTGTGTTATTACTAACAAGTTGTTTGTATTTGGAAAGTTTAAAATTTTCTATACATTCAACATTCACTTATAGATGATGGAAATAGTACAACATATCACATCTAATAATATATCATCATCACAAACCTTCAGACAAATATTGACTTAAATGAACTCATAATTTAGTTTTTGTTTTTTATTTTTGAATAGATAAAATAATCCGGGAATAATGATAATTCTAAACACACCATTCTATGTACAATGGAATGGAAATTGTTTGTTATGTTCATAAACAGAAAAGATAAGATTTTATTTATTTTCAGTGTCAACGATATTTTTTTATTATATATATTTTTCATAGCAAATAAAAATGCAATTTATTTTTATAATTTTTAATGCTTATGAAATATTAAAAAAGCATCCAAAGATTGAAAATAAAATCTTAATGCTAAAAGAAGCTCAGAGTAATTGTTATTTTTATTTCTTGGTAGTTTTAACATCTTTAAAATACTTTAATTTCTTTTTTAATAGTTATGCTGTAAAAACCATTTTATTTTGCCACAAATTCTATTCAAGCTAAAGGCGATGTATATGAAAAAATAAACATAAATTTTAGGCCTCAATATAGTTATATTTAGTTTTACATAGTAGATTTGAATAAACTATGGAGAGTTTCTAACTAAGTAATTAAGAAAAAGTTCGGAAAATTAACAACATTAGTGAAAACTTTAATCTGGAGATTGTAATATACATTAAAGAAAAGAAAAAATCTGGCTTGTAATAATAAAAACAAAACAAATCTTCACTATTCCATAAGAGCTACCTTCTATAATTGATAATTGAACTTAAAGGGGATTTGCTTATATAAAAATACTAAAATGATCACAATGGTTAAAAGATATTAGGATTCAGGATGATGTTAATTAAGTCTTCATTTGATTTTGTTAACAAAATCAAATATAAAGTTATTTTCAAAAAACAAATATTATAGTCTTAGGTATTCATGAAAATGAGGCAAAAGACAGGAAATTTAAAATTATCAATGAAATTAGATTTTTTTAAAAAATCTTCATTAATGTTTTTTATGTTAGAATGGCAACGTCATTATTGGAATTGATATAAAATAGGTGTTTAACATATGCTCATACCTATAAAAAAAATGTAATTTTAATAATGTACACATTAATACATCAGAGGGAAATTAAAAAAAATAGACTAATGCAGTTAAAAAGAGCATTAAAATATATCAATAAAGCAAGCAAATGGAGGACTGATTACATATTGGAGCCTACAATAAGAAATCATTCATAATGTGTTCATATGGGCTAATACAAACATAATATATTTGAAGTCACATTTATATATATATATTGATTTAATATTGATTTCAAACTTTGCATTACTCTCATTATAGATAGTGAGTTTATAGATACAGCAGATTATTATAGATATAGATACTTATTTTATTATTTAAAAAAATAGATGGAAAGGAAAGAGTTTAAATATAGATGTATGTTAATTTGGAAAAGAAGTGAAAAACGTCATTGTTTCGGCTATTTTTATCTGATCTTAATCAGTGATAGATCATTGTATTTTTCATTTGCCCTGAAAATTTTGCTAAATGTTTGAAATTTGCAAATTTTTTCAAAACAGTTTTTTTCAAGCCTATTATTTTAATTCAGGTTAAGCTCCTTTTTTTCCATAGTTCTATTTCTTCAATTACAAAAATAAAATTATTTGCTATTAGTTAATCACAATTTTTGCACAAAACAAAAATTTAAATATAATGAATATGAATAAATAAAAAATATATGTAGGTAGTAGTTTTTAATAAATCAAAAAATATATTTTTTAGAGGAGCAATGGTTGGGAACTTTTTTCGGCTTAAGTGTTATCGATATGATGATAAGAATTGTAATTATCAGGAGTCAGTTTGCAAGAGCTTAAAAAATGTAAAATTAGAATTAAATGAAAGTAAAAACGTTATTAAAAATCAAATCTTGATAGAAAAATTACTAGATTTAAATGTCAAATCTAATTATTTTAAGCAAAGCCTTGCACCTTTTTTGCCATGTTCTTAAAAAATAAATTTGGAATTATTCACCGTAAAATGTTTAAAATCGTTGTTTATATATATTAAAAAGCATTGTATAGATAAGGAATGGTGAATGTAATATGTTTATAAATGTCCTTACTATTTTTTATTTTATTTTTTTTTCTTACTATTAGCTTGTGATATTACGAAGTTACAAAATGTTAAAGATTAAAATATTGATAAGCTTTTCCAGATTAGAAAATGATTCGTTAAAAAGATAAGAAACAACCATAATTAATTCGGTTCTAGAATAATCCACTTTCATGCTGAAAGATATAAAGACTCACAGATAAGGGGAATCTGTGTCTATTTTACACACTTGCATCATTGGAGCTGGTCATGTTTATATGAAGATACTGAGTGTAAGGAGGACTGCAGAGTTTAACTCAGTGAATTCTACCACTGAAGATGTAAAATTGGACCTAGAGACTATATAAACCACACCAGCATTATTATGTTTCAATTTATGCCTTCATGACTGTTTATTCATAAGTAGTAATTTTAATACTGAACTGTAACAACATAAATTGTAATGTATATTAAGCATTGTTGGTACAATTTTTATTATTGTTAACTTGTGGCAATAAAGTCAAATTTTAGTTACAAAAAACTGTTTTTTGAATTAATTTTGTTTCTGCTTATCTGATTACCTTTACCACAACTGTAGCATTCATGGTGTCTGTACATAGCAGCAAACTGGTGAAGTTATTAAAATATTGAATTCAACTTGTAACTTTGCATCATAGTAGAATTGTGTATGAGTAAGTGTTAAAATGATGGCTGTGCCACAGATGACAGTAAATGAGTTTAATGTTAACAATCTTGTTGAGATAAATTGATCTCAAGAAGAAACAAATTTTTTTTATTAATGGGACTGTCAATGATCCCATTAAAGTTTTCACATTGTTATGTTATGCTAGGCAACAAGTGATAGAAATCACAAATTGGCTATGCAATCACAAAGAACCAGAACAATTATTTTAGCCCAAACTTTCTAAACATGTAGTCTGGCTATATTATTATGAATAGGTAGAAAAATAAAGGGGAATGCATATGTGACTATTAACAAATATTGAGGGAACTTGCTAAAAGTTGTAGTTATAGTGATGTATTTGAGGATACTCTATTTGAACAGTTGCTTATTTTGGTGGATGTCTGATGATAGGCTTAGACAAAAGTTACTGGCCTCAAGAAATTTGATATATGTGGAGGCAATCATAATAGGAGTATCCCATGAGATAGTGCTGGGCCAATGAAAGGTGTTTTAAAAATGTTACTACTAATAATAAATGTCGTGAATTCATATGAAAATCTGAAAATAAATATCAGTCTGTAAGATGAAGAAAATTGTTTGCTGCTGTTCTGCATAAAAGGCAATATGGCATCGATTTAACAAAGAGTGTTGTAGAGCCTGTGACAAAGTAGAACATTTAACAAAAGCATATAGGGCTAATGGTGAAAATGCTTGTAGCATCTCACCAACTTTTCCAGAGGGAAACAAGCAGAAATGCAAGATTTATAATACCCAGATTGCTCATTCCAATCAATTCATGATGTCAATGAAATTATTAAACACAAAATTAAAAATGGAAATTCAGTGATTTGGGTGTGGAATAAAGTAACAAAAAGTTGTATGAACTCCGTTATATTAATGAGAATTAGTTTGAAAGTGAAAGATGCTAGGGGTAAGATTATGAGGATATTAGTGAAAGTAGACATAAAGTGTAAAAATTAAAAACAGTCCATAAGTTACCATTGTATATAGTGCAAAGTGGTCTTAACCCTATTATAAGGTAGGAAATGGTTCAATGCATATGTATCATTAACAAGATTTCTATTGAGGAATAAATAAATAAATAAATATGTAAATTTATTTAAGAATGCAGAGAGCCAAATCATTACTACTCTAGTAGATATAGTGTTGCAAAATGAAGCAACCCTCCCATGATTTGCAGGCCTAGGAATGTTCATTTTGCACTACAAGATAAAGTGGAACAAAATTTAAATGATTTAGTTAGTAAGAGAGTATTGACTCCAGTCAAAAAGACTAATTGGGCCACTTTAATTATAGCGATATCTAAACCACATAGACAAATTCACATTTGGGGAGATTACAGTACTACAGTAAAGAAGATTTTTACAAAGGGTCAGTATCCAGTGTGAAACATCAGAGAAATATTAGCTAATAAAGAAAAGGCAAGTCATTTCACTAAAATTGATTTGAACACTGTGTTTCATCAGATTCTAATTTCTAAATTCACCTCCAAGTGGTTAACAATCACTGTTCACAAGGGAAAGTTTATCTACAATAGGCTGCCTTATAGAATTATCATTGTACCGAATATGGACATGAAATAGATGGTATAACACCTTATTTAAATGATATTTTAATAGTTTCTAATTCAGAAGAGAAATTATATGAGCGACTTTTAAAAGTTTGTGATAAGTTATCTAGTTTTGGAGCTGGAATAAACCCAGAAAATGTATCTGGATGATACATGAAATAAAGTTTTTGGGGTATACCATATCAAGCAAGAAAAAAAAACCCATCATTATAGTTGAGCTGATGTATTTGTCATAAAATGTATATAGGTCAAAGTAAATTAAATCTTATTGAATGAGTTAAACTTGATAAAAGTAGAGCTAAAAGTTAGTACCATAACTTAGCTTTCATGAACTGAATACAAGGCATAAAATATTATTTAACAATGTAGAGATTTTATTTTATATATATAAAAAAAACAATGTGAAAAGAGTCAAAAAAAACTGATGATAAATCCTCTTCCATCTTAAGCCTTCAATCTCTGAAAACATACTTTGATATTAAAGTTAAATGTTTTTGAAATGATTTATGGGAAGACTGTTTCCGTTATATATATATGGGTGGATGGTTTTATATCTATTGGATTTTCACCTGAGAAAGTTTATTTGTTGTTAGGCAAAAATCATAATAATGAAAGAATTTTAATTCTATAATTAAAACACTTCCTCTTTTCTTTACAAAAACTTTATTTGTTGTATATATATATATCCATTTGTTCCAACATTTCAACTATTTTTACTTTATAGTCATTTTCAAGGATTTGCCTCCCTTCTCAAAAAACTTTTAAATTTGTTTTCTAACTAATATTTTAATGTTATATAATTTTCTACTTTATTTATTAGTAAGTAGTACTGTATTAGCATTTTATGTATGTGTATAAGGGTGTTTTCTAAGTAATTTAATTTACAACAATGCGTCATTGACATAAATTATGTATATATTAAAATAATATCATGAATTCATGCATTCATCGCTAATATTATAAGAAATGATTCTCTAACATATTAATTGCACAACTGGTTTAAAATAATATATCTAATTGCCAGTATATATTATATTATTACATTAAAAAATAATAAACCAGATATAAAACAGGGTCCCTGCATGCATATGTGCAGGTTATATGGGGCAATAAAATGCTTCATCGATGTGTATCAAATTGTAGTGATAATTAATAAAATTTATATGTAAATGAAAATGTTACATTTCTGAATCACTCCATTGTTAAAAATATGTTTTGATTGCAAATACTTTTATTTACATATAAGATTGTTTTACTCAGACTTATATATTTGTTTAAAATATACTAAATATTATATCATTTGCCATTGCAGTAAACCAAACAGACCACATTATTTCACTACAACAATTAAATACAAATTTATATGTAAATGAATATTAGATTTTTGAATTTTTATCTGAACATTCAAATTTGCATAAAAAATGACACATTACTATTAATAAATTATTTTAAAATAAACTTCTTTAAAACATTACCTCATACTACTTGTGCATAGTAAGTAATTTGGTTTATCAGTCATATTTTATGAGTTTTTCACGCATGTGTTCAGCATAGCTGTAGAGTTAGGGTATCATATTCTAAAACATGGTATTTGAGAATGAATTCTAATGCAGTCTCATACTTTTTTTATTAATATGGATATTACTTTTTTTCTTTTTAACACTAATATTATTTTTAATACTGATATAAATTTTTAGATATTTTAGTCATCTGCTTTCCATTGGATTTGGACTGCCATGGAATTTGTTATTTAACTAAAATTCATAATTTCTCTATAAAATTACCCAAATACATGATGGTACAAATCCAATAAAAACAGAATTAGTATAAAATTGTTTAGCATAGATTTGATTATATAAGTAGAATATCTCCTTGAAGCTACAAATAAGCACTCATTTATACACACATCTTTTTTACATCAGCAAACCATAAAGAAAAGAATGAATATTTGTTTCTTATGTTTTCATCAGTAATAATCATTCATTTTCTAATAAAGTTGTAAAGGAAGTATATTATTTATAGCTAGAGGAAATTAGTTTACTTCTGATTTTATTTTATAAATTTTAAATCTTTTTTATTTAATATTTACAATTTTTGTATCTAATCTAGTAATTCTTCAATGTTAAACCATTAAACATGACATAATCACCATTTCTTATGCTTACTCATAACTGTTACTAAAACAAGCATAACTCTCCATATAATAATGCTACTCAGTGCAAGCCCGAGTAAACAATGGATATCGGAAGGCTTGGGCATAAAATACTTCTCTAGTGCCTACTCATCTAATATCTCCAGACTAGTTTCTAGCTAGTGGACTTCATCAGTGAGAAGGCTTGGATTTGAGATTATTGCATCTAGATCTTAGATGCAGTGCTTTCAGATCCAAGGCTCCTCACTGATGAAAGCTATTAGCTAGAAACTAATCTGGGAATACTGGATGTGCAGTGCTCTCAGATCCAAGTCTCCTTACTGATGAAAGCCACTAGCTAGAAAATAGTCTGGGTATATTGTATGAGTAGGCACTAGATAGGGATTTTATGCACAGGCTTTCTGGAATTCATTAATTACTCTGGTTTGCACTGAGTGGCACTAGTGTGTGGAAAGTTTTGCCTGTTTTAATTCTTCAATGCATATTTTTAATTGAAGAGAATAATTAATATTCAAATTACAATATGCTGCAATATCAAAAAATTGACAATTATGGCAGATAAATATTTATAACTTATTAAATCTTTCATATTTGTAATGCAATCATCTAAAAAATCTTAAATTATCACTCAGTGCCGAATGTTCCTTATCAATTTCTCTCACTACATATACATTTCATTTAGAAACCTTCATGTACAGGAAGACAGAGGCTTAAAACACTTGAAAATCCACATAGAAATAATAATCAGTCTTATTATATATCTTAGTTGGTTGTAATTAAGACATAAAAAAGTTTGATTATTCTTTCTCTTTTTAATGTTTCACGTTTTTACAGCATCAGACAAATGCAGATTTTTCATAAAATGCATATATACTGAGAAATTGATCTGGAAGATTTTACATTGAGTGGTACTTTAATATTTGATAAAAGTTTGGAGCAGTACATCAGAAATCTGACAGAATTGATTATTTATAAATATTTATCAGGTGTAATTGCAAAGATATAGCACATATATAAAACATAAAGACTTATGGTGTCATATTTTTGTCTCATTTTTGAATATAATTAGATGTTAGTCATTTAAGTTATTACGAGATATGAAGTTTGAAGAATTGACAGACGTCTTCAAAATCAAACTGATTGTAATTAAAGCATATAAATAGAAAAAAATTGTTTATCATTTTTGAATAAATGATTAGTTATTTCAAGACTTTAAATCACATGATGAATGAAGGTTTTTTTGAGAAAAATATTCACTATTAGATATTAGTCTGAAAGATTTTATCCCAAGTGATTAGATAAAATTTGTTATAAGTTTGAAGAAATGTATTGAAATGGGCAAAACTCTCCATACAGTAGTGCCACTCAGTACAAGACAGAGTAATCAATTGATGCCAGAAGGCTTTTGCATAAAATTCCTATCTAGTGCCTACTCATCCAATATCCCCAGACTAGTTTCTAGCTTGTGGTTTTCATCAGTAGGAACTTTGGATCTGAGAGTTTATGCACAAACTTTCTGGCATCCATTAATTACTCTGGCTTACACTGAGTGGCACTACTGTATGGAGAGTTTTGCCTACTGTATGGAGAGTTTTGCCTGTTTTAATAACAATTATGAGCAAGTATAAGAAATGGTGATTATGTGATGTGAAGAAATGTACTGCAAATCTCAACAATTTTATTGGTTATATTGATAAATATTTTATAGACAAATATGCTATAGTTCAAGTTTAACATTCCATGATTTATTAAAAAAGTTATTTACTGTTTTCCAAGCAAGGTAATAAAATTTAATATTATTTTCTAGATATAATTTATAAAAGAATTACTGTTAAGCTAAAATTAATAGCTGAGGTGAAACTTTAAGTTTATTATTAGTAAGCTTCTATTTTATGGACTTAGCACTTCCAGAGCCTTTGCATCTCCATAATCATAGTCCTTTTTTAGGCTGTTGACTCTATGCAAATGCAAGCAAATTGCCTATAATATCCACCTTTTCGAAACCACGAAGCACGTGTCTTTTCTATTTATTGACCTGGCATCACTGGTGATGTAACATGCCACTTTGATCTTTCTCTTGACATCATTTATTTCTGTGCATACGATGTCGGCTTTAGATGGCTCAAATCTGTGGTTGTGCTCCTGTTGATGGTCAGCAAAATCTGAGCTGCCTTCTCCCTTAGTTGTAGCTTTTGTATATATATATATATGCTGAGCCAGTCTATTGCTCACTGTGGCCCAAGTTTCCCCATAATAGACCAAATCACAACCTGTCTGTGGGCACACAATTTTCTAAACAACATGAGAGGTTTCTTCTATATTTCTTTTGTCTTTAGTGTTGTTGATGAGCCTATTGGTGTTTGGAGGGGTTCTGAATCTGAGTTTGAATTCCTTCTGTAATATTTTACTGAAATCTTTAGCTACTGCAGGTATGTAGGATATAGTTAGATGTTGTCTGTCATCTTTTGTGTTTTGTTGCAGTCTTTTATAAAAGCTTGCAATCCTTTTGGTTATTGTTTTATGATCAAAACCCACACTTATTAAGTCCTTGATGTAGCTGGTGATGTTGTTTTTCTTATCTGACTCTAATTTGCACAGGTGGTGATTGTGAAATAAGAAGGCAGACAGCCCTGCAAGTTTGTGTGATTTAGGGGATTTTGAGAGCGGATGGAGGTAACCACGGATGCATAAAGGTTTAATTATCATAGAATAAACAATTGCCAAATTCTATGTTTCGATAAATAAAAAGTAAATGCTATAGATCCTTGAGTTGTGAGATGATAGTTAAAAGTTTTGATAGATAAATAAGTAAACAAAAAATGTAGATAAGAATAAAAATAAGTAGATCAGTAGATAGAGAGGCAAATATACATAGATATGCACAGAAATGGATATAGACATTTAGCCAAATAAGCAGATAGATGGATATAGAAACATGCAATAAGAATAGATATAGTTATGTAGATAGATTAATGATAGATGAATGAAATAAGGTAATTAAATAGCAAAAAACAAATGTCTTAAAATAAATATACAAGCATACAGCTACATGAAAACATAGATAGTTTGATTTATAGATTAACTATATAATGTTTTTGATTTTAGTTGAACGTCCAGTACAATGTAAAAAATTCTTCCCAAAATGCACACTTTAACTTAGATATTACCATAGAAGATTCTACTGATAATGGGATGAAACTAAAAATATGTGTATCGTAAGTATTATTATTTGCTTGCTTATTAGAATATTTTTAAATATAAACAAAACTTTTAATCGTAATTATCATTTTTCATCTTAAAGTGTTTTTTTCCTTTTCGAAGTTCTATTCAGACAGAAAATACAGGAATGGTAGTTTTAGAAGCTGTTTTACCATCTGGTTATACTTCTTCGAAAGATTTATTACGCGGGCTTATTAATAATGGAATAGCACAAAGAGTCGAAACTAGAAACAGCGATTCTGAAGTGATTTTATATTTCAATGAGGTACTTTTATAGTTTATTTTTAATGCAAAAAAAAACTACAAGGTTTTAAAATTAAATAGAATAAAATTATATAATTTGGATCATTTGTAATTTATTTAATAAAAATATTGACTTTTATGTTTATTTTAGATAACAGAGGCAACAGTTTGCTTAGAAATTCCTACTATTAAAATTTATATAATCGATAATTTAAAAGAAGTTCCAGTCAAACTTTATTATTTTTATCATCCTGGTAAGATGTCATTATTAAAAGATATATAAATTATTATTATTAAGCTGTGAATAAAATATGCAAACATTATTATTATTATTTTTATTAAGAAATTTTATTGTGAGCTGGAAGAATTATATTATAGCAATAACAGGGTTATGTTGTTAACTGACACTATAATAAAGGTTACATAACCCAATACCAACGGTCTGGTGTAAAAAATCAACTGTTCAATCACAAATTGCCTATGTAGCATTGTAGATGTATATTGGAGTTAATTTTTCATCTCTGTTTCTGATGGCCTGAAGTGTTGACAGAAGTAATTTCTTACAATCAACCAAGGTATGACCATAAATGAGTGCGCACCTAGTTGACCAATAGGCAAACAGCAGAAAAGTTATGATTCTTATGGATGGAAAGACCCCATTGGATATGCTAGAAATCAGTCTGGTGAGGAGAGGCACTTTAGTTTTGTATATGGATACAATAAAGTCTCTGTCCCATTGGAATGATGTACAATGGCTCAGAATATGTATTATTATGTCATCATTTCATTTACATAAAGGACAAGGTCCAAGCATGAGAACCCTCTATGGTAGCCAGAAAATAGCAAGTGGGCAGAGCACTCAGGTTTAATTTATTCAAAAAATCAAAAAAAGGTTCAAAATGCCACCGTTTAAACTTTTTAATGATTGAATGATTGGGAAGGGTTAGCAGTGTTGGGATTGGGGAGATTTCTTCATTAATTAGGTGGTATGCATCCCAGTACATAATTTTCTATGAGTTAACCTGAATAGCTAGAGAAATAAATTTTGCAATATTTAACAATAAGGATGACACCCAACTCCTCACAGGAGGAGGGGGGCTTTAGATATAGACTATACATCTTAGTAAAAATCAATATGTCTTTTACTTTATAAATTTGTGTGAGTTTTTTTTAACTATTTACTTCCATTTATTAATATACATGATTTTATGTGCATATAGTAACCATTATTATCACTATTAAATTTCAAATACCAAAATATAACATAAAATAAACAATAAAATTCATATCATTTGAAATGCATAAAATTAAACATATTACATTCTTTTATGAAATAAAAAAGTTAAATTTATATAAGATAAATGTATGTATGACCTCTTTAACTAATCTTTAAATGGTCTTTTTTTTTCTAAAGTTTTTTTTATGAAAAGTTCTGAGTGATATTAAATATATAAAGAAAAATACTTTTACAGGTATTTTTAAATCTTTTTTCCTTCTCCCATGAATAACAGTACTCTAAATTGACTTACTAGATATATTGTCAGTATTACAGTGATCCTTGTGCAATGTCTAGCATTTATAGAATGCATAATTAGATATATTTGGAGTTAATTCGGTACAGCATGCATGAAAGATTATCTTACTTCAGTTGATCCAAAAAATTTGAAAGAGAGCTATCCTAAAAGAGTTTATTTACTCCTTCATGGCCAAATAGACTTTGTTTAGCATAATTTTGTTTTCTAATTTTTCTTCCAAGCTCATTAGTAGCTGGAGAGAAAGCTTAATAAAAGTTAAAATCTGCACAGAAAATAGAATAAAATTTATCTTTTTGATCCTTATATAATTTTTTTTATAATTTGTCTGTTTTTGTTATCTTGGATCAAATTTTTACAAATATGTAGATTATTAAATCCACATTCTGATAATAATAAAAACAATTAGACTATTCTCACACAAAAAACCTTTCAGTTACAAATATAATTAATTAAAAAAATATCTCTCATCAATATAATTTAAGAAAACCTTTGGAATTTGAAGTTAAAAAATAAATAATTCCACATTTTTTAAAAACTTATCAATTAGTTAATGAAACTTTGATTTTAATTTTTTCTTAATTAAATTTGTTTTAATAAGAAGAAAAAACAGATTAATCCATTTTTAAATAATCTGTTTTAAAATTTTATAGATAATTTTGAATTTACATGAGTCTTCTAATATTACTTAAGTCTTTGTTTTAATTTTTAACTTATATCCACATTGTAAATGGCTCATTGTGCATAAATTTGTATTAATGCTCCCTTCTCTAATATTTTATTTTAAATTACTCTATGTCTTTTAAGATATATTTAAAACAAACTAAATTAGAATTAATGGCCTGTTTGACAGATTCTGTATAATTCTGTATCATTCAGACACTAATCATCTGCAATTGTTGCCAATAAAACAACCACTTCAACACACACACACACACATATATATATATTGTAACTACATATTTAGACTTGTTGGCTATGAAATATATTCTAAAATGTGTTAAAACTTTGTTTAGATTATAATAAATAGATTTCTCTATTATTATTAAATTATAAAGTCTTAATTCAAATATTTTAATAGTATTGGTTAAAAAAATTATTTGGCCTATTTGATTCTTAGTTACTAAGGAAATAGTTAGATTGTTTAATATTTTCTTAAATTAGTAATTTGAATCTAAAGAAAAGTCAATTTAATGCTTGCCATGTTTTTTAAGTAGATGCCAGTTGTTTTGTTTCGTATAAAATGGTTATTTAAATTAGTTAGGATCTTTGTTTGATGGTTTTTAAAATAGATGGTTCTAAAATAATCATTTATAAAATATTTGTTTATATAAGATTATTTAAAATCAAAATCTAGAAATGTTAAGTTTAAATGTAAATAATTGGAATAAATTTCAGTTTAAGTAAGTTTCAACTTGAATAAATGTTAGTGACTAATTTAGCTTCATTTGTTTTAAAATCTTGCTTATATTTAGTGTACATGTATATTTATATGTGCATGTATATTTGAATGAATGGATAATTTAAAAGATTATGTTATATTTTAATAAATAGAAGGATATATGCAATATTATAAGTTTTTATAGAGTGTATTATGACCAAAGATATAATATAAAATATATATACACATATAAGTTCATATGTATTTTAATTTTTGATCTAGATGTCATGTGCTGAGACTGTCTTGACTGAGTTAAAAGTTTGAGGTCAGATTAATTAAAAAGTTAAAAATTACATTAGTAATTTAAATATCCCACTTCCCTATTTAAACAGGGTTGGTTGAACAATATCACATTACATGAAATGCAATAGAAATCTTGATGTGTGTTTATGCATAAAAGGAACACACACATTATTATAAAACACACATTATTATATTTTTAAATTGATTGGTTTTGTTTATCTTATTTTTTTCACAATTTTTGAATCAGTTTTAAAATGTTAAATTTTATATTTTTTATTTTTACTATGGCAAAATAGAAAGTAAGAAATTATCCATTGCAGTACTAGCCTATAATATATGTTCAACCAATTTATCAAGCAATTATTTTAATATTTTTTAAGTAAGTCAATGAAAAACTGATTGCATATTATGAAGCTCATTGAAAGTGTATGTTTATTTTATTATTATCCTAAAACATTCATCAAATTCAAACTTTAGCTATAACAATTACCTTTGACAAATTAAATAATCCTCTAATTTATTATTAACTAATGATGAAATATTTATTATATATTTGATAAAACTTCCACTTAAAAGATTAGTAATTAATGAATTATCTATCAAAGACAATCACTCTTAATTATCATTTATGTCATTAAAAGTATGATATGAATGAATTATAATAAAACCACTAAATGTATTAGGAATGGAAGGAGTTGTAATGCTGTGGAATCATATTATCAAAGTATAATAAAAGAAAAAATCATAAGAATCATTCCTTTTAATAAAAATCTTTATTTTTTATTTTTCTACAACAGATAAGCTAACATTGAATTGATAATTATTCATTCCAAGTTCATCTATTTACTCATTTGGAATATTTTTCTAAATTGCTTTATTATTTTTCTGAAATATATTAATTGACATTAAAAAAAAGTAAATTTATATTGATGTCATACTTAATATTATAAAATATATAAAATTATAATATGGAACTTTATAAAGAACATTTATTAATTAATATCTTCTTTCTGCTCATTTTCCCTTCAATTTGTATTACAATGAGGAATGTTGTGATAAAAAAACTATATTATTTAAAGTATCTACTATCAGTCTTTTCAACTTTAAATTTATTACATTTTATATTAGGAACATTTTTCTCAAAGAATTTCTGCTATAAATCATTATATATATATATTCTCTTCCTGCCTAAGTGAAAATCTTTGTTGCTGTATTTTAAAAGAAAAAAAAGGACTTGAATAAAAGAAAACATTTTTATTATAAGAGAAAGAGAACTTTAATATAAAATTGGTAAAACAAATAGCGTATATATATAAATGTATATTTTAAATTATTATTAATATAATGTAGTTATAATTTATGTACTATATTATTGTGATTAATACTGTTTATGATATCATAAATATGTTTATCATGGTATGTACTCAAAAAATGGTGTAGGGTAAGAGATATACAATAAAAGATGTATTCAACAGGCAAAACTCTCCATACAGTAGTTCCACCCTGTGCCAACCAAAGTAATCAATGGGGATTTTATGCACAAGCCTTCTGGCATCCATTGATTACATTGGTTGGCACAGGGTGGCACTACTGTATGGAGAGTTTTGCCTGTTTAATAACAATTATGTGCTAGCCTAAGAGATGGTGATCCTCTGATGTTTAGTGGTTTATAAGATGTATTCTTTTGGTTATTTTTTATTACTATTCTGGAGTTTCCTGAAATATTGTTTCAGCCTAAATAAATGATTGTATCTAAGATATAACAGCCTTTTTATACCATTGAATATAAGTATTTAAATGAAAGTATTATGGATGTTGGTATGTGTGTGAGAATTTTAGATAGCTTATAAAATTTTAATGTTATGCAATGACTGTTTTGTCAATGTACCCATAGTATTAGATTGAATGAATATGTTGTATACCTTTGTATGTGTATGTGAGATGTACAATTATTTATTTATTTATTGTTATTGTCAAGTCCATGCTTTATACTGTTAGGGATATCCCTTTAGGCAAATTTAGGTGGATATTAATTGCTTTTTATATGTATTTAGTTTCTCCATTAGTGAGAGTGCATCTTGCTTATTTGTTGACACTGCCTGTATTTTTCTAATTCATACTTTACTATGATTTTCAATTTAAAATATATTGCAAGTTTTGAGTCTATTTATTTTCTCTCCCCATCATAGGTATTATTAATGTTATATCAGTCTATTATTTAAATTGCTTAATATTTTGTTACTATCTTTGAAAACATATAAAAGTATCTCCACCTTGATTTTCAAATCTGTTTTAGTTATATAAAGGATATAATATCTTACTGGTGGCCTGAATATAAGCATATAGATGTATTGTTTTATTCAGTGGATATAATATTTAAATAAGAATCTTATTAGATAGATGGAAGAACTTTGGAGTAATGATAATTACTTATATCATAATTTTTTAGGAATGCTTTACAGAAGGATACAGTTATGTGTAAAATTTATTTTAATGCTTACTGTAAATAAATATCCTATTGTATAGAGTTTGTTATATGCTGTAAATAAATGTATTTCTTTGCCATTATGTGATTATTGCATTATCACATTTGTTATTCAGAAAATCTACTTTAATAAATTTTTCATTATTAATTATTTTATAAGAGTACACTTCAATTGTCACATAGAATTTATTTATCTGCTTTATTTATTGCTCATTTTACCTGCATATTAGAATTTATTTATTTTCAAGTTTATTTATTCATTTTGTTTATTGTTCATTTATTTGCATTATCAAAAGATAAATATTGTTATTTGTTTTATTTCAAATGCACTTGTAATGCAGTTGAAGGCATAAAATGTACTCTTTGCCTTCTGCATTATTCCATGTTATTACTTATTAAATGTTGCATTAGAAGATATGAAATTTATGTATTTTATAATTAGTAGTAGTGAAATAGCTACACTTGAAGAACTTTAAAATATTTTTAAATGTTTCAATTTTATAGCCATTTATTATTTGAATATTTGAATATTCTATTATTGTGTAGTTTAATTGCTGCTTCCTTAAATTACTAATCTAAAGGATAAAACTAAGAGAAGAATATAAAATGCTTAATGGATAGCTTGAGTAATAGTTATCGCATTTTAAGAATGTTCAAATATATTATCATTAGCATTTTCTTATTCCAGGTGCATTTTTGAATTTGAACCCTAAGATAAAGACATTTTGGAACCTGAGATGAGATTTTAAATTTGTAAAAGAATCTATATTTTAAGTAAAGTAAAATAAAACCTGAGATAAGATTTAATTCAAATATAAGCACTTTGTATATTAGTAATTATAATTAATTATTATGTTGTCTATAAGAGGACTCATATCTGTGGAAAATATATGGATATTACAATGCCTGGGTGACCTGTTATTTATCCTGTGATTCAGCACTTATCAGTGACCATGTACCATGAAAATTTTGCAGGTTACAATATA
Source organism: Epiperipatus broadwayi (assembly GCA_028023455.1). NCBI lineage: Eukaryota > Metazoa > Onychophora > Udeonychophora > Euonychophora > Peripatidae > Epiperipatus > Epiperipatus broadwayi. The sequence continues at coordinate 4,721,098 of JAQFVV010006258.1, read as the reverse complement.
TATATATATCAAGTACAACGTTTATCTATTATATAATCAACACCAAAAATCTTACAGAAGGTTATTTCTAACATTCGTCCATTTTGTGTATATGTGAATATCTATTTTGAGTTTATCCATGTATACATTTTTTCATTGTTAACATACGCATCGTATTGACACCTTAATTGAGATCCACTTTGGAAGCTTATAAAGAATTTAAGCATCAAAAAGGACAAAACTGAGAGATGTTCCATAATCTTTGAATTTTCATAATCTGCTACTCTACCATTGCAATAAATCATGTGGGTTTAGGACATAGCTTAAAGGTCCTAATTGCGCTAGAGTAACAAATTCATGCACACACAGATGAATGCAAAATACAAATTCACATTTTTTCTAAATAAAACGTATTTATTTTAATATATATATCTTAGTAGCAGCATTTTTACTAATATTTTTTAAATAAATATCTTTTTATATATTTAAAAATAATTCATTATTCATACTATCTTAGTTTTTTCACAACTATTTTTGATTATTTTAATCCAACACGTTAAATCATTAATGATATTCCTGTGCTCAATTTTCTTTCTACGAAACTAATATTTTCTTGTCCTTTGTTTTAATTACCAAACTTTAAATAAAGCAGTCATACTATTTTTACTGTTCTTAACTTTTATTTAACTTATACCTTCTATTAAAATTACTTTGATGAATTGTTCTTTAGCTTTAAATGATTATTTTTATACACTTTTTTTTTTTCTGGTTCTTTATTTATACGTGCGCCTTTAGCTTATCCATATTTTATATTGTAATTTTAAAAAAAAAGTAAATAGTAATATTAAATAAATTATAGAAATAAATAATTTGAAAACGTAATTCTAATATTTATATTTGCAGAAAAGAAAACAACCAAACTTTACAAACCTTGATAAAAGTTGTTCATAGTAAGTAATTATATATATATTGTAATTTATGTATATTATTTACTGAAGTAATTTTTTTTTCAAACATTCATTATCTTGTATATGTAAATGCATACATTTACATTAAAGTGTGTTGGGTGTGTATAGGAATATTCAAGATTAAAATATTTAGATAATATATGAAAAATATGTCTGAAATTTCCATTTGGCTTGATTAAATAATATTTTAATTTGTGAAGCGCCGAGATACTGCCAAATCTCTAGCGCTCGTTATAACACAGATGTCAAGGATAGCTGACTAAAATCTGACATCTGATTGGCTGTCAGTTATATGATGTAACAAGCACTAGAGATTTGGCAGTATCTCGATTTATTTCAATTTTCAACTATCAGCGCTTCACAAATTAAAATATTATTTACATATTTTACTGCTTGTTATGTATTCTAAAAACTAATTCATAATATATCATAGGATTTCGTGATGTACATTTATGATTTAGACTCAGTGAGTTAATTGTGAAGATGTTTAAAGCTTCAAGCTTTCAAACCTAAATGCTTATGACTGACTTAGATATATAGAAAGAAAAGTTGAAAGAAGGGTGGCCACCCTTTTCTCGTAAAATCTTTGTTGTGTGTTTAGGTTTGGATGTCATTTTAGACAGTTATCCTTGACATCTGCTTGGTTGTCAGTTATGTGTTGTAATGAGGCTAGAGATTTGGCAGTATCTTGATTTATTTCAATTTGGCTTGATTGTTGGCTTTTAATATTTACACTTTAATCTAGAGTATTTTTTCCTTGTCAGGTCTTTAAAATAAATACACCTGGGTCTCGTTTTACGCGATAGATAGGTTCCTCAGAAAACACGCGCAAACGAAATCACGCAAAAATAGATGTAACTTACATTGAAAAAGGGGGGATGCGGTCTGTGATTTTTCAAAATTCGCTTAAAAGCAAAGCACCAATGTAAAATTACTTTAAAATTCGCGCACAAAAAAATAAGGAAATAAAATATGACTAATAAAAAATTTCAAATTTGAAAAAAATTGATACAAGAGAAACTTTTTTTTACTATAATATTTAATTTTATTCAAAATAATATATTTTTATGCATAATTTACAGTAATTTATATTTTTTATACACGTTTTAATTATTATCACTATTTGCCGAAAAACATGTTCGTTTGCAAACTGGTAAAAAATCAATTCTCACAAGAGAAAATACAACTAGTGCCAATGTCACTCTCACATTGTGTTAATGGTTTTCTGTTGACAACGTAATTAGTAATTAATCTTTGAGACAATGATTTTATTAATTGTTTATGAACTTAGACTTATGATAATAAAAAGACATTTATTCACCACTGCTGGGAAAAATTTAATTAAAACTAACAACTAAAAATTAAATTCTTATTTTTGTCTTTAATTTTTTAATTTTCAATTCCGTTTAAAAATCAAATTTTGTTTTACATCACATTAATTTCAAGTCGCCGTAAGTAATTTTTAAATTGTTAATTACAATTAAAAATCAGATTTTAATTTTTAATTGTCAAATTTAATTGTGCCCACTGCTATTACTCACCTTTTAAAAATAAACTTGCGGACACTAAATGATTAATAATTGATTACGTTCTTTTTTAAAAAGCAAAAACAGAATGTGATTTAAAATGCAAAATTAACACGCACAATGTTTGAACAAATTTACATTATAATCTTGTAAAATTTAATGTGTGTATACATAAAATGTGGAAATCATGATTTTAATTTCATTATTGCATAAAATCTTACTATTATAAAGCACTGAAAATATTGAAATTACTAAGATGAAAGTCGAATTCCAATAATGTGCTATTACTTTCAATATAACGTAAGTGCATGAAATTTATTATTTAAAGTAATAGCGCATTATCGGAGTCTGACTTCTGGTGAAACATGAATCGCGTAACTTCAAAATCATCTTAAATAAGTCTGCATAAAAAGAGACCCAGGTGTATTTAATAAAATTATGCATGTGTATGTATTGTAACAAACGGGTTCGAATACACGCATATGTAAAATATGACATAATTGATAGTGTTAATGTAGGGACCATGTATAAACAAATAAATAAAAGAATATATGTAAACGGTCATTCGAACCCGGTTACAAGTAATGTAGATATAGCGTATGTGTGAGTATAAAAATACGTAGTTAGTATCGGAGGGGTTGCGATCACTTATATATGTAGAGCTGTATAAAGCGCAATTAATTAGTCTTAGATAGATTTTATTCACATAGTTTTTTTTTTGAGTTTATTAATAATTTTGGTAACACGTGTTTTCTTTTGTTGAGTCACCTTGTGAACATGTGAGAACTGAAATAGGATGAGTGAATTGCTGTAGGCAGTTTGGTAATAACTGGCGCCGGAAAGGCGGAAAACTGGTCTGTGGATATAGTTTTTTTTTTGTGTTGAAGAACAATGGAAGGACTGGTCAGCGGTGTAGGAATATGCAGAAAGATTTTGAAAAGTTAAAGGTGAATACAAAAGAACTTTTTTTTTTTTGTCTTGCGCTCGAGTGGAGAAAAGAAGAAAAAAAAAGGGAGAAGCGGCTTGAATCCTAACAAGGAGGACGCAAAGATTTTTCTTAAGAAGTTTTAATATTTTTTTGTCAGAAAATGTCGGGGTAATTGGATTGTGCGCTAGTCGTTACTCGACTCCGGGGATACTCGTCATGAATTCACCTGACCGGACTTGCGAACTGTCATAATAAATCAAGAGATTTTGTTCCATCGAGGAAATGTGACCAAAATCGTTCGAGATTTAGACCTTTGCGAAAGAGTACACCAACTACTCCACCTCTGAAACCTGTCACCGGACCTAACGACCATGGGAACTGTTTGCCTTCCGTGAGATCCACCAGATTAAGTTCGTGGCCAGATGTCAATACAGACTTGTTTAATCGCGTGAGTCCAGGTAAAGTGACATGTCACCAACTATTTTCAGTATATGTATCTCAATAAAGAATTCGTGTTACCTCGTTTAATTGCTATATTAAAATTTTATCTTTAAAGTTAGATATAGGACTATATTAATCATACCGCTCACATATATATGTATTTGCATTATTTGGTGTGTGGATGAATGAGTGTGATATATGTGTGTGTATGATAATGGATGGCCTGAGTGTTTGCATAGCAATCATATATGTAGGTTCGAATGAGATTTATTGGGAGTGTATATGATCAAGTAGAATAAATCCCATCAGACCCGGGTTAGATTAAGGATTTCGAGCTTTAAGCTATCGCAAAATAAATATATGCGTAGGACAGTGTTGGTTAATTTATAGCCTTGTTCTCTAGATAGACAGATGTCCCCAACCTTGAGATTGAGCTAGTTTGGTGCGTCACCACATCAGATAGATATCAGAACCTATATATATGTTTTCGAGGAGGTAATTCCTACCTACTGGTAAGATTGGCGCGTGAGATGGGTTCAAACCATGCTCATAAATACCTCTCGTCGAAGCTTCGGGTGAGAGTCCATAATGGAGGAATACAGATATGTCGGTGGGTGTTATAATGGCGTCCCAACTAACGGGGCAGCGAATGTTAGAGAACGGGCAAGTAAGCAGATTTTTTTTTTTTTAAATAAAAGAAAGGAAACAGGAAAATAAAAGCGATAGTGGTGATAAAGCGGAAAGAGCGTGAAAACATATGGGAAAGATGGTAGATGGGCATGTTCTGCGGGCAAATGTGTGGATGAAAAGGTTCTCATAGGGTCGTGGGGAAATAGCGTTGAGGTATGTTGAAACATATATATAAAGTCAGGGTTTAGAAAGCAGAGGTTAAGAATTTATCCAATATTGAGATATCATAAACGATATCGTTCAAGAGGATAAGAAGGGGCAAAGGTATCAGGTGGGTCATGACAGGACCACAGGAAGCCAGGGTGACGAACCTGGCACATAACCTTAATAATAAGATAGATAAAGATGAAGCAAGAAAAAGAAGGGGCAATGGGATTGAAGATAAGAATATATGGAGGGGAAAAGGAGGAGACACCCATAGAGCACCTCAAGAGCCTTGAAAGATACTATAAGTATTATGAGATAGCAGATGAACACCAAGTGATCATAGCATACCATCATCTAGAGAAACATGCAGAAACATGGTGGAATTCACTAAGTCAGCAACCACGAACATTTCTAGAGTACAAAGAAGCATTAACCAGAGTATTCTGGAATGAAGAAAGACAAGAAAGGGTGTGGGCACAAGTGGCACAACGGGAGTTTCAAGAAGATAATGGAGAAGCATATATACAGTTCTTTAGGCGGCAGGTGGGTACGTTGAGAACTCTAGATGCATGTAAACTATCCAAGGAGCAGATTATAGCGACAGCATGCAGAAAGTTGCCCAGTGGGATTACATGGATGCTAGGAAAAAGGGGAGAAAGATCAGGATGGGCGATTGATAGAGTGTTGAGCCAATTAGAAATAGACACGGAAAGGAGACGGATAGAGGGGCATGAACTAAAAAAAAAGGGGGACACCGATGCGGAGAAGCCAGGGATAAAAAGAGTAGGCAATTTAATATGTTCGTGGGAAGACCGGGTCCCCAAATACGCACGTCAGACTTGTCCCATTATCCTCATAAAGGTGGGTTCAATGGAGGTGGAAGCTCTCATGGACTCGGGCAGTCAGGTATCGGTAGTATCAGAGAAATTATGCCACCAAATTAGAAGGGAACAACCAGAGATACCGACTTTACCACTAAAAACAGTTCACATAGCAATGGCGGACAACCGCAGAGCTAAAGTAGAGCCAAAACAGATATGGATGGATCTAGAAATCAATAGAAAGCGTTATTCACATGTTTTCCTTATAATGAAAGGTTTAGTACATGAGGCCCTGCTGGGATCAGATTTTCTAAATAGATACAAATGTAATCTCGACTATGGGAAGGGTCAAGTCACGTGTGGGGGTGAAGTGGTGCGTTTTCTGACAGAGGGGCCTCAATGGTCGATAGGAATGTTACATGTAGAGGATGATGTTCCTAAAAAACTCAAAGATAAGACTGATAGAATGGAAGTAGAAGGAAAAGCTCAAGATAGCGCCTTACAACAAACGTTGACCAAATATCAACAGGTCTTTTCAGACAAGCCGGGGGTTATTCAAGGGTTCGAGCAGAGGATCAAGATGAGAGATGATCAGACATTCAAAGCTAGATCATACCCCATTCCCCATCAATACCGAAGAGCAGTAAAAGAACAAATAGATCAAATGTTAGAGTGGGGAATTATATCAAAATGCTCATCAGCGTATTGTAACCCGATGGTAGTAGTAAAAAAAAGGACGGATCCGTTAGATTATGTCTTGACGCTCGACAGCTAAATAAAGTGACTGTACTGGACTGTAATGTACCACCTCCTATGCAAGAATTATTACGGAAGTTCCAAGGAAAGAAGATATTTTCGACTTTCGATTTGACGGCCAGTTATTGGCAAATTAAGTTACATCCGGAAGATCGCCAATACACGTCGTTCAGATATGAGGGGCACTCATATCAATTTAACAGGATGCCTTTTGGCTTAATAAACAGCGGAGCAGGCCTACTCAGGTGCTTGGACCAGGTGCTATCCTTGGAGATAAAGGACATGGTTATGATTTACATGGATGACGTGTTGATAGCCTCCACTGATATCAAGGAACATATACGAGAAGTGGGACTATTTCTAGAAGAATGTGAGAAAAAGGGCATAAAAATAAATATCAAAAAGAGCACGCTGTGTCAGAAAGAAGTGGCCTTTCTTGGGCATATAGTGGGAGCCCAGGGACTTAAACCACACCCGGACAAGATTTCGGCTATCCGTGACTTTCCAAAACCGAGATCCAAGAAGCAGGTCCGATCATTCTTGGGTCTGTGTACATTTTATAACCGCTTTCAAGAACGGTTTGCGGAACGGATGGAGCCCTTGGTGAGGCTATTAAAAAAGGGTAACGAGTGGAAGTGGACGGAGGAACAGGACCAAGCTTTCCAAAGAGTGAAGACTGGGTTCTTGGGACATGTTATGTTGGCCTTTCCTGACTTTTCAAAGCCGTTCATAGTACAGACAGATAGCAGCGGATATGGTCTCGGAGTAACCTTGGCTCAAGAACAGGAAGATGGGAGGATGGGTATGCTATATTTCTTGAGCAGGCTGCTCAAAGGCTCTGAGATACATTATACGACCACTGAGAAAGAGGCGTTGGCCATTGTTTGGGCCTTTCAGAAGTTTCGAACGTTATTACTGGGCTCAGAGGTCATCGTGATTACTGACCACAAGAGTCTGGAGTTTATCAACCATAGCTACCTCACAAATAGCCGATTAGTACGGTGGAGCCTATACCTCCAAGAATACAACTATATGGTGAGATATTGCAAAGGGTCTGACAATGTGGTGGCTGATACTCTGAGTCGCAATCCAGTGGACAATCAATCATACCATCTGAATACTGAGAATTTGTACATAGCAAACATAGGGTTAAGGATGGATGAGGATCTCGAAAGCGATCTGCGGCGCCTGGAATACCTGCAGAGAGAAGACCGCCAACTTCAGCCGGTCATCGACCAATTGGAGGGTAAAGAAGCCAAACTGAGTGGGGTTTGGGGCAGGCAGACTATTCAAAAGTTTAGATTGGAATGAGGTGTACTACAATACAGAGTGAAGGAAAATCCAGCTGAATGGAGGGCAGTCATCCCGTGGCACATGAGGACGGCAGTGGTGGCACACCTGCACCGCCGGTCGGGCCACTATGGGATCATGAAGACTGAAGGATGGATCCGAAGGTGGTTTTACTTGCCGGGCATGCGTGGCAAGATCGCGGCGGTCATTGGGCAGTGCGAAATTTGCCAGAGAGTTAAGCCCGCAAACAAGAAATATGCAGCTCCGATGTTATCCGTGATTCCCAGAGGACCTAAGGAAATTGTTGCAGTCGATTATTATGGCCCACTACCGGCCTTTAATAAAAAGAAGTACCTCCTGGTCGTTTATGATTTGTTCTCTAAATTGGTGTCTGCATACCCCCTTGCTCAAGCCAACACGAGAAATACGATCCGCGTCCTGGAAAAGGAACATATTCCATCCGTGGGAAAACCTCAAATGATCATATCAGATCATGGAACCCCATTCGTTTCGAGGGAGTGGGCGAAATGGACTGAACGTTTGAAGATCGGTCATGTGTTGACTTCAATCCGTAACCCTCAGTCAAACCCCTGCGAAAGAATGATGCGAGAATTGGGTAGGTTGTTCCGTACGTATATCCAAACCGACCATAGAAGATGGGTCAAACACCTGCCCGACATTTTAAATTATATGAATTGGGCGGTGAACGAATCTACCGGCTTCACTCCGATACATTTGCATTTTGGTAGACACGCACCTGCGTTGCTCCAGACTGATCTTATCAGAGAAGAGAACCCCATTGATCTAGATAAGGATAGACAGCAGGCATACCAGCTGATGCTTCACAGGAGTAGACAACGCAAGGAGAGTTCCAAAAGTTCATCACACTCCTTTAAAGTGGGAGACCAGGTGATGGTGAAGGCGCCTCATGTAAGCGAACCTGGGAAGTTTGTTTGCAAAAAATTTTGTAATTTATATGAGGGTCCATTTGCGATAGTGAAAGGTCTGGGAAAACATGCTTTTTGGGTGGACACTGGCCAGGGGATAAAAGGGTCATATAACGCACGGTCTCTCAAGCCTTTCGTAAACCCGAAAGAAATAAAGTAAAGGAGAAGAGTCGTTTAAGAAGCCGTTCAAATACAAAGAAGGTATTTGAAGGCTATCGCACCAGGGGGTATGTAACAAACGGGTTCGAATACACGCATATGTAAAATATGACATAATTGATAGTGTTAATGTAGGGACCATGTATAAACAAATAAATAAAAGAATATATGTAAACGGTCATTCGAACCCGGTTACAAATAATGTAGATATAGCGTATGTGTGAGTATAAAAATACGTAGTTAGTATCGGAGGGGTTGCGATCACTTATATATGTAGAGCTGTATAAAGCGCAATTAATTAGTCTTAGATAGATTTTATTCACATAGTTTTTTTTTGAGTTTATTAATAATTTTGGTAACACGTGTTTTCTTTTGTTGAGTCACCTTGTGAACATGTGAGAACTGAAATAGGATGAGTGAATTGCTGTAGGCAGTTTGGTAATAACTGGCGCCGGGAAGGCGGAAACTGGTCTGTGGATATAGTTTTTTTTTGTGTTGAAGAACAATGGAAGGACTGGTCAGCGGCATAGGAATATGCAGAAAGATTTTGAAAAGTTAAAGGTGAATACAAAAGAACTTTTTTTTTTTGTCTTGCGCTCGAGTGGAGAAAAGAAGAAAAAAAAAGGGAGAAGCGGCTTGAATCCTAACAAGGAGGACGCAAAGATTTTTCTTAAGAAGTTTTAATATTTTTTTGTCAGAAAATGTCGGGGTAATTGGATTGTGCGCTAGTCGTTACTCGACTCCGGGGATACTCGTCATGAATTCACCTGACCGGACTTGCGAACTGTCATAATAAATCAAGAGATTTTGTTCCATCGAGGAAATGTGACCAAAATCGTTCGAGATTTAGACCTTTGCGAAAGAGTACACCAACTACTCCACCTCTGAAACCTGTCGCCGGACCTAACGACCATTGGAACTGTTTGCCTTCCGTGAGATCCACCAGATTAAGTTCGTGGCCAGACGTCAATACAGACTTGTTTAATCGCGTGAGTCCAGGTAAAGTGACATGTCACCAACTATTTTCAGTATATGTATCTCAATAAAGAATTCGTGTTACCTCGTTTAATTGCTATATTAAAATTTTATCTTTAAAGTTAGATATAGGACTATATTAATCATACCGCTCACATATATATGTATTTGCATTATTTGGTGTGTGGATGAATGAGTGTGATATATGTGTGTGTATGATAATGGATGGCCTGAGTGTTTGCATAGCAATCATATATGTAGGTTCGAATGAGATTTATTGGGAGTGTATATGATCAAGTAGAATAAATCCCATCAGACCCGGGTTAGATTAAGGATTTCGAGCTTTAAGCTATCGCAAAATAAATATATGCGTAGGACAGTGTTGGTTAATTTATAGCCTTGTTCTCTAGATAGACAGATGTCCCCAACCTTGAGATTGAGCTAGTTTGGTGCATCACCACATCAGATAGATATCAGAACCTATATATATGTTTTCGAGGAGGTAATTCCTACCTACTGGTAAGATTGGCACGTGAGTTGGGTTCAAACCATGCTCATAAATACCTCTCGTCGAAGCTTCGGGTGAGAGTCCATAATGGAGGAATATAGATATGTCGGTGGGTGTTATAGTATATATGCATTAATGAAGTAAAATTTAATAATTTAATTACAATTAATAAAAATTATAACCATGCATTTTCAGTCTGATTCTCCATTCTCCTGACTTTTAATGGTTATATATTTATCAGGACTGTTTCAGTCTATGCACTTCAATAATTACATAATTAGATATTTTTTAATCTTTTGTTATTGACATTAAAGTTTTTATCAATTTTCTATATTCGTTTTAGTTTTATTTTTCAATCATGTTGGTGTACACATCCAGTTTTATTTTAACTGTTTTGAAAATATGACTATGCTCATTTTACTGATCTAAAAAACTGACATTTTTGTACTATTTTGCTTATTTTTATTGTAAAAATAGTTATGCTGTCTAATTCTTGTTATGATATTTGTCTTGAGATCTCCATAATATATAGTTAAACATCTCAGGCCTTTGTGTTTAACTGTATATACAATCTATGCAAGTTCTTTTTTTTATTTTTGTGACTGATCGGCCTATTTAAATTAATAGATATCTTAGTATCTATGTTAAACTCCTGATTGCAATTTGTAAAAAATATCTGTTGCTATGTGAGAGAGATATGCACTGAGATCCATAGTCTGGTTGTGGTGGGTTTTTTTTTTCAATTTTTTAATTTATAATTAAAGTTTTTAAATAATTAATTAAAATAGGTATTTTTATTATATTCAATTTTAACTAATTCAAGTACATAAATTTAGGTATTCCAATTATTATTAGCTTAAAATGTATGTAAATGATGGTTTTAATTTTAAAGTCTTTGAAATCAAATAGTTACGAGTTTTGGGAATCTGAGATTGGGGTTGTGTAGAACTTTTAATTTAATTTGGATAATGATTTTGTAATCCAAATTATTTTTGTTTCAGTTTTCTTAATAGTAGAGTGTGGGAAAGGGGTTATTTGTTCTTATTATGGAACAGATTACTCAAACTAATGTCTTGTTATGCAACTAAATTAATATTTTATGCATTTTTTAATAATATTTATATTTCATATGGTATTTATAAATCCAAACATGTTTAACACTTAAGTAATGTAAATATGTTATTATATAATTTAATATGTCAAGCACATAGTTCTTCTTTTCAAAATAGTTCATAAATATCCAATATAGAAATAAAACAAACTAACTCCTTCTTTTTAAAACTTGTTTTTTATATGACTATTAGAAAAGGGGAGTGAGATAAGGTAAATTTTTGGTTATGAGTATATTTTGTAATTTTTTATTTTGTTTATTTTATATTTTTTCTTTTGTTGGAATATGTGTTATTTGTTATATATATTATTTTATTTTATTTTAGTGTGCCTTGAAACGTTGGATTTTTTTTTTGTTCATGTTTATAGTCATATAAAAAACAAGTTTTAAAAAGGAGTTAGTTTGTTTTATTTCTATATGTTATTATAACTATGAAATGAATATACTTTATTTTAGGTTGGAAGAGTAATATTCAAGAAGAAATTTGTGTAAAGAAAAATGAAAACAATGAATTTTTGTATAAAAGATGGACTTAAATCTTAAATATTGTATCTTGTATTCACTGTAAAGTATAAAAAATAAAAAGTTGCTTAGATAAAGTAATGTTTTGTTTAAAGAATAAAAATAAATTATAATGGTTTTATAAAATAATAATAAAAAGTTATGCAATATTATAAAATCATAATATTATATATCAATATCGTTTTCTTGGATTTTTTTTTTTAGAAATAAAAGATTTATTTTAAAAAATTTTAAATGAATAGTATATTTAATGCTTTAAAAAATTTGCAATTGTTTTATATTTTTGGCAAATAGAATTATATAACTATTTATATGCCTTCTAGAATATTATCTCAATTCTTCGACTGGTTTTTAATTTTTAAAAATGGTTTGGAAAGTAATGTGTTTAACCTATCTCTATAAAAAAACACAACAACAAATAAACCATTTAGAAATATTAATTACAATCAAGTCAAAACAAAATTTTGTTATGTAAATAATGGGAATTTTTTTTTTAAATAAATGTTGAAATTATTCAAACGGAAGTCAATCTCCGAAACTGCACTATTTCTTAAATAAATATTGTACTTTCAAGCCAATTTTAAATATTGTTATAAGCAAATCAAAATTATAGCATAAATGTTAATAGTTCTGGTAAAACTGACTTATAGCTACCTGAACCATTCACCCTCTATTTTTAAAAAACTTAACTACTTTTTTAAAAACTTAACTACTTTTTCCCCTCTAATAACTGTATCCAAATTTAATAAGTGTATGTAACTATATCTAAGTGTAAATGTTAATAAAAAAAAAAAGAAAAAAAATACTTACATTTACATGCGTATTTTTCACTTATAGCAGTCTTTGAAATGATGTATATTAACTCTAAATCTTTTTACATAAAGAAGAATAAATAACAAAAATATGAACTTACATTTTTAGGAGTAGTTGGAAGCCACACAAACAAGGAAATGCACGAAAAGGTCATCGTGTGCATGAAGATTTCTAAAAGAAAATTCCTGCAGGTAGGATGAGAACAAAGGTCTGCTTGTCCCAAATTGGTATTTTAGCTTACGCTTTGCTCTCATCCACAGATTTTCAACATTATTGGTGTGTATAACCTCGTCATCCGGGTCAACAAAGTTGTGTTGATGGACGACAACAAAGTGGAGATAGACACCATTCGAAAGACCGCTAATATTGTTATACGCACGCCATCCGTTGCTGATAATATGGTTTCCAGGCAAAATGTGTTGCTGGATCAGTGCTTCCAGGGTGTCAGCTGATCTGTCTGCGATTTCAGATAGGAAACACTTTTTCAAGCCTCTTTATATTCCACTGAACACCCAACGGCCTTCTCTGAAGGCCCCTCTGTTGTATTTCCGATGGAAGAAATACGACTCGTCAATTTCAACTATCTGTGGTTCGCCGTTGGCATCAAATCTAGCGAGAAGTGGTGGATTTCTGGAGAAATATGTAGCACATTCTTCCCAGCAAAAATTACACCAATCTATGATCACTCGTTCGCTGACCTCCGTCTCGCGAACGATCATTTTAATAGGCGCATTATACGACCAGCAAAATGCTATGTGAACAATGGTGTTCAAACACAGATGGCTGTGGAAAAAAAAATGAGCCACTTCTTACTGCTGTACATTGTTGGCACATTTTGCATTTCCATCTGACACCATCTATGCTGGCTGAATATTTTACCAGCGAACATTGAATGTTACAACGCAGACAGACCATGCTGTTCTTTAGCAGATGCCTCCTGGCCAGCCACTTCATGGTCAATTCCACAGTTTGCAACTGCTCTATCAGACGACGAGTATTCCAACTTTCTGCCAGAACATCTGAAACATTCATAATTTCATTTGGAGGCACTATTGTTGTGATAGCCACTCTAGTTGCCATTATTTATAAAAAAAACTGAATTCCACGTGGCAAAGTGAAAGTAGTTCAGAATTTGTCACGTGACAAAAGTACAGTAGTTCATAATTTTTACAGCAGGGACTTAGACTAAATAGAGCCTAAAAAAGTAAGTTTTCTTACATCCATTTTATTTATTAATCTTCGTGTAAAAAGTACATTTATAGTTAGATATACTTTATTTATAGTTATATATACAGTAAAGACCGCTAGATGTACATTCCAAGTGAAAAGTATGCATAAAAATGTAAGTTTTATTCCTTTTTTATTTATTAATATTTCCATTTAGACAGAGCTTATTTCTTGTTAGATAAACTGATTGAAGTTGGATCTTTCTAATTGTGTCTATCTCCACTCTATTTATAGTTAATTTATTTACAGTTATATATACAGCGAAGACTGCTATAAGTGAAAAATACGCACGTAAATGTAAGTTTTTTTTTCTTTTTTTTTTTATTAACATTTACACTTAGATATAGTTACATACACTTATTAAATTTGGATACAGTTATTAGAGGGGAAAAAGTAGTTAAGTTTTTTAAAAAGTAGTTAAGTTTTTTAAAAATAGAGGGCGAATGGTTCGGGTAGCTATAAGTCAGTTTTACCATAGTTCTTTTTTCTCTCATCTAAATATATTACTCTTTTGCTATATTTAAAAAAAAAAAACAAAGTTCATATAATCGTCAAAGAATGTTTTTAAGATAAATATTTTTTAAAGATTTACTTTTTTAAATTGACTTCAAAATTCTTTTACAATGATAAAATTAACATTCAACTAATCCTCATTTAGAGACTTGTTATTTTATATTGTACTTTTGCTACTCATCATTTTTTCAATAACTGAGTTATCTGCCTACAGTAATTATGTTATGTAGAAAACATTTAAAAGCTGTTTGGAAAAATATACTATGCTATAGATCAGGGGTGCCCAACCCATAGTTCGTGAGTCACATGTGGCTCACACAACCATTTAATGTGGCTCGCATTGCACTCTTCAAATTGATAAAATATTTTATATATCTTGATGCCACATGCACACACTAAAAAATAAACATTTTTACAATACAAATGATAATGGGAATGAAACAAATCAGATGATTCATAACAGTGTCCAATGAAAGAAGTGTATTTGAAATACACGAATTTCATTGGTTTCATTTTCCATTCTCGAATTGTGCAGTCAACACGCTACTTTACAGCGCTACCGTCAATTGTTTGCTATAGTTTGCATGAAACACAAGAGACACGACAGTGAACACAGAACAAATTTTGAAGTTGTTAGCGAAGTAAGTATTTCGTGTCTCACACTGGCATAAAAAATAGTCGCTTCTTCTAAATTTTGTAATTCTATCTTTTTTAGCTCCATAATCATGTCAATATATGAGCCGGAAAAAAGAAAAAACGTACCTACAATTACATTTTCAATGACGAGTGGGAAGAGAAATATTTTTTCATAAACTTTAAGAATAAATGTATTTGTTTAATATGCGGATCAACGGTTTCTGTTGGGAAAAAAAGCAACGTTGAATGACATTTTAAAACTCTTCATAATAAATATGATACTGATTATCCTTCAGACAGCAATCTAAGAAAATGTAAAGTGAAAGAACTGAAAAACACATTAGTTGCCCAACAATCAATGTTTACCAAGTCTGCAAATAAAACGAAGGTTGCAACAGTAGCATCATTTAAGATTGCACATATACTTGCAATTCATAAAAAGCCCTTTGATGATGGCAACATAATAAAAGAAGCAATGCTTGCTGCATCGGAGATTTTATTTCAAGAATCCAAAAATAAAAATGAAATTTTGTCAGCTTTTCAGGACATCCAATTATCCAGAAATTCTATCACTCGTAGAGTAGAAGCTATGTCTCAAAATGTCAAAGAACAAGTAAAAACTGATTTACAAAAATGTGTTTTCTTAAGTTTACAATGCGATGAATCAACAGATATCTGCAATGTAGCTCAAGTAAATATTTTTATAAGGATGGTCTTTGATAATTGCTCAGTGAAAGAAGATCTATTATCAGTTTTGCCATTAAAAGGTAATACACGCAGAGTGGACATATATCAAGTTATAAAAAATCATTTAACTGAAATTAAATTTCCACTTCAAAAACTTGTGTCCATAACAACAGATGGAGCACCTGCCATGATTGGTTCTGGTGTTGGTTTCATCACATTTTGTAAGAATGATGCTGAATTTCCAAACTTTTTTACTTACCATTGCATCATACATCAACAGGCATTATGTACAAAAGTTTTATGTTATGAACATACAATGAAAATTGTTTTGAAAATTGTAAATTCCATTTGTGCCAGACCACTTCAGAGTAGATTGTTCAAAATACTGACTGATGAACTTGATGCTGAGTATGGAACTTTGTTGTTACACTCGGAAGTTAGATGGCTTAGTAAGGGAAAAGTTCTACAACGCTTTTTAGATCTTCTTCCGGAAATAAAACAGTTTTTAGAATTCAGAAACGAAATTTATGAAGAACTTGATAATCATAGCTGGTTATCTGATTTAGCGTTTCTTACAGACATAACAACAAAAGTGAACAAACTGAATCTTGAACTTCAGGGTAAAGAAAAAACTATTATTGAATTAATTGGAAGTATCAACGCTTTTAAATCAAAACTAAATTTGTGGATATCCCAAATAGAGGAATGTAACTTTTGCCACTTTACAAATTTGGAAAATTACACAAAGAAATATAAGGACATTGACACAATGAGATATTCAGAAAATCTTGTCGAGCTTAAAAATAATTTCGAAATTAGATTTTCTGATTTTCGTAAAATTCAGCCCATTGCTTCATTCATTTCAAATCCATTTGTTGATACTAATATTTCTGAAATGTCGCAACAAATTGCAAACATGTTAAATAAAAATTCTACTGATCTGAAATGGAAATAATCGATTTTCAATCTGATTTACAATTAAAAACAAGAATATTACAAACAGACTTTTGGGTACTTGTAGGTGAGAAAAAATATCCACTTTTAAAAGAAACTTTTCAAAGGCTAAACTCCTGCTTTGGATCAACTTACCTTTGTGAAAGTGGTTTCTCAACAATGAATTTGTTAAAATCAAAGTTCCGCTCCAGGATAACAAATGAACATCTGAATGACTGCATGAATTTAGCCATAACATCATATATACCAGAATACAATAAACTCGCAGGTGATATGCAGTGTCAGGTTTCACATTAAATAAAATAATTAAAATATACTTACGTATGTTACCACATTTTTAATAAATAAATATAAATAAAATGTATTTACATTTTTTTTCTTTTTAGCATATTACACCAGTTTTTTTTTTTTTTTAATTTGTGAATTATGTTTATAAATGTAATATGAAAAATGCAATATATAATTGTGGCTCCCCAAATTTTTTTAAATTCTCAACTGGCTCCCGTCAAGTTAAAGGTTGGGCATCACTGCTATAGATAATAGCATGAAAAGCTGAAACCTCTGACAGATGCACCTTAAAAATGCTTATATGACAGCCAATCAGATGTAATAATGACTGCATCTGTCAAAGTTTTCAGCTTTTCACGTTATTATTATATAATCTGCTGGGGCTTAATAAATAAATATTTATACATATGTTATAGATAATAATTGATCATTATATAAAGAATAAAATTATTTTATAATAAACTGCTTAAATGGCATGACATTGTATTTGATATTCAAAATGCAAATTTTAGGTTGAGTTGAACTTCCATTAAATTTTAAAAAAAAAACCTGCTTTGTTTGCCTTTTTCAACTGGATATTGATCTAGGGATATTCATCACATGACTTTGATATTTTACTATATCAGGTAGTATCCATATCCATAATAGCAAGTGTACATATGTAGCTAAGAAACTACTATTACTGATAAAAAAAATCAGAATTTGCTGACAAGAAAAAGCTGTACATAAAAATACAATTTTATGTTTATATACAAAGTTATATTATTTTGATAATAATCAAAATTACTCCAAATTCACAACTCAACTAGTTAAAAAATATAAACTCTAAATCATTACCAATGGTTTCACTGCTACAAGCAGACTTCTCAAGTGTAAAGAACTACAAAATAACATATTTAAACTACACATTACCCACAATTCCACTTCCCATCCACCCTTAATATTAAAAGAACTTTTAAAGGTATATATAGGTCAGATTAGTTTGAGCTTAAATAAAAAAAATAAAGATACACAAAAGTAAGGTTAGAAATTAATATCTTAATTCTGTCTTATATATCCATGTAAAAGGTACAGGCCACACTATTAATTCTGATTAAACTAAGGTTGTCTTCTTTGAGATAAATGAAATAAAATAAATTAAAGAATCTTTATTATTAAAAATTTATAATTCTGAATCAATTAATTTATTTAAAAGTTTATTTAATAATAAGGGTGGATGGGAAGTGGAATTGTGGGTAATGTGTAGTCTAAATATGTTGCTATTTTATAGTTCATTACACTTGAGAAGTCTGCTTGTAACACCAAAACCATTGGTAGTGACATAGAGTTTATATTTTTTGATTAGTCTGGTTGAATTGTGAATTTGGAGTAATTTTGATTATTTATTGACTACTTTAGCTTTATGCTTTTAATGTTTATATTTTGGTAATGTATTATTAAAATTGTATTTAATTGTTGTTTTATAAAACTGATAGATTATATTTAATATTTAAAGAAATATTTTATGTTTGTTAAAAGGGTTTATTGAAAATATTGTTTTAGAAAGTTGTTCTGATATTTGAATTTCAGAATAAGAAGTTTTGTTATGTTTAAAATGCTTTAAAGGTCTTCATTAAAAAAATGAGTTGCTTTTTTTTTTTTTGCAAATTAATCTAAGCATTTTTTAGAATTGATAAATTAAAATATATGCATAAAACATTGCATCAAAGCTTTTGTTTCATTAACTATTAAGATATCAAAAATGTTAAAGTATTTTATAAATTAATATTGTTAAAATTGTTATAAAGAAATAAAGATCTTAGACTGTTAATGATTATATTATGCTACCTAAAAATAGACAAGGTATTTTTTATGCTTTATTTGATATTTTCATGCAAAGTGACATTGCATTGAATAAGATAGTTGAATTAAATATATTAACATTAAATATATGAACATTGCATGTAAATATAGAAAAAAATTGTTTTTGTTTTTTTTTGTAAAGTAATGAATAATCTTAAAAGAAACTGTTTTGGTAAATTTTAACATTTATAGATCTGGTACTTTTATTTTTATGTAAGTGAAAGATATTTCAATAAAATAAACAGTAAACTTAATTAATTGATATTTATTATATGAAATATAAAGGTTTTAGCCTTAAGACTATGTGTCTAACTGTGATAGTAGGGACTTCTACAAATCTTAACACAAGATTAATGACTTTAAAAGACAAGAGTGGCCACTATTATCTATGACTTACTTTTTAATTCTATAGGCAAATCTAACGCATTTTGATTTGAAAGTGTGAAGCTCCAATTTCTATATAAGCTAATGTAAGTGAAACATTTCAATTTACAGCAAGTTTGTGTGAAGATCTTAGAAATCTTTTAAGACAATATAAAGTTGTAATTAATCATTTGTTAAGTGCATACTCATTATGTAAGTAATATACATTAAGGCTACAACCTTAAGACTATGCACCTAGATGTGACAGTATGGACCTCTACAATTTTTAACACAAGATTAATGACTTTAAAAGACAAGAGTGGCCATTCTTATCTATGATCTACTTTTTAATTATATAAGCAAATTTAAAGCATTTTGATTTGAGAATGTGAAGCTATTAACTACTTCACTGATTAAGTCCACAATTTCTATATAAGCTAACATACATGGAATCTTTCGATTTACAGTGAGTCAGTGTGAAGCTTTTATAATTAGAAATCTTTTAAGACAATATAAAGTTGAATTTCAAAAATCTTACACAGTTCACTTTTCAGCAAAAGGCTTTTATTATTGATTACAGTTTCGACTGTACCATGCAGACTTCATCAGATCTTATTCACTTAGAATAAGATCTGATGAAGACTGCATGGTACAGTCGAAACTGTAATCAATAATAAAAGTTTTTTTGCTGAAAAGTGAAATTTGTAAGATTTTTGAAATTCAATATTATATATGAAGACAGCAAAAACAGAAGAGGAAGAAAAGAATTTAGAAGGACCTATATAATACAATATAAAGTTGTAATTAATAATTTGTTAAACATATACTCATTATGTGTAAGTAATATATATTAAGGCTATAACCTTACGTCTATGCACCTAGATGTGACAGTAGGGACCTCTACATATCTTAATACAAGATTAACAACTTTAAAAGCTAAGAGCAACCACTCTTATCTACAACCTACTTGATAGAAATTGTAAACTTAATCAGTAAAGTAATTAATTGCTTCACACTCTCAAATCAAAATGCTTTGATTCTCCTATAAATTATAAAGTAGATCATAGATAAGAGTGGTCTCATATATTTTATGTTAATTTGTTTAATTTTATCTATCACAGAGGTGGACATATTTTGTTTTATATATTTTTTTCAAATAGTTTGGTTAGTTGAAGTCTTATATTGATTTTTAAGATGTTGTCACAAATCGTGGAGAAAAAGATAGTGTTAATAGATGGAATGATATTTTTTTTAACAAATTAAATTGAATTTTTAGAATTAAAAAAATGTATTTTATTAAAATAAAATTTAATAAAGAGAGTAGATCAATTTTAAATGTACACCTACAAAAGCAAGATATCTATATTAATTTAATAATTAACTGTTCTGTGTAGTTTAAAAGCTTAGTAAAATGAATAGACTAAAAGTTTATGATTTTAAAAACTATTATTATTTTTAGTAATTGTAAAAAAATAAAAATAAATGCCATTAGGGTGAAAAATATTAGTTTCCTAGTAGTTAATCTATGCAATTATTTTAGAATAATTGATTTATTCACAGAGACAAAACTCTTCATATAGTAGTGCCACTCAGTGTAAGCCAGAGTAATCAATGAATGCAGGAAGGTTTGTGCATAAAATTCCTATCTAGTGACTACTCATCCAACATCCCCAGACTAGTTTCTATCTTGTGGCTTTTAGCAGTGAGCTACTGTATGGAGAGTTTTGCCTCTGTGAAAACAGTTGTATATGCATAAAGAATGGTGATCATGTGATAATTAGTTTATTTAAATAATATTACAAGATTCAACATTAAGTTAATTTTTAATCAAAAATAACTACAAAATGTATTAATTTTTTTCCTGAATATGTTTAGGTCTAGATCTCGACATGATATTTTTGAAAGTTGTCCATGAATGATATGCTTACAAAAATAAATCTGTACTTATTGTAAAAATTTTATCTACATTCAGTTTGGTAAAGCCTTATATCCTGTTACACTATCTATGTTCAGAGATATGCGAACGAAAGAAGCATAAACAATGTCATTATGATAAAACTTTTAAATTGCTGGCAGTTTTGTGAATGTATTAGGCTATAATTCTACATTCTTTATTGGTATTTATATAATTTTTTCCATTTGCCAATATTACAATATAAAATTTTACTTTTCCATTCTTTCTTTTCATATTTGTTTTGCTGTAAAATACTGTCATCAATGTATGTAGCTTTATTTATAATATGTATATAAAAATATATAAAAGCTTAAAAAAAAAAACAATTATAAATTCTCTTTATTATTAATATATCTGGAAACATAATGAATGAAAATATTTGTAGAAACAAAAATTGAATGAAATACTGTGGTGCCACCTATTATGCAGTGTCTAATTATGTGACTTCAGTTGTATACTATCCCAAAAATGTAAATGAACAGCCAAAATATCCATTAATATTCGTTAATTTTACGATATTCAAACAGCTTTTTTTTCTGCCTTTGATAGCCATATGCAATCATCTTAATAAACAACAAAAGTAAAATTTATAAATAAATTTTGCAATATGCTAGTAAGCATTTTTCCAATTCAGAAGTCCATAAATGTTTAAATATAATAATAATAAATTTCTTTGAATTATGTTAAAAATACAAATTTTATTCTTCTTTTATTATCTTTTCCAAATTCAACATACAGTATTTTCCAAAGCGTAAGCTTGTGGTTAAAACCTGTAGAGGTCCCTACCTTCACATTTTCATGCACATATTCTTAAGGTTTACAGCTTTGCTAACAATACCACTATTATATTTCTATAACAGAAAAAAAGTTTTATATATATAAAGAATATCGCACGGAACATTCTATTGTAATCAATGTTTGTGTCAACAAAATATGAGCTATTATATATGCACACACATATTTGAATGCAAGCAAGGCTTGGAAAAAATATAGTGTAATTTGCGACTTCACTATATTTCTATTTTAGTTTTTTTAAAATAATGTTTATGAGCCTAAAAAAATTTCTTAAAAAAAATATATCTTATCAATAGTCTCTAGACATTGTAAACAAAAGCAAGAAAAAAAAAAAGTTTAGGACAGAAGATTATAAATAAAAATAATGGTATTCATTGAAGAATTAAAAATAATTTAAAAAGTATTGTTTGATAAGATAATAGTTAAACACCAAAAAATCTTTAAAAAGATTACATATAATTAGTAAATAAAAATATTAAATTCTTAAGTAGATACTCCACTTAAGAAGAATAGATGAGATAAAAAAAATACTGTAATGTTAACAAAGAAAAATAGTCACGAATAAGAAATTCTGAATAAACATCACATGACCACCTCTTCTAAAGCTTGTGTATAACTGTTGTTAAAACAGGCAAAACTCACTATATATATTGCCTCACACAACAAGCTAGAGTAATAAATGGATGCCAGAAGACTTGTGCATAAAATCCCCATCTAGTGCCTACTCATCCAATATCCCTAGACTAGTTTCTGGCTTGTGGCCTTTGTTAGTGAGGAGCCTTGGATCTGAGAGCACTGCACCTATGATGAAGGCCACAAGCTAGAAACTAGTCTGGGGATATTGGATGAGTAGACACTAGATGGGGATTTTATGCACAAGCCTTCTGGCATGCATTGATTACTCTAGCTTGTTGTGTGTGGTAATATATATAGTGAGTTTTGCCTGTTTTAAATTCTGAATAAACTAAAGTTCAGCTCTCATCCTCCTTTGCTTAGATGTAACTGATGATGATTATGGTACATATAATCAATCATGATACATATAATCATATAGTGTTTAGGTATACTGTAAATTAATAAAAATATTTTAATTCACCTAATCTATTTCAGCAAATGTACATATAGCTATAAGCAGTATATAATAAAATATACAATCTGTTGCTGTTCAATCAATACTTTCTTTAAAAAATATTGAATCTGTAATGTTGGTATAAATGAGCTTTAATTGAACATGAAATTCCATTTATATTTTAAAAGTATAAATGATTCAATATTTGATTAA
The DNA here is from genome assembly GCA_028023455.1 of Epiperipatus broadwayi. Classification (NCBI taxonomy): domain Eukaryota; kingdom Metazoa; phylum Onychophora; class Udeonychophora; order Euonychophora; family Peripatidae; genus Epiperipatus; species Epiperipatus broadwayi. The sequence goes on along the minus strand of JAQFVV010006258.1, from coordinate 4,697,976 downwards.
AGCATTGAATCATCAAGGTATAGATCCAGGATATTGTCATATTTTAAAGGATATTTATAAAAATTCAACAACAACAATTAGATTACATAATGATACTAGGAATGTCACTATTGAGAAGGGTGTAAGATAAGGTGACTCCATATCTCCAAAACTTTTTACAGCAGTGCTGCAAGAAGTATTTTGTGGATTAAATTTGGGAATCTAAAGGAGTGAAAGTAAATGGAGATTATTTAAGTCATTTAGATTTTGCAGATAATGTAGTTGTTTTTGCAAATAATGCTTTAGAGATGCAGGAAATGTTGCAGGAGTTATCAGATAAAAGTAAGACTAAAGATAAATGATAAAAAGACTAAAGTAATGTTCAATGGATTTTATCAAAATATGAAAATAAAGATTGATTAAGATGAGTTAGAAAAAGTTAACAGCTACAAATATGGTGGTCAGATTATTAATATAGATGGAAACATAATGGATGAAATTAATCATAGAATTAAACTTGGTTGGAGTGCTTTTGATAGAAATAACTTCATACTAAAATGAAATATGCCTATGTGTTTGAAAAGGAAGGTTTTTAATAAATGTGTTTTATCAGTTCTTACTTATGGATCTGAGACTTAAACAGAGACTTCGGACCACCCAAAGAAGTATGGAGAGATGCATGTTATAAGTAACAAGAAAAGATCAAAAATACAATGTATGGGTAAGAGAACAAACAGGTGTTACTGACCTCATTGAAAAAATTAAAAGACTTAATTATAAGTATGCGACTTTTTTTTCGCATTAAATAGTGAAGCTATAATTTTATTCTAATTTATAATAGCTTTGCTTAGAGCTTTTGAGATTTCATGTTTGAATCTCATACTCATAGCTTTGTAACTAACGATTGTTATGATTATGCAAATGCGTTTGAATTTTTAATTAGTCCATTGTTTAGAGAGAGCAAAACATGTCTCTCTTCTATTAATGGCATTGATGTCATTTGCTATATAGAAAGCTTCTTTAACTTTTCTTTTGGCGTCATTTTTTTCTGTACAAATTATTTGGGCAGAACGAGGTTCAATTACATGGCCTGTAGCTGCTTGGTGGTCCCAGAATACTGAAGATCCTTCATTTTTATTTTTGACCCTATTGTAGACATATCTACGTTGATAAATTCTTGTGTTCAGGTTAACCCGAGTCTCACCATAATATGATGCTTGGCAGCCTAATTGAGGGCATGCCATTTTATAGACCACATGTATTTAAACCTAGTTCTGCCCAAATAATTTGTACAGAAAAAAATGATGCCAAAAGAAAAGTTAAAGAAGCTTTCTATATAGCAAATGACATCAATGCCATTAATAGAAGAGAGGCATGTTTTGCTCTCTCTAAACAATGGACTAATTAAAAATTCAAATGCATTTGCATAATCATAACAATCATTAGTTACAAAGCTATGAGTATGAGATTCAAACATGAAATCTCGAAAGCGCTAAGCAAAGCTATTATAAATTAGAGTAAAATTATAGCTTCACTATTTAATGCGAAAAAAAGAAAGTCGCATATTTATAATTACAATTTTACTAGTGAAGGGAAAAATAATTTATTAAAAGACTTAAATGGAGTTGGGCTTGACATATTTCTAGAAGAGATGATAATAGATGGACAATTGAAATCTTAACCTGGATTCCCAGAGATTGTAAAAGACCCAGAAAGAGACCACATGTGAAATGAATGGATAAAATAAAAACGTGCAGGGATGATGTGGAGAAGAGAAGCTAAAGATAGGAGATGGTTTGAACTTGGAGAGACATCCTGCAGTGGATTGATAATGGTTGATGATGATGATTTGATATAATAAGGGGATAAAATTAGTCTATATTTTATTTTTCTCATTATTTACAGCAATTACTTTAAAAAATCATATTGTATTATTAGATATACATCTAGATAAACAGTTATTAGAAAAATTATAGTTACACATATTTATAACAAAAGGTATAATAATTCAAATTAAGTTACTATAACAGTTGTAAAATAAACAAACAAACAAAAAAAACATTCAAACAAATGTTGTAGTATAACGACTTTGGGGCAATCTCTTAAATTATTAAAATAATATCTGTTGGATTTAAAAGTAAAAATTTATAAAATAGTGACAAAGTAAATTAGGAAAACAAGTGGAGATAAAACAGATATATAAAAATCAAGTTATTTAAAAATATATACATATATATGTTTTAGATAGATTGAATAAAGATTATATTCATAATTAAATAAAAACAAAAATGATAAATAAAAGATTAAACTAATGGATTAAAACACTGTTACATGTACTTTGAAATATGACTATTACAGATGGTAAAAATTATTGATAATGTTGTATCCCCATTATTATGTTGATAAAAAAAAAGTTCTTTAAATGTTTCATTGAAAGACAAATATCTGTTCAGCACTTTTCAGCAATGTAAGGATGAAAGAGAATCCATTACTGACCATAGTGGTTAGTTATTACATAGTCAGCATTTTCTTTTTAACTAAAAATAGTTAGATAGATTGGCCAGTATTATATAACTAGATAATACTTGAAAAAATTGCTTTCTGTATAAAAATCCTAGTCGCCTTAGAAATTGAAAAAAATTCAAATTCTATTCAAATATAAATTAAAGGAATGACAGGTGATTATGCTAAAAAAATTTATGTATCTTATATAAATGCAGTTTTTTGTTATACATATATATATATATATGTGTGTGTGTGCGCACAAGTACATGTGTTAGTGTGTAATGACTTAATTTTTAACTAGGATCGCAATTCCCAATTGGATTCTGAAATATCTCAGGATACCACAAACATTTTTAAAGAATATTACAATATGCAAAAATAAAAAATAAATAATATCAAATTTTGAGATAAATACAAGTACATTTGATACAACAAAACTTATATTGCCACTAGTGTTCTAAGTATGCAACAAAAATTTTCCATTTCATATTTGGTGCAGTGATATGACATAAAAAAGATAGAATTCAAATATGTGATTGATAAATCATTATCATGATCAAGATATGTTTTGTAATGGATGTTTTAAAACAAATTGTTATTGAAATAAAATCAACACTACATTGTTATGACCTTCCAGTTTCTATTGATGGTTGTTTGGATTAGTGTGCGAGTTAAATTTTTGTGATGCAGTTTGACCTACATTTATAAATTGTATTCTAAACAGTTTCTTAATATTCCTGTTTAGATATGCATCTGTTGTATGCTTAAAAGAATTTTAAAAATGTGGAAGTTCATAAAAAGATATGGGAAGAAGGTGAATCTGCAAAGATATGAAATAAAATTAGTGATAATAACTTGTGTGACAAGTATTTCTGAATCTACATCTTTGACTTAAAAATGTTTGAATTTATGATTGCAAGTATTTGTTAATTGGTTTTATGTGATGAGGTGATTCTGATTGGCCTTTTCCACTGTATCTTCTCTGTGGAAAAAAAAAACTTGTTAACACAGCAATGGTCCCAAGAAGGGTGCTTTACAAATAATCATAGTCACTTATTGTACAAATTATTAAGTCACAAATATAACAAAGCTAAGTTTTTTAAAAAGAAGGTAATTCAGTGAGAAGGTAAGCTATTTAGTAGCAGAGCTAGTTGCCCAAAAGAAGAAAAGCCACACCACTGTTGAAAGCATTAGAATGCTTGCATGTAAAATAATTGTAATTACTACATTAGGCAAATAAATTCTGTGCAAAGGAGAGAAGGTATCTTTATTTGACAACACCATTAATAAATGTATACATGATAGTTTGGAGAATATTTAAAAAATGAACTATCTGAAATGTTGAAAAAAAAAATCAGTCTTCAGATGGATGAATCGATTGACATAGTAAATAAATGACATGTTATTGCTTTTGTTAGATTTATTAATGAAGGAAAAATAACTGAAAATTTTTTATGCTGCAAGAAGCTTTTAGATACAATAAAAAGTCAAGACGTTTTCAACACTTTGTCCATTTATCCTTAAAAGGAAAGAATTATTACTTAAATGCTACATTGGAATTTTCACAGACAGTATCCATTCCATGACCGCTAAAATAAAGGAATTTGTTCGGTATTTAAAAAATGTAAAGGTGATTACTAATCACTGCTTTTTTCACTTGCAGGACCCTCATTTTGAAGACCATTGGAGAACATTTAAATAAGAATCTTAATGATACCAAGTTTACTGCACATTTTATTAAACAACACCAACTGTCATCATGTTTATGTACCAAGTTATGTGAATGCATGAAGATCATATAATCATTTTGTAGCATAGTGATATTGAATGACTCTCAAGAGGTAAAGTTTTGACCAAAGGAACAACTGTGTCAATATTTCAAAGAATATGGCAAAGCACATGTTGCTTTCTGTTTTGACAATGATATAAAGTTCCATAAATTAGCATATTAGTTGATATTTATCAGCATTAAAAAATTGAACTCAAGCATGAAGGAAAATAAAGAAAATATTCTAATTTGCACTGATAAAATATTTGCTTTTAAAACCAATCTTGTACGGAAGAACCACATCACCAAAGATAATTTTGATATGTTTTTTGATCTTTTTGGACAAACTTCTGAGATAAATCAACACACAATATATTCAAAATCATTTGAAAACTCTAGAAGTACAACTGTGCAAATATTTTACTTCTTTAACAACATTTTCATATCACTGGATCAGGAACCCGTTTTTTGAAATAGTTCTGATGACAGAAAATCTGAATTTGCAAGAAGATTTAACTTAACTGCAGTGTGACTATACAGGATAAAATTCATGGGAACATCTCTTGATCAGTTATGGAATATGATAAAAGAAGATCCTCACATTTGAAAAAGGCACTCAATATATTACTACAGTTCTCTACATCTTACATGTATGTATGAATATTCTTTTTGCATAATGATGTTGAAGAGCAAAGATAGAAATTGCCTTTTTGTCTTAAAAATGAACTTTGTAAGTGTTTATCCAAAATTAGACCAAGATGAAAACAACCATGGTATTACTTTAAAAATGCTATAACAATATAAGCTTTCATTAATTTTATATTTATAAAATATTAAACTGTATTAATAATAAGATTGCTTTTCCATATTATTTTTTAAAGAAACTATATTATTTTTTTTAAATTTTGGATCTGAACATAACACCATTAAAACTAACTCTTTTAAATTTAATTAGTTTAAATTCATTTTCACATCACTAATTAAAGAATCAACAGAAACTTAAGGGCAATAAACTATTATGTCTCCTATAACTAATAATTAGAAAGTAATAATCTTTTTTTAAAAATATCCCATGATTTCCTCAAGGGTTCCATGAGAAATGAAGAGCGATGTCAAGGGACTGTCATATTCAAAATCTTGGGAAACACTAAACTAAGATTTACTACAAAATAAATTATTTGCACACCATTTATTGATTGGAAAAATGACTGTTTAACTAAGAAATTACAAGCATTTATCCTGTATTTATATCATTTTTTTCTATGATAGTAACTAGAATAATGTACATTTTTAATACATCCATTTAGAAATAAAATATTCTGTGCAGAGAAAAAAAAAAAGTTAATGAAACTTAATTGGAGTGAGCTGTTGGGATTTGTGTTTTTAAACATATATTTTTTTTTAAATATGTCTTTGGATTTATTATTTACAACAGAGAATATTTTTAATGTTTTTTTTCTGCCTTATTAAATAACTCAGTGTAAGGTCAATGTTGGAAAATAGAAATAAGTGAAAACAAAAAGAATTAGAAAAAAAATACTTGCTTATTAAAAGTAGTATTACAACAACAGCTAAATAGGAATAAGCTATATTTTGTTACAGACAGTAAATTAATGTCTATTTAAATGTTCAAATGATATGGCATGTAAAAAAGTTTTATAATGAGAGGTTATAAATGGATTCTATTTGGTAGTGTTATTTTGAACTGAGAACTCAAAAAATAAAGTTTAGGAAATTATAATTCTTTAAATTGAAGATCTTTTTTTGTATTAAGTATATGTGGGTTAAGGTTACATATATATATAATGAAATGATATACTCATTAAAAATGATTATACCCACAAATCATTTCACAACTGTCAAAGAAAGGATGTAATAAAGCATAGGGTATGCATTCTTCTAAGACAAACTAGGCAAAGCAGGAGAAAGTTAAGGTTATTTAAATACAATAGCAAAAACATACATTTCAGAAACTGACAACTCGCAATACTAATAAATAGGTATGTGTTATGTTACATACGCTTATATGTGTGCATGTATAATATTTGCTATTTATTGATATATATAATAAATAATAAAAATAATAAATTTAACGGTAATAAACTATTATAAAACAGTCTTTAAATCTACAGAAGTACTTTCGGTTAATTTCTTAAGCACTTCTGCAGATTTAAAGACTGTTTGTGATAGTTTATTACCGTTAAATGTATTGTTTTTATTAGGATTACAATTTTCTTTTAACTAAAGGATATTTTATTTATATTATGTATATAATGAGATATTATTTTATATAGCGCTATGTTTATTTATGTAATAGTAATACTAGCGATTAAGTGATGTGTAACATCTCACACTCTTATTTCCACACACTTAAGATTTGCCCATACATAAAACGTTTGGGTCGGAAAGAATGGATGATTCATTCCATTCTTTCTAAAATACTATATCTCGTGTCTGGAAAAATTGAGTATTCATTTATATAATCTCTTTAAAGCGCATGTGCATTGGCTTAATCGCTAGTATTACTCTTATACTATGTATAATAAATAATATATAAGGCTATGAGTATGAGGCATGGTCCCTCGAAAACGTTCAGCCGATAAATTTTTAATAGTAAGTTATATTTTCTCTAATTAATAATTACAATTAAGTATTTTTTGTTTTTATATATGTATATTGTAACAATTAATTTAAGATGATAGTTTATAAAAGTAAAAAATAATAAAAAATGAAAGAAAACAAAATAAGTAGTATATTATTTAGTTAATTTTGTTGTAGATATTTTCCATATAATTTTGTTACGATAAGTAAAGAATAGTGTGGTCTTTGAGCGTTCCATCATCAGATTTTCAAGAATAGACGGCTAAAGAGTTGGAGGATCGATTGGATTAAAGCCTGTCCATTAAAGTATGTAGATTGGCTATCTTAATATAAATCTGAGCACTTATTGTATATATGTGTAGAGATGATAATCTGAACCAACTGACGATTGCTGGTTTAGCACGAAATATGAATATTGGTGATTATCTTTTAGACATGTATGTGGTCAAGTGTATCAGTAGTATGAGATAGTGTGGAGAGTTGAGGGTCATGTGAAAGTCTGAGCTCAAAATACTCTATATATATATTACATTGTTTGTACAGATATATATATAGTCTGTATATTAGATATAAAATAATAATTATAATTTTTATCATGATTATGGATAGATAATTTGGTCATAAAGAAAGTGAAAGTATATGTATGATGTGAAATAAATGTAAATAAACACACACGAACCCATATTTTTATTTGTTTTATTATATTAACAATATTAGTGATTAATCTTGGTGATACATAAAGAAAATAAATCATTCTGATTTTTTTTTTTTTTAATAAAAAAAAATGAAGTATAAAATTTTATTATTTTTATTTATTATAATTAGCTTATTGAAAGAACGCTAAGATGAAGATGGGAGTATAAAAAAGATTTTCTTGTATTAATAGTATATTAGGTGAAGAGATGGAAAAAGTATTAGAAAAAAAAAACGAATCTAGACTTTTGAACTGTTTGGTAAAAGAAAACTTGGTCTCCAAAACTAATACTAAAACAAGAAAATTAATAATAATAGATTAGCTTTAGGATATAATTTTCATTAAGGTTTAAATATTAACATTATATATATATGGAGATCTTTATAAAATTAAATAATAATATAAAATTTTTGTTGGCTTATTATAAAGATAATATTATATAAGTTTTATATCTTATAAAACGAACTTTGCAATTTAAATAAGTCGTTTCCTATATTACAATTTTGAAATTTTGTTTCAAATTTTGTACATCGCAGTAAACAATATAGCATTGATTTTTAAGGCAAATGTCACACTAAATGAAGTTTAATTATACAGGATTTGAATAAAGACTTTTAAACATCCTTCGCTATCCACTCTATCTTATACAATTAATACACATGACCACTCACATGTGAAACAGATGCTGTTCTAGACCAACTGATGAGTGCTGGTTCATCACAAAATACATACACTGGAGATCATTTATTTGTTTAACATGTGTGTGGACATATTGCTTATATGAGATAGAATGGATAGCTGATGGGAGCTTGAAAGTCTGTGTTCAAACCCCCTATAATTACATTTACACTCCAAGTATATGCATTATGCTTGTATTGAAATATTAAATGAAATTTAATAAAAGGGCGATATGTATTAGGGCACATATTATGTTAAATATGAAATGAATGATTTAAAGTGAAATTAGTAAAGCAATAGTCATATTTGTTTATACTAATATTAAAAAGATTTATAATAGTTAACATTATTATTAATTTTATGTTTCAATGTGTAAGCATGTGCATTTAGATTTATTCCATGTTTATTTTATCAATTCCAAAATTTAAAGAAGTATTGTTTTAAAAAGATTTAAAGTTAATATTTTAATTTTAAATTAGGTGTTGCTTGTAAAAATAATTTTGATTTAATATTGGTGGTATAAATGTTTATTGAAATGCAATATTTTTATTTTCAATATTGCTGATTTTATTTTTTAAAGTAATTTAATTGTTTGGAAAGCTGTACTTTCTTCCAAAGAATTTTGTTTTTGTACATGACTATATGGGTGACAATTGAAACCATGGAAACCCTGGATGAGAAGATGAGCAAAAGTTTTTGAAGATGATAATATAGCAGAAATGTAAGAATATCAATAAATAGAGATAGGTAATTGTTGAGTAATAGACTGTAGCAAATCGTTTGAATGTTGATAACTTTTGATATTTGAAAATCTTGAAAGGCAATCTTTAACAATATTGGTTCTTGTTTTGCTAATGAAGCATTTAGATGAAACTCCTCTGTAGATTTATATCAAAGGAGAAGAATCAATACCATGAAGAATTGGGATCTTAGTTGGCAAAATTCCTTTATTTAATTTTATATTAAATGTACTATATGTATTACTGAAGTTAATGTAACAGTTTTTAATTTGATCAGTACGTAACAGATTCCTATTAATATCAATTTAGCACAACAATTTATCGTTTAAAGAAATAATGTTTTTTAATAAATCTTTTTTAATACCATTATGGAATTATTCATAAATGTATCTGTTATTAGAGTGCAGCAAAATTTTCGTAAATAAGTTCAATAATTTTTCCCAGTAAGCTTGCATGAAATTTTTCTAATAGAACTTTAAAAACTCACTTTCTGCATTTGTAACTGTAATAATGAGCATTTTAACATTATAAATTTTTTAAAACATATATGCAAAGCAAGGGCCACCATTAAATTAAATTTGTTTGTATATTCTTGACATAGTTGTTGATCAATAGTCATAGAGTCAGAATGGATTCATTAAGAGATAAAATTTAATTTAAATTATCATTTAGCATATTAAACATATAATATTCATTGTGACACAAACCCTCAAAGCTTACTAGGCCTCAAATCATGAATTTTCCAGCATTCATATAAATATTTTTTTCCCTTTCATTTTGAATTCCTATAAGAGATTTAGCATTTGGCAAATCAGTTTCACTATTTTCCAACCTATTTAACATATGATTATTATTAGCACTAATTTTCAAAGACTGGGGTCAGATTTAGAAATATTATTTAAATTAATGTCATTAGTATTACTAACATATGATACTTGAAAGTCATGTTATTAATATAACTCATAAATAAATTAGAAAATAAACCTTTTTATCAGCATCTGATAACTTCTTACTATTAGTTGAAATATTGATGTGGATAATATGTTCTATGCTTGACTGAGGATAATCCATAGTATGTAATGGTAATGTAGCTACGTCACCATTATGGGCAATTTGTCTAGGTACTCACAGCCATTACAAAAAAATATCTTTGCAGTCATTTATTTGTCTAGCTCACTTCTGAGTTTATTAGAAAGAAGTGAGCTTCCAGATCAATCCTAAAGATCAGACTGACAAACTCCAAACTTCTCTAATAAAAAAAAGACAATACAGAATTAGATCTATGAGCAACTTAGTTAAACATATGCCACTTAGTGACTTCTTTTAGATATAGACTTCTTTTATTTTTAATTCAAATACAGCAGATCTAATTCAAATGTAAATTTTTTTTTAAATTGTGCTTGTAGAGTTTACATAGATTCAATCAAATGGACAATCTAAAAAGTCACGATTTAATACAGGAGTTTCTATCTCAATCTGGGGTACTCATACATCCCAGGGAATACAGTGAATGGCAGGTAAGTAAGTATAATATGCTATTAATATATTCCAAAAAGAGTTATGTTATCAACATTTCTGCACTATTTCGCAATGGTAGTGTCTGCCTACCACATCACCAACATTTCAGGTCTTTTTCTGGACAAAGATATAATCAGGTTGCATAAACTTTTTTTCTTTTTGTAGAGTTCAGTAACTCAAAATGCCTGGTAATAAGTTATTTACCAAATAAAACTTTTATGAAAACTTGATTAACATTTATTTCTTATTATAATGAATAGGTGTACTGAATAATTTGCTAAAAACCAAGGGAGTATGAGAACCAAATGACTGAATAAAGCTTTTATGATCATATAATTACTGTTTCTCTTATTATAATGAATAGAAAGCATCAGGTAATTTATTAAAAGACAAAGGTATTATACAGTAAGATGGATTGCACTTAGAAAAACATAAGTGAAGCATTAAGGGGTTTGATTTATGAAAAATATTATAGTTTAGGAAACTTATAAAGGAGGATAGGGTTTAAATTATAGTATTAGCAAAAAAAGATTAAGAATGGACAGGATGTAAGAAATAAACCATGGTTAGCTGATATAGATATAAATGTAGATGTGGAGAGGGAATGGGTCTGAAAAATTAATAATAAACAAAATTATTACAAATGTAATAAAGAAGAAAGAGTCAACAGAATTTATAAAAGAATAGTATGAAAGGAAAAAATTATTAAAATTGGATATTTGAATATGCAAGGTGGTAGGAAATTAGAAAAGTAGTTGGAATTAAACAAAGCAGTTAAAAACAAAGTGATTGAGATGTTAGCAGCACGGAAAAAACAACTAAGAGAAGAAGAACCTATATTGGAAAATTTGGTATGGCAGAGTATAAATAGGAAATAACAAGAAAAAAGAATAATGATACTGTTTTAAATTAGATTAGGAAAACAAAAATGGATGGTGGTTATAGTGTATATGGCTAGTTTAGATAGTCAAACTATAATGGAGTGGAACAGTAGCATATATAAATGCCTAGTTAAGGATATACAGAGCTTCAAAAAAAGAGGAAGAAAGTAATGGTTATAGGGAATATGAATGGACATGTTAAAGAAATTGATGATGTGGATAACAAGAATGGACAACTTTTAAAGAATTTTTGTCAGAGAGTGAATTTGAGCATTGGAAATTTATCAAATTTATGAGGGGCAATATACATGGTCTAGAAATAATATATTTCACACAATAGATTATGTATTAGTAGAGAAGAAAGAATAAATAAAATATGGAAAATTAAAGAATTGATAATTATGAAAGCTCATGTAATAGTAACCATAATTTCTTTATAATAGAAATAGTTAGCAATGTGATGGAAAATAATAATAAAAACAGAAAGAATAGTGAAAGTTGTGGATGGAGAGTGAATAATAAGAATAAGTTAGAAGAATATAAAATAAAAGTAGAAGAAATATTTGAAGAGTTTCTTGGGGGTGAATATAAGGATTGGCATGGTGAAGTAGAAAAAGTAGAAATAGGGTTTTAGATGTGAATATTCAGAAGAATAAAAGTAATAGAAAAGTATGAATTAATAAAAGTATAAAAGACAAGAAAAAAGCATGCAGAGAATATAAATATGATATTAAAAACAAAAAAATGAGGAATAAGATGTTAATATTAAAGAGGAAAACTATTTTTTTTAAAAAAAGCTAAAATAGATAATAATAGAGAGAGAATGAAATGAAATAGTAAATTATTTGAAGATATTAATTAAAGTGGAAGAGATGGGATTAAAAATTTTTGGAAATATATTGAAAGAAGGAATGTAGAGAGGAAGAGAAATAGTATTACTAAATGATGAAGAAAAAGTATATTCTAGAGAAGAATTATAGACAATCTTAAATAAGTATTTAATGAATTTAGAAAAGATATTAGATGCAAAGGACAGAGTGATAAAAAACATAAAAACACATAGTAATGGAAGAATTAGTTTTACTGAAAATGAATTGAATGAGGCAGGAAAAAAATTGAAAAGTCGAAAGGCAAAACGTTTATATAGCTGGGCAGTAGAGATGGTGTTGAACTTAGGAAATAGAGCAAAATTAAATTTATCTATCATGTTTTAATAAAATGGCATGAAAGATAGAATTTCCATATAGTTGGACTAATACAAGAGTAAGGCTATTATTTAAAGGAAAGAATAAAGACCATATAAAGATAAACAAATATAGATCCATAGTGGGAACGTCAGTGTTATATAAAGATTTTACATATATAGTGGATGGAAAAGTGGCAAAATGGATGAAAAAAATAATTACAATAGAAGAAATGCATAGAAGATAGTTTTTTTGTAATCATACAACTTATAAATAAGAGTAGAAATAAAGATGGACTGTTAAGGTATATGATAACAATAAATAGAAATAGATTAGGGGTAAGTTTAGTAAATTTGGGAATGACTGGTTCTTTAGTGGATCTTATTAAGAGACTGTATAAAATAATTATTATACATATCAATTAGGGAAAATAGAATCAGTTAAGTTAAAAATGGGGTGGAACTAAGACAAGAATGCCCTATATCATTTATTTGGGTTTTTTTAATATTTGTGAGAAATGGAGAAACAAATGAAAAACTAAGAAGAAGGGTAGAGATATCATTAATAGATAGCAAGCCAGTGTATACAATTATCAGATCTTTTATGTGTTGATGATATCTTATTGAGCACCAGAAAGAATGCAAAATATGGAAGTTATGCTGAAGACTTGCACAAGGATAAGTAAAGAGATGAGGATTAAATTTAATGAAGATAAATCAAAAGTAATTATGATAAATGCTGGGGGAAAAGAAGAGAAAGAATTTTATTAGAGTATATAAAGTTAAATGTGGTGAATAGATATAACTATTTGAGAATCATCTTAAGTAATCAGAGGAATTTCTTGGATAAATGAGAGAAACAAATTGATAAATGAAACAATTATGAGAAAGGAACTGATAAAGAAATTAACATAAAAATGAAACAAAGATAAGAAAGGAATAAATATGATGTAGCAAGAATTGTATAGGAGTGGCAGTAGCAGAGTCAACTTATGGTAACAATGTGTTAGTAAAGGGGAGTTAGATTACTTAGAAAAAATGCAAAGAGAAGTAGAAAGACATGCATTAGATGCATATGTGTAAATAGCAGAGGAGGAAATTCTCAGAGAAATGACATTGTCAAGTTTTTATATGAGAGATGCAAAAAGCAAAATGAAAATGTTTGGTAAATTATTATTTATAGATAGTAAGAGAATAGTCAAAATAGTATTTAATCGGATTATGAATAAAGAACAGGCAACAATATGGGTTATAAAGGTAGTATGGTATGCAGAAGATTTGACTAAAGTCTATGTCAGTATACTTATATAAAAATGGGATGATTGTGTTAGGAGGATTGTTGAGTGCTATAGTGGCAAAGAATGGGCTAGAAGAATAGATGCTTTAATAAAAATATAAAGAGCTGGAGAGATAGAGAACTAGTATGGGGAGTACAAAAGTTTGAATATATATAAAAGCAAACCGAATATTGGGTGTGAGTTAATTTATAATAATAGCAAGGAAAGTTGTTTACTGTTTAAAGTTCAAATAGGATCATTATAAACAAGTAAATATACACATAAATTGAGAAATGTGGGGGATTTTGTCTGCAAATTATGTAAGGAATGCAGGGAAAATATTAGGCATCTGCCAATTGAATGTAAATGCTTACAAGCAGAAAGAATACAAATAATAAAGTTGTTGGGAGAATAAATATAAACAAAGTGATTATACAAAAAGTGGGGGTTTGGTTTTTATGCTGAGTTCGGAAAAAGGTAAAAGGACCCAGACATAAAGGCCATAGATTGGACAAAGATGATGTTGTTGAAATGAAGTGAAGCAGGATAGATAAGAATATAGAAAAACTTGGGGATGGTAAATGGAAAGATAAGGTGGCTAACAGGTTTCTCTGGACATAATGGCTGAGAAATTCCTGACTTCGGTAAAGGAGTATCTATATCACATCACATCACATTAGGATCGAGAGAAGACAGAATCCAAAAAGATTTAGCACCTAGGATTTAATATATAATCAGAAAAAAATTATATTTTTATCGTAGAAAATATACATATTTAATGATATGAGTATTAATTTTGAATGTATTCAATTTTATATTTGTCTTCTGAGATAACGCATAGATTTTTGCATATAGAAATTTAGAGCAAAGATTAATAGAATACATATACATAAGTTTACAATAATGAAAAATATATAAACACGCATATAAGCATTTAAATTGTAATTATATGTGCATAAGTGTGAACAGAAAATCAAATCCATAAAAACAATTTTTTTAAAGTTAAAATTTCTTAAGTATTACTAACATTTGTCTTTTTATTAAAAGCACATAAAAAAGTAAATATTATTATTTCCTTCCTATTTTACATCCTATTACAGTATTAACTTCTTAAGATAATCAAATTTTTAAGATAATTAATCTCCTTGTTTTATCTAAGCAACTTGTTGTTATATGAGAACTTGACACCTCTTAGTGCGGAGTATAAATCTTTATTTTAATGTTTCTTCCTCCCCCTGATACTCACAGCTTCATTTTCTCCAAGTTTAATTCGATAAATAGAATGGTATTATTTATTTTATTAGCTCTAATTTTAGTTTCATATTCTTCACAAGATGAAATCAAACAACCTCAGACAAGGTAAATCACAATTAATTATTTTATTAATTTGATTTGTTCTTTTAAAACTTAAAATAAAATTTATCTTTCAACTAAAACTTAAGCAAAAAAGAAACTATTGTTAAAAAAGCAATTACTGGAACGTTATATGAATTCATTTTAATACTTTCTTAGATAGATAATATAATTTTCTATATATATTTACACATTTGAACTTCAATTAAAAATCTTATTTGTATCAAACCATTTGATAATCAAGTATAAGTTATATCTATATGTAGTTTTGTATGTATGTTCTTTTAATCCAGTTTTGAATAAATATGAATTAGCATAGAATTCGACATAGTACAAGTATGGACCACAGTTTATACTCGTTTGTCTATCAATGTCTACTGTATTCAATTCCTTTTTATATCTTCACGAAATCATTATGAAACTATAAAATATTTTTTGTATTGGATTTAGTTTTACACAGCTCTTTGTAATCTTAAAAACAACCAGTTTTCAGGTACTGGAGAAATTTTAATATCAGGTAGTGATATGTTAGCTTCAAAAATATTGTCATTTTTAAGAATATGTGGACTTAAGAAATTGTGTCCTATAGTAAATGTTGTGCATATACTGACCTTTTTGATGTTCTATTTATTATTGACAGTTGAATGTATTTGAAATTAAATTTTTCTAAAGACATTCAGTACTCATATGAGATGATGGAAATAGTCCAATATAAAAATACAATTATCATAAAGCTGCTCCTATTATTCAATTTTTTTTAAAATAAAAGAAATAGACTATCAATAATTAATGTGTAATATCATTATATATAGGGAATATATTTAGAAAAATTTAGCAATAGGTTGCTTCCAATCATATATGTATGTTTACCTGTGAATTAGGGTGGTTTTAGAGATTTAAAAAGTACTATAAATATATTTTTTATTGCCAGACAAAAGCAAAAATAGTATCAGGATATTGCTTTTATTGATGTGAACTAGACATTTAGATCAATTAATAGATCATACCTGCGACATTGTTTAAAATATAAAACAGGTAAAACTCATTATACATATTGCCACACAAGCATAAGAAGCGGTGGTCATGTGATGTTTATTGTTTAAAATATAGTTGATGACCATCAAGGTCTTTCATATTCTATAGCTTCTATATTAAAATAAATAGAAAAATTGAGGCACAAGCCAAAAACTAGTCTGGAGATATTGGATGAGTAGGTATTGAATAGGGATTTTATGCACAAGCCTTCTGGCATCCATTGATTACTCTGTTTAGCACAGGTGGCACTACTATATGGAGTTTTGCTTTGCTTTGTTTAATCTTAAGAACTGTTTGTAAGTTGTTTATGAATCAAAGATCAAGATATGATATAGATTTGATGGTTGATTTTTTTAATTTGAATTGATTAAAAATGAAACAATAATTTTATCCCATTTTGGTTTTTAATTTACAGTATACTGATAATTATGCAATTTTTATCATTTCAAAATATGTATATGATACAAATGTAAAGATTTTGGTTTACTAATTAAGATTCAAAACACTAAAGGTCTATCAGCCAATAATAAAAAAAATTGTAAAGTTCATATGTTATCATCTTGAGAATGTAAGCCCCTTTTTATATATTTGTTAGCTTTTTAAGTAGTACATGATGCTCTTAGGTTTTAAAGTACAGTGTAAATTCCAATATGCTTCCAATATTTTAACATTTGACTAAATCAGTTGCATATAGAAATGTTATTTTATTTAATTTAGGGTATGGAATTAAAATTGTGATATTACACTTAAAAATAATTAAAGACATACATCTAAGAATGCTCTATAAAATTTTAATCCAATTGTGATAATATAAAATTAATCAATATTTTTTCCAATTTTCTGTATGTGATATTAAAAAGTACTATTATCAAATCCTACTTGGACAAGTTGTTTTTAAGAGAGTTTTATGCTTAATGTGTGCATGGTTTTTATGGAATACATAGATCCAATTTACATTATAAAGGTTAAATCAAAGACATTGTAAATAAATACAATATTGATTGTTTTCATTGAGAAGATACAGAAGAGAATGAAATTAATTAGAGAGTTATAATTAGACATGGCATTGAAGTATTTTAAACAGAAAAGATTGTGTAAAAGATATTGAAAATCATCAACATAAAATATTTGCTTCAAAAAATAATGGACCAGTATATTTTTATACTCATTTGAAAATATTTGATGCTATTATTAATGAAATTCAAAAATTCTGTTTAACTATTTTTACCATCTTATTTATTTTATCAAAATGTAATAAATTTTATTAGGAGCTTAAATTAAATGATAAAAATTAAAATATTTAAAACATATATATATATATATTATATTGAAATTATCCCAAATCCAAAATTCAAACAGACTAGCCAAGAAAAAAATAATTAAAACACAACCAAAGGTTTCAATGCTACTAACAGACTTCTCAAGTGTAAAGAATTACAAAAACTATACCATATATATAATATTAGACATTACCCACAAATCCATTTTCTTTTCATCTACTCTTAATATTAAAAGAACTCTTAAATATGTTAATTGCTTCAGAATAATAAATTTCAATAATAAAGATTTTTTAATTCTTCTTTTGATTTTGTATTTCTCAAAAAAGACAACCTTATCTTTATCAAAATTAATAGTGTGGCCTGTATCTTTATCATGGATATACAAAGCAGAACTAAGGTGTTTATTTGTAGCCCTACTTTTATGAATCTTTATTCTTTCATTTAAACTCAAATTAATGAATAAAGTTTAAATGAAAAGAACAAATTTTAAATGAAAGAATAAAGGTTCATAAAAGTAGGATTCGAAATAAATATCTTAGTTCTGCTTTGTATATCCATGAAAAAGATACAGACCACACTATTGATTTTGATGAAGATAAAGTTGTCTTCTTTGAGAGAAATGAAATCAAAAGAAGAATTAAATAATCTTTATTATTGAAAATTTATTATTCTGAAGCAATTAACTTATTTAAGAGTTCTTTTAATATTAAGGGTGAATGGAAAGTAAATAGACCTGTGGATAATGTGTAATATTATATATATGGTATAGTTTTTGTAGTTCTTTAAAAACACTTGAGAAGTCTGCTTGTAGCAGTGAAATCATTGGTTGTGTTTTAATTATTTTTTTCTTGGCTAATCTGGATGAATTTTGGATTTGGGGTAATTTTAATTATTTATTGACTAGTTTAGCTTTATGCTTGTAATGTTTATATATTGTATTGGTATAAATAGAACAAGTATATGTATCATGCCCGAAGATCAGAGATTTTATTAAATGTAAATTAAATCCAAATTGATATCAGATTAAAATGACTTTAATGGAAGATTTTGATAATATAATTTTTTAGATCCCATATCTATGTCAGTAAAAGTTGAAGATAAATGTGAAATAAAAGGAATGCTAGCTTTAGTGCATATGATAAGATTTTTAAGATAATAGTCTGGTCTATATTTGGTTTGAAATATATGTATAGAGAGTAATGCTATTTGAATTATACACCAATGTATAATTATTTATTTATATTCCTTAAGTAGCTAAATTATGTAGAGTTTATAACTTTAATAATTTAGTTATAATAACAATAAAAATTTATTTACATCAAGTAATAACTCATAAATGAATTTGATAAAAATTAGTGAATAAATCTAATATAATACTCATGTAGTGGGTGTTATAGGTTGAGAATCAGAGGAACACCTGTGTTTACTTTCATTTCTTAAATATACAAAATTTACAAAGAACTTATTCCGAATTAAAATTATGATAATATGAAACCTAAGTATTTTTTCTTAAATATAAAATTATTATGTAATGGCAATTTTGACTAATTATTATGATTTTTCTTTAATTGTATGTATATCTAAAACATTCATAACTAAACACACATGTGTTAGATAGATAAATAAATAAATAATAGAACTTCAAATGGGATTAAAAGTTGGTAAAGTTATCAGACACACCATACCTATGTTTGCATGAACATCATTTTAGAATCCAAAGCATAGTGTATTATCCTAGATTTTTGGAACATTAGAATCTGTATACTGTTCAGGATGTCTTTATAATAAATTACTATATAATTTTGTTTATCAGCGTTTACTGTTTTAATCCTATTTAGCTAATTTTCATAACTCAGTGTTCTATAACTGAAGTTTTTTAGCAACATATATGCATATAAAACATTGGGAACTACCAAATATTTCTTCTGAGATATTTGTCCAATTTCATCATTACATATTATTCCTGGAATAACTATAATAATATGTTTCAGTATAGTGCAGCAGAATTCTTAGGTATGGAGATGTGCATAAATGTTGCAGAAATTTTTTTCATGTGTCATAGCATTAGCTGGGAAGTAACCCCACTAACCTGGGACAACTGCTTGTAAGGCAGGGTGTGCTGACCTCTTGACCACCAATGCTTGACAATATTAAAATGGTTCTATTATATGTATATTCTGAGAGTGTAGTAATAAACATTTAAGAAATTAAAATTTGATTTTTCTACAATATGAAATATTTTATCACAAATGTTGTTTGGTTTCCTTGATGATTTTATCATCATTATACATAGGGTCTTGTATTCTCTTTTGGATAAATACATAGGTATATATATATACTATTCAAATTTAATTCTGCGTATTTGAAATTTCCATTAGAAGCAAATAGATCCTTTAGAATACGATATTAATCGCATTTAGGTTGTTACTGAGCCTTAATTCGAATTTAAACTTGCCTTTTGAAGCAGATGTTAACTTTTCTTTTAGCTGTTCATTTTCAATTTATCTTTAACATACAAGTTTTCAGATAGTTATATCTTTCCACTCTTCTTCATAACACGAAAATCTTTATCGTTATAAAAGTTTTTCTTTTGAAGTAGGCAATGTCTATATATAAAAAGAATACACTTTTTAAAAAAATGAAATAAGATTTTTTTAATGACCTGCTTGTTGTCTCTTTTGTTTTTTAGTGGCATAAAAGGTTTACCACTATTATATATATGATTTCATTCAAGGTGTTGTTTTACGTAAATTTACTATATATTGTTATAACTAAATTTATTCTAATATCATTTATAACTATATACATTTAAAACAGGTTCATACACATATAAGGGTAGTGTGTTATCTATTTATTAAGTCCTATAAAATATGCATACATAAAAATGCTTTTATAAAATAAATTTAAATTAGGATTCTACTCTTGAAGTTAAAACTGTTATTTTAATTTCTGTTGCAGAGAAACGTATTTCCTTTAAAATTGAGTACTATTTTGAAAGTGAAATATTAAATAAATAGCCTACGTGCCTTTAAAATGATATAAATAATACTAAATCATTATTATCCACCACATTATATTTACAGCTATTAGAGAAAATCATATCTTCATCATAGGATGGGATCGAGATTAAAGAAGATATTGACTAGGCATCCATTAATTAAAATCCTATATAATTTTTATAGCATATATATCTAGGACATGAGGTGGTGGCACATGCCATGATAACACAATGTATATATATATATTGAAAAAATATTTTTATAGACATAATAAAAAAACACATAAAGAGATTATATCAATGTAAACAGATATAACTTTAGATTTTTGATGTTGCCAGGAAATTACCAATTACTACTAATGGACAATTCTCTTGATGATAAGCAACTTTTCTCCATTAACCTATAATAACTCTTTTCTTGGAATTTATTGAAGAACAAAGAAGTCCCTCTTTTACTTCAAACCCAAATTATTTATAGGTGTGAGAATATGAAAATTGGTGTGAGAATATGAAAAATAACTTCTCCAAAAACCCATATATGTTAAATTAAATATTTTTATGGATTGTTATTATAATAAAGAATAGACATAAAGAGATTATATCCACATAAACAGATAAGTTTACATTATATAATAGTAATGGTTAGCAGGCACCCTAATACCCATCATCACAGAGTGCCACTAGATGATCTCTAGCCAAAAAAGTTATAATTTACTGATGAGAATACCAAGTATAAATGCCTACCACAGTGCTACCATCACTCGGATATCTAAAATTGCTTCTAGATCATGGAGATCAGAGATTCTTGACAAATAGCAATTGGCAGAGAAGACAGTATTAAACAAAATGCCGAAACAAATTCAACAGGCAACAAAACAATGTTTATTAACAATCTGACCAACATAATATACAGTTCAATTGTAGAGTTTAAATATCCCAGAGTTTAAATATGACAGTTTGAATAGGATTTAAAATTGAGTCATGTGATATATCACTTTGTTTTATTTACTATTTGAATAGCATTCCCTTTTTTCATGTAAGCATATAGTGTATTTGATAGATAATAGTTTAAATATCACACTCCCTCCCCCCCCCCAAAAAAAAAATTACTTATAATACTATTAGAACATCTCTGAAGTTTGATAATGATTCATAAATTTATCCAAATGTTCACAAATATATATTTAACATTTGCATTAAACAAATTATCTATAATAAAGCAGCCCTAATTAAGTATACATTATCACATATGCAGACCATTACAAAAATAAAACTTATATGCTGTGCATTTGATCCAACCACTAAGAAAATATAGACTGACAATATATGGGCCTCTTAATCATGCATATTATAAAGCAAAAATATGTAACATCATGGGAAGAAAAAATTCTAAACCCAACACAAAACAACCATCTGCAAATATTGCAAACAGGAATAATAAAATCACAGGAAGGAGGGGGGGGTAAAACATATAATAATAAATTCATGTAATTGATAAATATCCCAGATTGCTATATACAAAACAATCACATTTAATTTCAGACATGTATAACACAAAGTAAACAAGTAACTAATTTAATTTTCTTTTCAATGATTTATGTAGTTTTTTTTTTTTTAATTTGTCAAAGCATCGGCCGGAAAGCGAACCCCGGGACAACTGCTTGTAAGGCAGCTGTGCTAACCACTAGGCCACCAACACTTGACATGATTTGTGTAGACTGCACACATTGAGTCAAGCACACAAATATACTAATGATTTTAAAATATTCAGAGGAATTATATTAATTATTAAGTAAAAACTATAAATATATGAGTAAAAAAATCTTTTCAAAACTTTCTTTATTTTTTTAATGAAAACTTTTATCTAAAAGCAACATGGATTGTAATAAAACAATTGTGGAAATCATTTTCTTTCCGAAAACAAAAACATTTTACTAAGGAAACAGAAAAGAAATAAAAAAATAAAATTTCACAAGGAAATCAGTTTTTATTATCTAAACTAAAGTTACCATATAAACATTAATAAAAAATTATTTATAAAACAGATAAATGCATAAATATAAAATTACACCATTTAACTTGTCTATCACTGGCTTAGTTTATAAATAAAAGTTTACCTAAATTCCCAGGCAAAAGTCAATAATGTGGATTTAATTTTCTGAAGAAGGGGAATGTTATATAGATGTATGCCCATTAGCAAATGGAAGCTCTGTAGGAATATTTGAAGTATATTTATTTACCTTTTTTTAATCTCTTGGAGAGTTTGTCCTAAAAGTATATTTGCTGAATGGCATATTTGAAGATATTTTAACATTTTGTTGGTTTTAAATCAACAAGTAGAGTCGGACATGTCAAGCATTGGTGGTCGAGAGGTCAGCAACAGCGGCTTTACAAGCAGTTGTCCCAGGTTAGTGGGTTTGCTTCCCGGCTGATGCTATGACACATGAGAAAAAAAGTAGAGTCGGTCATTCAATGGCTATAGGCTATATACTGAAAAAGAGAAGTTTTTAACCTTATTACTGGTATAATTACATCATGCTAAGCAGATAAAGGAAACAATCATAAGATGAAGCAGGCTTGATAACAAATAAAAGCAGAATGAATTCTACAATTCTGAGTTGATCTTTTAATACCATTAAATTTTTAATTAACAAGACTCCCTCATTTATCAAATTTTGAATTAATATATGTACTCATTTACTAAATATTATTAATTAACAAACTCCTCAATTTACCAAAAAAATTTAATTAACAAAGCCAGTGATTTCCTGTTTGCATTTTTTTCACTTAGATAGACCAATACTTATCTTTACTGTTTCAGTTTGCTAAAATTTCCTTAATTAATTAAATCAGTAATTATTCCCATTCAATCAATTTGCCAAAAATTCTTAAACACCTGAGACAATAATTATTTTTATTTAATAGATTTACCAAACATTTTTTTAAAATAGATAAATCTCTATGTTTAAAGATAATACTTGAAATATTAAAACCAGGTATAAGGCTTAATAAAGAAAAAGAAATGATTTCTAATTCAGCAAAGTTTTACATATTTTTATAAAGTGTTGTTCCTATAATATAAGTTTTAACAGATTTATTTGAAATAATTTATAATTACAAAGTTTTTATTTTTTTATAAACTAAAATAAATTGTCCAAACTAAAATAAACATAGACCTTTATCAGTGTGTGAAGATATAATACAAACATATAAAAAACAACTCAATGAACTGAAATTTTAACTTATACTTTGTCAACCACTAGATGTTTAAAATAAGTTAGATATTGAAGTGGATGTTTTAAATGTAAATATTTAATGTGTGGAGTTATTCATTCATAATTACTCAATTTGCAAGCAGTCATACTAGAACAATAGCTAATGAAATCTAACTGTCCCAGGCCAAGAGTTAAAGTGAAATAGTCAGACTGAGTGCATTCAAAAGGAGGATCCTCTTTTGAATGCCACTCTAGATCTAATATAAAAATCAAAGTACTGCAGTTTACATTTATAGGTGTAAAAAAATCAAAGTATAGCAAACTTTACTTTTTAATTTTCTTACTTATTATTATAAATTATGAATCTGGGAGTAGGAAGTTCCTAAAAGTGCTAAGAAATTATAAACTTAGGCAAAACTCTCCATACAGTAGTGCCACCCTGTGCCAAACAGAGTAATCAATGGATGCCAGAAGGCTTGTGCATAAAATCCCTATCTAGTGCCTACTCATCCAATATCCCCAGACTAGTTTCTGGCTTGTGGCCATCATCAGTGAGGAGCCTTGGATCTGAGAGCACTGCACCTAGATCTTAGGATCTAATGCAACACTCCAGCAGCCACCTTTTAACTCTAGTTTATTACAAAACTATGAGAATGAAATTGAAAACATTGTTAATATCTTCAATCTAAGCTCAATAGCTTATATAATCATATGGGTCTCAACTCAATTCAGCACCCATACATTTTGGTGTCTTTGGCTCTTAAACAACCATAGCCACCACTATCCTATTAGGCAGGATTGGTTGTTTAAGAGCCAAAGACACCAAAATGTATGGGTGCTGAATTGAGTTCAGACCCATATGACTATATAAGCTATTGAGCTTAGATTGAAGATATTAACAATGTTTTCAATTTCATTCTCATAGTTTTGTAGTAAAGTAGAGTTAAAAGGTGGCTGCTGGAGGGTTGCATTAGATCCTAAGATCTAGGTGCAGTGCTCTCAGATCCAAGGCTCCTCACTGATGATGGTCACAAGCCAGAAACTAGTCTGGGGATATTGGATGAGTAGGCACTAGATAGGGATTTTATGCACAAGCCTTCTGGCATCCATTGATTACTCTGTTTGGCACAGGGTGGCACTACTGTATGGAGAGTTTTGCCTTTGTTTACAACAATTATGTGCTAATATAGAAATGGTGATCATGTGATGTTTAGTGGTTTAAATTATAAACTTTTAACCTTTCTAAAATGCAGCATCACGCTTTCACATTTCTGCATTTTCTGACCTTTTCTTTGTCTCACACATCAACATAAAATATGATACAATGATAATTACTTACCTGAAACAATAAATTTGATAGATATTTTTGTTTACTACTAAAATAAATTTTAAATGTTCACATTTTGTTTCTGTACATATTAAAAAAATGAGATTGCAAACAAAACAAAGACTTTACAAGTGATCATTTCTAGAAAGATTATTCATATTATTTTTACACATCCGAATGAATAATTATTTATTTCTCTTATATATAATGAATTATGTTTTAAAAGTTTAAATTTTTTGAATATTTATTGCAAAATTGGGATACTTTTTTAATTGTAGATTGTTTACGCCAAAACTAGAATTGTCTACTTTGCTTAAGGCCATATTAACATTAACTGCCAATATAACATTATATTTAAGCCAATAAACATCACATGACCACCATTATATTGTTGAAAATAAAGTATTTCAATTCAAAATAAGTTATTAATAATTTATATTTCTTGATATCTAATAAATATAATGCAAATAATATCTAAAATTATGTTTTTGCATTATTGGAAACTACAATGTCATAGTACGCTGAATGGCTTACAACCTTGGCAATAGCTAATGGCTGAGCATGTCAGGGTGGGGTTTATGTCTATTGTAAGAGCAGGAATTTTTAATTTCACACTTTTTGAAAAATTTATTATAATAAAATATACCATTTTAAATGCATTTTAATGTATAATACTTATGTAAAAATTCATTAGGGGGTAAATTGGCCAAAAGATGAAATAATTCAGGTCAACTGGTCATAAAGTTAATATAGCTTCATGGATGTATGTTTCAAGTGCAATATATAGATTACTTATTATAGTAAACCTATGTATAAGTATAAGAAATCAAAGTACAGAAAATTGTAAAGGGATTTATTATAAGTAAAAAAATTGAAAAGTTTGCTATACTTTGATTTCTTACACCCATGGAAGGGTTTATAATAATAAATATAAGCATTAAAAAGTTTGCAATATTTTGATGCTTTACACCTGTGAAGAGATTTATTATAATAAGTAAAAAAAAATGAAAAGTTGCTATAATTTGATTTCTTATATCTGTGGAAGAGATTATTATAGTAAGTAAGAAAATTGAAAAGTAATGTAAAGTGTAGCACTTTGATCTTTATATCATATCTAGCATGACATTCAAAGAAGGATCCTCCTATTAAATGCAACCAGCTTTATAGTTTCACTTTAATTCTTTCTTTGGAGCAGTTGGCTTTCATTAGCTACTATTCTAGGTTGAGTGACTTCTAATTGACAATTAATTCCACATATTAAATATTTATATACTGTAATAATTAGCAAAAAATTATGCAAACTTTAATACTGTATATATATGTAGTCAAAAAACTGATTTTAAAATAAAGTGAACTGCTTTGTCTATTTATATTTGAAGTGTCAAGTTATTTTTCTATTTTAAAGTGTTTATTTTTTTACAAAGTTGTTGAGATTAAAATCTTTTATTCCCATTCATGTGAAAAACTTATTTAAAAAAAAGATTGAAATATTATAGGCAATTATCCAGTTTTAGTATTTGTTAAAGAACATTTCTGTATTGATATGTATTTAAATGAAAAAGATCCATATAATATTTTAAGTTTAATAAAATTATATACAAACTTTAATTATTTAAGGTATATTTTAATTATTTTTTGTTAATATTAAAATTATATTTTAAAAGTAGTTAAACATAGGACATTCAAAAACACATGTTCAAGGTATATGTGTGAGTATGCAAAGTGAACAATGAAAATTTTTTAGCATTGTGAGGTTGCTAGACTTTTTGAGATAATTATAGTAATCCAGACATATTACTTGGGCAATAAGGGTGGTTGTTTACCCTTAATGAAAAAAAACTTTTGACTTGAGAAGAAACTTTTACTCAATATAGACCATTTTCCTTTAATAGTTATTAAAAATTGGAAATAATATTGAAGTTATTAATCATGATAGTTATTAGATAAAGATAGTCCAACTGGTCTCGTGAAGCCTCCATTCCAACTGCCTATATTACTACTGAGTCTTTGTGGGACAATGTTAAAATAAAATAAAAATCTATTATACCAGACACTTTTTTCTTTTGATACACTGAGGGCCCCCCTAGATCACTTGACCTAGAATATTTTATTTACAATGAGCAAGAAGTTGATGATGATAAATGCTACTAGCTAGACCCAGGGAAAGAAAGAGATATTAAAAATTGTTCAGACAATTAAGGGATAGAATATAGACACAAACATCAGCCAAAAATAATTTTAAATAACTTTAAAATTTTATTAAATTAAAAAAAATAATATTAGTCAAACAAAACATAAAAATTTGACCTAAATTAGTGCATGAGAGTATTTTGGCATTACACACTTCAGCAGATAAGTTTGTTTTGTCATCTAATTTTAAAGAAAATTATAATTTCTTGCTGTCAGTGATTTATACAAATAAATTCCACTTTTCTTTATTTAGGGATTAAAACAAAGATTTTGTATGGCAATCCACAAACAGCATTGAGCAATCTTTCCATAAAACCTGGTAAATCATCAGCACTAAACAGAGATGTCATAATACTCCTGTTAAACACTCATAAGAAATTGCATTGCACTGCAACTCTTAAGATTATCTTCATACAAGAAAAGAGAAAAGAATATGATTTTACATAATCTGAAATATAAGAAAGCAAAATATTTATGGTTTAAGAAAAACAGAACAATACAATTGATAATTGCTACCTATAAGATTTACTGTCTGTAAGAAATGCAAACACAGATTAATTACAAAGAAAAATAAAGATCAGGTGACTTAAAAGAAAACTACTAGTATCTTCCCAAGTTTTTAACAATAGTTACTACTACTAATAAAAAAACAATGATTATAAAATATTAACTTGCAGTAAACTCTCCAACCAAGCTAATTCTCTAATACATATAATTAATAAATAAAAATATTTATAAAGCAATTAATAATATTTAAATGATTACAATGAATTTATTACAGGTCCATATTTCTTTTTGTTTTAAGCTGAAATTTAAGCAAATAAATTTTAGTCCTTGTAATGATATAAAAATGTTCATTTACCTTTAAGATGTAATGACCTATACAGCTGATTTTTTCCATGGGGTACACAACATTTATTTCTATTTAGAGTTCATTACAAAGGAGTGGATCTCCAGTAGTCTGTTCAGAGAGAATGAAGGTAATATTCGGGATCAGTTCTGAACTAGGACATTAAGTCATGTTCATGGTGATGCAATTTTGAGCTCCAGGGTTCATCTTGAAAGGGTTTATCAAGATATACTTTTAATGTGGTTTGTTAAGATGATTAGTTTCTGCATTCTGGACAAATGTTTTCATTTCAGTTGTCCAAAAGCAAATATAAAATCTATATCAGCAGTCCACACTTTACAAATATAAAATATCATCTCAGCAGTTTGCATTTCACAAATATAAGTTACATGAAAGTTATAATTTCTCACAAACAAAAACCCAGCATTTTTATATGTGATGGTTATCTCCTACCTAATCTTGATTACAAAATTTTAACCAGAGGGATTAATCTCTTATCTTCTGTGTAATCTTAATTAAAAACAAAATCTAACCAGAGCTCTTGTCTTTTTTCAACCATTGATTAAATCTAAGTAAATAAGAAAATAAGTCTCAGTTTTTAAAATAGATTAAAAGAAACAAAACTTATCTCAATCAAAACTCTTTTTGAAATTAAAATGTTTTTACAAATCCCATTTACAATCAAGTATGTGTGTTATGGTATGTACTCTTAATAAAATAAAATACACAATTTTTAAAACAATTTTCTCTATCCTTTTAAAAAAATCTTTATAAATATACATGTTAGTTTTGATTTCACAATGGGTGCTTTTGAAGTGGATAAAGCATCAAATTCAACTGCCCCATTATGCTACAAGAAAATAAATAAATAAAAACATTTTTATTGAAACATTTAAACCCTCTCAGAAATCCTGCTTAAGATTTGTCCTGCACTCTGTCTACTGAGCTATCACTACTAATTTAATGTCCATTACTCTTATAATCATGTATAATAAACAATTTTTTAAAGTCCACCCAACTACTCTAAACCCACCTAATCTCTGTCAGATGGTTCTTTCTTTCTTCTAACCATTTTTAGAGCTTGTGTGGTGTAGGGTACTTTCTTCCCTTTGCTTGTTTCTTGTTTGTATTTTGAAACTTTTCTTATCTTGAATTCTACTTTATTTCCCAACTCCAGTGTTATCTCTGGTTTGAAAGTAATCTCCAAAGAAATTTTAATCATGAACCTATTTTCTGGCATTTTATTTGCATTTTCCTTAAAAACCTCCTTTTTGCTATATTTAACCTGACTCATCTTTATTTTTAGATGTAAGGTTGTCATATGAATCAAAACTATTTTCTGCTTTGGTTTCCTTTACTGGTTCAGGTTTATTCCTTGACTCAGAATTATTTATTTTTATCTCATTTAGTATCTCTTTAACTTTTATCTGTATTATTTTTGTTTTAACCTTATCTGCCCTAATGCTATCTGGCTTTAATTCATCTCTCACTTCACTTGCATCTTTTACACCTGAACTTTCTGAATTTCTTTAGTCAGATCCTTTTCTATGGTTTCTATGACATAACTGATTTTTCTCAACTTTTTCCATTATTTTTCACCTCATTCCTTTCATTTATTTTATCATTTTAGCTTTTACTTCTCCAACATTGCCTGTTATCTTTGTATTTTCTATTCTTTTCCATCGTTGTCTGCTGACTTTGTTTCATTTCCTGTCACATTTCTTTCATCTCAGCTTTCATCAAATCCATCTAACTTTGTTTCATGTCCACCATCATTTTCATCATCATCTGTATCTCAGTGTCTTCTTTTTCCCTTTCTACTATTTGGGGATTTTTTGAAAAAAATGGGGCTTTCTTTCAACAGTATTCTTCTATCAATTTCTAGACTGGATTTTATTTTTAAAACAAGATCAAATCAAATATTTCTATATTTCTCAACTATTATTTTCTGTTTCAGAAACTTTTTTTACCTTGATAAAAAATGTATATTAATATTTATTTATTACTCTTTCCTAAATTCAAAATTAATAAGAAAAATACTATTTGACTATTTATTTGATTTTTTATATTAAAAAGATGAATCCCTACTCCAAACTGCTCCAACAATACACACCAACTAGCATAACTGATCCCCAATAATATATTTTGCATCACTATCTCTAAAATATTCCTCAACTGTCTGAACAAGATCTCATGTGGGTTTTACAATTTAAGTCCTACACTGGTAGCACTAAAACTTTTTCTCCAGTGTACTGAATAATTCTTCCTTTTGATATACCGAAGGCACCATTAGGTCACTATTGACCTAGAATATTTAATTTATAGTCATATTGATGATGATAAATGCTACCAGCTGGACTCAGGGAAAGAAAGAGATCTTTAATATTGTTCAGATAATTGAGGTACATGATACAGACACAAATGTCATCCAAAAATAATTATAAATAATTTTCAAGTTTTATTAAATTAAAATAATAATACTAGTCAAACAAAAAATAATACTTTGACTAAATAACCTAACTTTCTTTGTCTGAGAGTGCACAAGAATAGTTGGCATTAAACACTTTGGCAGATAAGTTTGCATTTTCACCTAAGTTTAAAAAGAATTATAATTTCTTCCTACCAGTAATTTATCTAAACAAATTCCACTTTCCTTTATTTAAAGATTAAAACAAAACAATCTTGTATAGCAGTCAACAAACAGTGTGGAGCGATCTTTCCCTAAAACCCAGTAAAATATTGAGACTAACACAGGGATATCATAATAATCCTTTTAAATACTCATAAGATTTTGCATTACAACTCTTAAAGTTAACTTTGTACAAGAAAAGATTACGATTTTACATAATCTGAAATATGAAGAAACAAAATCCCTATAGTTTAAGAAAAACAGAATACAATTGATAAATCATTAGCCCTAAGATTTACAATCTGCAAGAAACACAAACACATTATTTAGAGCAAAAAATAAGAAACAGATGAGATAAAAACTATTAGTATTGGCCTAATCTTTTAATAATGGCTACTACTCCTAATAAAAAACAATGATTATAAAATATTAACTCACAATACACTTTCCAACCAAGCTAATTCTCTAATACATATAAAATAAATAAATAAGAATATTTATAAAGTAATTAATATTTAAATGATTACAAAGAATTTTTTACAGGTCCATCTTTCCTTTGTATTAAGTTGAGACTTAAGCAAAGAGATTTAAAGAAAGAGGTTTTAGCCTGGCAATAATATAAAAATGTTCATTTACCTTCAAGGCATAACATTCTATCCAGCTGATTTCTTCCAGCAGGGTGTGCAATGTTTATTTCTATTTAGAGTTCCTTATGATGGTTTGGATCTCCAGTAGACTGAACAGGGAAGATAAAGGCAATATTCAGGATCAGTTCTAGACTAGGACATTAAGGCATGTTCCTGGTGATGTAATTTCAAGCTCAGGGTTTATCTTGAAAAAATTTAGCATGGCATACTTTTAATGTTGTTCTTTAAAGTGATTATCTTTTGCATTCTGGATCAATGGTTTCCTTTAGCAGTTATCCAGTAGCAAATATAAAAATCTATATCAGCAATTTGCACTTCACAAATATAAAATATCACCTCAGCAGTACACACTTCACAAATATAAAAATTATGATAATAGCAGTATGCCTTTAATTAATATAAAAATTATATCAGCAGTCCACCATTAGCAAATGTGAAAGTTATAATTCCTCACAAATAAAAACACAGAGCTTTTATATGTGATGATTGTCTCCCATCTAATCTTGATTACAAAGTTTTAACCAGGGTTAAACTTTTATCTTCCATATAATCTTAATTAAAAACAAAATCTAACCAAGGCTCTTATCTTTGTTCAAACATTAATTAAATCTAAGTAAGTGAGAAAATAAGTCTCACCTTTTAAAATAGATTAAAAGAAACAAAACAAAAAACTTATCTCAATCAAAACATTTTTGAATTAAAATGTTTTTACAATTTCTGTTTATAATCAAGTACTGTAACAGTCAGAAAATGTGTGACTCGTAAACATAGTGCAGAATTCGACCACCACACAGAACAGTAGCACCATTGAGGTAGTGAAGCCACCCGTGGTACTGAGTTTGAACATAGTTTATCGGTTTCACAATACAATCCACGAAACAATGCATCTGATGCGACATTAGTAAATATTTCTTTCAGCACGTTGGTCAGGGATATGCAAGATATTCATGATTTTATTTTCGAGTTAGCCAATAATCAAACTAATATTAATTAAACCTTCATATTTACATAATCGAGGAAATATTATATAGAATGGGTATCAAATAAATGAAACGTAACTGCAGATGTATAGTTTAAAATTATTTATTAACACATTTTAATAAGATCATTTACTAATAATATTTTATGGATTCAAAGCTTCAGTAGTGGGATTTGCGACATGATTATATTTTAAAGAATACATTTATTTATTTAGACATTATTTTATATTGAGGACTTCAGTAGCAGTATTTTCGATACTGGAATGTTTACAAAGGGAATTCACTTATTTGAAGGCATAATCTAGCTACCTAAAATTCTTGAGTAAGTATTTCTAATGCATGCCTTGGGGAATTTATACCTTTGCAATGCAAGAGTCTAAAGTAATATTTAAGAGTAGTGGCGGACATATATTTATTTAATTAAAATATTTATTTTATGACTAAGGGCAAACATTTATTTGAGAGTGAATTATGAAGATAATGCAGAGGCGGAGTGATATATATAATAATAAAATTAAGTAAAGGAACATGTGGTACATTTTAGAAAGGCGATATGGAATGGCAGTATATCGAAACTGCAATGCCATGAATGAGTTTATAAGAATGTCGGGCTGGTCTCTGCCATCGGCCCAACAAAGTAAGGTGTCACATAAGCATAACCAGGGACAAGCGGTCCATGTCGCAGTTTGCTGGCTGGCTGCATGACGTCGTCAAATCCTATGGGAGCACCCATTATGTCTACTTGTGTAGGACGACTGGGGTTAATTTCAGCCCTGAAGAATCTGGAAATTTCATGGCGGAATGGGTCATCACATCTCTAAAATGTAACACATGTATAATGTATAAACGATTATGATAAGATTTAAATAGATTTCTAACTCGGCCCTACATTATCAACATTTACTAAAGAACTTTGGCGACTCTCAAAGAAATGTAATTTTATGGAATTATTCATTAAGATTTAATAAATGCAAAACATATATAAACTGGGGATTATTACAACTAATACGCCAGCCATTTGCGAAGTTGTAGACCCCTGCATTACAATAAATGAAGCATTGAATGTGTGTAGGTTTATATGAAAATTAAATTATTTATGAAAGTAATGTTAATGAAATCTGCCACGCACTCACTATTTCAAGTGATCATAGATTTAAACTTTGAAAATTGAGACAATTATGAGTATGCAATAATTAAATAATAAATATAGATAAAATGTAGATTTTAGAAATACGCACCCAAGAAAGATAGAATGAGGTAAGCTAGATTATTAGAGAAATTTACACATTATAAGTTAATTATTCAGTTTTAGTTATACATATGGTAGTTTTTACATTTTATAATTTAGATAAGTAGTATGAAGAAGAGCTATAGCATATTATTAGAGTACTCTTAGAGTTTGAACACAGACAGGTACCCATTTTATAAGAAGTTTTCCGAATCCATTAGTTTAGTAGCAAATAGTTCATGAGTGGCAATTCTTTCTTGTATTTAGATGTTTCATTTACTTTAACAGCAGCAGCAGCTTTCTCATTTATTTCAGGCAGCAGATCTTCATGGTGAATTTATGATGGGCAATGGAAAGTTCGGCATCCGATAGGCTATCTCCTGATGGAGAATAATCTAGGTGCTTTTACTCGGTCATACCTTGGCAGGAACAATTTATTTTTATATTTTGGAGACTCTCAGTGATCGAGAGCAAAGCTAAAGTTGAAGTGAATGTCTCCAGCAAGTCTAAGATGGCCTCTTTTCTTATCTTGATCTTTCACATTTTTGTTAAGGTATTTTTAGGTTCTACTTAATCTGCCCTGAGGATAATCAATGCATTTTGTTGGTTTTAATTAAAGAAAGCTGCCGTTCTATTGTTTACATTTTACATTTACTAATTACATTTTGGGGAATTTTTCTTTAATTAATCTATTATCTAACACTGACCGATGCTTTTAAATTTCAAAGACAAAAAGGGAACATAAGATTATTTTAACTTTTAATTAAATATTACATCAGATTTTTTTAGAATTATTATTAAACGAAATTTAAACAAAGCAATAAATACGAACTTTATAATCCAAAATAAATGATTAAAATTATACAAAATTATATAACTAAAAGAAATCTAAATTATATTATTTTATCCCTATTTATTGCCTTTAATTTGAGATCGAAATGTGTGCG
Organism: Epiperipatus broadwayi; assembly: GCA_028023455.1. NCBI lineage: Eukaryota > Metazoa > Onychophora > Udeonychophora > Euonychophora > Peripatidae > Epiperipatus > Epiperipatus broadwayi. The sequence goes on along the minus strand of JAQFVV010006258.1, from coordinate 4,663,473 downwards.
TGTTTATGCTGAATTCTACATATACTTATACATTTTTAATATTGTTACACACACAATTCGATACCAAAAAGTTTAAATTTGGGCAGGATAGACCGGTCAGTGAGAGACGACAGAAAAAGGTGAAACTTAAGATTCGAATACGAATCTCACTGTTTCAGTATGTGTGTGGTGGCAAGTATTCTTACTAAAATTAAATAAAATACAAAATTTTTAAAGCAATTTCTTCTGTCCTTTTAAAAAATCTTTATAAATATACATGTTAGTTTAGATTTCATGGTGGCTGCTTTTGAAGAGGATAAAGCATCTGGAAAATTTTAGCATTGTGTGGCTGCTAGACCTCTTAGATAACTATAGTAATTCAGACATATTAATGTGAATTGCTGTCATTGTGTAACTATTTTGTTTTTTATGTAAGAGATGATAAAATTCCTCTTATTCTATATTAAATAACAATGTACATGAATACATGCAGCCATGTTTACTTTTTCCATTTATTAAATACACCATTACTTGGGATCTTAAGTCAGTTTGTTTAGAAGCTTCCTGTATTATATTTTATATCACTAAATAAGTTTGATGTTTTATTATAAAGAATTTTTACTTGAGCAATACATATAGAACTATATTCAAAATGACTTATTTATTTTATTAGTAAATAATTATAATACTCTTTTATGTAACCTAGTTAAAATATTGATTTTTCAGCTAATAGAGAAGAGTTCTAAATCTAAATAACACTATTTCATTTGGGATTTTTTTTTTAGTTTATTTTTCTTTAATATCTTGAAAAGCTGTAGTAACTTCATAAATATGTTTGTTATTAATGAGAACACGAAATCACTTAAATGTCAATAAAATGTATATGTATTTATTTTGGTTTTTTATGTATTTTCATTATAAGGCTAACACTCATCATCAATTTATGGTCACATGTATTAGATTTGCTAAGGCATTTTAATATTTACCCTGAGACATCAAAAATGCATAAACTAATATTTTCTTTTGTGTAGCCATATTAAATTGCTATTAGATAATATAGCATTGTAATATAAAAGGAAAAAAAAATTATGTTTACATTAAAAGAAACTTTATGATTATTTGTTTACTTATTCTAAATATATTTCAAAATCAATAAAATTGTTTTTTTTTATTTCTATGCATATTTATTTGAAATATATACATATGTAAGAGAAAAGTCTTAGACAGAAATATGCTTTTATTTATTATAAGCTTATCTAGCCAAAAGTGAGAGATTTTTTTATTATTGATCTATTCTTTATAGTTAATAGTTTTAGCTTGATTAATTCATAGGGAATATTAAGTAAGAAAGCCAACCTTGTTTCCCTATTATTTTATACATATGGTATGGTTTTGCCACCCAAATATGTGGAACATTTGAGGAACCAGCATCCCACATGATTTACCATTACAATATATACATAATCACATGATAATAGTCCATGCTTATTCAAAACATTCATTGTTAATATGTTATCAGGTCAGTTTGTATAAGTAAAAGATGGATTCTATGTCTCAGTTCAAAGTCTTAATATAGACAAAGAGAGAACATATAGGAATTTAAGAGACTGAGATTTTTATATTCTTAGAAGTTTAATTAAATTAAATAGGCAAATATAAATTGTTTTGAATATGAATTAATAAACAATCATTTTAAAACTTTCAAACTCCACTAACATTAATTACTACTTAGATAATAAACCTGATACTGCACAAACTTAGATGGTTTGATAAATATAATCATGTGATAATTTAAATCGTGAATAAAATTTTTGAGGCAATCTTTATATGTAAAACATGTTATATGTAGTTTTTTATATTAAAATCTTAGTCCAATGTTTACTTAGAAAAGTTGTCTTAACAGATGGATGATATATACTAAATAAGTTTGTGCTGTCATTATGTGATTATATTTCTAAAACTAGATAAGTTTTCGCAATATCAGATTTATCTGATTAGTAATTATTACCATTGGGATTTTAAAGTTTAAAAATGATTATTTAATAGTTTACTTTCAAAAGAGATTATATTTATCTGTTTAATAGAATTTATTAAATTTCTAGGAATTAAAAAACTTGATCTTTTAAAGTCCTGTGTCACCTATTTATGTATATTAATATCTTAGACTAGAATGAAATGTGAAATCCATTCTTTTAGTCAAGCATTGGTGGTCGAGAGGTCAGTGACAGCTGTTTTATAAGCAGTTGTCCTGGGTTAGCGGGTTTGCTTCCCAGCTGATGCTATGACACATGAGAAAAAAAATCCATTCTTTTACTTATAGTGATTGTCTTGACAACAGATTGAGGATTCATAGTTTAATATATAAAAAATTTCGCAATTATTATATAAATAGAGAACATTCAATGCAGTACAAATTTTATATTTTGCAAAGACTCCACTTATATTAATTTTTATATCACTATTTTATTGATTTTTTAAAAAATAATTTTACCTAATAGGGAAAAATAATAAATATTCTTATTTAATGTTTAATAACAAATACTGATTGCAAATAATGATGAGATTTTTTTAAATTTCTGTTTAATTATCTATATTTCTGTATTATCTATATTATCTTTTTACAAATTTATTATTGTTAAACCATTAAGCATCAAATGATCACCATCTCCTATACTAGCACATAATTGTTTATAAACAAGGTAAAACTCTCCGTACAGTAGTGCCACTCTGGGCCAACCAGAGTAATCAATGGATGCCAGAAAGCTTATGCATAAAATCCCTATCTAATGCCTGCACATCCAATATCCCCAGACTAGTTTCTGGCTTGTGGCCTTCATCAGTGAGGAGCTTTGGATCTGAGAGCACTGCACCTAGATCTTAGGATGTAATACAACCCTCCAGCAATCACCTTTTATCTCTACTTAACTATAAAACCATGAGAATGAAATTGAAAACACAAAAATATTTTCAATCTAAGCTCAATAGCTTATATAGTCATATGGGTTCTGAACTCATATGGGTCTGAACTGGGTCTGAACTCAGTTCAGAACCCATATATTTTGGTGTCATTGGCTCTTTAACAACCATAGCCACCAATATCCTATTAGACAGAATTGGTGTTAAACCATTAAGCATCACATGACCACCATCTCTTATACTAGCACATAATCATTTATAAACAAGGCAAAATTCTCCATACAGTAGTGCCACCCTGTGCCAACCAGTGTTTATTATTGTCTATCTGTATATTTCTCTCTCACACATTTATAATGTCCATATATCTATTTCTCATTCTATATATATATGTATGTAATATAGGAAGCATACCAATAGCTCTACCAAGCTTTTATTGATAAGTGCCACAGGAGAGAGCATTTCAAAATCTCTATCTAGAATTATCCCTAGTCTCAGACTGATTGGCTTTGAGTTTCTGCCTCACCTAAGTGAGGAGCTAGAACATTCTGAGTCTAGATCTGAAATACCAACCCAAAAGCCTGCACTTATCTAATACATACCTATTAAGTAGAAGATCTGAAATTTTCATACATGTAAATGTTTTTAAATCCAGCTATGGGTTTGAAAACACTTCATCATCACCATATATTAATAGACTCTGCAATATAACATCACCAAAGCCTCAAAGGTAAAATTATATTAATCAATAAAGTTGTAATTATAAATATATTAAACACACATTGATTACGTAAGTAATATTTACTGAGGCTATAACCTCGATAATATGCGTGTAAAATGCGATAGTAGGGACCTTTACAGGTGTTTTAACCACAAGCTTAACCACTAGCATAAGCTTGTCATTAAAACACATATAGAGGTCCCTACTATAGCATTTTACACGCATATTATCGAGGTTATAGCCTCAGTAAATATTATTAATCAATAAAGCAAGTCAGGGTGACTTGTTTTAAGCTTGTATTACAGATATGTAATGCAGGGAGCATACCAAAAGCTCTAACAAGCTTTTATTGATAAGTGCCATGGGATAAAGCATTTAAAATCTCTATCTAGAATTATTGCTATCTTCAGATCGATTGGTTTTGAGTTTTTGGCTCACCTCAATGAGGAGCTAGGACATTAAGACACTAGATCTAAAATACGAACTCAAAAGCCAGCACTTATCTATTAAGTAGAAAATCTGATATATTCAGACACACAAATATCTATAAATCTAGCTATCTAACATAAATAGCTACATGGATCTGAAAACATGTCATCCCCACCATATATTAATACCCTCAGCAATATAATATTGCCAAAGTCTCAAAGGCACAATTATAATAATTAATATATATTGTAACCCTCTCCAAACACCAATCCTACATTTCCTATTAACAAATACCCAGGGCATGAATTCTATTGATAATAGAATAAACTACTAATCTGATTCTGCTTTGAATTACTGTTGAGACTCTTACAATGCTGTCCTACTATAGCTTAGCTCAGTGGGGGCTACAGATTTCCATAAGGTATAAAATGCATACTAAAGCTAAGAGGAAACATCACGAATTAATAAAAGTAAAATATCTATTAGGTTTTACAATAAATAAATAGTTGAATTAGTAAAGTTCCATCTATTTAAATTAACAAGTTATAATTTAATCTCATCTCCTCCCATCATCTAAATGCAATAAATAACCTTTACTGTAAATTAATAGAATAAATACATAGTACTAAACAACTCTACTGTATAGTAAGTTAAAATTAAATAAAAAAATATAGCACTACTTAACTTTTACTATGCAATAATTTAAATTAAATAACTAAATTAATATCTATTTTAAAATAATAAAGGAATATCTCAGGAAATTTATTATATGACTTATTTTAAAATTTATACTCTACAATAACTACTAATTACCATCATAAAAGGTAATAACATAAAATTAAGCATTGTTCTAATAAAATAGTAGTTAGACATTGAAAGAAATAGGGTAAATTTTGATTTCAAGTCATCATCTAAATAATAACTGAGTCCTAAAATTTTCCCAGAGAATCATAAAATAATCAAGCATTTCATATAGTGTTTGGATCAAGAAAACAATGCCATCAGGTCAGTACATATTCATCAGTAAATTTATGGAATAATGCAATCATATCATATTGGATATGTAAGTGTGTGGAAACATAGAATACAAATGCATGCTAAAGAATAATTGTGAACAAAGTTTTTAAATAAATAAAACATTTATTACATGATATTGTGGGAAAGAAAGATTTTGTTCTTCTATTTTACACATTCACATGTTATTGGCCAATTCCAATATCCGTGGCTGAATAGACTAACATAAGAGTAATTAACATTAAAATAAACTTCCTTGTATTTTTATTTCAAACATATACAAGTTAGCAGTCAATTCTGATATGCTTATGAAAAAGAAACATTTATTAACACTAACACTGAAATAATTAAATATGAATTTAAACTTCTTTGTACTCTTGCTTAAAATATACATGCTATTAGCCAATACTAACATTCTGATAACCAAATCAACACTGGGGTAGTTAAACATTAAAATAATGCAATATGGATTTAAACATATGAGTTAGAGGTCAATATCCTTCATAAATCAATTAAATAATTCTATTAACTAGCTACACTTTCCTTCATTTATTTTGCTCACTCTTTCAAAATAAAGATGAATCATTCTGAGAATTTGATGATATAAAAATCAGTGATAGATTTTCTCTATACCTTCAGGGTTAATAGTATTTTGTGCATGCATCTGTATTGTGCTACCTGTTATAAAATAATTAACAACTATATCCCATCAGTTTACTTATGAAATTGAGATAAAATATAATATGGATGATGTCATAGACCAACCAACAGCTTTAGCATTACTTCTACTTTAGATGTTCTATAAAAGAAAGCAATCCTACTTTTTATTTTTATTAGCAAACTACATTACATCTGGCTATGTATAACTGATGGGGAAACATTCCAAATGGGTACATGAGAGATGAGAAGACTTTCTTAACTCTAATAATTTAAACAATAAAATACAGCGACTCTCTAACCTTACTCAGAGACTTAATACTGTTGTGGACTCTGTCTCATCACCAAAAAACAAGGGCAATACACTGCTTTACTTCATATAATATAATCATTATAATATACAATTGTTTGATCTAGAAAATATAATCCACTCCTGACAAGTATTCATATAAACTAAGGGAGAGTTCTCTCAATCCCTAGCAATATAACATATAATCCATTCATGATAAGTATTCAAATAAACTAAGGGAGAGTTCTCTCAATCATTGGCAATACAATATATATCATAAATGACTTCTTTCTCCATAGCCACTTAATACATTTCACTCTAAACATGGAGAAAAAATAAATTCATTCTTGGATAAATCCTTAATACTTCTACTTCTTTTGGCATACCATACCATCCGAATCTGATTGGAAACACAAGTCAATTGACTTTTAATTCAATAATTATATAAATGAATTATAACAACAGACAGGCACACACATATGATAACACACAAAATAATTTCAAATCATATTTAATATGTAAATATTGTAATGACATTAATTAATAAATTTTTTTTTAAAAAAATCTTTCATTCCTGATGAATTATAAATATTTTAAATCTGAAATATAATAACTACTACTAAATAAACGTCATTATTTTTAGCAAAGTAAAGATAAAACAACACTTTTATGTATTTAACATTAATAATAAATTGAAATAAAATTTTGATTTGTGATGAACTACAAATCTTTTAAATTTGAAGTAAAATAACTATTAATAAGTGGACCTCACAATCTCTGACATATAGAGATAAAATAATACTTTTATGCATTTACCCCTTCTTAAAATTAGCTGTTATCTTCCTAATAGCAAACAAATATTTCTATCGCTCACATATGCATATAGAACACATGTATACAAAAAATATATATCAAAATAATGGTCAATTACCTGGTATAATATTTCTTTATATTATACATATCCGAGATGATCTTGAAGCAAAAATAATAATAAAAATAAAATAAAAATATATATACAGACAAATAATTGGTCTATCTATCTTTTATCATACTAACCAAAAAAATAATTAAATCTTCTTTAGCTGGAAACATAACAGTTCATTTGCATGGTCTGTAAATAACACATCTTGGGCATGTATGAAAATAATAATACTTGTAAGATGTATAGATGCTAGTAGATGCACAACAATTTCCTACATGACAGACAATACACATTTGGGTCTGATTAAAGAGCATTTCAAAAGTTCTTAGCAATAGCGAACTGAAATTGCTGACAATATCGTATGCAAAGCATTCAATAATGGCAAATAAATATTTACTACTGCAGATTTGGTAATAATTTACTGTTTAATTAATTACATTTATCAAGGCTCTTGTGCTAAATTCTCAAAGGTCATCCATTAGGCAAGTAGACTACTTCATAATATGCATGTAAGTGTACATAAGTTTTATTGATAATATATTTAATAACAGATCAAATACAAACAAGGAGGATAGTAAAATAAGTGTTTACATCTAGTATTCATGCTCTTCCACTTGTTCAGTTATAAGCACATTGAAGTATATGTTAGTGATCCATTAGTTTATAAGTCACACATCCCATTCCTTAATCCTAGAGATGTGAATGGTTAAGTACATTTCTTGTTCAATAATAATAATAAAGCATGTTATAATAAGTTAGATATGCACATCCTTCTGTTTGAACTTTACTCCTCTATAGCTAGTAGAAATTTTTAATATAGAGTCTGTAAAATGTTTTACAAAAAAGTTCAGCATAAATTTTTCCATAAAATAGGAAAATTCACACATATAAATTGTTTCTTTAATATTAGAGATTAAAATTAAGCAAATCAAATTTGAAAGATAGACACACATATGCATCCCAAATGATAATATTTAATCTAAGTTAGTCAATTGCAAATATAAAGAGATGAACCTTGTTTGAAGTTGTTTAAGTCTCCATCCTTGTCTTTATTTTCACAAGAAAACTTTCTTAACTATTTTCATACAGAAAATTAAATTAATATAAAAATTGTACTTTTGAGTTTGAATTGAATCTCAATTGCTTAATTATGGAAGGACTAACTAGAAGAGAGAAAATTTCAATAAAGCCTCTTATAGAGAGAGAATTATAATAAAGCCAACTTTTTGTAAAATATTCCTTTTATTGCTGATTATTGTTTAGATATCTATTTCTTCCACCAATCAAAAAAAAACGCATTCAAAAGTTTAACTTCAAAAAAGGTCAATCCCTCAATCTGCACTGAGATAATTAGTTGCAAATATTCAATAACTTTTTTCTCTCTTGAAAAAGAAAAAATCACTTTGTCTTCTAAATAATATTAATTCAATTAAACCAATAAAAATATCTGTATTTCTAGAATGACAAAAAATAATAATTGTTTAGCCAATAAAATAATTGATAGTGTATTTGTCTGTTTGACAATTCACTGATCCATTGATCCATCAATCACTTAAAATGTATTTAAATTGGTTATCAGAGATATTTATTGTAAATTTAAATATTTTACTGTAAAACATCATATATGGTATTTTTCTTAAGTACATGAATGGAAAATGAAGTTGCAAGATGGCACAAACATACATACACACATATATGTTGCACTATAAGTACTAAACCAATCTGACCAAAATAAAAGTTTCTATGACCATGAGTCAAATATACTGTATTAACTACACTATGGATTGAAGTATCAATGAGAAAATAAACCAGAAAATCACCAAACAAATATTAACCACTGACTTACAGACAAATAAGACAAATTTGGATCAATTCAACCTATACACTAACAATTTCTGTGACAAGTCACCCCCCCTTTCTATCTTAAATTTCCAGCAAAGAAAAATACTAATTGTCTTAAAACTTTCAAATAATATCTGCAAGTGCTTTATAAATAGGGTTTTAAATTAGTAATGAAAAAATGTTTTAAATTTCAGGTTATTTCACTTTTTTTAGTTGAATGCAACCAGCTGTTACTGATACAGTGTAAAATTACAATTGGTTTTTTGTGCCTATTCAGAAGGTCACAATATATTGTTTCAGAACATTATGGATCATGGATTTAAACTCTTTAATGTTTATTTCATTAAAAATTAAGGGACATTTTAATAAAATAAAAAATATTTCTAAAGTTATTTTTATTATATTTAAATAATGGGTTACAATGATTGATGTATATATATATTAAAATACAGTAAAATTCACAAATTAGTTGATTTAAATATTTTATATATTTTGGAAAGAATGCAGACATCAAAATTAATTTATTATAGTTATAAGGTCCTGCATAGCCCTATGATTCAAATAAAAAATTCATTTTTAAATTGTATTTTTATATTGGACTATTTCTATCATCTAATACGCATACTGAATGCCTTTAGAAAAATTTAACTTTATTTAAATATTCCAAATACACTCAACTGTTAGTAATAGCACCTCAAACAGGTTAATATATCCAGAATGTTTCAAGAAGTAATACTCTTGCTCTTCTTCATGTGTTGTTGGCCTGACCAGTGACAGTACTAGCATTGTATTCAAACCTGGATCCTTAGATTTTTGAATTTTAAGCTAATGCTCTAACTTACTGAGCGATCCTGCCAAAGGCAATAGTCACTAGAAATTTCATATACTTATCTGTGAGGTTCCTCATGATTTCTCCACTTTTCCCTAAGAACAAAGTTGATTAGTGGTTTCCATACATTATGTACAGTCACACTAGGATGGTTTAAAGGATTTTTTGCCATTGTCATGTGAGCAGCTTCTTTAAATTTTCTTCTTTGTACCTTTTCTTCTCTATCCAATATTTTTTGTTTTCCCAATTGAACATATGTTCATTGGTTCATACATGGTCTGCTACCTTAGTCACATCTATTTTATCTCTTCTAATCATCAGTTTATGTTATTGCAAGTGCTTTTCAATGGTTAGACTGATATCACCAATATACATTCTTCCATATTCACATGGTATTTCATAGATGCACATTTTTCTTTTCAGCATTTAAAGCTTAGTCTTTGTAGATGTTAGAATTCCTCATATTGTGTTATGGCTCTGATGTTATACTGATTTCAGAGTTTTCTTAATTTGTCTGCTATTTTTGGAATGTATGGGTACACTACAATACCAATAATTGTCTTTTTTTCTTAAATGTTTTTTGTTGTCTATTTAACATTTTTTTAATAACAGATTATGCATAACCATTTTTCATAAGAGTTTGTTCATATATAGATCTTTTCTTTTCCAAATCACTGGTTTCTGAACAAACTTCTTTTGCTCAGTTCCTTAGTGATAGTATAACTCCATGCTTTGTGTTTTTGGTGTGATTGAATGTATAGGTTAGGTATTTTCCTATATGTCTAGGTTGTTGGTAAACTGTAGTTTTGATTGTGCCATGAGGGAGTCTTGTCACAAGAACATCTAAGAATGCCATTTTTTGTTCTTGTTCTGAAACTGTTGTGAATTTAATTGAAGGGGATATGTACTTGATGTGTTCCAAAATGTTTGTAGGAGCACTTCACCATGTGGCCATACAAGAAATGTTTTATCCCTACAGTGAAATCAAACTTTAGGTAGATATGGAGTAATTTTTATGACTGTGGTTTCAAGTTCTTCCATGTAAATATTTCTAATCAGGGGAGACAATGGTGAGACCATAGTCATTTCTTGATTTTTTGGAAGAAGTCTTTGTTATATTGAAAGTAGATTGTTTTTATACAGAATGTTAATAGTTCCATTATACTATCAATATAAAGAGCAGTTCTGGTTTGTAAATTATTATCACCATTTAATCTTTTCCTTACAATAGACAATGATTCTTCACATGGCACATTTGTGAATAAACCTTCCATGTCAAAGCTTACCAGCAAGTCAGTTCTTTCAAGTTTTATGTTTTGATTAATTCTACAAAGTATCTAAAATTTCTTGCAAAGGACTAGGTCTTGTATGCTAAAAAACTTTGAGAAGAAATCTTGCCAAATTTTGGCAAGGTGAATCTCTAGAACTAACAATAGGTCTTAATGAACATGATTTTCAAGGATTTTAGGTAGATCATAAAGAAGAGGAATTTTGCTGAAATATGATGTTATTTTACTTTTTTTTGAATCAGTGAACCACCTTTGATCCTTTCTGTATAATTCTTGACTTTGTTTCCATACTCAATATCAGATTTTTTGCCACTTTTTTATATTGGCCTGCTGTGAGGAGTTTTTGTATTTTGTTTTCATAATCAGTTGAATCCACTATATTTGTTGCATTGCCATTATCAGCAGAAAGAATAATTATAGATTTATCTACTTTGATAGATTTAGTTGCTTTCCTCTCCCCATAAGATATGTTTGATTTCAATTTTTATTGCTTGTAAAGCATTCTTTTTTATTCTTCAGTGTATTTCTACTGCTTCTTCTAAAGGCAATTTTGAGTGATTTCCTTGGTGGCTGCCATTATAGCTAATAAAGAGATATCAGATGGTGTTATAGCATAGTTTAATACTCTTTCAAGAACAGAAATTTCAGCATCTGTTAGTTTTTAGAACTGAGATTTTTAACAGATGAAGTTGGTACATTGCTTGGTACATTATGATTTTTGATATGCCCATATAGGTTAACAAGTTTTTTCTTTTGACATTCTTTTATTTTTCCATGTAATATAGAATATGATTTTCTTACTGCTTGAGAAACTCTCATGAAGTCTTCATTAGTAAGTTTATTTTTTAGAAAACATTTTGCATTATTAATGGGATGCATTGTTTGACACTTAGAAAACCTTTAAGCATTTATTCTTTCCATTAACAGAGCTTCACTTGCTCTCTGAGTAATTTTCTCAGCTCTCTGAGAGTGATTTGGAGATTTTAGTTGCAAACTTTTAAAAATTATCTCTTCAGATTTATATTTAAAAAGAAAGTTAATCAATTTTTTACTTCTGCCATCTTTAGACATAATTTTTCATAATGTCTAAAGTTTGATATAGTATCAGGCCTATACCAAATACTTAGTGTTTTCCTGAAGGTTTGTGATGATGGTGTTTTAGTTGTATTTTTATATTGGAATATTTCAATCATCTAATATGTGTATTGAAGGTCTTTAGAAAAATGTAACTTTATTTAAATATTCCAAAGACATTCAACCGTTAGCAATACAAATGATTATGACAACAAAATACAAGAACTCCTCACATCAGGCCAATATAGAAAAGTGGCAAAAAATTCTATATTGAGTACACAAAGTTACAAGCATTACTCAGAAAACATCACAGGTACTTCATTAATTCAAAAAAAAAAGTAGAATAACATCATATTTCAGCAAAATTCCTCACCTTTATAGTCTACAGAAAATCCATAAGGATCATGTTGCATTAAGACCTATTGTGGGTCCTAGACATTCATCTTGCCAAAATTCGGCAATACTTCTTCTCAAAGTCCTAAATCCTTTGGCTTACAAGACCTCATTCTTTGTCAGAGATTCTAGATACTTTGTAGAATTAATCAAGAACATGAAAATTTAAAAAAACTGACCTACTGGTAAGCTTTGATGTGAAAATATTATTCATGAATGTACCATGTGAAGAAGCATGGTCTATTGCAAGGAAAAGATTAAATGGTGATTTACAAATCAGAACAGCTCTTCCTATTGATAGTATAATGGAACTATTAACATTCTGTATAAAAACCCACTTTCAATATAGCACAGAATTCTTCCAACAAAATCAAGAAATGGCTATGGGCTCATCATGGTCACCACTGACTACAATATTTACATGGAATAACTTGCAATCACAGCCATAAAAACTACTCCATACCCATCTAAAGTTTGGCTATACTATGTGGATGATACAGTTGCTACAAACTTTCTGGAACATCAACAACATACCTTCTTCAATTAAATTCACAATAGAATCAGAACAAGAACAAAAATTGGCATTCTTAGATGTTCTTGTAACAAAACTCCCTCCTGGCAAAATCAAAACTACAATTTACTAAAAACCTACTCATACAAGAAAATACCTAGACTATATATCTAATCACACCAGAAATACAAAACATGGTGTTATACTATCACTATGAAACAGAGCAAAAGAAATTTGTTCAGAAACCAGCAATTTAGAAAAAGAAAAGATCTATATAGAACAAATGCCTATGAAAAATGGTTAACCATCAGCTGTTATTAAAAAAACATTAAATAGACAACAAAAAGAAACACCAAGAGAAAATACAATTATTGGCACTGCAGTGCACCCATGCATTCCAAAAATCTGCAATCAGTACAACAGAGCAGCTTTCCAAAGCCATACCACACTATGAAGAATTCCCACATCTACAAAGCTTAAACTTGAAATGCTAAAAAAAGCTGCATCTATAAAATACCATGTTAAATGTGGAAGAACATACGTTGGTGAGACCAGTCATACCATTTAAGAGTGCAATCAAGATCACAAACTGATGATTAGAAGACAGAAAACAGATGCATCTAAGGCAGTAGACCATGTATGTATCAATGACCATATGTTCAATTGAGAAAATACAAAAATATTGAGTAAAGAAGAAAAGGTACAAAGAAGAAAATTTAAAGAAGCTGTTCATATGTTAATGCAAAAAAAATCCCATAAGTCAACCTAGTGTGACTGTACATAATGTATGGAAACCAGTAATCAACTTTGCTCTTAGGAAAAAGTTGAGAAATCAAGAGGAATCTCATAGATAAGATATAAAATTTCTACCGACTGTTGCTTTTGGCAGGATAGTTCAGTTGGTTAGTGTTACCTTAAAATTTAACAATTAAGAATCTAAGGATCCAGGTTCAAATTCCCATGTTAGTACTGTCACTGTTCAGGTCAGCAACACCTGAAATAGTGGTATTACATCTTGAAACATTGTGCATATACTAACCTGTTTGAGGTGCTATTACTAACAATTGTATGTACTTAGGAATATTTAAATAAAGTTATTTTTTTAAAAAAACATTCAAGACACATATTAGATGATGGAAATAGTCCAATATAAAAATACAACTAGGACACCATCATCACAAACCTTCAGGAAAACATGTTTACTAAACTTTGAAACAAAAAGGAGAGGTGAAAAATAAAAATTTTACATTTTTTGTAATAACTTTATCTCTCTAATTAGCAGATTAACAGATCTGCAGATCTAGTAATTTAATTCTTCCATAAATAATGAAATTAGATTAATTAAAAACCAAAAATAAAGATAAGTAAAATTTTGTTAATTCGTTTTGCATGGATATGGCCATGTATTCAGAAATTGTTGACTAAAAAAGAAACGTCTTTATTATCCTCACTCTTTTTCTAACTGTGGTGGAGCTGGGGTAAAGTAAGAAAACTTATCCCTAGGAAAAAAAGATTCAATCACTGTCATAAATTGCTTTTGATTATTGCACTTGAAGTAAGCTTACTTGTTTTATAAAGACATCACAATTTCTATATAAAAAGATCTAATATGAACAGGTAAACCACAACTCTTATGAGTGCCGATCACATTTGTTCACCAGAAATGTTTTCCTGATTTCTTAGAACATCCTTGCCTGCTAAATGTGTAGAATAAAGTCTGCTGAGAAAAGTGAAAACAAAATGCAAGTAAAAAAGTGACCTCATAGCCAATGCTTTCTAAATGATCATACCAGCAATTAAATATAGAATTATTATAGTACATGTACTTATTGTGGTAAAGACAGTATATAAACTAAAAAGATGAACATCCTAGGTCATAGAAGTATCAGTCACCATTTTTTTAATCATGGAAATAAACTTTAAAAGAAGAATTATGACAAGTATGTAATGAAATATATATGTGTGTGCATATACACCTATCCATTAATCTACAAGGCTAGTGGAAAATAAAAATGTATTAACTTTGAACTATAATCTGCAATGATTTTCAAAGCCAGAGATGAGAATATTGTAATTTTTTTGCCTTGATTGTATTATTATTATTAATGTTTTAATGATTTCTAGTTAGTTATTTTAAACATAAGGGGCTTTGAACTTAGACTTTGACTCTATCTTCAACTCCATGCTATCTCATATCACTAATAACCCCACATGTCCAAAAGATAAATAATCACCAATATTACATATTTCCTGCTAAACCAGCACTCGTAAGTTGGTCCAGATTATTATCTTTACACATATATACAATCAATTCTCAGCTTTATATTAAGATAGCAAACTTTCATTCTTTAATGGAAAGGCTCCAATCTACTCCACTCTCCAACTCTTCAGCCATCCATATCATTGAAAATCTGAAGATGGATTGCTCAAAGCTCACACTAATGCCAACATTGTTGTTCTGCTCATGTTGACCATAGGGCACTCTGACCCGTCATGTATATGACATCATCTATTTACATACATATAAGAGGGGTGGGCAGACTTCAGGATTAATACTTAATATTTGATGTACAAGCTTTTCCATAGCTGTACCTCAAATGTAAAAGGGACATTGAACTCAGACTTTCATTCAAACTTCAACTCTCCTTGCTATTTCATACCACTGATACACCTGCCACCACATGTCCAAAAGATAAATAATCACCAATATATGTATTTTGTGTTAAACCAGTACTTATCAGTTGGTCCAGATTATCATCTGTACACATATATACAATTAGTGCCCAACTTAGGTTGATTGAAAGTCTGAGTTCAAAGCCCCTATATTTACATTTAATGTACAGGTATGGAAAAGCCTGTATGTCAAATATTAAGTATTAAATCTAAAGTCTACTCATCCCTCTTATATGTACATACATGGATTAGATCTTATACATGAAGGGTCAGATTGAAGTATGGTCAACATGGGCAAAACAATAATGCTGGCATTAGTGTGAGCTTTGAGCATTCCATCTTCAAATTTTCAATGATATGGATGGCAGAAGAGTTGGAGTGGATTGGGGCCTGTCCATTAAAGTATGAAGGTTTGATATCTTAATATAAAATGCACTGATTGTATATATGTGTAGAGATGATAATCTGGACCACTGATATGTGCAATCATGTGTATCAGTGGTATGAGATAACGTGGAGAGTTGAAGGTTGAGTGAAAGTCTGAGTTCAAATCCCCTTATACTTACATTTAAGGTACATTTATGGAAAAGCTTGTATGTCAAATATTATTTATTTTAAATATTTTTTGCATGATTATATATTCCAAAATAATTGTTGTTCTAGAATTTAATGGACAATATTTGACACAGCTTTGTAAACCATATTATTAAATTGTTAATTTTATTATAATCTTCATCTTATTATTCCTAGAAGTATATCAAAATATTCCTGTAACTAATTATCTAACAAAAAAATGAAAGGTAGTATTTATGGATAAATATTAGTCTAAACATTAAAAATCATAATAAGGGTTAAGTTATTACATGTTAATGGAATGCCGTAGGAATAAAAAATGGCTGACATTCATTATATAAAAATATTTCCTTACCATGTGAGCCATTGGCTAACTGCTGATAAAGTTATAATAAAAATATATTTAAGCTCAGTAAAAATGTATATACTTGTAAATAAGATTATTAGTCTAATAAGTTATTATAACTAAATAGTGTGCAAAGAGTGGTTAGCAACCAATGCCCATGAGCTGACTAGAATAGATATGATATGGTGATACACCTATATAATAATGATTAGTCAATAAGCGATCATTACAATATTTATAAAAGTAAACTATAGTATATGTATATATCATAGATAATATATAATAAAATATCTTCTATTAGAGTATGTAGACAATCTTTGATACAAAACAATATTTGTTATTTGCTGAGCCAAGCTTGTGATACAGCATATCTTTGTTAACAAATAACTACAATGAATATTAACAAATAATATTAGCAAATCCGCATGCATATAAACATACAACAAATTAGTCCCTCATTACAGTAGAATTGGTATATTTGTATTTTTCTATGTGTAAATTGACAAACCTAGTGGTTGATTTATGTCATTAAATTAAATAATCAGTGTGCTTGTTGAGAGAAGTGCTATTGGCTCTTATATTTATAGAGTTTTTAGAATTAATTATGTGTCAATCTTTCTTTATTTTGCCTTTTTTATTATAACTTTTTAAACAAATAATTTTAACATTAGCAGATTTAAAAAGATGATCAGAATTTTTTTATGGTTTACAAACACTGAGCTATAACCTCTGTGGCATTTTGTTAAAGTTTACATTTGTCTCTCCATAATATCTGACATTATAAAGTTGACAATCCAGCATGTGTACCAATTAAGCTTTATCATCAACTTTAATACTATCTTTAGAATTGTTAATAAGTCCTATTTAGCAATAAGGGGCATCTAAAACTATTATTAAAGTCCCTGTGCATAATGAATATTATTTTTGTAAGTATATTAGGGATATAAAGCATTTCAGTCCATGGTTTAGAGGTAAAACTTCTATCAAATTTATGAAAACATTAAATTTCTTATCTTTTTATTAAGCATAACCCTGGAATTAATTTTTTTGTAACACTAAATTATTTTTCTATTGTATTCCTAAAACAAAAAGACTTTAAAGCCCATCATTTTATATTGAAATAAAAATTTTTGAGGGTGGTTGAAAATAAACCTTAACACTAAAGGCCAATAGCACTCCTCTCAACAAACACTGGTCTTTTAATCTAATGAGCCACTAGGTCAATTTACACATGTAAATATTCTCGATAATATGCATGTAAAAATGCGATAGTAGGGACCTCTACAGGTGTTTTAACCACAAGTTTACACTATGGAAGAAAAGAGCTTGTGGTTAAAACACCTGTAGAGGTCCCTACTATCGCATTTTTACATGCATATTATCTGGGTTATAGCCTCAGTAAATATTACTTACGTAATCAATGTGCGTTTAATAAATTTATAATTACATGTAAATATTGTAACATATATGATAATGAGCAAATGGATTAGTATATGTTTATGCATATAGATATGCTAATATATTTCACTAATATTCTGTTGTTAATAAACAAAGCAAAACTCTCCATACAGTAGTGCCAACCAGAGTAATTAATGGATGCCAGAAGGCTTGTGCATAAAATCCCTATCTAATTCCTAACCATCCAATATCCCCAGATGAATTTCTAGCTTGTGGCCTTTGTCAGTGAGGAGCCTTGGATCTGAGAGCACAGGGTGGCACTACTGTATGGAGAGTTTTGCCTTGTTTATTAACAATTACGTGCTAGTATAAGAGATAGTGATCATGTGATATTCTGCTGTGTTTGCACTTTGACAAAGGTACATTGTATCAACAGCCTGTTTCAGCAAAGTAACAAATATTGTTTTATATCAAAGATTTATTACCATAATAGTTGATGCCTGTCTATGTACTCTGACTTAATATATTTAATTATATACATATATATTTGTGTATCCATTTATCTAATTGTAGGTCTACTTAATTGTATATTTGACTATTTTCATCCATCAATTTAATTATTGTTTTATGGAAAAATTTGGACTTTTAGTTGTCCAAATACATTCACCTGTTAGTAATATAAGACCCCTTTCCAACTGATGACAGTTAAATCTATGATTATCAGTTTTCCGGTACTAAATTATCCTGTCAAATGTAATCATCAGTAGAAATTTTATATACATATCTATGAGAATTCCCCTTATTTATTTTATGTTTCTTTCTAAAGGCAAAGTTAATTTACTGGCTTTAAATATTGTGGATTATTACACTAAATTGACCTACTAGAATATACCATGTTCATGTGAGCCGTTTCTTCAAACTTAATCATTTTTAATTTTTCTTTTCTGTCCAATCGTCTTGTTTTCTTCCAAGAAAACATGTTTAATAATGTATACATGATTTACTGGTTCTTTGTGTATGCAAATGGTATTTCATACAGTTCATGCTTTTTATAGCTTAGTTTTGATTATTGAAAAAAGGTGAGACTTCTCATTGTATCAATTACTTTGGAAAGCTGTTCTAAGGTTTATTAGTGCAATTTTTTTTTTAATCTGCTATTCTATTATACATGAATATACTACTACAGTACCTAAAATTGTTTTGTTTTTTCTATATAAGGTTTTATTAATAATAGCTGAAGAATAACTATTTTTATTGAAAGTTTTTTTTTTTATAATAGATTTTCTTTTTCCAAATTATTACTTTTAGAGCAATCTGTATTGCTCGTTTCATGCCAATAGTATAATTTCATTTTCTATGTTTTATCATGATTAGCTGATTCTGTTAACTATTTTCTATAAGCTGTAGCTTTGATTTTATGGCAAGAGAGATTTTTTACAATAATATCTAGAAACATCAATTTTTTTTGTGAATTTTATTAAATGATATATGTTATTAACAACTTATCAAAATGTTTGGTAAAGTTTTGCACTATGTAGACCAACACTGAATGTATCATTAATATTGGGAATTGGAAATACAAAAATCTTTTAATAGAATAGTATGAAAGTGAGCTAAAAATTATGTGCACTTGACTGAAGAATATATTTTTATTGACCTTCAAAAACCCAAATATATCATTGTTCAACATAATACTACATTTGAATAAAATTTGTCCAATTGTCAACTATTCCTTTATTAAAAATGTGTAAGCTGAGCTGCAAATCATAAATGCACTATTGTTTTTATCTCTTCATCATTTCTTACTCTGTTATTTAATCTCAGGGTTTTAGTAATGAATCCACATCTTATCATCAGTAATGATTATTTTTTAAAAACTTTCTCTTTTCTTAGATTAACTACCTAAACTTAATATTTATCCAAACTTTTCTATTTGTACTGTTCCATGAATTGTTCTGATACCTATCTTGTATAAACCTTTCAAAACCCAAGTCGATCATGGATTATTGTTGAGGCAGAGCCATGGCAGATTTGTAAAATGATTTTCCACATAATCCACTATTGTTTGATCCATTGCACATCCAGAGTTATCATGAGTTATGAATGTGAATGGATATCTGACATTTGCTTTATAGCTGACATTTATCAACTTTTTTTGAACTTTTGTATCAAATGATACATCCTTCTTTATAATATTTTTTCTATACTAGGCACTAAATCTTTGATATATATTATAACCTTAAGATCTAATAACTTCAGATAAGATGGAGACAACTAATAATAATTATGTAGGTATTTTACCTAGACACCAAATTGCAACTGTAGCATCAAATATTGTTTCCACCCAAGATCATCATCACTTAATAAATAAGAAGTCTGTGGGGGAAAGCAAGTTATCAAAACTTTTCCAAAATAAAATATAATTTTAACAATATTTAAATTAGAAATAATAATATGTTAAGTTCTGAATTTGAACTCAGTAATTATTACGCAAATAAATTCCTGATACATTCTTTAGAAATATAATCAAATTTCCTCCACAAACCCATATAATTATTTATATGACCTCCAATGGCAACTACAATAATGTTCTTGATGTTTCATGTGTAACGAATATGAATGGATCAGTAATCCATGCAGAGAACTCATAAAATTATACTAATAAAAATATTAAAATCATACAACTTAACACACACAGAGTAGAAAATTTTTACTCTCCCTCTCTCTTACAAATAAATCAAATAACCCTTCGTTTTCCACATTGATCACCCTCCACAGCCACAATTATTTTAATCTTAAATATTAGCATTTAGATTCCCCACCCCATCTTCCAAATTGTTTCCTTAATACTCTACACATGCACATACAGAAGTGGAACACATCAGTTCTTAACTCAACCACTCTGTATTCTCAAACACTCTAATAATAGTACTCATTCTTTCAACTCTTAGAATTATGAAAGCTCTTGTTTTCATGCTCTTATTCTCAGAGTCATGACTTAAGGTGAAGTGCAATACTCAATTATTTTTTAACTCATTGCAGACATATAGACGCTATCCCAGCAGATACAAATTGAATAGACATATGCTTATTTAAAGTTAATGTACCTTCTCCACCACTAATAATAAAACTTATAATAATCATATTTTAACTATATAATTAATAAAATAATCATTATAACAAATTTAGAATATAGTTTGATCCACTGGGAAGGCATCCCAATATCAAGAGTGAAGAAGGGATTTTATGTTCACTCGTAATCTTAGTCGGAATGCAGTGAACTGAACAATTAAATATTAATCTTATCATTAAATCATTTTCTCATCTGTTTGCCAAGCACTAATTAAACTCTTGACTATATATGCCATTAATTCAAATCTTCAAATCTTAACCAATGAAAATGTAACATTTTATTTTAGCTGTAAAATTTTATGAAAATATTTCATGAACAATCTGTATTAAAATTATGTGTTATTTCGATTAATTCCTTCAGGAATTAATTAATAACTATAATAAATTTATAAATATTATAATTCTATCAATATTATGAAACTCCAATATTGTGATATTTGATATTATGTAGTTCTGGTATTATGTAGTTTTGGATAATGTGGTTCTGGACACCCAAAACATTAAGCCATCAGACATAAGTTTAAATTTTAAAATAACAAATATTTATTAACTGTTATATAAGAAAAGAAAAACTACAATTCAAGCTACTATTGTAGCGATCCCAACTTAAAAATAAAACTATGAGATACAGTTTAAATTATTTATAAAAGGGGATCTCCGCTGGCTACAATAATGAACTTAATAACAAATTTAATGAAACGAATATCTAGCTTGTCCCAATCATAAATTTTATTATAAATAGTTTTGGGACTAATTACTGTTTTGCAAACTAAGTAACTTTTAATTATTTTGATCATAATACATCTTCAAGTATTTATTTAATTATATTTGAAGTGATGCTTCAGTAACATTATATAAAATACCATTATTGCTAACCATATTAATTAGCTTAAAGCCCATAAAAACTTAATATAATATTCAGTTCCATTTATTTTATTTTTAAAATACTCAAGTTATGTATTTAAGAGACATATCTTAAATGCAATAAAAAAATTACTTTAACTTTTACTTTTAAGTTTATTCACATTTCGTGAACTATTATTCCCATAACTTAGTATTCAAACTCCAGCTAACAATTATGTAATGTGTTTTAATAACTATGTTAACACACATATGCTATCTATTGCCATGGCCTGACATGAGTTTACTATTCCTTTCTTACCAGTCCAGCGATGAGTTGCTTCTGCATAAACCGGGTATGATGCTACTGCTTGCCTGATTTAAATTTACAACATAAATTTAGAAGATTGGTTCTCACACAAACTAGAGCAAAGCTTAGCTACTCAATATATCAATATGATAGATTTAGTTTCTAAACAAATAATTACTTGTCACTAGTGTGCAATGACCTCACATGCAAGAAACACAAAATTATCATACACTCCTAAGTAATGATAAACTGTTGCTTTCGTAAGAGAAAATAAGTTAATAATAATAACTTCTTGGTGCTAGCATGGACCTAAGAATTTGCCTTCTTCCTGAGGCTGAACTATGTGAGGAACTCATCTCTGCACATATATAAGAGGAATGCTAACACAGCAAACTACAACCATAAATATTTCTCTTACGAAGCAATAAAAAAATATTGGAGCTGGAATCAATTCCTCAATCTCCTAAAAATACTTTCAAATAAAATTATGTATCATGAGAGAGCTATGCTCCATCTCAATCCTTTTTGAGGTGGTAAAACTACTCTAATCTCAACTAACAGAGGTCATTTGCACTCTCACATAGCATAAAGGGTATGGTACTATTGATGCATGAACAGATTAGTCTAATACAACTAAGAATAAATTTTACTTAAAAATAATTCTCTAGGCTAAGAAATAGACATCATTTCACTTAAATACACATTTTAAATAACTCATACACTTCTGAGCATAGCAATAAAATACAAAATATGAAAAAAATTAAATATACTTGAAAATCTTCATTTAAACCATTCATATAACTATATCTTGTAAATCCATTCGTACATTACACTCCCCTAGCCTTTGTAATACAAAAAATTAAAATATATATGGGCTCAAGAAATATTATAGTAAACCAAATTCTTTGTAAACTTTGTTAGGTTGTATATGGGGTCAAAACTTTTTTTCAAATTTTAACTCTAAACTACTATATTAAAATACAATATAACACAATAATAAAAATATAACAATAATAAAAATTTTAGGTATTGTCTCTTTCTTGGTACATTGAGGATGCTGGCAATTATCCTCCCGAGAAGTATAAATTTTTGAGTGGATAAAATAAAAATGCATGCATGACCATAATAAAATATTGAAACTATCCCAAATATTAATGTTTATTTGGTGCAACAACGAAGTTTAAAACACATTTAATCTCTTAGCTACTTTAAGATCCAGATTTCCATAATATAGCATAGTAATTCACACATCATCATATTTTTCCTTTCCGAAGGGATTTTACGACACAAATTTAATTTTTATTATCTACGCAATACGTTAATCTTTGGGTTTACTTTCCATCATTGCCATAGTATATTTATTTTAAATGCTTATAATACTGTTTTAAATTTATTTATATAAGATTCCTGCACAATTCATTCCATTAAAAATATTTCATAAGATCAGATGCGATGCTCACTATATTTACGCTAGTAATACTTTATAGAACTTTTTTTTTATTCAGACTTTTGATTTTCCGTCATATTTATTAAAAGAATTGTTTTGGCTATAATTTCCAAGTTTTATTTTACAATTATTTTCTCACGAGAACCAACCCAAAGGTTTACTCGGAGAATCTTAATTGCAGTAAGTATAAGTTATTCTTTTAACTATATTATGTTTGAAATTACATATAAAGTAAAGATATTATCATTAGTCTTTCAGCCTTTTATCCTTTTGTAATTCGTTTATTCCAGTAGTAAGAATTAAATATTTGAAATAATATTAAATATGACTAAAGTTTGTAATAAAATTAAATATTAAAAATGACTTATTCTATATAAGATTAAGATTAATAAAAGTTTGTAGTACAATGATCCATCCAAATTTACTTATTAAATTATTTAATAAAAGATAAGTGACAATAAAAGTTTGTACCCAGATATTCTAGGATATGTAAATCGAAGTTTTTGAATTAGACACATTGATTTTAACATGGTGTGTTGATTCCTTATAGATTGATAAAATTTTGGCAATGAACTTTTTTAGCGATCCATTATTAAGATATACAAAATATACTTTTTAAATAAAACTAATAACTTTAGTCAGACGAGATTGAACGGAAATTTTTAGCTTGCTCACTTTGCACAAGATATTTAGAGATGATCTCTAGCTCTAATATGAGCTTAGTTTAATTTCTCAATCCGTCAATCATTCTTCTGATCTAACTGTTTACCTTTGACACCTACTATTAATTTTTAATTGGTTTATTCAATTGTTGTCTGGACATTACTTACGCACAAAACCGCCCTTCCCACGTGTGTTTGATAGATATTTATCACTGAACTACAACAACACCAAAAAAATATAAAAAGAAAATGGTGGAAAATTTTATAAAAAAAATTATTTGAACAATATGAATAGACCAATTTTTTTCTTAAAGATTTACGAGTGAAAACCGTAATGGATTTTTTTAATACCCATATAAAATAATAACCTTCTCAAAACACTACCGTTTGGTATCCTGTATGTTGTATAAAACCCTAAGATTTTCTGTATATTTAAAATTATATACCTCCCACACACACGTACATGCACGCACATATAATTACTAAGAATGTACTTATTATTACTTCAGTCAATAGTAAACTGACTTTATAATCTTTTGAAATTTCAAGAGGTATTTTTCCATATAACCAAATATTATTCAATCACTAGAATTAGCAAAATAAAATCTTATTTATGATGTCAACTTTCATTTTTTAAAATATTGTTGATTCAATTTTATTTTTATTAGCTTTTTAATTAACTGTTTCAGAGTTTAATAATGCACTCAAGACAATCATCCCCCTTCCCTCTCTATATTTATACATTGTAATTTTGAAAAAGTAAAAATGTAAACATACTTTTATTTGTAAGTTATATATTCGGGATTGACGATGTTTTATTCTTAAAACAAAATACCAACTTTTATTTAGTTTTTAACATTTTGATAAAAAAAAAAAATTCTTCTTAGATTACGTAAAACTAATGTTATCCTGAATTTACCCCTTGTTAGTTTCTCCATGACAGAAACTAAGGGTTACAATATATATAATGTTAGTTCTAATATTCTCATGAATAAATGAATTCATAGTATTATTTCCAAGAACTTCCATGTAATAATGGTTTTGATCACACGATTTTAACAAGGCTTTTTTTATATAATAAGAAAAAAGATTTTGATACTTCAAAAATTAAGACTGTTCTGCCATATAAAAAAGGAGTAACTGTTATAATGCTTTAAAGAAAAAAATATCCACACAATTTATACTACATTTTAAAAAATTAATGAAGTATTTCCTCATCCTAATGATTAAATTCCTTTGGGGTCTCATGGGTATATGAAATTCCATGTGGGGTTTGTTTACATTTATACAATGGACAGTGTAATTGTAAAATAAATATAAGAAAGGAAAAAAACACATTTTGACAGTTAGAGAAAAATCTAATTCACCAGCCATTTATTCACATATTAAATTAACAAATCATGGCATCAATTTTAATAAAATACATAGTCTGGCAAAAATTAAACAATATGACCAAAGAGACTGCTAAGAGAAGCTATAAAGATTTTTAAAAGGCCTAAGAGCATAAATGAAATGTATGAATTAAGGAAAATTAACAATATTTGGAAAAAGCTATTGGAAGATAAAATATTTTTTAAAACTTCTCAACCAATATAATTTAAGAATAAGAAGAAAGTACCAAAAGAAAAAAAAATAACAATTTTAAATCTCACCACACATATTTTTATGTTTTGAGATGGTTATTTTTCTGAAATATTAGCTATTTAGCTATTATGTTTTTATTACATGGAAGCTCCCAGAAATGATACTATGAATATATATATAACCATTAGAAACAAGTCAATACTTAGACAATCCTAATATAGATAGCAATCAATAATCACAAACTGTTGCCATGGCAACCTCGTTTTAAAAATAGTTTGTAATTGTTGATTGTTCTCTGTATTGGGATTGCCTAAGTGTTGATAGATTTCCAATGGTTACTTATAAACCCATTTAGCCATGAACATTATTACACTTAATATATATATATAAGCATTATTACATTTAATATATATATCTCAGACATATAATTATACTATAGAAAGTGATTCATTGCATGCTGCTTTTTTTTCATGCAAATTACGAATGGACAATCATTATTTCTTGCACTATAGTAATATTTGAATAATATATTCAAGATTGCACAGCAGCATCCAGGAAGACTGTGACATTAATTCACCCTTATGTTTATGTCTGTGTTTCACATTTTTTATGTAAACATTGCTAATTAAGACAATAGTGGTGAACTGTAGCCATTTCTTGATTATATTGGAAGAATTTATTTTTACATTGAAAATATGTTCTTATAAATATTGTTAAAAGTTCCATTACACTATCAATAACTAAAGTTATTTTGATTTGTAGACTATTAATTCTCCTTCAAACTTTTTTTAAAGTCTCTGAGGAGTGCCAAAGCATGAAACCATGGTCAAGGGTTGGGGGGGGTTCCTGACAGAGATATTTTAAATGCTTTCTCTGGCTAAGCATTTATCGCAAAGCTTGTTGAGGAATTGGCAATCCTCATCGTTTATAACTTACAGGCTTAAGAGAATAGGGTCATGTGATCTATGCCTCTTATTTTGACTATTTAGTGTTTAATCTCTGGATAAATTTGTGAATATACTTCATAAGACATTCAATACTTAATATTAGACAATGGAAATAGTCCAATTAATAAATACAGGTAAAATACCTCATCACAAACTTTCAGGAAAACATCTATTAATCTATTTCATATTTTTGATTAACTAACTATCCACAGTGCTTAGAAATTCTGATAAACTGCTATATGTCAAAATACTAAAAATCCCAAAAATAAATATTGATAAATTTGTGAAGTGGCTAATTTTTAAAAATGATAATTAGTCAAATATGCTTCCTATTAAATCTAAATAAATTGAATATAATTTTGATAAATATGTTATTAATTCCTTTTTTCTGAAGTAATGTTTGCAACTCTTTTTGTCTAACATGTATAAGATATTTACTACCTTCTAATATTTGCCTGCTATGAGGAGATTATTTATTTTGTTGTGATAATCAGCAGTATTCTTTAAGACTATAGCATTATCTTTTTCAAAAGGAAAAAAAAAATAGATTTGTGGAATTTGAAGGATTCTTTTTTTTCAGCATAGATAATTGATGTTTTTGAAATGTTTTGTTCATCTCCAACATAATTGGGTTACTTTTTAATAAACTATTTTTGAGTGACTTTCTCATTTATCACATTATAGCTAATAAAACAATATTAGGTGAATGTGATTGCAAATTTTCATTCTTATTCTAAAACAGGAGATTAAGCGTCTGTTACATGTTTGAAACTATGATTTTAATTGGTGTTATTTCTACATTATTTTAAGAAATGTGACATTTTATTTGCCAATAAATGTTTACAAGTTTCATCTTTAGATGTTCTGTTATTTATTTTATGTAGTTTAAATATGATTTTCTTACTAAGTCTTTATTTGTAATTATATTCTTTAGCAAATATTTTATAACATTTATAGAATTCATGTTTGATAATTAAAAACATTTTGATATTTATTGCATCTTTTAATAGAATGTCATTTGCTCTTTGAATAATATATATATGTGTGTGTGTGTGTGAGTTATTTGAGGGTTTTAGTTGCAAGCTTTTAGGGACAATCTTTTTAGATATGCATTTCTTTATAAAAGTAAAATGATTTGCTATTAAAATTATTTTTAGACATTTACAATTACATCTAAAGTTTGATATAGTATCAAATCCATACAAGTACTTAATGATTTGTAATGATGACATCATATAGTTTAATATTGAAATGTTTTTTTAGAAAAAATCATACTTTATACTGGTTTGATTCATGACAGATTTTAGAGTTCATTAATGATGAATTTAGCATGATGTATTAATAAAAGGTTTAACATTTCTTTTTGATAATTATTGTGTAAGATATATGTGAGTTTGAAATTTAAGTTGAATTGATACATTTTTGGATGGATTCATATTCTGCAATAAATTAAATAAAAATTGTAACTATGATTAAGGAGCACAAAAGTTTTGTAACTTGGTTAGAGTCTAAGCAACTGATATCTCTAATAATATGTTAGGAAGAGATTTGATATTATAATAATCTAATAGATCAGCATACCTAATGGCATAATCTGTGAAAATCAATTTTTTGGCATATTAATATGAAAGAAGCAGTGGTATTGGAAAGGAATGGCATTGAGAATTGAGTTAATAAGATTCATGTTATATGTTTTGGCTCTAATATAAGTTACAAACGGTTTGGAATATATATTGAGCCCGCTTTTGTAGACACGAAGGAATGTAGTAGTTTTCATTAAAACATGATGAGTTCCAGATATATGGTTATTTATTGGTATAAGTTTATTGTGGATAATGTTAAATAGCTGCATTTATAGAATATAGTAAACAAGTATTCCACTAAAAATAGCATTAAATTATGAGAACATTCACAATGGGATACAGTACTTTTGGACAGAATCCTTTCATTTTCATACTGAATGTGTTTAACTGATGGCATGATTGAATTACAGACAACTGGAAAGAAATGATGAAAAGTTACCTGTAAAAAAAAGTGATAGTTTATGGCCTATTGACCTGCCACATATATAATCTGCAAATTGTATTGTGAAACCAGTTGGTGCTTGGAATTGATTTAAAATATCAGAATGAAGGAAATGTTTAAAAGGTTTCCTAAAATTATCAGGACATCATCAATAAAGAATATGGCTTGGACCATAGTTTCAAGATGAGGAAAAGAAATTACCTTCAGTGCATTATTCAGTTTGTTTAATTGGGAGATCTACATAAACTACAAATAGCAATAATGCAAGCAATGATCTCTGTGGAATGCCATAATTAGATTTAAAAGATGTGGACATGCATATAATTCTTCAGTTAATTTATCTAATTAGTAAGATAGTTCTGGATATAAATCTTCAGGTTACTGTATTCAAGCAGAAATTTGTGGGGTGGTTAAAAAAAATTTCAAATGACTAGATCAAATGCTACCTTAAATTCAACTTGGAAAAAAATATAATCTGTAAATTTGTTTTCTTTGGTAAAATAGTGAAAAGGCATTCATTTTTAAAGTAAATAAATAACTTGAGAGTCATACCAACATTTTATTGAATAATATAAGATAGATAGTTTTGGCAGAAAAAGTTTTCATTTTTTTTTAGAATTATTTTTGAAAACATTTTTTTGATTAATGTCCACAAGTGCATTAAGATTAAGTTATTTATGGGTGGATTTATTACATTTGACTTCTTTCTAGGACAAAATATTATTTTGGTAAAGGCTGAGGATGTTAAGATTATTTGAGAAGAGTTGATTGTAGCTTTTATGCAGGATAGAAACAATGATGTAGTCAAACTTCTTATAGACATTACCTGGGAGAAGATTTTCAGCTAGAGAGATGTGTGTTCCAAGGTGTATAATTTTTTAGAATGTATATTGTTTCAAAATATTATTTTCTTGAGGACATTATTTACTGTTGTGAACAGTAAGCTGATATTTAACAGCAGTTTTAGATTATATTTTAGGTGTTCAAGGAGTTTCATGTCAACCTTGGTGCCAGAAAATAGAATATCATGATTAGAAAAATTGGAATGCCAACGATTTGAGATGAAGTAGATTTTGCATTATTTACAGGAGTTTTTACAAGTTTTGAGAAATTTGGAAATTTTTAAAGTATGTGTTATAGTGTTTAGGTATAACCAAAGGCTGATCAAAGATTTGCTTTATTTTGCAATTAGGTAAGAGCTATAATATTATGTATTATTGAGATGATTTGCAGAATTGTATCTACATCTTCAGTATGCTATTTTATGAAGTTATTTGAACGACCACTTTAAATTTATCATAGATGACTTTTCTAATATAATCATTGCAAGTCATTCCTATCATGAACTGCAGAATCTCTATCATTAACAATTCTGTAGTAACATGTTGTTTAAACATACACTTACAGAGAAATGGGTGTGTTTTTGAATTTGTTTTGTTTGAGGCTCACACAAGCATGGCCTGAAAATAAAACAGTAGATAGAATATATTGATGTTTAAAATTAAATGGAGATGCCAAATCAAGATTGATGAAATGTGGATTTTCTCCTCTGATAAGCTGCCTGGAATGGAGGGGGAGTACAAGGATTATAGAAGAAGCAGGGTGAGTTGATTAAGTTTAGATTATAATGTGGATGATATTTCATTATAGGAATAGTTGAAGTTACCATACAGAACAGTTATTCCAGTTCTGTGTAAGATTTTTATCTGGCAATGAAGAGGATACTTGTTACACCTTTAGCTTTTTGGCTTACAGATATTGATATGAATGGAATATTTAAAGAACTGTCCAAGTGA
Organism: Epiperipatus broadwayi; assembly: GCA_028023455.1. Lineage (NCBI taxonomy): Eukaryota > Metazoa > Onychophora > Udeonychophora > Euonychophora > Peripatidae > Epiperipatus > Epiperipatus broadwayi. Next base: position 4,632,878 of record JAQFVV010006258.1, on the reverse strand, counting down.
GTTTATATCAGCTATAACATTTATAACTATTAAAACTAACAATTTCTTTTAAGATTTATTTTTGATTTAACAGATAGTATTGTTGAAATTATTACTAGATTTTTTTTAAAAAAGAATTTATCAATTTTGATTAATACATTGTTTTCTCTTCTTCTGAGGCTTTTGTAAAGATTAGTAATTTTAAGATGGAAAATAATTAATATATAACAATTTTAATACATACAATATGTATCACTCAGTTAATAGATTAAGCTGTATTAGTTAACTATAGATCATTGTCTACAAATAATATTAAGATTATGTTTATTTTTGGTGTTGAAGAATGGTGTATTATATTTGTTATAGTAAGTTTTATAAGATTACAGAAAGACAGATAATAACATACTATTATAGCTTAATTTTTCTTGTATATATTATGTGAGGGAAGAGATATTAATTATGAATGAATATTTAAAGATAAAATGGATGGAAGCAATTAAACTTTTGTTCAATTATGAGCAATGGACCAATTCATTAATAATTCCTTGTTAATTTATGTAAATATAGTTAACTTGTTGATGTTAGTACTTAATCCATTTTGTCAAAACATATCTAGGATTATTTTAAAATGAACAATACAAACAACAACAATAAATTATTAATATTTGTAATTCATTGACTTTCTAGATTCAATTATTTTTAAACTAGCAATAAATATTATTTTCCGATAGTATATTATAAAATATTTACATGGACATTTTATCAATATTTATTTTCAAAAAATGCTGGTGTCTATAATGATATTAAATTAATTATAATTTTTAATATGTGTTTATCATGAAAATTAGATATGCATAAAATGAATACTAAATTTAATCATCTGAATGAAAGAAAATAAATTATTTTCAAATTAAGATACATTTTGTTTTAATAAGTGTATCGATTTTATAGTCGAGATGCAATAAAACTAAACAAATAATAATATATCTTTTTAACTAATATATAAAAGCAATATACACAAAATAACAATATAAACAAATGTAATAATAAAATAAATGTTAAACTATGAATTTATAAGATGGTGAATCTTTTTATAGTTGGAGGATTTGGTATTACAGTTCACTTATCAGTCGTCATTTGAAATGAAATAATTATGTATAATTATAAAATAAATAATATTACTAAAACGTTAATCTATTTAACTGTATGCTTTGAAAGTTAATAAAACAAGGATTGAGAATTTTGTTTTTTAATGTGGAACGTTCATGATATTAGCAATAATTTATATAAATGTTTAAGAGTTGCTATGCTTCGTTGTTTAAGTATAGAATCCATTTATGTACACGATTTCACATCCTATCCATATATAATAGTCATGAAATAAAATGATAGTTTCATCAGTGAAAACTGATTTTCAAGTCCAACCTTTCTTCAAAAGGATTAACATAGTTACTCTGAAGAAAAATAAATTGTAATCAACTTGTGAATTCTCTTGATAAGTGATAAATAATTTACTTTCTTTTCATTTACAAAAATGTAATGCAGAACATTAACATTTTGTTAAAGATCTTTTTAACATATCTTGAACAAAAAATGTTATAAAGAGATAATTGATTTTTTAAAATCAGCATTAAATTTCATTCTGTTTTAAAAGAGGAAAAAGAATTTTGTTCCCCTTCTTGTTGTTTAGATTTAATTTAATTAAAATAATAAAATCCGTTTTAGGACATTTTCTTTTTTTTTTGTTATATCAAATTTTGAAAAATGACTATTATTTTAACTCAGCTATATGTTTAAACATTACGTCTTTTTGCATTTATTTTAAATTATATGATTGTTTTATATACTGAATATTAATTGTTACATATAAACCAAGATTATTAATTTACTATGTAATAATTTATATGTGGATTTCTTTTGTTAGGTAAATTGCTATATTATTCTTTTTGCTCCTCTCTTTCTAGCCAAAGGATCATCATATAGACAGACACATAATTTAAATATCTAACTTTAATCTCTAAATAAATGAAATGCAAATATTTCACATCTTACTTTAAAGTAGCTTATGAAGTCATTATTAAAATCATTATTTTTATTCAACTCCATTGTATTAATCTTAGACTTTTTCAGTCATTATTAATAGGCATTTGTTAATATGATAAATGAAAATAGATTGTCTACTCCTCAACATACATTCCCCAATGTAATGTGTTTAGGGAATTTCAATTTCTGAGTTTCAAATTAAGAAACATTGTTGCCATTCTAATCAGTTAGCTGATAGGTCTTAATTCAAATACAAGTTGTCCTTTTTGAACACAAAATGAATATATGTGTGAATGTCTCTTGTTAAGCATTGGTGGTCAAGAGGTCAGCACAGCTGCCTTACAAGCAGTTGTCCCGGGTTAGCAGGTTCGCTTCCCGGCCGATGCTATGACCCATGAAAAAAATTATTATGATAGGCAAAAATAATTTTAAATATATTTCATCATGATAGATAAAAGTATAAATTATGACTTTTATTCCTAGACGACTGTCAAGTCATTGGTGACCAAAGGCAGACATTGTTAAGAATCTCCTGATTGTGGACTACCATTTATGATTGAAAATCACTTTTTATTAAAAAGAGATTGCATGAATTGGAAAAGTAATTGTGTAATATTAAATGACATTGTTAGAATTTGTGAAGTTAGAAGAAAAAATGAACAAATATTGAAAATACAAGTAGAATGAAATTCATTAAAAATAAAAAAATGGAAGAACAATATTGTAGAGATTGATAACATATTAGACAGAATGGCAAGGTTAGATATTAAAATTCATAGAAGTTATAAAATGCAGATAATTCATTTTATGCCCACAGGAATTATATATTATGCACCAAATGCTTTTAATATGCCAAATAAATTCTTAGTGTGATGAAAAAGTAGAGGTTTTTATCATATACAAAATACTTTTAATTGGGCCAAACAATATTTTAAAATTGTAAGAGGAAGCTTTAAATTAGAGTTATAGAAGTGATTAAAAGATATAAGGACCGTGAGTAAATTTGGTTATAGTGAGAGAATTGAGAGAGATGCATACTTGTAAAGTTTTTAAACAAAATAAAACCTGTCTATTGTGAATTCTTTATTTGAAATAAATACTAAATGGAAATGAACATGGAAGCAGCCAAATAAAATAAAATCAAAATTGGATTATAATTTGTATAATAAAAAATATGTATTTTAAGATTATCATAATGGGGTTATAATTCAGAAAGTGATCATAAATTAATGAGATGAAACATATGTATTAATGCAAAAATAGGAAATGAAAACTATTAACACTCTAATGAATCTATATTAGAATTTGCAAATTATTATAATCTGTTAAGAGACATGGAAAGCTAATTTATCTTGATTGAAATCATTAAAAAGATAAAATGGCGTGAAAGATAGCAGGTTAAAAAAAAGAATCTATTTATCAGTACATGATTATGCATTAAAGAAAAGAAGTAACATGAAAATTATTAAAAATGATACACTAAAAAAAATATTCAGATGTTTATAAAATGATAGGAAAAAAAGTTAATATCACTCAAAAATATATAACTGTAAATTGGCAAGAAAACTTATAAAAGGGAATAAATGTATCAAAAGTATAGTAAAAAATTTTGGTAATGGAAAAAAAAGTTAAATTAGCAATAACAAGAAAAGTTGAATTTTTTTCTAAAACAAGGGTAATGTATGAAAAAGTATAATAAAGATTAATATAATAATAAATAACTAAAAGGCTAAATATTTTTTACAATTATTACATCTTAGTAAATTGCCAAGAATTATAAATGAAACGATGAGATTTGCAATTAAATCTACGAAGACAGAAAAAACTAGTAAATGATTGAATTATTATTTATGTTTTAAAGAAATCATATGAAGACATCAAAAAAACATTGACAAGATACCTAAATGATAAAGATTGTACCAGGTAATTGGAAAAATAATAATATTGATATTTAAAAATCGTAATAAAAACAATTTGTAGATCTATCTGCATTGTATAACAAATTTTGTATAAAATCATTACCAAAATAATTCCAACTCATCTGAAATAAACTATGGATTCTGATCAACCAAAAAACAAGCAAAAGTTAAGTGAGTTTAATATAATAACTTACATCTAAGTCTTAAGAGAAGTTATAAAAAGAACTAGTGAATATCGATTATAATTATGATTTACATTTCTAAATTATAAAAAGTATTTGATTCTATAAGCATTTCCATTGTGATTAAAACTTTGGATAATAAAGATATACATCCAGGATATTTTCATATTCTAAATTTTTTTTTACCAAAATGCTGCAATTGTGATTAGATTACATGATAATACTAAAAGTATTAACATTAGGTGAATCTACAATAAAACAATTTCATATTTCCAAACTTTTTAAAACAGTTTTACAAGAATCATTTTGAAGATTAAACCAGTAATAATAAATATTTGGATATTTTTTTTATTATCTAGATTTTGTGAATAATATGTTTGTTTTTGAAAATAATATTTTGGAACCTCAGGAAATGCTGCAAAAGTTTTGAGATTAAAGAAAGATAAATGCTAAATAGATTAATATAGATTTTCTCAGAAATAGAAAATTAAAAATAATACTCATCAGCAATTACAGTTATTTTGATCATAGGGTGGAAACATAATGGATGAAACTAATCATAGAATTAAATTTGATGAAATAATTTTGGTAAACATATGTTAGTAGTAAAATGAAATATGACTAAATGTTTGAAAAGGACATGTGCTTGGCATTTTATTAAATATGAAACTGAAACTTGATTACTTAACAGAAAAGAAATATAGAGGCTTTAAATAACTCAGCAAAGTTTGCAAAGAATGTGTTTGAAACAACAAAAAGAGATAATAATAATAATATGTAAGGGTCAGAATGCACTAATATCTCTGAAAAAACATTAAGTATTTGAAATGCATCTACACTGGACATATTACATCAAAAGACAAATAATAGAGATTAAAGTCATAATCAGGGAGTCCTTAAAATGTAGAAAGAAAATAAATGTGAGATGGAACAAATTAAATAATAGTGTTCTAATATGATGTGAAGAAGAAAATCTACAGAACAGAGAAACTAGATTAAATTTAGAAAGACCTTCAATATTTGGTTATAATGAGACTCATATATTTTCTATCTTAATTTTTGTCAGTTTACCTAGAGTTTATTTATTGCTCTATCTATACATGTCTATTTATTTTTCTATTTGCCTCTCTATGTATCTGTTTGTCTAACTTTTTCTACTTATAAGTTTGTTTATCAGTAAATTTTTAACTTTTGGGTAAGTATATCTATGATATTGTTTTTTTATTTCTCTACTTGCCCATTTATTTATTTATGAACCTGTCTAATTTATTTTTATAGGTATAAATCTAATCATATACCAATGTAACTGTCATCATCTTTCTAATCATCTATAGTAGTTAATGTTATATTTTATGTAAGGAAATATAGTTTTAAAAATAATATCATTTAAGTCAATAATATTCTGTATTAGTTGTAATAGTTAACAGAATATTCGTTTAATTTAATACATACATTGTTTTTGTTTTAAAATATTAGATAACAACAAAAAAAATAAAATCAAAATAATAATTTTTTTCTTTATACATTGTTTCATATAAACAGGAGATGTTTCATAGTAAATTAGAATTATCTCTGGCTATATATCAAAAATATCTTAAATTTCCATCTTATCTCATCCCATATTATATTTGAAGTTTAATATGTTTTTATTTGTGTATATATGTAATAGATTTATTAATATGTATACCATTGTTATAATTCCTTATTTTCATTCAATATATATATATATAGTGGAATGATGAATATTTTTCTTAGTTTAATAATGGATTGAAGCCTGTCCATTAAAGTATGAAGGTTGGCTATCTTAATATAATCTGAGCATTGATTGCATATATGTGTGAAGATGATAATCTGGACCAGCTGATAAGTGTTGGTTTATCACAGAATATGTATATTGGTGATTGTTTATCTTTTTGGCATGTGTGTGGTCAAGGGTGTCAGTAGTATGAGATAACATGAATGATTAAGGGTCATGTGAAAGTCTGAGTTCAAACTTCCTATATATTATATATTGGAGTGCAGGTATGAAAAAGTTTGTACTGTAGAAAAATTCATATATTAAAATATAGTGCTGTAAGATCTGATCATCCCTCATATATGTATGTAAATGGATTATGTCCTGTACATGAGGGGTCAAAATGACTTATGGTCAATATGGGTAGGATGATAAGGTTGGCACCAATGTGGGCTTTGAGCATTTCATCATCAGATTTTCAATGCAATGGACAGCTGAAGAGTTGTGGGGTGGAGTTTATTGAAGCCTGTCCATCAAAGTATGAAGATTAGTTTAATATAGTTTTTTTCAACAATAAGCATAATATCATATTATTACTCTAGGAACTTTTTTATCATTCATTTAAATTACAAGTAATCAATTACTAAATCTTTATAATTTATTGAGATAACTATTAAAATGTCAGTTATCTATATATTGGCATATATTTTAGTTATATGTTAATATCAACTCTATTATAGTCTTAATTTTTTAATGATATCCGTGTTACTTATTTATTATTTCACCCATGTATTTTTTACTAATATTTGTCTGAAGTTTTGTAATGATGGTATATTATATGTTGGATTATTTCCATTTATGAGTTAATGTTGAATGTATAGAAAATTTTAAACTTTATTTAAACTTTTCAAATACAAACAACTTGTTAGTAATAACACACAAATAGACAATACAGGTTAGTAATTACACAACATTTACATGGAGGAACTAGAAACCACAGCCATGAATACTACTCCATGTCCACCTAAAGTGTGGCTTCGATATGTTGATGATACATTTGTGGTATGGCCACAAGGCAAGGTAAAATTACAGTCTTTCTGGATGCACATTAACAACATATCTCCTACACCAAAAGAGAAAACAGTTACTGATACGGTAGTGTATCCATACATACCAGGAATGGCAGACAAACTAAAGAGAATCTGCAGTCAATATAATATTAGAACTGCTTTCCAAAGTCATACCACACTTCAATGAATGCTTACTTCTACTAAGCCTAAACTGCAAATGCTGAAGAACAAAAACTGCATCTATGAAATACCATGTGAATGTGGAAGGAAATACATTGGTGAGACCTGTCGCCCTGTTGAACAACGATTGAAGGAACACAAACTAATGGTTAAAAGAGAAAAAACAGATGTGTCTACCATAGCAGATCATATATGTACTAATGACCATGTGCTTAAATGGGAAAATACAATGATATTGGATAAAGAGGAAAAAATGCATAGAAGAAAATTCAAGGAAGCTGCTCATATGTTAATGGTAAATAATCCTATAAGTCAACCCAGTGTGGCAATACACAATGTATAGAAGCCTCCAATTAATCTTGCTCTTAGGAAAAATAAAAATAATTAGACTTGTTAAAAAAAAATTGAAGGACTCATGAGGATTTGAACCAACCCTCATATATAAATATATCAATTTTCTACTATATGTTGCCTTTGACAGAATAGCTCAGTTGGTAGAGTGTTTGCCTTAAATTAGATATTCAAGAATCTAAAGATGCGAGTTCAACTTCTAAGCAAATATTGTCACTGTGCATATAGGCCCGCAACACCTGAAGAAGAGTGGAGAATAATACTACTCAGAACATTGTGTACTTACTAACCTGTATTGTCTATTTGTGTGTTATTACTAACAAGTTGTTTGTATTTGAAAAGTTTAAATAAAGTTTAAAATTTACTATACATTCAACATTCACTCATAAATGATGGAAATAGTCCAACATATCACATCTTATTTTGTACTAATGTTTATTGATTTTATCACAGATTTTTTTATATTTCAATGTGAAATCTAATTCTCTGCAGCTTGTTTTCATTTTCCAAGTTTCAGACATACATTGGTAGAAGAGGTTTCACCGTTTTTACTTTAATCTGTAATAGTAATCTGATTTATATATTTGTATTTAACATTTTTATTCCATTATTATCATTTTTTTTTGTTTTTGAAGGTCACTGAAGATAATTTTAGATTTTGTAACATTTTTTCTAATAGTATTTTTTTTTTATGTTATTGCATTTGTAATACTATATTTTCTAAAAAAATTTTGCCTAAAACAATTTTTTCATCAGCAAAATCTAGATAAGATTAATCATTTTCATTCATACTATTGTCTCAATTTTTCTCATTTGAGTCTACATATTATATTTCTGCAGAAGATTATAAGACTGCAATCTTTCTATTTAACAGAATTATCAATTTAATCTGCTTAGTATCTGCCAGTATTTTAAGTACAAAAATTTACATTTTGATAAATATTTTTTTTAAAATTTCAAAAACTTCTATACTTAATATCAGTGTCTTACTTTCAACAAAGGGAATAATTCACTCGGTCAAAAACTATTCTGACACATTATCATAATAAAATAAAAAAAAGATTAATAAATAGAAAATATTAACCCAAGGATAGAGAGCAAAACTGTTGATTATATTAGAACACATTAAAGGAATACATAATAAGTTTAGTAAAATGAAAGAAAGCAATTTAAAATAGCTATAGCATGTTAGTTAGGAATCACAAGAGCTCTTGGGTTAATTTGGGGTTACCTCTGGAGAAGCATTTTCAGGTAGATTGATGGTCAGCAGGTTTTATACAATTCAGCAGCAAAATCTGGAATTGTTCATATTTTTGGCAGCAGCAGCAGTTTCGGGGTTCCTTATGTGATAGCTTTCGATGGTCTAGAGCAGTGGCTGGCCATTCCTGAGAGGAAAATAGCCTTCTTGCCAGCTCTACTCCATCATTTCAAGGTTAGCAATTTTGAAGGTTGGGTGATTCATAGGTGAAACTGTAAACATGGTCAATTTATTTGGAGATGAAAACTCGGCCTCAAATTTAACTTCGCAGGCACGTAGCTAAAAATCTCAAGAAAATATATTTTGAAATCTTGCTCAAAGAATATTTTACTAGAATATTTTCACTAGAATAATTTCTCTAGAATACTTTCACTAGAATCATTTTATTAGCAAATCACTAGAATCATTTCATTAGCAAATCACTAGAATGGAGAACAAAAGAAAACCCTCCTTTTTATAGTGGAATTGAACAATACAACTGCCCTGGAGCATTACAAAAATATTTTGGACTTTGCTTATTTATCAGCTGTAATTAATCCTATCCAAATGTCTAAAGGAATTCAACAAAATTTGAATTAATTTCTATTGTTAAACTTCCCTGTCAACATTCGATCTACAAACTTGATTTAATTAAAATAACTTTTATTAATTGAAAGAAAACCTTAAGTGGACATCTGCTGTATTTTTAGATAATAATTAAAACTATTGTTCCTACCAGCCCTCATTTATTCTAACAGAAAATATATGGTGTGATTTTAAATTCAAAAGAAAATTATTTTACTTTTTAAATTGCAATATTTGAATCTATCCACTAAATGAATATGAATTTTATTTTAAATCAAAAATATATTACGACTGTAATATATTTTTGTAAATAGATTCAAACAAAATAATTTTAACTAACAATTTATAATTTTATCATAAGTTTTAAAATACATATCATAGTGTGTGTGCAATTACGACCTATATAACCTACTTTTAAATAAATCTAAATTATGTGAACATACACATAATCCATAATATTTTATTTATTTGGGCATGAGGTATACTTATATATATATAATACGAGCATTACTCGTGGTTTAAAATCGGGTGGGATTTTTGGTGTATAAGCACATTGCAGACACACTACAATAGATTGGGGTTCAAACTAAGGTATGAGGGTAGGAAATAGGTGAGAAAAGGTGAAACGAAGACAACAGAATTGTGGGAAATTTGAATAGATTGAATGATGGGTAATGCAAGTTTTTAATTTTTATACGTTTATATTAACAGTTGATAAAGATTGTCAGTGAAACAATTAAAAGTATTTCTGGTAAAGAATATATTATTTAATTTTGAATACTGTGTTAAATATATTTGTTTGAATTATTATTATATGATTTAAAAATACAGACATTAAATGGTTGTAGTTATATATATATTGTGCCAGACCATAGAACATCATTGCACAAGATGGCTGTAACCAACAAGTTAGCACAGCTAACTTTATTCAGTTCATTGAATAAACAATGAGAGTTGGTCTATACTAGATTCCCATCTTCATATATATATAACTAACACTTATATATTAGTTTATTTTGGAATAATTAACACATATTATAAATGTATATCCTTTGGATAAAAGGATTTAAAAACCTATATAAATAAAGTAGAGAATTAACATTTGTTTACATGGTGGAATATTTTATGTATTTATCTCTTTATGTGTATTTATTAGTATATGTATCATATTTATTGCAAATGTTCCAATACATATATGTATAAAGATTTCTGTATATATTTTTTTTATTAGTTTCTTTTTTTGATAGTTTTTTAAAAAAATTTTTTTTAATATTTTTTTTTTGTGAAAAGAATCTTCCATTAAAAGGGTGGATTCAATCAATCTTTATCTTTCTATTTATATATATTTTATGTAATCAGATAGAGTAGTTTTAATTAATTTGTAAAATTAAATTAAAAGCATGTTATCTAAAGAATGTGGGTGGTCTATTACTCCAATATGGAGTTTGAAATTCCTAAACAAAAAAAAGAAATAGTAAAAAGAGAGATTTTGAAACAAAATTTGTAAAAGAATGTACTAAAAGTAAAATTATCTGATGCAATATCTCGAAGGGGGATGTAAGCAATTGCAACATGTGGGCAGACTGAGGTATATATAATAACCTACCTGTGAGGTGTGGGGGGATTAGATGATTATATTTTCTGGCTCGTTATGCTGTTGGATTGCTAAATATTTTTTTAGTCCGAGAGGGAGTGTGATAAAAATTCCCCTGCTGTTTGTGACATGGCATATATTTTTTTGTTTATGGGACCTGCCAGTTATGGAATGGATAAAAACTTTTGTTGAATGTTTTATTTCGTGGTTTTCATGGACATTGATTAAAGCTACAAACACTCATATGATTTTGGAAATCATCAAATCGTATACAGTTTGGTGGCTAATCAAAAGAAAAAAACCTTCTGGGTTGCTGTTACTAAAATGATAAAAAATGAAGCACCCAGGGGTATAATTCTAGAATTACCAGAGACAAATTTCTAAGTGGTAATGAAACCTTGATACAGTAATTTTTGTCATACTATGGAAAATAAGCTTACGATGGAAGTGACATGAATTGGTAATTTATATTAAGTTATCTAGTAAAGAAACAACCCTACAATGATAACCAAGTTTCATCTAATTGTTTGGAAAATTATGGAGTAGAAGAACCATAGCAGTGCACCTGCTCATTCAGATCTTTAATCACCAAGATGTGTATTCTATAGATTCAATGTATTCTGATTGAAGAACTCTACAAGTATGGAAAGGAGTTAAGTAAATTTCACCATCCCTTCTAATAGTTTAGTTGGTCTGCCCAGAAGTTTGAACCTGGAGAGAACGCAGAATAGAGATGAGTAAAATTAAAAAAAAAATGTTTATAATTTTTTTAATATATTGTTGTATTATTAGATTTGATGTAATAAGTTTATAATTATACTATATTAACATGTTATTAGATATGATCATATATATTTTTTTGTATATAATATTGTAAAATAATATCGCACATACAGATGTCTCACTTAAATCCACTAAGTGTAGGATTCTCATTTTCTTGTTCTTTCCCTAATTTTGCCTTTACATCTTATTTATTTTTAATCATGATGGTGACGCCTCATGTTGAGTGTTCTATGGCCAGCCTATACACATTTTTTTAACAAAAAAAAAAAGAGAAATATGTAAGATATAATTTTATATACCTAAATGTAAAGGTGTATATAACCTTAAAAGTTTATTTGAGCAATTGAGGAAAGTTCAAATGGTTAGATCTATGTAAAGTTTAATTTCATTATTTTGTTGGATTTATGAAATTAAGCATTCATTTTTTGTGTGCAGGGAGAAGGGAGTATAGGCCACACCCGATCTTTGATCATTTTATATTTTATGGCAAAATAAGTTAACTTGTGTATAAGTTAGGAAATGGATATTTTTTTTGTTTTTAACCTAAATGTATATTTTAAATATAAAATCCAAATACTCCTGTGTGATTTAGGTTATGTGTAGAATAGTAAAATTTAAACTAGAAAGCCATGGAATGGATTTATGATTTAATCTTATATTATTTAAAGGTATATGTGGTGAAGGGATTAGTTAAATAAATAGTATTGTCTTACATTTCATTTTCTTACCGTATGTTTTATTTTATAATAAACGGCAATCACCTATTTGTAACATATGCCTACCATGGTTACAAAAATTTGTAGAAATATTTACCCCAAAGTACCTGAGATAGGGAATTATAAATGAGCTAGTCATTGGGATAGTATATCAGGGAGTTGAATTATAATTTACTCCCTACCCAATTTTCCTTTATTAAATAAAACCATGTCTCCAACAATAGTCAAAATTCCTCTTTGCATACTCTCTCGGTAAATAGGGAAAGGGAAGGGAGAACTATTAGATATTTTTACTTTCTTTTATTATGTTGAGGGTGGCATGAAAGATTGTCCGATTAGTACAATACTTTCAAAGGTATATAAAGAGCAAGAAAAAATGTCTATGTGCTGATAGATATTAGGGTGGAAGTATAAATAGTTTAACAAGGGAAGATTTTGATTTTATTTTAAAATGAATTTCTTTTCTCTAATAATTCTTAAAGTAATATTCATTTGTATTTAGCCTGGGGTATTATCGAAGATTATTATTGATCTTCCAACTAGAATGTCTGTGTCATTTTATGCTCATGACCTATATAGATATATTATATTTTATTTTGTTTTAAACGGATAAGGCGGTTGGGAGAATCGGACCGGTACAATATATATATATGCAGCAATGTCCTTTTTTTACAATAAAAACTTGTTGGAGCTTAAGCCTGAGTAAACTTCATTTACTATCTTTTTTTAAACATGTATTTTAGTTATGTATGTACTACCTTTACCCATCAATGTCTGCTTTGGCTAATGATGTTACAGCTTCCTGAATATGAAAGATATATATTAGTTTTGCCTTTCATGTTTCTAATAAGAGTTTTTGCATTCAAAACATGTGCATAAACTTTTTTATCGATTCTTCAGACAAATCCTAATATTTTATTTTATAAATTAGGACATTAGGGAAAGAAGATTATAATGTTTTTGATTTTAAACTGAGTTGAACTCATCATATTTGACTAATGATAGTTAGGAGCTGATTCTTGTACCTTTGTCCCATTAATGATCAAATCATCATCATTGACAACCATTATCGATCCACTGCAGGATGAAGGTCTATCCACCTTCTCCAATCTTTAGCTTCTCTTCTCCACATCATCCCTGCACACTTTCTTATTTCATCCATCCATCTCACATGTGGTCTCTTTCTGGGTCTTTTACAATCTCTTGGCATCCAGTTTAAGATTTCAACTGTCCATCTATTATTATCTTTTCTAACAATATGCTCAGTCCAATTCCACTTCAGTCTTTTAATTTTTTCAATGAGGTTAGTAATACCTGTTTGTTCTCTTACCCATATATTCCCTTTTCAATCTCTTTTTGTTATTCCTAACATGCATTATATAATAACACAATAATACAAATTTATAAAGTAGACATTAATAATCCTCATCTATACCTCTTACTCTTGTACAAAATATTGTTTTGCCCCTAATTTAATGATATATTTAATGTATTATTATTATTATTATTGTGTTATTACAAGAAGATCATCTTCAGGGGATGTTAAACATACATTCTATGAATAAACAACAAATCAAAATAGTGAAAACATCAAAATCAGATTTTTATTATCAGTTCTACAAATATGACTACTTTCACTTATATTTTTTATACATTATAAATATACAATTTTTATTGTTAATTTTATTATTAATATTATTAATTTTACTGTGTTTATTAAATTTTTATTTACAATCTTTTTTTATGATAAATTAAAACAAAATTTATTACCACGTTTATATATTTTTTTCATTTTTTGCTGCTAAAGTTTTAAAATGTGCTGAATTAATACATTTTAATTAAATCAATTTTAATGTGTTAAGAACATTGCCCTCATTTGATAATTTATAGGATTATGATTTTTTTTATAAATCTATTTAAATATAAATCTTTATTTCTCAATAATAAGACAATAATTATATTTATATATAATCACATCTTAACATTATACGCTATAGATCTTTTAATAACATGCATAGAAAACAATACTACCAAGTGGATATTAATATCACTAACAAATGGCAGTTTTTCCATGTGTAGTGTGGACAAACAGCGCCATGTAGTGGACTAGATTGCTGGTAGTTGCTGGTAGCAATGTAAGCTACATGTGTTTACCTATGGCTATCAGTGCGACTAAGCAGACAGTAGTGCTGGAAGCTAGTTGGCATAAGGTTCCTGTGTGCACACATGGTGAACAGTGCCACCTAGTAGGTGGGAACTTGCATTGCTGCATTTGGGCCCCCACTGAATATTTCTGTGGTTGACACAGAAATTTCTCACTTGCAAGCTTCGGCCGTATGTTGATGGTGGCACAATGCCATCTACCAGTGGTAGTATGGTCCCTCCACAACTACCAGAAATTTCTCACTTGCAAGCTTCAGGCCAGTTGTTGATGGTGGTGCAGCACCATCTACCGGTGATAGTATGGTCTCTCCATAACTACAATTATTTTAATGACTTTTTGATTTTACTTTCCATATCATTTCAGCAAAATTGTTCTCACATTCATCCATTTCATGTCTTTCCTCTTTCAGTTTATTAAAATGTTAATTATCATCATTTTTGGAAATCTACTTAATTTAACTGCATTTCCACTTTTTTATAGTTTTCAATGATAACAATGACATTTTCTTAAATTTTTTGATCAGGGTATTTTAATTTTGATTTTTATTCATAGCACCAAACATGAATCTCTATATACTTCATCATACGATCTTAAGTCTCTGTAATTTTTTTCTTATTAAATTATCATGTAAATACTCATAAATTATGTAATATATAGGGTATATAAGCACAGACTTTCACACGACCCACCACTCTCCACACTATCTCATAACCCTGATACACTTGAACACATATATGTCGAAAAGATAAATAATCACCAATATACATAGGTGTAACTAGAATCTCAGCCTCAGGGGGGGGCTTTGAGAATTCCATCATCAGATTTTCAATTGGATGGATAGTTGAAGAGTTGGAGTATGGAGTGGATTGAAGCCTATCCATTAAAGTATGAGGATTGGCTATCTTAATATATATCTGAGCACTTATAGCATATATGTGTAGAAATGGTAATCTAGACCAATTGATGATTGCTAGTTTAGCATGAAATACATATAGTGGTGATTATTTAGCTTTTCGACATATATGTGTTCAAGTTTATCAGTGTTATGAAATAGTGTGGAGAGTGGTGGGTCATGTGAAAGTCTGTGCTCATATACCCTATATATTATATATATAGACATAGGTATATAATAGGCCTGTGTGTTTCAGTTATCATAAATTATATAAATAGTATTTTCTTTTTAAAACTGTTATTTTTAAAATATTTATCTATCAAAGTTTAATTATCTAATTAACATTATCCATTATATTTTATCTAAATTAATAATATGGCCAGGTATTTGAAGAAGTTAACTTCTAATTCATTTTATCAATCTATTTTATCATTGGGTGATAAGTCATTGCATTTTCCATAAGAATTTATTTAGTATTGTTAGCCTTCATTTTCATCCTATTTTTATTTGATAAATCTTATAACATTCCCTAAATCTTGAAACATTATTAGAAAAAAACACCCACATCACCCATAAATTTTGCATGACTGAAATAATTGCCATTTTGTTTTTATTTCTTTAACTTTGATTCAAATACACTTTTTGAATTAGACTGATATAAGAATAATTTGAAAATATAAAATGGACTTGTTATTTGTCTTTATAAATCTTTATAAATGATAATATTCTTAGTGACACTATGTATCTCTTAATTTTTTATTTCATATGTCATAGCATCGACCGAGAGGTGAACCTGCAACAACCATCTGCAAAAAACTGCTTGCTTGCAAGGCTGCTGCACTGACCTCTCGGATAACAATGCTTGACTAGTTATTGTTCCATTTTGATAAACTTTCTTTAGAATTTGCTGATTCTGATGTCTATATTTTGAACTGCCAAAGCTTTAACTACTGAAATGTTTATAAAGTCAAATGGTTTTTTCATAATATAAAAAAATTCATAGCATTATGACAACTCATATTCATCAGGTTTTTTTCTAATTTCTTTTGATATATGATTGTAATTTATTATGCTAAAACCACTATTAAATTTGGCTTATTCTTTTACATAGTTTAAATTCACATTTCATTACAGATGAATTATAATAATTAGAATTATATATTTGTAAATATCAATATTTTTATTATTGTGAATTTACTGTGCTAAAACTACAATTAAATTTACCTTGTGCTTTTACATAGTTTGATTCTACAGTTACTTATTGCTATTACATAAAAAAACATAGCGCTATATAAAATAATATCTCATTATATATGTTTAATTTCAACTAAAGAATGATGTGTCATAAATTGTAAAGATTTCGCAAGTGTCATTCGTTCAAACATAACAAATGTAATTTAAAGTGATCATTTAACACCTTCATGCTCATTTCCACATACTTAAGATTTGCCCATACATAAATGTTTGGGTCAAAAGAATGGGTGGATTCATTCCATTCTTTCTAAAATACTATATCTTGTGTTTGGAAAAATTGAGAGTATTCATTTATAATTTATCTTTAAAGCACATGTGCATTGGCTTAATCGCTAATATTACTAGTACATAAAAAACATAGTGCTATTTAAAATAATATCTCATTAATATAGAACTATTAATCAACTTACAGATCTTTTATGTTTAATACCTTTTCTTTTCTTTATTCATTTTTAAATATCAATATTACCTATTATTATAAAGCACTAAAAACTTTGAAATTATTCAAATGGAAGTCAATCTCCAATAATGTGCTATTTCTTAAATATTATAAATCCCCACTCACAATTTCCCACCAGGAAGAATTTTAAAAACTTAAGTGAATCACTTCAGTTTAGAGAATTGATGTATATAGAATGTATGCTCTAAACTTAAGTGATTCACTCAAATTTTTTAAATCCTTGCCAGGAGAGTGTGCGGAGATTTATAATATTTAAGAAATAGTGCATAATCAATGATTGACTTCCGTTTGAATAATATAAATATTACTTATATTCTTCCAATAATTTGATATATCTTTATTATTTATAGAGATTAGTTATATACTTTTTCTCTTCTTAGTTTTTTAAGATACTGATACATTTATACATATACATTTAAAAACTATGTAAAGATGTAAAAAATGCAGCAACAAATAAAACAATATATAATGCACACATTTAGTTGTTATTTATTTTATATATTCAGATACTTATGTTATGTATTTATTGCAGCCTTTATTTTATTCTTGCTCCAAAAGTCATAAGACCTGGGCGACCATTTGAAGTTAGCTTAAGTATTACGGATACTTCTGAAACAGTGCCTATAAATGTTATGATAAAAAAAGATGAAGAAATTATTTTGAAAGACACTGCATATGTAAATCAATGTAGGTATATTTATTCATTAATTTTATAATTATATACGTTTAAACTTATTTATATATATATAATGTAGATGAAAATGATATAATAATATTGAAAAGATTCTCAATTCGAAAATTAAGACCCTGAAAGGACAAACAGCATTCTTATAATCAAAGAAGTTTACACATTTTTGCAATTATAACTGTTTTCATAGCTCACTAACTTTTTCAATCTCTATTGCAAAAGTATCAGCACACATGCACACACACACATGTATGAAGAAAATGCTAATTCCTCTAGTTATTGGCTTCATTAATTGTAATTATTAAAGAAATCTAGTTCTGAGATGAATTATTAACAACAAATTCTATATTTAGATAATTAATCATATATATATATATGTGTGTGTGTGTGTGTACTTAAAATGTTTACTCCATCACAAACTCTAGAAATATATAAATAAAAATATCTAAAAAAAGACAATCCAAAAATGTATTTCATGCTGAACAAATGTTCTTCAGTCAGCCCCGATCACAATCTTTTACACATATCTTCATCATTTTTTAGCATGTATCAACAGCAAATTATTAAAAATTAAACAATAAGTATTAATTTGTCTGTGATAATTACATCTTTGGCATTCCATCACACTTTAAATAACTACATAAATAATAATCATAATAATCATTGAAGTATTTATCTAAAGCGCATGGTATCAAAGATATGAAAATAGGAAGATAGACATTTTAATATTGTATGCATATAAATATATAATTAATGGAAAAGAATATATATGTAATAAATAACATGCTGTAGCAGTAAACAAATCACATTAACCATATATATTGTAATGATATGTACAATAAAGTGGCATAGGGTGAAGACAAATATCATTATCCTATGATTAACAAAAATAATAAAATGAATATTAACAGAGAGACAGAATTTAAGTTGGAAATAAATAATAAAGAAATTATAAACATAACAATATCATCAACATCAATTATTCAACCATCATTAATTGTGACTGGATTTTAAAAGAAATGCAATATAAAATTTAGGATAATTATTTTCTAGCCAATGCTGAATTTAGGTCATAATATAAAAGCAATTATTTATATGCAGATATTTAGTGCTTAAGTTATAATAATTATACACAAAAAAATGCTGAAATCAAGATATCATGCTGATCATCATCAATGCTCATGCCCATCTGCTATTTTGAGCATACTGGATGTCAAAAAATAATAATTGCCATAAAATTAATGAACTTTAGAGGTGACCTTTATCTTTGTGCCATTTGAACAACTATCCAGATGTCCAAACTTAAACACATCCGCCTATATCTATATAAACGATTATTGCTCACAGTTAGCTTTCGAATGCAAGGACCTTATAAAATATATAATACTTTAAATCTATTTTGATGTTAGATAACTTCACTGAAAGAAATTAAATAATGATAAATAAATTTATTAGTTAGTAAACAATTTTAAATACAATTATTAAATATAATTTTTATTTAAAAATATATTATTTATTTAATTGTAGATTATTGCTTTTAAAATTCAGCTTTTAATACTTATTTGAAAGATTTATTAATACACTATTTTATTATGGCCAGCTTTTCCAACCATATAAAATTACAACATTTATCTTTATTTAACTGTTTTTAATTTATTTAGCATAGTTTTATGCATTAAATACTCTCATTTTACTTTAACTAAGCTTTTAAAAATATTGTCACCATAACATAGTAATCATACCAACAGAATACATCTTTAATTCAAAATTTTTTAGAAAATTGACACAATAGATTTATTTAGATCTAAAGAAAAGGGCACAATAAATATATATATATATAATGATGATTAACTATTATATACAGTTTTTCAATACACAGAAGTAGTTCTGATTAATTCGTTAACCTGACTCAACTGCAGTTACAGTTTTTAAGAAAATGGAAGCAAATATTATCAACTCAAATCCCATGAATCCCAAATTTTAACATTAGCTTGCCTATTAATTATATTCATTTCTATTTATTAAAATTGCCTCCTTAATTTTCCTTTTATTATGGTTTCTCTCTGCAGATTGAATGACCGTTTATAATAGTTAATTACTGTTATATTTATTATTTTTATTGTTAGTACAATAATTTTTTATGTAATGGTCATTTTATTTGTAATATATATATTAATAAGATATTAGAAGTATTTTTAATTATTGTTTAATATTTTTTATAGATGAACCACAGACAATTATATTTCACGTAAGTTTTATATATGCTATAATATAAAAATTAACCAATACTGTTTCAGTTTATTTAAGAAAATGCTTAAAAACATCAATTATATTTTTAAAAAAATTAAATTGATTAAATATATTTTTTTAATATAATGAATAAAGTCTACCAATTTCTACTTCTTTTCTTAGCTATGCAATTTTGTAAGAAGCATTAACTCTCTTCTCAAAAAAAGATTAAACTTTATTTTACAATTTCCAGTTTAGCCGATTACTTTTAGCTCTATGATTATGACCTCCTAGATTAAAAGCATTATTCAGTGAGTAATTAATTAAATTGTGAAATAAAGTTTAATCTTTTCTTGAGAAGTGAATTAATGTTTATGTATATTACAAATTTACCATTAAGCCAAATATATAATGAGTTAATTTATATTTCATGATTTAATATTCTAACATACTAAACTGTCATATTGTTTTCCTGAAGGTTTTGTGATGATGGTGTTTTAGATGTATTTATATATTGGTCTATTTTCGTTATCTAATATAAGTAATTAATGTCTTTAGAAAAGTTTAACTTTATTTAAATATTGCAAATACATTCAACTGTTAGTAATAGCACACATTAGTGTAGGCACAATGTTTTGAGACATATTATTCTCCCCTTTTCTTCAGGTGTTGCTGATCTGAGAAGTGACAGTACTATCATGGGAATCAAACCTGGAACCTTAGATTATTGAGTATTGAATTTTAAGGTAAGACTCTAATCAACTGAGCCTTGTATATACTAGATCATGTATGTACTAATGAACATATGTTCAATTGGGAAATACAAAAAAGATAAAAAGAAGAAAATTTAAAGAAGCTGCTCACATGATAATGGCAAACAATCCCATAAGTCAATCTAATGTCCGTAATGTATGGAAACCACTAATAAACTGTGCTGTTATGAAAAAGTTAAGAAATCAGGAGGAACCCCTTAGATAAGTATATGAAATTTATAATGAATATTGCCTTTGGTAGGAATGCTCAGTTGGGTAGAATATTATCTTAAAATTCAACATTTGAGAATTTAAGGGTTCAAGTTTGATTTCCATCCTAGTACTGTCACTGTTCAGACTAGCAATACCTGAAAAAAAGGGGGAAATATTACCTCTCAAAATGTAGTGCATGTTACTATCAGTTGTATGTACACCTGGGTCTCGTTTTATGTGGATTATTTTAATGCAATTTTGAAGTTATGTGATTCATATTTCTTCTTAATATCTTTCATATTTCACTATATTTATTAGATATCAATAAATTTAAATTATTAATAACTTATTTTGACTTGAAATACTTTTTTTTCTCAAAAATATAACGTTATATTAGCAGCTAATGTGAATATGGCCTGAAGCTGTATTTAGAAATTAGCTTCTATGTAAATAACCTATGTATACTAATGAGTAAATAATAATAATAATAGATTTATACTTCCATATAAAAATATCGCAATAAATATTCAAAAAATTTAAACTTTTAAAACGTATTATGTTATATATAACAGAAATAAATAATCTTTTAAATTTTTAAAATAAAAAATGAAGATTTTATAAACTGAAAATAATCTTTCTAATGATGATGTTTTAATTGCATCTCATTTTTTTAATATAGAAACAGAAAACCATTAACACAGCACAAGACTGAAAATGTCGCTAGTTGTACATCATATCATGAATAAAAATAAAGTGGCTTAACAGGTTTCTCTGTGCATAATTGCTGAGAGATTCTTGACTTAGTTTAAGGAGAAGCCACAATACATCACATCACATCGAGTCTGATTTCTTACCAGTTTACAAACGAACGTTGGCGATAATGATTAAAATATGTATGAAAAATGTAAAATTAAATACTGTAGTAATAAAAAAGTAAAAAAAGTTTGTCTTGTATTAATATTATTCAAATCTTTGAAATTTTTTATTAGTCATACTTTATTTGCTTATTTTTTTAATGCAAATTTTAAAGTAACTTTTCTTTGTTGCATTGCTTTTATGCGAATTCTGAAAATTACAGACCCTATCCCCCATTTTTCAAGATAAATTAAGTCTATTTTTGTGTGATTTTTTTAATGCAGGTTTTCTGCAGAACCTATCTACTGCATAAAATGAGACCCATGTGTATTTGGAATATTTGAATAAAGTTAAATTTTTTTAAAAACATTCAATACTCATACTAAATTGTGGAAATAGACCAATATTGCTAGGCCACCTATTGTAAACTTTTGTAACTAATAGATACCAAGTGAAAGTGTTTAGTAAATTCCTATCTAGTGTTGTCTTATCCTCATTCCAGACTAGTTTGAAACTTATGGTATTTATCAATAAGGAGGTTTGAATCTTAAAATAGTTCAGTTAGATCTTTAGGATGTAATCCAGTTTTTCTTTAGCAGTCATTATTTGCCTATCTTTTTAACCATCAAGGAATCAGCCCAATTAAAAAGCGTAAATATTTTCAATCCATTATGGTATTCTTAACTTTTTAACAATGATGGGCACCATTCTGTGCCCAGGAATAGTAAATATATATATCATATGACTTTAGATTATACCATTTTTGTTTCAGCAGTATATTTTTTCTTTCAGCACAGTTATGCCATCTGCTGTAAATTTTAATAACTAATAGAAGTCATAATAAATCCATATAGTTGTTAAAAAGATAAATATTAATATATGGGTACTAAAGTGGTTGAAGGTCTAGATGTCTATATAAGCATATTATCTTGAATTGAAAATATTTATATATCTTTTTAAATTTTAGTTGAAGCTTGGTAATTATAAAGAGAATTTAAATGACAACAAATACATGGAAGATACATTAGATTATAAAGATCCATGTGTGTTACTTTGGGGATATTGGATAGAACAAAACTGGATAGTGATTTATTAATCAATATTATCTGGAATCTATTAATTACTAAAGCTCACAGAAGTAGCATAGCTGTTGTAACAGAAAAAATATTGTTGAAATAGAAATGATGACATAAAATGAAGTCATGTAACATATCCATGTGATATTTTATTGTTTTTATATTTCTCCTGACCACAGGTTAGAAGTACCAATAGTTGTTAAAAAATTAAGAATGCTACCATATATATATAGGACTGTATAGGCAAGTTTACTGTTACAAGATTTAACGCCCTCACTCATGAAAACTATAAACTTGGAACTAGTCTTAAGATATTAAATAAGATACCACTGAACAGGAATTTATTGAGCATTATCATTTGGCATCTATTAGTTACTAATAATTACAGTAGGTGATATAGTTATGGTGAAGGAAAAATGTACTAAACTCCAGTGTTCCTAATTGTGTCATACATTTACGTTGTCATTAACACAAAGTGTAATAAATTTGTAATAACATTTATATATAAATTTTATAACTATTCTCAAAAAATATTGTAGCAAATGTATTATGAATTGTAGTACTTTCTAATTTTTATGTAAAATTTAAAAAAAATTATATTCTTGTTACAAATTAGCTTTTGTTATATATAAAATCTTGTATTCTAACTTGAACATAATTTTTTATATAAATTTTTATGATGTATGTATATTAATATTGAATTTCAAAAATCTTACACGTTTCACTTTTCAGCAAAAAAAAACTTTTATTATTGTACAGTTTCAACTGTACCATGCAGTCTTCATCAGATCTACAAAATTTGAACACATAACAATACAAACATTAAAATACATTATTTTATATAAAATTATTAAATTCCTATCAAACTTTTAAATTTTTTTAAAAATATTTCATAAGCTTTTCAATTCATATAATATCTTTAAACATATTTACCATCCTATTTTATATTCTTTTCTATCCTCTTTCTCTATAACATATACCTATACATATAACTTTAGTACATATAATATTTACATCATAAATTAATTTTAATTACACTATTCCAAAAAAAAAAAAAATCACTATCAATATAATCTTTCTTTATCTTTTATTCTAACTAAATACTTATTTCCATTCATTTTACCTTCTTAATTATTCCATATAAAATCTTATTACCTTATTCTATTCTTTTAACGTTCTCTATCCTCCATTTTGCTCTAGTAATTCAACTTCCTTTTTAACCTTTTTTTCATATTCTATCCTACAGCTCCCTCTATTAACTATTTTATAACTATTAATATTTCTTTTCTGTTTTTTTCTTTTTTTTATTAAAAAAAAAACTATTTCTATCACACACCCCAAAAACTTCCTTTTTTATTATTCTATTATTTCCTTTTATGTTATTCAATTTTTTTTTTTTTTTTGTAAGTGTATCTCTTTGTGTAATTCTACTGTATCACGATACCAAATAGCATAGAAAGTCATATCATTTTTTCTCTGCATTTTGAAATCAATTTACTTTATAGGCCAATTAAACATAAATATATAAAATTTCATATGTATATATAATTCTTTTTATCACCCATTTATAAAACATTTGAACAAAGATATCTGAAAAAAATGACTCCAAAGATGAATGTTTCGACCTACATTAGCATTCATCAGTTGACCTGGTCACAATCTCTTACTTATGTTTTCATCATATGTTCAATAATGTCAATATCAAAATATTATACTTTGATTTATTTAGGGTCAAAGCTTCTGCATTCATAACTTTGACACTAAAAAAACATCATGAAGAATATTACTAATTATTTAAGAAAACGAAACATTATGCTTAGCTCTACTATATAACCTTTAAATCTTATTTAAAAAATAATATGTATGTATTTTAAAGAGCTATCAATAACTAAACCTCCATAGCAGGTTAATCATTTTTATTATATTATTCCTATGCAAAATAGGAATTGGTGTCTGTTTACTTTTAATATTTTGTGAAAAGAAGGCCAATCAATGCATAGTAAATAAAATATTTAAAACTTTTTAATCGATACATCCTTCATCTCAATCCTATCTTACTGCAATTATCAGTAAGCACAGAAATTTGAATTATTATCTCTCACACACATTATTCATGCATTTTGGACCTTCTTCCTTTTAGATAAATAAAACAATCACATTGTGTATATTATATATATATTTAAAATTTTCTTTCCATTGCACATTCCTAAATCATATGAATAAAGACGTCTGAAACAATCACATGACTACCATACATGTTCCATGTGAAGCAAAACTCACCAATTGGCTCTGATCACAATTTTGTACATGCAATTTTATGTTTTGTTCGAAGTTATTATATTGCGATTTATAGATTACTTTGACCCCAACAAATTCTGATAAATACATTAAATAGTGCAATTTGAAAGTTATAATTGACTATTTGCTAGTCTGCTTTCAGAACAGGTTGTATTTGCCTGTTTAATGAAATTATTTAAACTTCTTTGAATTAATAATCTCATTCTCTTTAGCCAATTTGCAATCTTTAGTGTCTATGTAAACATATGCCTTGACAGCATATTGAGTTTGTTGATTGTTTTTGATATTGTTGTTGTTTGGGAGTGAACAGCTTTATTTTAATAATACACACTTAGTCAAGTATGGTATTGCTTTATATTACAACCCATATTAGTCTCAAATTGAAAAGCAGACTAAACATTTAAAGTAAAACACAAAGCAAACAAATAAAAGCAATGGAATAAAGGTGATCCTCATGGTTGATGGTTTATGTTTAATTAAAACTTAATATGTAATTTAAATTAAACAAAATGAAATAATACTATTAGTAATTAAACCACCAGAAACTCATTGATTACTCTGGCTTGCAGTGAGTGGCACTACTGTATGGAGAGTTTTACCACTATTATTACTTATTCACAAAATAAATATTGGGTTTAGTACATTTGAAAAACTATGCTATCTTAAAAATTGTATGCATAGTTATAAAGTCAGTGAATAGGAGAAGATTAGAGAGAGAATACAGATATATTAGTTAATCTTAAATTGTCAAATCTGTGTTGATATATTTGAGTATTATAATTTTCGATCCTTTCAGCTGCTGTCATTATAATGGTTTACTTTTATTAATAACATTAAAATAAATAATAATAAATACAATAAATAAATCTTAGAAATTAAAGTTCTTTAGCAATTTTTTTTATTTTCTATGAAGCTAAAATTCCCACGTGTGTGTTTGCTTAAACATTTGTTGTAAAAAAAATATTCTTATGTTTTTTTGATAGTTTTTTTTCCTCATGTATTGTAGCATCAGCCGGGAAATGAACCTGCTAACCCAGCACAATTGCTTGTAAAGCAGCTGTTGCTGACCTCTCGACCACCAATGCTTGCTTTTTTGATACTTCTATATGCAAAATCCAAAAAATGATGTCATCAGTTTATTTCAAAACAAATCTTGTGGACAATATAACAATTTTTCTTTTAAAATAATTCCATCTATGCAGTAATTATTTCAATATGTAATGTCCAAAATAACTTTTTCTCCATTTAATAAGTAATTATAATATTGAAAAAATAAAGAGTATATACTTAACCTTGATGTAATTACTCCCTACAACAGGGGTGGGCAATTGTTTTGGCTCGGGGGCCGCATATGTTGGTGGAGGGCCACATTGGGGGCCATTTTGTGGAAGTAAAGGTTAGCGGAGGGCTGCACCCTTTTTTCCATGACCCAATAAACACACTGCTTTATTCCCTGTTTTACCAAAAAAATATTTGTTTTGTCCATTCTTCATTAAACACACGACATTCATCACCGATTTTACATTTTTTTGGAGGGTTCATGGTTTCACTAAAGTTGAAAATGTATATATTTGCTAATGCAAAGACAAAATTGAAATTAAACAGGTCAACTGGAAGAGCACTGAACATTGTATCTACACTGCGCATATGTATTGACATGGCCATCCTAGTGAAAAATACGAGATGAATCTTTGGTTGCACATGGGAAGGAAATCTCAGTTCAAGGTGGGTTTTTCTGATTGTCTTGGTGGGCCGCATAAAAGCTCTTAGAGGGCCGCATGTGGCCCTCAGGCTGCTATTTGCCCACCCCTGCCCTACAATCATCGACTCTGTCCAGTATAAATGTTACACATAACAATATACATGTGAAAAAGATAACTGATCTCCAATATATGTCATGCTGAAACAGCATTCATCAGTTGATCAGGATCTGATCAGGATCATCATCTTCTACATGCATATATAATCAGTGCTCAGTTTACATTAAGATAGCAAATCTATACATTTTAATGGACATACTTCAATCCTCTCCACTTTCCAATTCTTCAGCCAGCCATATCACTGAAAATCTGATGATGGAATGTTCAAAACCCTTGATGATGCCAATATTATAGTCATATCCATGTTGATAAGTATGTGTACTATATTTGTATTTCAATAATACATATTTTGCCTATTCTGTCCATCTCTTTTCTGTGTATTTAAATGGACATATTAAGGTCCTACTTATGAAGGATCAGATTGACTTAAGATCAAAATGGGTATAAATATAATATTGGCATCATCAAGAGCTTTAAGCATTCAACCATCAGAATTTCAGTGATATGGATGAGTAAAGAGTTGGAGAGTAGAGAGGATTGAAGCATGTTTATTAAAGTCTGTAGATTTGCTATCTCAATATAAACTGAGCACTGATTGTATATTTGTGGAGATGATGATTCAACCAACTGATAATGAAATACATATGTTGGAGATCATTTATCTTTTTCACATGTGTGTGGTCATGTGTAACAGCTATATTGGATAGAATGGATGATTGCAAAGAGCTTGAAAATCTGGGTTCAAGCCCCTTTAAGTATATTATAGTATAAAATTAGTAGCATTTCTTAAGGCATTTTTAACAGATTTTTACAATTTGAAAGAAAAGATGTTAATTTCATTAATTTATAGTAATTTTTCTAAAAAAAATTATCCAGTGCACAGGTTTTAGCACAATAGATTATCCTGATGAATTTGCTTTCAATTTTTAATAAATAAATTATAAAATAAATAACATTCCTTCAAGTAAATCAATAAATTTGCAGTTTTCAAAAAAATATTTTGATTCCATTTATTTATACATTTTCATTTGTTGTGAAGTTTCCAAATATCATTGATTTATATTGACAATCCTAGAAGATACATTTACCCAAAAGAGTAAATGATTTGTAAAAGTCACTACTCCTGTATACTAAAATGAAAACAAACCAAAATGGCTAATTTAAATATATACTCAATTAAGCTTCAGCCAGAAAATAGATAACAGGTAAAAGAAGATCAAAATAGATACTGTACTTTTACTTATAGTTTTTACTAATATCATGAAATATAGCATCATCACATTGACAACTTACGTAAAGAGTCATAATTCTACTCAAATCTTAACCCTTTAATCCAGGGGTCCCCAATCTTTTTGCACTTAAGAGTATATTCTATAATACCATGGGCACCATTTATTTTTTTCAATCAGATGGCTGGCATCATTTATTTTTTCAATGTACATAATGTATAACAAAATATTTATTTCAAAAATAAAATTTTAACATATAATTAACATTTATATTTTACAATTTGATTACAATATAATACAATAATTTATAAGAAAATTTAAAAATTAAATTTATTGGTATCAGATAAATAATTTTTTGTCATGTTCGGATAGCGGTGGGCACACGTAAAATGGTCTACGGGCACCATGCAGTCTGCAGGCATAGCGTTGGGGACCCCTGCTTTAATCTTTGATATCAGGGTTCCCATGGTTTCAATGGGCATTTACATAGTTTCATACAAGAACAATGTTCTTGTGAAGAATGTACAGCTTTCCAAACATTAAAATTACTTAAAAATAAAATCGCAGATAATATTTAACAATATTAAAAATAAAAATATTACATTTCAGTAAACATTTATACTACCAATATTAAAACAAAATTATTTTTACAAGCAACATTTTACTTAAAATTAATATATTGACCTTAATTAAATATTTTTAAAACAATACCTCTTTAAATTTTAGAATAGATAAAATAAACATGGGATAAATATAAGTGCATACACGCATTAAAACATTAAATTAATAATAATGTTAACTATTATAAGTCTTTTTAATTATATGTATAAACAAATATGATTATTGCTTTAATAATTTCACTTTAAATCATATATTTCTTATTAAAATATGATGTGATTAATGCATATTGTTCTTTTATTAAACATCATTTAATATTTCAATATAAATATAATTCATATATCACATGATCACTATCTCTTATACTAGCACATAATTGTTATTAAACAAGGCAAAACTCTTCATACAGTAGTGCCATCCTGTGCCAACCAGAGTAATCAATGAATGCCAGAAGGCTTGTGCATAAAATTTCTAACTGGCATCCATCGATTACTCTGGTTGGCACAGGGTGGCACAACTGTATGGAGAGTTTTGCCTTGTTTTATAATTCATATATGTGGAGTATAGAAGTAGATGATTTGAACACAGACTTTCAAGCTTCCTTTAGCCATCCACTCTATCTCATACAACCAATATACATGATCACACACACGTGAAACAGATAAATGATCTCCAATATATATGTATTTCATGCAGAACCTGCAGCCATCAATTGGTCCAGATCATCATCTGTTTCACATGTAAGTGATCATGTGTATTGATTGTATGAGATAGAGTGGATGACTGAAATGAGCTTGAAAGTCTGGTTTTAAATTCCCTGTAATTAAACTTTATTTAGTGTACGTATTTGCTTCAAAAATCAATGCCATATTGTTCACCGCAATTTATAAAATTGGCCTAGAGGTTAGCATAGCTGCTTTCCAAGCAGTTGTCCTGGGTTTGCATCCCAGCTTATGTTTGACACATAGAAAAAAGTCAAAATTATAATATAGGAGATGACTTATTGAAATTGCAAAGATCGTTTTATAAGGAATATAAAAATAATATCTTTATAATTAGCCAACATAAATTTTATGTTATATTTATTATTCCATTCTATAAAGATCTCCACATATATATAATGTTAATATTTAAATCCTAATGAAATAATTATATTTCTCATTAGTGCATGGGTACTGAACAACTAATAAACAGGATTTTCAAACATAGCATATTCGTCAAGCTAATCTATTATTATTATTATTGAAGGAAAACATTATATATATCATTAAAAATCAGTCAACACTTAAATAATACCAATATCAATAACAATCAACAATTTTAAACTGTTGTCAAAGCAACCTCCTTTTAAATATATATATATATTAAAAAAGATATCTATTTTATGCTGATTTTATGTATCCCAGCTGAGGGAAAGTTAATGTTATCCAGTAAAGCCAGCTAAATGTTTAAAAGAATATGATTTTACTTTAGAATTAAATTTTGCAAGTCTATAGATATAAACATATGCATAAATTTAGTTGTTAAACAAAAAGATAAATACTTTTTATGGCTTTTAATTAAATTAGATGGAGATAATAGAAAAAAAAATAGAATAAAGATGAATTCTTATTCAAACAAAAAGTAATTCGATTTTTTTTTTTTATTATGTAGGTACCAGACAATGCTACAAATGGAAAATATATTTTAAAAACATTTGGAATAAGTCCTTCCTGGAGATTAGTCTTTTATAATGAAACAATACTGGAATACAAAGAGAAAACCGTTTCTTTATTTATTCAGACGGATAAAGCAGTCTATAAAGCAGGACAAAAAGGTATGTTGTATATAATATACTTAATTAAAACTAGATATATAATTGTTAATAGATTTAAAATTTTTATTTAGTCAATAAATAATATATTTAATCCATTAAATAATTATTAATAATCATTAATGTATTTATCTAAAACAGATTTTTGTAAATGCGGGAAGTTTGGCACTTGCTGATTACATTTTTATAATATATATAAACTTAATCATATATATATATATATGTTCACTAGTTCACCAAAGCGCACACACATCTTTTAAATAAGATAAAAATATGCATATGGGTTACAGTCCAGGAGTTCATAAGATATTTGAGTGCCTGATATGCAAGTGTCAAAATCGATCCAGGAATCTCCCCATTCCAAGCCAGAATTTCTACCCTCTATGCAGTTAGTGGAGTATCCGACTTGGGGATTGGGATCTCCAAAAATAAATGTTGGCACTCATAGTTCTGGTGCTAGATCTTATGAACTTTTGGGCAATAAAGGCATTAGCGTTTTTTTATTCTATGTGGTTTGACACAATTAGTAGAGTGTCCAATTTGGGATTGGGAGGTCCCAGGATTGATTCCAGAACTCACAGTTGTGGCACTCAAATTTCTTATGAGCTCCTGCGCAATAAATCTATAAGCCTTTTTAAAAATGAGATAATAGCTTATCATCCACATTAATGCATTGAAAAAAATAAAAATTACTTCATCACTATAGATATCTTGCATTGGACATGAATATTTAGCAGATAACTTTAGAAGTAAAATATCAGTTTCTCAAAAATATTGCCACAGTGATGTATAATACTGCAATTAGAAAGACTGGTTTTATTCAAAATTTAAAAGAAAGAATCAAAATTATTAAAAAATCCATTTATAGATGTATATTTCAATTTATAAATATTATGCGAAAGACTATACTCTTTACCATATTAATTATATATGTTTAAACATGTTTTCATCTGTATCTTAGATATATTATATATATATAAATTTAAGAGTGTTCATTATTTACACATAAACACATTTATATTATATTTTAACTTTACACATACTTTCTACACTCACAACTTTGACATCAGTCATTTCACATAAATACATTAATGATGATTATTAATTATTTATTAAATTACTGCTTTTCTTAGCCCCGAACATGAAATCTCAATAAATATTGTATAAGTTGTAATCCTGAAATTTTTCTAGATAACTTTTAACTACAACAACAAGGAGCAAAAAAATAAAACCTGGCAGTGTAAATAGATCTTGTCATTTAATAAAGTATTTTTCTGTCTGATCTACTTTTGATTTGCAGATTGGTCAGATAAATAAAATTACTTTGATATATGATTTATATAGTGGGCTTGAAACGCACAAACATGAAACTATATTAAGAATATATAATTGCTTAGCTTATATGAATGATTGTTGTAGTGATGTGATTTCAGTTTTTCATGTCAATTTTTGAATTGATTTTTGTTTGAATATGCATATTTTAATCCTGTTTAAAAATATAAAAAAAATATCATTATAACTTAATTTTCACACACATACATGTGCTTGTCTGTGCATGCTAGTGAATGTTGTAAAATAAGTTGTTTTTGATGAAATACCAATTAAAGCTTATTAAAAGTACAGCTGTTACAAATAAAAGTTTTAAAGCTTTTCATAATTTCTAATGTGAAAACAGCTTTTCTTATCAAAATAACAAACAGTAAAAATTTAGATTCATTTAGTATATAAGAACTCAATTGGAAATATACATACTACACTGATTTTTGATAACAAGTTTTTCAGTGATTTGTTTTAAAGGTAAACATTTTTTTTAATTTTATTGATTTCTATATTAAATACCAATTCTAGCAATATTTTTTTTAAAATTGAGTTTATAAATATTAAGACACCATGAGATGAATATTTTAATTTTATGATACTTCTCATCAGAAGTGAAAATATCTCAATTTATTTATTTTATTTTTTTATGATTAATTGTCATTAATATAGTAAATAAAAAATTTACCAAAACTAATTTTCAATTTCAAGTACGTACATTTAAATACCCATTTACTGGGCATTGATTAACCTCCTTTTATTTATATAAGATACAACATAAAATAATTTTGCCATTTAAAAAAAAAACTTGTTCTCTATTTGAAATAAATTTTAAAGTTTGATTTTAGATTTATACCTATGTAATGTCATATAATAATAGAACACTAATTATGAGTCAAAAGATACTTTTTATACTATAATAAAAACAAACCTATTTAGTTTATAAAAGTTTTAAGAGTTGAAGTGTGGAGTAGATTGAAACCTGTCCATTAAAGTATGAAGATTGTCTATCTTAATATATATCTGAGCACTTATAGTATATATGTATAGAGATGATAATCTGGACAGACTGATGATTGCTGGTTTAGCATGAAATAAGTATATTGGTGATTATTTATCTTTTCAACATATATGTGTTTAAGTGTATCAGTGTTATTAGATGGAGTGGAGAATGGTGGTTCATGTGAAAGTCTGTGCTCATATACCCTATATATTACATATATAGACACAGGTATATAATAAGCCTGTGTGTTTCAGTTAAAAGTTTTAATTTCTAAATGTACAACAACAAGTTAATCATAATAACTGTCTCAAGAAATTGTATACAAATTTTATCTTTATTTTTTATGACTTAAATATCCTCTATGATGACAATCCTTTAGATAAAAACTTTTCCACAAAAACAATTGCATTTTTATGAAGAAGTTAAGATTGTATAATATAGTGCAGAGTCTATTAGGTTAGAATAAATTAATAAAAATTTACTAGTATGTCATTTTTATCAAATATTACTTTTCTATTTTTTTTTTCTTCATACCAGCAACAAATAGTTTCTTGCTGAATTTGAGAATATATTTTGCCATTTTTAAATTCAAATTTATAAAGTATTTTTGTTGGATGACTCTAGTATTTAAAGTTAGACTTACATGAATACTGTGACATATTATATGATGTTAATTGAAATGTTTATATATATATATATAGAGAGAGAGAGGTGTGTGAAACTGATATTTTGCCTCTAGAAAATTTTGTTAGTTGTTTATAGATTGATCAGGAAGTATAATAACTACTCTTTCTTATTGCATTGCCAAATGTATACCATATAATACTAAATTGTCCATTCACTTTAATATTGTTACACAATGCTTTATTTACTAACCTTTTTTACAGTTTATAGTTCTGATTGCCCAGACATTGAATTTAGCAGTTGAGGTTAGGAAATATAAAGTTCTGATGAAGATTGCTGGGGCAATTGAAACTGTAAAAAAGGTGGTAAATAAAGCATTGTGTAACAGTAGTAAAGTGCATGGATAATTTAGTGTTATAGATTGTATACATTGTACAGGCTTAAACCTCCATTTATATATGTAAAATATGTGGGATTCGAACTCACTTTCACATGACCCACTACTCTCAGTGCCATCTCATATTGCTGACCCACCTGATCACAAACATGTTGGTGGATATTTATCTTTTCAACATGTTTGTGATCAGGTGGGTCAGCAATATGAGATGGCACTGAGAGTAGTGGGTCGTGTGAAATCTGAGTTCGAATTCTGTGTTATAGATTGTTTAAATTTAAATGTAAAATTTTATTTCACAAAATATTATAGTGACTATGAAAGTGGAAAAGACACTTAGGTTGATAATTTTGTTCATGAATGATGGAAAAGTACATAGATACTTTTGAGATGACATCAATAGATGAGATGTGATTATTTCAGATACAGTTTTAATAAATTTCTTTTTTTTTTGTATACTGATCTTAATTAGCATCCTTAAAATGAATAGATAAATATTATTTTATATAAATGTTATAAAATTATAACATATTTGGACTTTCAGGCTTGATCTGTGAATAATTAAGTTTTATTTGGATATGTCTGTCAATAAAAAAATATTATTTTTTAAAATTAATAAAATATGTTGAATTTTTAAAATTATAAATATCTCTTTTCTCCTTGACACTATCTAGAACCCTACCCCCCCCCCCCCAAAAAAAAAAAAAACCAAATGTAATATAATTTGTTAAACTTTCCAAGTATTGAAATATTTCCAGTGGAAATGTTGGCAAACATATAGCAAGATCAAATACTAATATATACATATATACAAAAAAATCTTTATTTACATCACATAATCATGAAAATATAAAGTATAATATTTATCATAGTTTTATATGGTTTATTTTTTACTATCTTTATGATGGATTCAGAAATATTGGTTTGATATTATTTCCTATACATTTGATGGTGCTTTAAATAAAACTAAACTGTTGAATGTTTTCAAGTAAAGGAAAAAAGATTAATGAATTGAATCTTATGAAATATTAAAAGATATAACATTGGAAATACCTGTTGATATTTATTTATATGTCAGTATTTGTTTTTTTTCTCCTACAATTTGATATTTAATCCTACTGATTTTGCAAACTACAAAACAATGTCACACAAAAAGATAAAATATTTTATAAAATATTATTAAAAAAAAAAAAAAGATAAAATAAAATGAGTGGACAATATTTTAGAAAATTAAGAGGAGAAAACTTCTTATATTCATTCTTTAAAATATAATAGACTTAATATTTAAAGCATGTGTCATTAAAAAATTAGATTGCTTTAATTAATATTTTAATAATTATAAATCTTTTTAAAAACCTGTAAATATTATTGTACACCGATTTTGTATGATAAAATTTTTGTAATAAAGCATGAAATAAATCACTGACTTTTAAATCCAAAACAACTTTGTGATTACTAAAAAAATATTCTTTATTTTGAAACATATATATATATTATAACCCAAAAGGACAGTGTTAAATGATATGATAAGATGAATCTTACTGATTTTGCAAACTACAAAACAATGTCACACAAAAAAATAAAATAAAATGAGTGGACAATATTTTAGAAAATTAAGAGGAGAAAACTTCTTATATTCATTTTTTAAAATATAATAGACTTAATATTTAAAGCATGTGTCATTAAAAAATTAGATTGCTTTAATTAATATTTTAATAATTATAAATTTTATTCTCTTTTAATTTTAAAAAAATATAACAGATAAGGAATGAGATCCTAGTAAACATAGTTGGAGTAGATTGAAGCCTGTCCATTAAAGTCTAAAGATTTGCTATCTTAATATAAACTGAGCACTGATTATATATGTGTGTGAGATGATAATCAGGACCAACTGATGAGTTCTGGTTCAGCATGAAATACATATATTAGTGATTATTTAATTTTTCTACATGTGTAAGGTCATGTGTATCAGTAGTATGAGATAGCATGGATAGTTGAAGGGTTCTTGAAAGTATAAGTTCAAACCCCCTATATTTACAATAATAATAATGGTAAAATTTACTAAACACTCAGATGCTTAATTTAGAATAAAAACACATATTGGGATAGCATTCAGATATAGTGAGTAGATAAGGAATTTTATGGCCACTCAAAATATCACATTACTTCATCCTCTTTAAATATTCTTCTGGAATAAAACAAAGCAATTCCATCATTTGAATTTATGATGAATAAACAAAATAATCTTCTAGGTAGAATAAAGTGATTTCAAAACAAGGACAGTGATTTTTTAAATAAATGAAATTGATTAAAGTGACCTTTTAGTAATGAATAAATAATTAGTTATTTTTAATAAATAAAATAATCATTTTCTTGAATTTTTTTTAACATCAGAGATGCAATTTTAATAAAGTGATTATCATGTCGAATTCTGTAAGTTCATGTGTTCTCAATGCATAAAGGTAAAGACAATTTGTGATAAGCTTTATCATATTTAGATTTCTGAAGATATGCAGATGATGAGAAACAGTCAAGAAATTAAATTAACAATAAAAAAAAACATTTATTTTGATATTAGAACATTTAACAAACAAACATCTTGCTTTCTTACAACATTATCAAGATAAATTCTTCAGATAACCTAAAATTTAAGATGGATGATAATTGTAATTTACAGTTTAAAATGCCTAAATAAAAAATAAACAATATGGGATGGTTAATAAAACCTTTTACATTATTGATATTTGAATAAGTTCTCTCATTTTTATAAGACAATCATCCTATTATAATGTCATCAATGAATGTATTTAATATCCTTATAAACTATAAATTACCAATCCATGTGGTAAGATGAATGCTAAAGAAGATGTATATTCTTTACTGAAGCCACATATACAATTTTAAAATTTTAATAATAAATATTTATCAGATATACATCTTGAAATGTTGAAAAGACACAATTACAATACCTAAATATAAAAACAAACAACCTATACTCAGATATACTAAGAGTGTAACTGAAGGTACGGGTGACATTCCCCAATACTTATGAAAAATATCAATAGCCAGGATAAGTTCCTGGTGGTACACTACCCATAACTATGCAAGTAATACATCACAAATAAATCCACATTAGGGATGATATTGCAAATACAAAGTAAATAATGGCATGATCTCAATGGAAAAGTACTTTAATCTGAAGGTAATAAATGAACTAGGACTTTATCACTAGTTATATAAGTAATGACAATGGACTATCAAGGCAGAACAACAATAATAATAATAGGATTTGCCTTAAATAAAGCATTATATGCTTAAATATAAGATAAAGAACAATACAATTTATTAAAAAATATTACAGCATAAGAAAAATACAAAGCTATAATCTCTATAAAATACACTGGCAAGATAAACTTCAACAAGAGAGAGACTAATGCTAAATCTCTTTAAAATGTACTGGCAAGATAAAATACACTTCATGGAAGAGATAAACAAATGCTACAATCTCTTTTTAAAATAACAACTAATTGATGTGTAAAACTGATAAATTAATAGTTTGTGCCAATTATAGCTTAATAAAAATGATGACATAAAAATAGACAATAAAGTATACATTCGCTTCTACCTTCAAATTTTATTAACCATTCATCTTCACTTAATATAAATATTTATTTGGAATCAAAATTTACTGTATATATGTTAATTCTAATATTCTCATGGATAAATTATGAATTTATGGCATTATTTTTAGAAGTTTCAATGTAGTAAAAATATAACAGCTAAATAGCTGATGTTTTCAGTACAGTAACAAGTACTTTACTTCTTTTTTTCTCAGATAATAAGAATATGTGTGTATATATAATAATAATAATAATAATAATAATAATAATAATAATAATAATAATAACAACAACAACAACAACAACAACAACAACAACAACAACAACTAGATATAAGTTTAGCAAAATTTTAGAACATCATCAACTATTGACAATTTTAGTACTCAGCAATATGTTTCTGTCTTGGATTTTAATTAGAAATAAAAATAGTTACTTTTTTGCTTCTAACTCAAATTGATATATGGATTTAAAACTAGACAGCTATTATTATGAACACTAAGTTTTGTATAAAGGTGATTATATACATGGTAATAGTTGTTTACAAACACATGCTGCATGATGGCATTGTTGGTACACAAAAACTATAAAATATGAATGTTCCCAGGTCATATTTGTTTTGGATTTTCTTATGAAAAAAACACATTTGTACTTTTTAATTATTTTGTTTTATTAACCTCAACAAATTTAGAACAAAAAAATCAAACACAGAATTTGTAGTGTTTAAATGTCTTTTTTTATTAACATCAACAAATGTACCAAGTGATTATAGGTTGTTTTTTTTTTGGGGGGGGGTCTTTTTTTTTTTAAATCTAAAACTTA
Organism: Epiperipatus broadwayi; assembly: GCA_028023455.1. Taxonomy (NCBI): domain Eukaryota; kingdom Metazoa; phylum Onychophora; class Udeonychophora; order Euonychophora; family Peripatidae; genus Epiperipatus; species Epiperipatus broadwayi. The sequence goes on along the minus strand of JAQFVV010006258.1, from coordinate 4,594,366 downwards.
GTATGCTTTTCTTATTATCATCAACAAATTTTCAACTTCTTACAGTTGTATTTTTGGTTTCGTATTTTTGTTTAAAAAATAAATCCTAAAGTTAATACGCTTTTTTTTTTGGTTTCACTTTTTTCTTAAATAACATAAACAAGTTTAAAACTTATTATGCTTTTTTTTTGTGTTTGCACTTTGTTTTTGATTTTTTAAAACATCAACAAATTTAAAACTTATGCTTTTTTTTTGGTTCTGCTTGAAACTGTATTATTTAGCCATCATCCTATTTCACCTACTATGTTCCATAGTACTTAGTATCTTTTCCACCAGTTCAAACCTCACAGTCCACATATATAATCAGAATAATTTATTTTGATATGTAATAGCATATATTTACGTGTAAGTGCAGATATGTGCACACATTTAATATATTAATGTCTGTATGCATATAATGTATATGCAGTTATAATTTTAAAATTAATAAAATGATATAATTCAATAAAGTTGTATGAACATTATTATGTGTGTAATCACTTACATATACATGCAAGAGAAGCTGTAATGCAATAGATTTAAAAAAGCATTACAACTCTTTTAAATTAATAATATAAATTTAAAATATTCTCAGTTAATAACTCTTCATTTAAATGCATTGGTATATAAATTTCAATTCCTGGAATAGTCTCACACACAGATATAATAAAATGTTTACAAACTTAAACTCTTTTTTTTAAAAAAACCCATCTGTAAGCAATTAATGAAACTTGGGATTAAAATTTTAAATGTATTTTAAAAATAAAAACTTGCCTATTTCTTAAATTAAATTTTAAAACTCTAAATGCTTGTTAAATAATAATTTATTCAGCTATTATTTTATTACTTGCTAATATTTGTTTTATATATGTTTATTTTATAATTTACGCTATACCCAGTTCAGAACTAAGATTGATTCTATGAATAAAATTTGAGGGGGAGGTGAATGTAATAAGATTTCAGAATTGATCTGAATATGTAGTCTATACATAATCTGAAAAGAGAGAGCCTATTGCAACACATTAAGTATTATTGAGTGATCTTTATTAAATGTTATGGTGATAAATCACCGTTGCAAACATAATAGGGAGGGCATAGTAAAATAAGACACAAATAGACCATAAATTATTAAATTTGTAATAAACTCTTTTAAATTATACTGCATCCGATGAAATTCTGTTCTCAAACTTGCTCATTATTGTTACACACCAGTGTGTGTTGTTTAATGCACTTATGTTTATTTAATCTATATTTAAGAATTAAAATATATTAAATTATAATCAATGTGTTGCATATCATTCATAGGCCATTTTAAATCTTAGTTAAATTCCTTAATACTAGCGTTAATTATTAATGTATGCATCAACAAATTTAACACTTATCACAGGTTTTTTTTGGTATAAATAAATTTAAAAACCAGCTGTTTGCAGGTACAGTAATATATCAGACGTATAGCTTGAACCAACTGGTCATTAATTATGAGATTTGAACAACATGTAGGTTTTTCTGTGACATGTTCTTTGTCTCATTGACATTAGACAGAATACGTTATTTGATGCATTACCTACTCCAAAGTATTGTTCAGACATACACTTTGACAAGTTTTGCATCTTAAAACTTGACTACAGAAGTGTGTAAACACTTGATAATTATTGCTTGGTCAAATTGTGTGATTTCAATATAAAAAATATTAAATTTTATTAACACTTAATGATTTATACATAAATGTAAGACACATACCCTCACATGATACCATAAAAAAGTGTGAAATGTGCAAATTTGCAAAAATAGTTTACTGCGATATGACAATGTGGTCTGATATGTGTAGTACAACAAAACTGTTGTATACATGTAACACATGGCCGCAAAAATACATTCGGCTGCATAAACGGCCTTTTTGTGTGTTTTAGCACATAAATCATGCCATCATATGGCATGTGTGTCTAATCAACAAATACCATATATATATAAACAAACAATTTAACGGTAATATATATATATTTTAAATTCTTTAGTAGTGCTTTCAATTACATAGTAATCCTTGTCAGCCTTAACTGAATTTTAAATTTTAATGTTACATAAATTTCCATAAGCTGTGTATGGCGATATTTGCAACTTGCCTATTAATAACATTATTTTTATATTTATCTATTAAAATTGCCTCTTTAATTTTCCTCTTTTTATGATTCCTTTCTTCCATTAATATTTTTATTTCATTACTATTAAATGTAAATCTATAATTACAAGTTTTTTTCATGGTCAAAGAATACTGAAGCTGTATTAAATTGCCTATTTACATTATTTTTAATCCGATTATATAATAATTGATGCTCCTTTAATGTTTTTTCCACAGAACATCTTGATTCACCAATATATACTTTTTTACATCCACATGAAATCTGATAAATTATATTACTTCTTTGCAATTCAGGAATTATATTCTAAGAATTATTAATCAATCTATTAACATTCAGAGAAACACAAAATGAAATATTATACCTTTTTTTAATATATTCTAAATTAATTTAGATTGCATATTATTTACAAATGGCATAAAGTGCTAACCCTCTTTTAATTATTAAATGAATTTACTGTACACAAAATTTGGTTTTTATCATAACTAACCTTTAAAAGTTCATTACCAATGAGTTCAATATTTAAAATTTTATCACTCCTATATTTACATAACTTATCATTAAAGTAATATATATATTAAGGCTACAACCTTAAAACTATGCACCTGAAAAAATGACAGTAGGGACCTCTGTCATTTTTTCAGATGTATAGTTTTAAGGTTGTAGCCTTAATATATATTATTTTAAGTAATGAGTATGCACTTTATAAATATAATTATTATAACTTATCATTCCGATGCAAAACGATTTCAGACTTGCCATTTTATGTATCATTGGAACACGTGTTTTAAAATGAATATATCCTCTTTCTCCAATAGGTTTAAAAATTAATTTATAATTTAAATCAATAGCATCTGTAAATATTTGTAAATCCAAAAATTTTATTTTTCCATTTTGTTCATTATCAATAGTCCACATTATTGATGTTTTTTTATATAAACTGAATAATTGAAACAATTTAAAATGGACTATTGAGAATGAATAAAAATGGAAAAATAGAATTTTTGGATTTACAAATATTTAAAGATGCTACTGATTTAAATTATAAATTAATTTTCAAACCTATTGGAGAAAGAGGATATATTCATTTTAAATCATGTGTTTCAATGATACATAAAATGTCAAGTCTAAAATCATTTTTGCATCACAATGATAAGTTATGTAAATGTAGGAGTGATAAAATTTTAAATGTTGAACTTTTGCTAATGAACTTTTAAAGATTGGCTACAATTAAAACCAAATTTTGTGTACAGTAAATTCATTTAATAATAATACGAGGGTTTGCAATGTTACTTTAGATAATAAGAAATGGATATCTATGCCATTTGTAAATAATATGCAATCTAAATTAATTAAAAATATATTTAAAGAAAAGTATAATATTTCATTTTGTGTTCCTCTGAGTGTTAATCAATTGATTAATAATTCTAAGAGTATAATTCCTAAATTGCAAAGAAGTAATAGAATTTACCAGATTTCATGTGGATGTAAAAAATATGTATTGGTGAATCGAGATGTTCTGTGGAAAAAAGATTAAAGAAGCATCAATTATTATACAATCAAATTAAAAATAATGTAAATCATCAATTTATTACAGCTTAAGTAATCTTTGACCATGAAAAAACTTGTAATTATATGTTTACATTTAATATTAATGAAATAAAAAAATATTAATGGAAGAAAGGAATCATAAAAAAAGGAAAATTAAAGAGACAATTTTAATAGATAAATATAAAAATAATGTTATTAAGAGGCAAGTTGCAAATATGGACATACACAGCTTATGGAAATTTACTTAACGTTAAAATTTAAAATTCAGTTAAGGCTGACAAGGATTACTATGTAATTGAAAGCGCTACTAAAGAATTTAAAATACCATTTTTTTTTTTACTGTTAAATTGTTTGTTTATACATTATATATAATTTTTTTTTATAATGAGTATTATACTTTTACATTTAATCTATATATATCTCCTGTTTGTGACATCTTCTCCACATCTTGACTTATCCCTCAATGTAAAATCTCATTGACCAAACTCTTTCACTACACATGTATTTTATGAGACACTTTAATTTATCAGATGTCTGTCATGTCTGTGTGGGTGTTTATTTTAAATTTCTATTCCACTGGTAAACAGGAAATTTGTATAAAATACATGGTGAGAGAGTTTAGTTTGAAAAATTATACTTTCTTGTGAATATTCACCTCTTCAACTGAATAAAGTTTATTTGTGTGTGTGTGTGTGAGAGAGAGATTGATTTGGAACATTTTGCACTATAAGATAGCTTTAAAAGAACACGTTGCAAAAATGTGAAAAATTTGATTGCTTACAATTATTTATGTGGTGTATGCTAATTTATTATATATATATATCATTTACATTTTTTAGTGAACTTCCGTGTCATAGCAATAGATCAAGATTTAAAACCTTACTCTGGACCAGTGGGAGTAGCAATACTAGTAAGTTCATCAATTTTTTAAAATGGCTTAATGTTGTAAATTGTAAGAATTAATTTTATTTTTATTAGTACATTTTTTTCAATAATATAAATACTGTTTTGTATTTATATTTCAATTTTTTTTGTAATTTTTTATTAGCACACAGATCATCTTAAAGTGCATTATATTACAATTATCCGCTACTATAAACATTTAAAGCAACCCCTCAAACTTTACTTTTCTTTTAGGAATAACTTTAGATTGTAAGGCGACCTGTTAACATTAAACGTTTTCATATTCAATCCCATTTTAAGTTTGATATTATCTATAAATAAATCTATTACAATATATATCTGAAAATATCATAATGCCTATTACTAGCTGAAAAAATTTAAGATTAAAAAAGACTGTGGTATTTCTTGTCAGTTGCCTGATAATGCAAAATGAATGTGTGTGAATGAAATTTTTTTTAAAATAAATATATCCAATCATGACAGGTAAAAATAAATTGTGGTCCTTATTCCCAGAATGCTGTAAAGTCAGCAGCCAAGGCATCAGTTGATGGCCAAAAGTGGAGGGTGCTAAGAATCACATGACTACAGATCCAGGCTGTCATTTGATGATGATTTTTCTATTTATGTACTTACAAATGCAGATCATTTTCAAGTAAAAGAAGTTTGCAAAAATTGGAAAAACTGTCTCATATTAAATGAGTCATTAATGGACTTTGTGAAGTTAGAAGAAAAGTGAAGAGACAATTGATTTAAAAAGTGGATATGTACTGTACTACAAAGGAACAAACATTGGAAATACAAGTGCAATAGGATTATTTATTATAAATAAAAAGTGAAAGAACAACATTGTAGAGATTAAGAGTATATTAGATAGAGTGGCAAAATGATTAGTTATTCTACTTAATAGCAAATACCAAATGCAGATAATTCAGATTCAAGACCCAACAAATTCTCATAGTGATGAAGTAGTAAAACATGTACAAAAGGCTTTTAATCAGATTAAGCATCATTTTAAAATTGTTATGAGAGACATTAATGCTAGAATTGATAAACAAATGGAAGATGAAAGTGTTGTAGGTAATTTTGGTTATGATAATAAAAATGAAAAAGGACATAGACTTGTGGAGTGTGCAAAAAAAAAAAAAATTATATTATGAATTCTTTTTTTAGAGAAAGATGTTTAAAAAAATGGACATGGCTGCACCCAAATGAAGGTACAGCAGAATTGGATTATATTTTGACTAACAGAAAATTCTTATTTCAAGATTGTAATACCTTAATAAATTCAAGACAGGAAGTGATCATCGATTAGTAGGATGTAAGATACATTAAAACAGGCAAAACTTGCTATATATATTGCCACACAAGCATAAGAGGTGTTAGTCATGTGATGTAAAATACATGTTAATGCAAAACTAGAGAGACAAAAATTATTATGAAAAACAATGTTTATAATTTATATTCCTAATCTTCAGAAACATTCTTATAAATTTCAATTACAATTTCAAATTGTGTTCAAGTATTAGTAGATTTTGAACATGATTCAGATTTGAATAAAATTAATAGGAAAATAAATGATATACTTTGAAAAACTGCAACAAAGATAGCTGGTAGAAAAAAGCAGTAATTGACCAATAAAATTTCTACTGAGACTAGAGAATTTATAAAGAAAAGAAGTATAAAAATGATGCACTAAGAAGAATTTGATTATCTCGAATTTTGTAAAATGGTGTGAAAAAGTGTAGATAATGATATAAGAAAATATAATTGTGAACTAGTAATGAAAACTGTAGAAAAGAATAAAAGTTTTAATAATGTAAAACATTTTGGTATTGGTTGGAAATTTATAACTGCAATAAGAAAAAAGATGGAACAATTATTAAAAAGAGAGATGAGATCATGAAATGGGTAGAAGACTTATACCAAGAATTATATAGTAATGAAGAACAAGTACCTTCTGTACCCTATTATATTTTCTGAATTTCTCAGAATATTAAATGAAGAAGTGAAACATGCAATTAAATTTATGAAGAAGGAAAGAACTCAGATAATGATGGAATTATAATCAATATATTAAAAGAAGCAGGTAAAGAAATAGAAAAAATGCTGGCAAAGACAAATGTCTTAATGATAAAGATGTACCAGATGATTGGAAGAATGCAGGATGACAAAAAAGATATTAGAGATTACAGGCCTATCAGCCTTTTATCAGTTTTATACAAAAGGACAAGCTGTATTTAAAAGTAATTTTAATGCAGTGGAACACACAAACGTATTGATAGAAGTTTTAGAAAAGACCAATGAATATGAATGCCATTATGCTTTGGATTTTTAGATTATGAAATGGTATTTGATTTTTCTATAAGAATTTCTTCAATGATTAAAGTATTGAATCACCAAAGTAGACCCAGGATATTGCCATATTCTGAAAAATATTTATAAAAATATATCAGCAATAATTAGATTACATAATGATACTAGGAAGGTTAACATTGAAAAGGATGTAAAACAGGGTAATTCCATATCTTCAAAATTTTTTATAGCAGTGCTGCAAGAAATATTTTGCAGATTAAAATGGAAGTTAATAGATATTATTCATGTGATTTAAATTTTTCAGATGATGTAGTTTTTTTTGCAAATCATGCTTGAGAGATTCAGAAAATGTTGCAAGAGTTAACAGATGAAAAGAAAAAAGTAGGAATAAAGCAATATTCAATGGATTTTCTTAAAAGATGAAAATAAAAATTGATTATGATAAGTTAAAGGAAGTTAACCTTACAAATATATTGGTCAAATTATTACTACAGATGAAAACATAATAGATAAAATTAATCATAGAATTAAACATGGAGTGTTTTGGTAAAAATAACTTAATATTAAAAAAAATATGCTTATGTGCTTGAAAAGAAAGGTTTTTAATATATGTGTTTTACCACCTTACTTATGGATCTGAGACTTGGACACTTAATACAAGAGCTATACAGAGACTTTAGATCACTCAAAGAACTATGGACATATGCATGTAAGGAGTAACAAGAAGAGATTGAAAATGCAATACATGGGTAAGAGAATGCACAGGTGTTACTGACATCACTGAAGGAATTAAAAGGCTTACAGATAGTTGGGTTGGATACTCTGATGGACAATTGAAATCTTCAACTAGATTCTAAAAGATTGTAGAAGAATGACTTTACTCTCTGCCATCTGGTCAATGATGGAAGCTTCAAATGTCTTATAATCTCATTTTCTTAATGCAAAGTTCAAATATGAATTTTTAAATTTTTTTATTTGCAAATGTGTATTATTACAAAATTACGTTATATTTATTGAATTCTGATATAGAATCAAATGTTGATAGCTTACAAAAAGTCTCACCCAGGAGAACAATTAAATCTAGTAATGTGCAGTCTATTATTAATTTATGATAAACTGAAATGTGGTTTCTCTGCAAGAGAAAACATTTTTTATTTGCTTTTTAATAAACTTTATAAAATAATATGTTCATTAACTTGGCAAAATTATTCTTCATGTCAATAAAAAATAGCCTTTCCAGGGGTTGCTTTCCTTCTATTAAAATCATCATCCTTCTAATTTTCACCATTGCATTCTATGTGTCATTAGGTTTTCAATCCAACATTCAAGAAGAATAAATCGTCAAACCACTAAACATCACATGATCGCCATCTCTTATGCTAGCAAATAACTGTTATTAAACAGGAAAAACTCTCCATACAAGCCAGAAACTAGTCTGGGAATATTGCATAAGTAGGCACTAGATAAAGATTTTATGCACAAGCCTTCTGGTATTCATTGATTACTCCAGTTGGCGCAGAGGGCACTATTGTATGGAGAGTTTTACCTGTTTAAGAATAAATCGTTTTGCCTCTATAAATTTGAAAAATTAAGAAAACACATCTATCTCAAGCAGCAGCACATAATTATGTGGCCACTTGAAGTTTGGTCTTATTATTATTACTTTAGGTAAGTGACTCTGGTTAATATTTTTATTATCAAAACTTTGTAGATCTTTTAGTTTATTAATACTCTTATTATACTATTTTAATCTTATAATTTTTGTGCTATCTCAAATTAAGTATCACCTATAAAGAGCAACTTACATATATATTTATATATCTGAGTTTTGATTGTATATATGTGTGGCGATGATCATCTGGACCAACTGACAAGTGCTGGTTTAGCATGAAATACTTATATTGGTAATTATTTATCTTTTCAACATGTGGGTGGTCAAGGATATCAGTGGTATGAGATATCATGGATGGTTGAGGGTAGTTCAAACTCCCTTATATTACATATAGAAGTGCAGGTATAAAAAAGTATGTACTGTAGAAAAAAGTTCATATTTCTAACTTAAATCTTTAATTTTTCCATTTTAATGTAATATATAATTTGATAAAAATCATTTCAATAAAGACTATTTTAAACTAAAATTTGTAATCTCTTGAAAATTTTGGAACATTTAAAAGCCGTTCTTAAAAAAAGAGATATGCAATAAAAACATTAAAACTTAATTCTGGCATATTATATTTTTAAAAACAAGGATAAATTCATCATAATAGTTTTGCTGTGCCTTTAAACTTTTTAAATATTTCACAAATCTTTTTTTAATCACTAATTTGTCACAATTCAATCTACCCTAAATATTTCCTTTATCAACTATCTTATCATTGTTACTCCACTCCATAGAACTTTTTTTTTCAAAAAAATCTCAAATAATTTTTATTATTAAAAAGGTATGATTCTGAAGCAATTAACTTGTTTAAGAGTGATTTTAATATTAAGGGTGTATGATAGGAAGGTGGAATTGTGGGTAGTGTTTAGTTTAAATATGTTATTTTGTAGTTCTTTACACTTGAGAAGTCTGCTTGTTGCAGTGAAACCATTGGTTCAGCTTTAGAGTTTATTTTTTGGTTAGTCTGGTTGAGTAGTGAATTTGGGTATTTTGATTATAATGTGTGTATATATATATTGTAATAGGCCAAAAAGTTTTGAAGGGAAGTATGGTATCATCTATTGAGCCCTGTACATGAATTACCAATTATGTAACACTATATATATATATTAAAACTAATTCGGTTATATAGCACACAATGATATAGTGTGTGTGCATATATGAACATAAAGTAAAAAAAAAGTAGAAATAAACACAGACAAAAATTGTAGTAGATATTTTCTATATTCACTGAAATAAAAAATAATAGTTTGATTTAAAATTTAAAAAATTTTATAAATTAAACTTTTAAAAGGTCTAAATAAATATAAATATTGATTATTATTATTCTGATTTTGAGATTTAAAAACAAGTATGGTATTTTTGAAATTTTTTAATTAATTAAAAAAAATTTCTATTAGAAATTCCCTAAGTGAAAACATGTATATCACACTTGGACAAAAATTTCAAGCTTCATTTTCAAAAGGGATTAGAGAGATAAAAAAACTGTTTTCAATCAAGGTGTTGTTATCACCTCAGATGATTCTAGAAAAGGGCTGATAAAAATATCAGCTGCAATCTAGATTGTGATTTTTGAAAAGAGCAGTTGGCAACATATAGCTAATTGCAAAGTTGGTTATAATATTTTGTTTCAGCTTGTTGAAGTTTGCAGCAGTTGGTTTTAGCTGACCATAGAGTTGGCAGACTAGCTACCATGAACTGATATAGCTGAAGGCAGGACAATAAAATCAGGAACTGCTACTATTTTCCTTCACAGGGGAAAAATGATCCACTTCTTTGTGCTGAAATTCATAGCGTTAAATGTGGAGAGAACAGTTGCTCGCCTGAATACTATTAAACCAAGACAGCTCTTGCCTGGAACAATCTTAGACAGAAAGAGACCAACTACAGACCAATATTTTACATGGATTATACTTTTTCCTGATGATGACAATCACTGAACCAAACTCGCCAAGAAAAGTCTTCCAGCTTGCTCAGGGAATCCCAGCCTGCTGAAGAATTAATTACATATATGCTTCATCAGATAAAGGCAGAGAAGCACAAATAAACATATATACAGCTGGTGGTGTGCAGCATTATATATAATAACGAAGTTTTAAATAATTTTCTTAGTAAAATGACATTTTTATAACTGATATAAAACGATATTAGTTAAAATCATTTATTAAAGAAGAAAAAACTGATAAAGTTATATTAATAATTTAGACAAAAAAATATACAAAGTTATAATTAATAGTCAAGAAAAGATTTCCAAAAATCTTTTAGACTAGGAAAAAGAGACATTTTAAATCAATTAACTGTCAAAAATTTGGTAGTCATTATTTTAAAGAAAAACACTATATTCAGCAAAGAGAATTAAATTGCAATGTTTAATAATTTTATTGAGATAAATACAAATGTTATGTAGATAAATTAATGTTTTGCACATCTGTGCAAATTATATGTATGTGTTTCAGTAAGTCTAATATGTAAAATATATATCATTTAACTGAAACTTTAATCATTTATTGTATTTTCATATAACTTAAGATTTTGATAATTATTTTGTAACAAGTCAAATATGTTCAGAAAATTCATGCACATGCACATGTGTGTGGTATGTGTGCGTATATATGTCAATTATATTGTAAATAACAATGTGTGTCAGATAGACACTTATATGAAAAATTTTGATCATTTTTTTAATTAAACATCAATTTAAACATTCATTTATCAGCATTAAAGAAACAATTAAAGTAAAAAAGAATTTTCTCATTTTCAAAAAGTGTATTTATACAATCATCAGTAATGATATTTATAGTGCGTTGTTCTGTTTATAAGTTAGTTTTTAAATATATAGAGAAATGAAATGTAATTTTTTAGAATATTGCACCTTTATAAATTAAATTAAAAAAAAAAAACAAGTCCAAATTATTGAGTTTTAGTATAAATTAAAGATTTTATACAGAAGTGAAAGGTTGAGCATTTTCAAAAATTCTCATCAGGTGGAACAAATGAAAATTTCAGCATTCAAGGGATTAAATCCAATCTTAGGTATGTTAGGCTTTTATTAAAATTTGCATTATGTAATCAATTAATACACTACTATTTGTGAAATGTTATTGTTAGATTAATGAACCTACTATGTAGTAATTATTCACCTGATTTAACAAAAGTTAATAATTATATAAGTAAATAACTCAGATTATATCCTTCTGTTCACTTATATATATATGTCTGTGTATATGTAAAGAAAGTAAAACATATCACCAATGAAAATTGAGTGTTATTAATTGGTTAGAAAAACCTATTGTCTAATTATATTTGTTTTCTTTCAAAACAAAACACAGTTCTATCAACAAGTCTTGTTTAACTATATAATAAAGACACTGTTATTAATTAATTAATTATAATCAATAAGAAACATTTCGCTACTCTTCATAGGAAAAAATTTAAAACTTATTATAATTTGAACTACACCGATATAACTTTAATGTAGAATAAAAAATCTAATGTCAAATAGTTTTAGCTAAAAATCGTGCTCAGATAAGCCATCGCTTAAAACTATATTGTGTTTCAAAAGGTACTTCAGATATAAAATAGGCAAAAACTCTTCATATAGTAGTGCCACCTTGTGCTAACCAGAGTAATCATGTGATGGTGATCATGTGATGTTTAGAGGTTTTACTTCAGATATATTTACTACAATCTGAATAATATCCATATCCCCAGATCATTTGTAGTAGATGACTTTGATAAAGAAGGAAGAGAATGGATCTTCAAAGCTTCTGTTAAAAATATGTAAACAAGTCATGTCATATTTTGTTGGCATGTAAAGTCTTCTTATGTTAATGTCAAGAAGAAATATTAAAGATTATACTGCAATTAATGAAACATGATTAGTTGAATCATATATGGTACGAGAGACAGACTTTTTATTTTGTTACATGTTGGTTAGTAAAATGTAAAATATTCTTGATTTTAAAATTTGCATTATGGAAGATGGTAAAGCTTATTATTTGGTATATATAATTCTTATAATTAATTTTAGGATGCAAAACAAAATCGGATTCAGCAATGGAATAATGAAAGCAGTGAGTACGGTAAGTATCCAATACTTTTATTAATAATAGATTAATAAATTAAAACTCAGATTTTTTAATGATACAATATTTGACTTTTCAAAAAAAGTTAAGAAATAAATAAAAGAACAGTCTGAACTTACCCTGACACCTCTCTGAGGAGTGCCAAAGCATGAAACCATGGTCAAGGGTTGGGGTTCCTGACGGAGATATTTTAAGTGCTGGCTCTGGCTAAGCATTTATCATAAAGTTTGTAGAGGAATTGGCAATCCTCACTGTTTATAACTTACAAGCATAAGAGACAGGGTCATGTGATTTATGACTCTTATTTTGACAGTAAATAAAATAGTTTATATATATGGTAATATTATTATAAAATATGAAATGATCATTTAGTACATGTTTGATTTATTTATTTATGTTTTTTTTTATTTTCTTTTTCTTTTTTTACTTAAAATTATAAAAATATTGTTTTATGGCAATGTAGTGTAAAAATTAAAAAAAAAAAAATCATCTTAAACAAAACCTCAAAAATTATTTAAAATTTAATTTAAAGAATATTTAGAATAACATGTAAGTGATAAATGAAAAAAGTTAATATGACCGACCGTCTTGGTTAAGAAGCCAGGATAAATATCATAATGAAAGTTTTTCAAAGATATAAAATGAGTCATACTAATATAAAATAGCATTGAAAAAAAATAAAGTATAGGATGTCAGAAATAAACAAAAAGAGATGGAAACCAGGAGAGAGCTACAGATTATCAAACAATCAAGAAAGTTACTGATGATAGAATTTTTATGAACCAGAATCTCAGTAGCTTAAGTAGGATTTATTTTCTTTAAATTTTAAATAATATTTTAATTTGTGAAGTGCAGATAGTTGAAAATTAAAAAATAAATTGAGATACTGCCAAATCTCTTTGTGCTTGTTACAATACTTGTATAACAGCCAATCAGATGTCATGATAGCTGTCCAAATAACCAAACCTAAACACATGACAAAGATTTTATGAAAAAAGATTATTTGTGAAGATATTTAAAGCTTCAAGCTTTCAGACCTAAATACTTACGATTGGCTTAGATATATAAAAAGGAAAGTAGAGAAAGGGATGGCCACTCTTTTCTCATAAAATCTTTGTCATGTGTTTAGGTTTGGTTGGTATTTGGACAGCTATCACGACATCTGATTGGCTGTCAGTTAAGTATTGTAACAAGCACAAGGAGATTTGGCAGTATCTCAATTTATTTTTCAATTTTAAATTTTAATGAATGTCACTTGAAAGAGGACTAAGAGAAGTTAAAAAAAAAGCTTGAAACATTTTAACAATCCATTTGTGGTATTAAGAATGTCATATTGGATGTAACTTAAGAAATCATTATCAAAGTTCAAAAAAGTTGAATGTTGTATTAAAAAAAAACATGAGGTTTTGAATTAGCAAAGTTAATTGGATACAATGAACTATTTCTTAACAAGAAGATTGTTCTGTTATCACAATGCACAGAAATTTGACCATAGCTATTCTAGTCATAAATCTATGGATTTTTTTTAATAATTGATTTAGAAAATCCCCTATATAGACAAATGCTAAGAGTTAATATAATATTAGGAAAGTTCCAAAAATGTATATCATAATAATACATGCATAATTTATGCAAATAATTAAGACCTTAAGAAAATCATGATATGGGATTGGAACTTCCAATTTATAATAATGGATATACAATTAATGTATCATAGTCAAAGTTTATTCCATTTGGAGAAAATTATCATATTGCAAATTGTAGTAAAGATGGCCTAAAATATGTAGGTGAATTACTTACAGCATTAAATATTTAGCTCAATATAATAAAAGTACCAGCATATTAGGTTTAGAAAATAATTACCTGCAACTATTTATAATTTATAGAGAAAGTGATATAATGTGGAATTTATTTATGAGAAAAAAAAGTTACAAACCTGTCTGAAGAAAGAAAAGTTATCAGAATATTGCATAACATACAATATTGTTTACAGATCATACATTAGAAAATATCACTGACAAAGCAGAAATGAAAATTATCTAGACACACTAAGAGATTTGTATTCTTTAGAGAAAAACTATATTCACAGAAATGTTTCATATCTAGACAGTAACAATAATGGTCAAGAAATTTTAGTGGTAGTTGTAACTTACGCCACATGTGGCAGCGGGGTAATGCTGCAGTACCATCAACAAGCGGCAAAAAGCCTGCAAGTGATAAAATATAAAAATAAAAACACTGAAATAAAAAAAAAATGATTGAGATCATATTTTTTTCTGGAATAACCAAATTGAACACATAAATAAATTTGTTGGGAAAAAGCCAGAATAACAAATTGCCTACAATACCACATTTTCTTTTTATTCTAGTTATATGTGAATTGGCTAGGGTTGTCAAAAATTCAATATTTATATGTAGAAAAGCTTAATAATTACTGGTGAATTTTTCCAACGATCTAAATCATGATATATCAGATTATATTTTTCTTTATGATATCAAAAAATATGATTATGATTTTACATCCCATAATAATGCAATAGATCAAGGAAACACAAAAAGAATATAATAAAATTTTTTCTAAGAGAACTGGTACAATCAATAACAAATATTTTTCATGTAAAAATTAATTAATGCTATTTTTTCTATCTCCACATTTATTCACTATTAGTGATACAATAGGTGCCACAAAACCACAGATCAGAAAAACCCAGGAACTTTCCTACAAGAAATTTTACAATTTGCAATACTTTTGACAAACTTAAATTGTTTTTTTTTCTCAGTGATGAAAGTTTATTCATAAAAAAAAACAGATACAAATACAGTTAGAAAAAGGTTTACAAGGGAATGATTACATGGTAAATTGAAATTTCAGGAGCAACATGGTAAGAGGGGAAGGATACATCAGAAAAGGGAATGGGAAGTGGAAAGGATGTTTAGTCCAGGCCAGTCCAAGATGCATGTCTTCATTGAGCAAGCATCTCATGGGTCACAAACATTTAAATGGTTGAGTCCTATGACAGAGGATGAGAGTTGGAGGATTTCCAAAGTGTCTGTGAGGAGTGGAGGTGGGGCTAGTTTGGTATCTCTGGTTTTGAGAGAACAAATTAGGTCCAATAGTTTTTGATTTGCTGAGTGTACTCTTGAGTCAAAAATAATAGCACATCGAACCAACCAGAGTGCATAGATGAGGAAAAATGATAGTCTGATAGTTGCAAAAACCCCTGTTTCTGTGGATTCTTGGAGGTTGAAGAAGGCAGGAGTTAATCGCATGTCTCACTCCAAGCAGAAAGAGACATTTAAGTAGGAAGTGTTGTAGGGTTTCATTGTCAGTTTTACAGAGCTGGCATAAGGAAGAGATCTTAGTGGAACCTCAATGGTTTGACCAAAAATTGATTGATGGAAAGGGAGTGAAGGTTGATTTTTATCCTAGATTACATTATTGATTACAAATCAGATATTATATTTTTTATAATTAAATAAAACTCTTCCATAAGAAACTATAGGCTTTATATAGTGGATTTTTAATATATTTTACAAATTTAAATGATAAAAATTATTTTAAATTCATTTTCTAATTACCATGTAATGAAGCAAATTACTTAACTGGAACTGCGATCAGGTGTATTTTCTTTTAAATACTTAAGTCAATGTTTAGTTGGTTCTTCAACCATTATATAATAATGGAAAAAAAATATTAAAATAATAAATGAATTCCCATTGAATTTCTATTATTTAATTTTATAAAACGTGAATAAAATGCAATATAAAACCTATAAATTCTTATGGGAGATTCTTATTTTATTATCAGGAAAACGGATAAGTTTTCGGACTTAATTTACCTAATGGAGGAATGTCAGTTTACATTGCAAAATTATTTTAAACAACTCAGAGTTCTTCGTGAATTTCTATCGTCTAAATACATATATATATATAATTAAATATTTAAAACATTATATTCTATCAATTATCTCACCATATGGTGAGATAATATATTTTATTAAGGATTTATGAATAAAGTTATAAATTATACTTGCTATTATTAAAAAATTATACATATAGACCAAAATGTTAGTCAGTTATTGTGTTAATTATTTATAATAGCAAGAGCATAATATACAGATTTGTTTTATAATATATATGTAATTTATATATATATTAGGGGTTATTTCAAACAATTTACAACTTTCGGATCAACCGGTTTTGGGATTATGGACAATTATTGCTACAATCAAAGTAAGTACTAATTTTATCCATCTGTGTATATATATAGAGAGAGAGCGTGTATGTGTGTGTGTATTGATTTCTGCATATTTCAGAGATGAATGACACAGATTACTTAATGCTTTGTTAAATAGTCATTGTATTACAAGCCTGAATATATTGACTAATAATATCATTGAATTGTTTGTCAATCAGCACTCATCATAAGATTTTACCATTATAAATTCACTCCAGGAAGGATCCTCAATGTTTAATCCATTTTTTCTGATCAATAACTTCTCTTTTCTACATCACACCAATAAACTTTCTTATTTCTTCCATTCATCTCATATATGATCTTTTTTAAACTGTATAAAGTGACTTACAATTCAGTATAAGATTACAGTTTGTTTATTTCTTATCATCTCTGCTAACAGTATGCATTCCAATTCCACTTTAGAGTTTTAATTTTCTAAATGATGTCAAAAAATCTATTCTGTTAATCAAGTATTTCAGTTTTGATTTGTTTTTATTAATCTAAGATAATTGATCCATACTTCATTGACTAATCTAAAGACTTAATATTACTTTGCTGTTGAATGAACAAGTCTCTGATTCATATATAAAAGTAGGGGGAAAAACACTTATTAAAAACAATGTAGTTTTGAAGATGTATTCATAATTCTTTGTAATATTAATTTAATTTTACCAAAAGTATTTCATCCAATTAGAATTCTAGAATTAATTTCATCCATTATGTTTCAAATTATATTAAAAAGCTAATTAAGGTATTTGCAGCTGTTAACTTCATCTAATCCAATGGTAGTCAGCCTGGTCCCTACCGTCCTCTAGTGGGCATTCCAACCTTCATGGTGGGTGGTAGGTGTTTTGTCTGACACTGAAGCACTTTCTTTTTTTTTTTAATTTAATTGACTTTTTAAAAAAATTTCATAGAGATTTATATGCTTTAGCTTGCTGTAATTCTGCTTTATAAAT
The DNA here is from genome assembly GCA_028023455.1 of Epiperipatus broadwayi. Classification (NCBI taxonomy): domain Eukaryota; kingdom Metazoa; phylum Onychophora; class Udeonychophora; order Euonychophora; family Peripatidae; genus Epiperipatus; species Epiperipatus broadwayi. The sequence goes on along the minus strand of JAQFVV010006258.1, from coordinate 4,576,505 downwards.
TTTATAAAGTAAAGTTACTTCCCTACTTTATAAATCATCATTACTGTGGACCCGATAGGCGGTTAGAAAATGTTACTATTAATGGAGATACAAATGTGGACAGGATGTATAAAAAGGTTGACTACCCCTGATCTAATCCATGATTATCCTTCTTCATCAATCTTTATTTTTCTTATGAGAAAATTCATTGAACATCACTTCAATTTTTGTTTTAATATTTACATTCAATTTTATATTCTTACTTTTTATCTGAGAATCTTTTGCCACATTTCTTAAAGTTCTGAAGAACTATTTAAAAAAAAATAATTACATCTTTTACAAAATATAGATGATTCAAATAATCTCCATGTATTTTTATTCTCCTAGCTTTCCATTTTAATCCACAAAATATTTATTGAAAAACTGCTATAAAATATATTAGAAATATAGAATCACCATGTTGTATAGCATTATCAATGTTAATTTTTTTAGTTTTATCTTATAATCTAATCTGATGTGGAACTATTTTGATAAATATTTCTCAGAATATGATACTATCCCAGTACTATATCAGGGAAGTTCAAAGCTATAATCAATATGAAAATGCTTATAAAATTAAATGTTTTTTTTTTTTTTTATGATTATAAATCCACAAGAAAAATGGCAATTCAGATTTTTAGTCTTTTTTAGAACTCCTCTTTACACAGTGTTAAAACTACTTTTAAATCCAGCCTGTTCTTTGGGTTGGTAACAATCAATTATTTTGATAAATATTTTACATAAAAACAAGTGAGAGAAAACTTTGAATTCTGTAATTTGTCATATCTTCATTATTGTTTTTCTTATATAGCAATATTACTACTGTCATCTCCGATCAATAGATACATTTTTGTCATTTAGCCATTTGATATATAGTTTTGTCTATAATTTTTACATTTCTTCACCTGCTTTTTAAGATATCAATAATAACTTCATTATTTTCTGGAGCTTTTTGCTTCTTTATGGAATTTCCCTTCCTTATATATTTAATTGCATATCTCACCTCTTTATTTAAAATATTTGGTAATTTAACAGATGTGATAACTGTAATCTTGGTTTATATTACCTGAAATGTATCCTATCTCAAATAAAAGTCTTAAGAAGTTGTGCCTCATGAATTTAAGTTTAAAATAAAAATCACTGCCAATTGTGCCAGTTGAGAATAAAATTTGATTATGATAAATCAATTTTAAAGTAGGTAACCATTAAACAATGGGTACATATTATTTCTAATACATTTATTGTATAGATATTCTGTTATAGTACAGATAAATTTAAACATAAAATTCAAATTACCATATTGCAAATGAGATTACATCTTACTTTTTAATAGAATGTTCAGACTTTACTATTCATAGTCCACAAAATATCATGGTAGGAACTAAATTAACATAATATTACAATTAAAAAAAACCATATCCATAAATTATATATAAAAACTAACTAAAGAAAATAAATCCAATAAAATGAGAAATAAAATTACTTATCCGTGAAACTATTGTTATTAATATTTCTGGCAGCATTAACTCATATAAGTAATTCTGTTTTTTTAATTTTTTTGGATAATATTAAAATTATAATATATAAGTCTTCATGACCTATGTTTTTGTTACTTCATCCCAGAAGCTAATATTTATGGTCCTTAATAAAAAAGAAAATGTCAATCAGAATTTTATTTTAAAACATAACTAGAAATTGTGTCAAAAGGGCAAGAATAAGTTTGAGTGTGACTGACAAAGTAGTATATTAATAAACAAATGTGAAAAATTAATATTATCACACTTTTATAGGAAAACATTAAACATAGGCTCTACAAATTTTAAATTTACAATATATATTTTATTTATATTATATCTCACCTTCCCTTCAAATAATGGACTAATCGAGATTCCATATTATCTTGAATGGATTGAGTATTCATCACAGTGGAGCAATGGATATACAAATAGATAATATACATCCAATGGCAAGAATGGACCAATAGGCAATGATGCTCACTGAATCTGATTGCTCATATTATGAATAGAGATCTGGTCATAAATACTCAATCTATTTGGCAGTAAAGTCCAACAACATCTGTCAAAGTTGAACAGTATTTGTTGTTCAGAATATGGATGAGCAATCAGGTAAGGTCATCCTAGAACTGGAAGCTGCTAGACATAGATCTGTTCATGTGGCAAATTGTCACATTATAAATACTACAACTAAATATAATACTAAATCAACAGTACCAGGTGTAGATATAGCATTATAAATTCTATAATGACATTCCTTTTACAGTTGTATGGCAATTAAGCCAACAGTATCAGGTTTAGATATAGCATTATAAATAGTATAATGCCATGCAACTATAGAAAAAGGGCATTTAGGTGCTTCTATAAGTTTACCTACCACTTTGGGCTGAACCCTGACAGCCTGCCTTGAGTGTAGGTCTGTGTAACATCTTTCAGTTCTAGGATAAACATGCCTCACTTCTCAGCCTTGTCATGGATGTGTATACTGTCATTCACCTTTGACAGTTGTCTGACTTTACCTCCAAATGGATTGACTACTTATATCCAAATCCTCATGCATAATGTGAGCAAGTGAGTTCAGTGAGCATTATCAACTATACCCAATGGTCTGTAGCAATGAGTGCTCAATCCAATCAAGATAATATGGAATCTGGACTAGTCCACTAGAAAAACAATCATTAAAACAAAAAATACTATTGAAACTTTTATTTTAAATGTGATTTCAACTCTACTTGAGAATTTACTTGTTATAAATAATACTTTCTGAAATGTTATACTTTACAAATGTTTAAATGATAATATTAAATTTATAATTTTAGTGTATATTTTTTAAGATGTCATCAAATAAATCTCTTCATTTTTTAAAAAATAGCACATTCACCATAGAGTAGTGCCAACAAATACAAGCCTTAGAAATCAATGGATGTGAGAAGGTTTGTACATTAAATCCCTCTCTAGTGGCTAGTTATTCAATATTCTCAGATTAGTGTCTAGCTTAAGGTTCTTATTAGTCAGAAACTTTGGATCTGAGAACACTGTAAATGCAACCCTCCAGTAACCACCTTTTATCTATAAACCTATGAGGCCAAGATGAAAACACTGTAATGTTTTCAAATTAAGCCCTTTCACTTTTATAGTCATATTGATCTGAACCCAGTTCAGTATTTATACAATTTGGTATCATATGTTTTATACACCACAATAACCCTAATCCTATAGGCATCAATTGGTATAAAACCACTAAAAATCACATGATCACCAGTTCCTATATATATATATATAAGTTGGTTGAACAGCAGCAGGCCCTTCATACAGTAGTGCACCTAATGTAAGCCTTAGTAATCAATGGATGCAAGAAGGTTTACTAATAAGGTTTACACTTGGTGGCACTGCTGTGTGGAGTGTCTGTTAATATTTAAATACCTTGTGTAAGCATAGGAAATGGTGATAATGTAATGTTTTAATTGTTTTATAACAATTCTTCCTATAGGAATATGGTAACTGTGGTTTTTGAAAAACCAATGACATCAAAATGTATAGATACTGTATTGAGTTCAGATTTGTATGACTATAAAACCAAAGAGCTAGATTTAAAATATTATTGTGTTTTTCATCTTGATCTCATAGCTTTATAGTTAACTAAATAGGTAAAAGATGGCTGTTCTAAGATCTAGGTGCAGGGCTTTCTGATCCAAGGCTCTCATTGATGAAAGCCACATGTTAGAAACTACTCTGTAGATATTAGATGAATAGTCATTAGATAGATATTTTATGCACAAACCTTTCTGCATCCATTGATTACTAAGGCTTGCACTGGGTGGCACTGCTGTATGGAGAATTTACTTAGTTATTTTAAAAAATCTCATTAAAAGAGAACAGTATTTGTAACTTCTCTTTAGTACATGTACAAAATGAAATTAAATATTTCTCAAAAATGTTAATGAACCTCAAAACACATAGCAACTGTTAATTTTGAAAGTTTTTTTAATATATATATATTCTTTTTTTAGAATGAAGAAAAACAAAGACTATTTTCGGTTGATGAATACGGTGAGTAAAAATGTTTTATGTTAGTAAAATCTTCGTTATATTATTAATATATATATATATGAAATGAGAAAATAGCTTCCATTACAAAAATGTTAAAGTTTTGCATGTAACTGCTTTAAGATACAATTTTAAGTAATTTGGGCTTGCTATGAGAAATATAGAACGATACATTTTGAGGAAAATTAAAATAATATGTAAAGTAATAGATGTGAAACAAAAAGACATCGTTAAATACCCTCCCCCCAATCGGTAAAACTCTAGATTTTCAATATAGGAAAAAATGAAGAATAATAAAATATTCGCTGGGCAGTTAATCATGATAATTTTAATATATTTTATTTTTATTTTGCCTTTTTAATTTGATAGCTTTTGATTTTATATTTAAATAGCTACTTATTAAACAATCTATTATTGACAAGGTATGTGAAAAAAAATTCTATGATATAAGGATTGCCTATATAAAAAAAATAACTTTTTCACTTAAATTCAACTTTGGATTATGGATATATTTTTGACTACACTAGATAGTATTCCACAAGATTCTTCTTAAGAAAAGCAATAAAAATAAGTATAAAAATAAACCACACTAAAAAATATTACTTTTATGTTTAGGGATTTTTAAATTCAAATAAGTTCTAAAACTGAAGTTTTAGTAATCAATTTTATCATGTTTCTCACAGAGGCTGTCCATACTTTTATAGCTAGACCTCCATTATAATTTATTGTTCAAAATAATAAAAAATGAAAATGTTTTATGCTACATAGTTTTATAAATTTAATCACACATACAAAAAAGGACCTGTTTGAAATTGAATATATTATCTACTAAACATATATATATATCTATATTTACTTCTAATAAAAATATTGCAAAAGTTTGTTATCTAGAAAAATAATGAATTTGCTTGAAAATATATACAAATATTGTTTAAAATGTTGATATATATATTCGTATTTCATTATATATCACCTTATAGCAGACACGTCCAAGTGGTATCATTTTGATCTGGTTATTTTGAAATACGAACTCTAATGTATTTATATATTAGTTCACAGAGGGCAGAACTGGATTCCTTAACCATGTGGGGTGATTTAATGCTTAATATTTGTATATTTATTTCAGTATAGCATTATGCACTGGGATTATTTTATATATATTATATTAAGATAAAATATGTTAAACTTTTTGAAAACGCTTTGTGTGATGCACTTTTGGTTCATAGATTTAACTGGGAAAAAAATTATTATTGAATAAACTTTTCTTTTCTTACATTTAGTGAAAAAGATTTGTATCCAAAAATGGTGAATGACTGATTTTTACTAATATTATAATTTTGCTATTAGGGCTTTGGCTATATTAAATTGCTAAGCCTACTACTATATGGGATCAATGAATTAAGTTCAGGCTCATATAGTTTCTTTGGTTAAAGAGCTGAGTTTGAAGACATGTAGGTGTCTGAAGATTTGGATCTTTTTCTTAATATTTAAGAATTAGATAAATGCTTGGCTTGAGTTAATATTTTGAATCTAATGTCCTAGCTCCTCACTGATGAGAGCCATAGTTTGAAACCGGTCTGGGGATGGGGACCATCATAGATAATAGCTTCAGACATTTTCTCTTGTAGCATTTATCATGAAAAATAAATAAATAAGCTTGTTTAGAGCTATTAGCAAGCTCTTTATATATTACATATTGGTAATACAAGCTGTATAGGTCATGTGAAATATGACTGATTTTTACTAATATATATATATATATATATATATATGATTAGATTATTTCTCTTACATAGATATAAATGTTGATAATGATAATAGGTGGACTGTTGAAATTTTAAAATGAATTCCAGAAGATTGCTAGATTTAGAAAGGGACTGCATGTTAGATGGATAGATGAAATAAGAGAGTGTGCAGATGTGATGTGGAGAAAAGAAACTAAAGATAGGAGAAGATCGATTTAACTTTGCAACATATGTATTGATAATGTTTGAAAATGGTGATGAATATTATGATATTTATCTGCATACTTTTCAGGTAAATTAATATATAAATTTCAGCTATGATGTAATCAAGCAATAAAACAATTTAGGATGTTGTAATATTTCCAGTTCTCACACTCAAAATATCTGATCTACAATCATTGTAGAATTTATGATAATAAACTAAAGGTGATTCTACTTTTGATTTAAAAATACTTCAGAAAAATGCTTCTTTTAAAATAGACTGATTTCATCTTGCTTCAATACATCATAGCATAAGTTTTATTTGTATTTGTATAGAACTATTTTCATCATCTAATATGTGTTGAATGTCTTCAGAAAAATTTAACTTTATTTAAATATTCCAAATACATTCAACTGTTGGTAAAAATAGGAGTAAAAGAATGAAGGATCTGGTAATGGATGACAGTGAGAAAGAAATACTCCCCACATTGTTTGAATCAATTAAAAATTGTGAAAAATTTTAAAAACTCTGATACATCATCATTAGATGAAGAAAATAGTCCTGTGGAAGAGGTAAGAGGTACCAACATATATAATTTAACATACAATAAAACAAAAACAATAAAGCAAGTGAGATCATGTGATACAAAGAATAGGTTATCACCCACATCTAAACAATAATCCAGTGCAAAATCATGTATAATGAAATTATTTATACTCGCATATAATCTACTATTTTTTTTATATATGTATTGGTATAAAACCTGTATATAATGCACTTTAAAAAGTCTTTTTTGAAAATTATATATAATAAAATCAATAATGCTTGCAAGTTTATTATATATATAAACACACAGTAAAATGAAACAATGTAGATGACCTTTAATATCAGAGAGTTAAACTCCCATAGAAAAATTAAATTTCTAACTGAATAGTATGATATTATTCAAATACACATATTTAGCATTATACAAATCAAAATTTACAATGGATTACAAATTAACTCATCAGACAAATTAAATTGCAAAGAGCTCACAGCCTTTTTAAAAAACAACAGACACGCCATCAGTAGGAATAGATAGCATCATCCATAAAAAATGCTCTTTCAGTTCATTTAAAGTATTATGCATTGATGTACATATAATAATTATCACCCTTGATCACAAAGCAATAATATTAAACATAGTACTTTTATACATCTTTGTGGGCCTCACCATCATAAATAGATTAATTCTAATTCTGAACTCCAAATTTGCGGCTGCCTTTCATTCAATATTACTCACAGGGGATTTCAAAATGTCATATGAAGACTTCACTAATAAATGACTTCAACTTTTTTTATTCCCCATGATGAAAGGGATTTTTGCCAGAGTGGTCTATATCATTTAATAATGGGATATATATTTATTGTTAATCAACTTTTATAGTCCATTCACTATACTTTATTTTTATATACAGCACAAAATACTTTGTATTTGCTCTGTACAGTAATGGTGCCATATGACCAAATCATTGATGAAGATCAGCTTGTATCAGGATTCCAGCATTCTTTTTTATATTATAATAGATAATTTACTGCTTACAGAAGTGCATTGAGATAATTGTTGTATATCATGCACTAAGTATAACATTTACTATTAAATCTCTTTTAAATACAGTCACAAGAAATGATTGATGATTATATTAGTGATGCATCTTATAAGTATAATTATAAAATTACTTATATTGTTATTTCTTATGATGATTCGCTGCTTTTATACACTGTATTCATTTAAGTGTAGATTGATGGGTAATTCCAATTTTTCCATACTTAATGTCTTAATTTATAATGCATATTCTTTTTATATTATTTTAAATTTTGTCATTGTTTTTGATTCTTCAATAGGGATGATGATGTTTCCCATCTCCCTATATTTATCTCATCTGTATTTCATACTGTTGCATGCCAAAACAATTAAATTAGTAGTTTAAAATGTTGACATCTTCATTATCAACATTGATTTCAACCATTATCAATCCACTGCAAGATGAAGATCATTCCAAATTCAATCTCTCTTTTCCAATCTCTAGCATCACCCCAACATATTTCATTATATCATCCAACCATCTCACATGTAATGTCATTCTAAGTCTTTTACAATATCTTGAAACCTAGTTTAAGATTTCAACTGTCCATTTATTATCATTTCTTCTAGCAATATGTCCTATCCAATTCCACTTCAGTTTCTTAATTCTATCAATGATATCAGTAACACCTGTTGTTCTCCCAACTATGTATTTTATTTTTGAGCTCTTCTTGTTACTTTTATTTGATAATGGTTGGAAGCTTTTGTATTGCTCTTTGGTCAAGTGTTCAGCTATCAAAGTCATAATTAAGAACTGGTAACACACATTTATGAAAAACATTTCTTTTAAAACACAGACATGTTTTCTTTTAGTATTAAGTTATTTCCACTAAAAGCTATCCAACCAAATTTAATTTTTATTATTAATTTGATCCATTATGTTTTCATCTGTAGTAATAATATGACCAAGACATTTGTAATTTTTAACTTCTTCTAATTCATCATTATTATTATTTATTTATTTTGTTTTGAGAAAATCCATTAAACATTAAATTTAGTCTTTTTAACATTTATCTTTAATCCTCCTTTCTTACTTTCTTCTGATAACTTTTGCAACATTTCCTGAAGCTCTAAAGCATTATGTGCAAAAACAACTACAACAACTGCAAAATATATATGATTTAAATAATCTCCATTTATTTTTATTCCCTTAGCTTCCCATTTTAATCCACAAAACACTTCTTGAAAAAAAAAATTTATTGCAAAATTGCTGCAAAGACGTTTGGAGTGTTAATCTTTTTAGTATTTTATGCATATAATTGTTTCTGTTCCATTTTTATAAATATTCTTCAGAATATGGGCAATAACCTGGGTCTATACCTTAATGACCCAGTACATTAGCCACTGAAGAAATGATTATATAGTCAGATGCCTTTTCATAATCTACAAATCCAAAGCATAATGGCAACTCATATTCATTTGTCCTTTCTATAACTTCTCTCAATATTTGGATATGATTCACTATACACATATCACTTCTTAAATCCAGCTTGTTTTTTGGTTGGTTAAAATCTAATGTTTGCTGTAGATGAGTTATAATTATCTTGGTAAAAAATTTGTATAAAATTAATAAAAAATTGATATTTCTGAAATTTTAAGTAATATTAATATTTCATTCTTCTAATCATCTGGTACGTGTTTATCATTTAAACCCTTATATATAAATAAAGTATTGTTTTTCTAGAGCTAGCTCAAGATCACAAAGACCCTAGTTACTGTGTCATTGACAAGAAATAATTATAAATGTATACATTTAATCTACCTCAATTAAAAAAGGTTTATTAGGATAATTTACAAAATCCTAAAGCACTATGCTATAATGAAATCAAATCACACACATAGCCAATTCATAGAATAGACAGACATCCAGAGGAATAAAGACATTAACCCAAGTATTTTTAACTATTATTTAATAAATTATTTAAGTAAATTGAGAAAAAAATATAATAATATGATAATTCCAAGTTAAATACATTTTTATCAACAAAATATAATTCCACATAGCAAGTTTGCTTTAAAAGAATTATTTCCACTTTCCGTAATTAAAATTGTAAAACTACATTTTAAAGTTTAAAAAAATTAGCTAAAACTTTTTTCTTGTGAAAATGGGAAGTTCTACACAACGATATTTTGGAAGAAAACTAAACATTTCAAAAAAGTTAATAAAACTCATTGTTGTTACCAATTATTGTTCACATTACAACTTATAAATGTGCATCCTACAATATCTTTTCAACAGTGATTTTTTTTCTCTTGTGAGTTCTTTGGTAATTGTAATTACCAGTTTTCTTTCATATTGACTTCCATTGTTGACTTTAAATAAATCTCTTTTATTAGTTCTATTAACTTTTCTTTTTGTAAATTCAAATTTCATTATAATAATTTCTCCATTAACACTGATTTTCAAGATAATTTACACAGGTTAAATCTCAAATTTTTTCAATCTGTTAATTTGCATGTTAGATTTGACACAGTCTGGATATATCCATTTTTTCAATCTACTAATTTGCAGTCAGGCTAACTCACAGAATGAGACACTCATGTTTTTGGATGAAAACAAGGCTTGATGAAAATTTTTTTAGGAAAATTTCTCCTACATTCCTTCTTGGTGAACAGGTCAAATGGTAAAATTTGACGATGCTCAGCTTCTAGCTAAAACTTAGTGCACAGTTTCTTTCAAATCCATTTTAAAATTTTTTTAAAAAAAAACTAGTAACTACACATCTTACTTCAAGTTATAAAACTATTTCTCACTATTCTCTTCATAGCTGAACTGCTTGTACTGTTTTAACAGCTGAATCAGGAATAACTGCTTTTTACAAAACACTGAGGTCTACTACTTTAACCTGCCCCTATATTATTTTTGGAATGATCCTATATCCATCCAATTACATCTTACCTCATATGTGGCATTATTAAACTCTGAATAGTTGAGTCTATTTTACTAGAGGTTATTTGGTTATTTCCATTTTTTTAATTAAAAAATTTCAATTATAAACAAATTCTTCTGTAGTTATTTGTTCTCTTATACCACAAAATAAGATAATCATTTAATTACTCTTTGATTTAAACAACATCATTTTCTGTTTTAGAGAGATAAAGAAAAAAATAAATTTAATTAATTAAAATATTCTTAAAATATTAAAACCCTATTTTCTTTCTTTTCTTTTAAAACTCTAATAAAGTAAAATGTTAACTTAGTACTTTTTTTTTTTCAAAATTAAAACTAGTAAATAAAATTACTGAAGACAGACAATAAAATAAATTATTTATTTTATTTTATACTTTTCTTTCTCTTTTGCAATTAACTCTTAACAAATTATAATCACATTTTTATTATTTTAAAACATATTTAGAAATTTCGTATTAATATTTAAGATGTGGTAAATATTTTAATAACATCTGTTTTATAACAAAAATATGAAAGATATTGTTTTCTCATTCTTTGTTTTAATTTAAGAAGTTTGTAGTATCTGGCATGATCAGAATTGGTCACTGTCTACAATATTACAATATATTAGAATTTTCAATACTTGGTTATTAATACTTATGTCATAACTAATGAATGTTTACTTTAAACCAAAATTCAGCTTAATTTTATTCAAAATTGTATTATTTTTATATTTTGTGTGTTCATAATAAGGCTTAATTAATCATTTTATGTTATGATTTAGTAAATAATTGATATAATTAATAATTAACTTTTAAAATTTAATCTTTTGTATGCATTTTAAAAATAGATATGAATATATAATAATGGTGTTACATATAATAACATCAAATAATATATATTTTTTAAAAATTATTTTCATGTTCAGTCCTTCCAAAATTTGAAGTTACTATAGAAGTTCCACGGATTGTTTTATTTTCGGATCAGAAAATCACAGCTGTTCTCAAAGCACGGTAGGTTTCACATGTCTGATTTTCTTTTCTGTTTATATATTTTACTCATTTTTTGTATATTTTTAAGTATAACCTTCAAGATTAAGTTTAAAAATTCAAATCTGTTATGAAAGTTTATTTAACTTTACATTTATGCATATATATGTATATAATATTATATATTAATATATATAGTTCATGGAAAATCACACACTATCTGCTCTTTTGCCTACTAAATTCAATTAACAATGACTACAACCCAATTGAAAGTACCTCTGCTTAATTTGTATACTACTACTATTTATTATTTTCCATTAATATACTTTAAAACTTTTAGATATATATTAATAAAAATTATTTGTGTATGTTTAAGAAAAATTTCCAATGTGATATAACCAAGCATCGTGTGAATTAGAAACTACTATTATCAATTGAAATATACAACATAGTAATAATTTTTGTCTAATTCATTTTAAATTCTAAAATAATATTTCAGTTTAGATTATAAAAGATTTTTACATCACACATTAATACTTCATATGCATAAAACCAAGAAATATAATAATTTCATAAATATTTTAACAATTAAACAACAAGAATTTATTATTGTAATCATGAATTTATTATTAAATGTATTATTATAATAATAAAGTGTAAAAAACATATTATGCATTAATAAATAGATATTATGCAAAATAAAAACAAATATAATTTCATTTACAACTTCATAAGAAATTATAATAAATTTAAATATGTAATAAATAGAGCAAATTTTAATATTTTTCTCCTGCAAATTCTACTCATTGACCAATATAAAGAAGACATACCAAAGTTTTATATGACACCTAAAAAATCCAAATTGGAATTAAAACTGCTGTATATAAGATTTTAGCATTTTTATTTTATTTTGGACAGTGGTCAGTGATATCAAAGTGAAGAAGAGGCATTAAATTTCTTTTTCTTTATTGCTTTCATTCAAATGCAGTTATTACTATTTATATAAGTTTTTCTTTTGTAGAATTATTTAAACTTAAAGTGACAGTATAATTATCTTTACCTTGTATAACATAAATTTATTATTACATGACATATTTAAACATACTATATGGTTGTTAAAATCTCTGTGTTGTAATCGTACCTAAAGTCTATCTTATGTTTTGATGTATTGCAAGTTTCAAGCTGATAAAGTGTCTTATACTTTATTGTTGATTATTGAGCTAGTATCATAGAGGGTAAAAAAGGTAGGGCAGAGGTGTTAAAGAAGCGAAAAGGAATGTTACAATATATATAATTTCAACAGCGACTTAAAATTTGAAAAAAAAAATCATTCTTCACAGGACTTGAGTATTGGATTCAGTGAAGTTATTATCTTAATTCCTTAAGGACAGATTACAACATAATAGTAGATAGAAACCATCTTATCCTTCATATGAAACATAAAGAAATGAGTACAGTATACAGAGCAGAGCAAGTTCGAAGTTCTAGCTTACCCATGATATACCATTAATATTTTAATTTAATTCAATAATGTGTAATAAAAATTGTAATTATTTTTCATTTGTAATTTACAATATTCATCAATTACTGTATTGTAAGTTTATAGAATCTTAATTTGACTCATTTCTATCTTTATATGTAAAATAACATTTTCCAGATATTTATTAATACGAATGTAAAAATATATCATTTATACATTTACTTAATTATGTATGTTTTAAGAGCTAATTACATAGAAAGCAGGTGAGAAAGAAGTTATTTTATTTTCAAATGAAACTTTGATAAAATTAGATATGTGTGTGTGTGTTTGTATATATGATCTGTGTAAATGTACGTATGGATATACAAATTTACATATCTTTTGTTTAACAGATATACTTTTGGTAAACCTGTGAATGGATTTGCAGAAATTATTTTACAGACAAGCATATTTGGTCAAATTATTATTATGCAATCAATGGAAGTAAGTATACATATTCTAATAATTTTAATGATCTTGATAAAAAACATTGGCTATTAAATATATAGTGCTATGAATATCTAATAATATATATGGAGAAGTAAATGCATACTATGTTAATAAATCACATCACAGTTAAAAATTGAAACATTTTTTAAAGACGTTTATTTTTAAAAGCATTAAAATTATTAGAATTTATATCATAATTTTTATTTAAATTCGATTTGTTTATCAGATAGATAAATTAGCATTGATACAAAAGAAGACATATTTTACATATTTATTAAAATGATTTTAATATGACTATTTTGTGAATTATTATTATAATATGCTATTAATAGGAAAGACGATAGATCTGCCTTATATATTCATTATTTAAAATACAGTCATAAAATAGATTTATCAAAAATATAAAATCTTTAAATTATATTAAAGATATTAAGAAATTAATAGAAGAAAAATATATGATACCAATTACATTAATTATAATAAAAATAATTGTATGAGCATATGTAGAATATCAATTAATTCGACTAATAATTGCCTAATGATAAATAAATGGAAGATTATGTAATATACACTTACACAAATTTTTTTCTGTTTATGTTTTCTTAAAAATATGGTATGGTTTTAATAGGTTATAGTTAATTTTATAAAAATGATAGATGTCAGTATGTATGCAATATAGATCATAACTTAGTTGAAGCACTTTGAAAAGGGCAAAAATTAATATTTGCTGAAAAGGGCTTTTTGTGTATCATTATTATTATATACATTAATTGCTGTTATAAATATAGGGGATTTGAACTCAGGCTTTCAAGCACCCACCAACTATCCACACTATCTCATACAACTTATATATATGACCACACACATGTAGAAAAAATAAATAATCACCAATATGTATTTCATGCTAAACCAACATTCATCAGTTAATCCAGATTATCATCTCTACACATATATATAACCAGTGCTCAGTTTATATTAAGATAGCAAATCCTCACACTTTAATGGACAGGCTTCAATCTACTCAAAGTCTTCAGCCATCCATATCATTGAAAATCTGATGATGGAAAACCCAAATCCCATGCTGATGCCAACCTTATTACCACTTCCATGTTGACCTAAAATCACTCTGACCCTCATGTATAGGACCTTATTCATTTAAATACATAGAAGAGGGATGAAAACTTGTGGTTTGCCCATCCATCTTCTATGTATTTAAATGGACAAGGTGCTATACATGAGGGATCAGAATAACTTCAGGTCAACATGGGCATGGAAATAATGTTGGCATCAACATGGGATTTGGGCTTTCCATCATCAGATGTTCAATGATATGGATGGCTGAAGTATTGGAGGTTGGAGTAGATTGAAGCCACTGAGCACTGATTATATATATGTGTAGGGATGATCATCTGGATCAACTGGTGAATGCTGGTTTAGCATGAAATATGTATATTGGTGGTTATTTATCTTTTCTACATGTGTGTGGTCATGTATATCAGTTGTATGAGATAGTGTGGATAGTTGGTGGGTGTTTGAAAGTTTGAGTTCAAATCCCCTATATTTACAATTAAGCTCCAGGTTTGTGAAGAGTGCCTGGTTTTCAAATATTTACTGATTGCTGTTATATAAAGATATTTTATATTATATCATTGATTTATTTAAATACATACGTATAATAAAACAATGAAATATTAAAGGTGGTAAATAATTTTACAAATAATTGTTGTGAAATGCATAAGTATTTTCAGTTATTTTCATAACCATTTCCAAATAGAAATCTATTAAATTTGGCACCAAATTTAAAAGGTTACTAATTGAAGATTTTCCAATTGAAGATAATTAAGAAAATACCTAAAAGTTGTTCTGCATTTTATAATAATTTATTTTTAAAATTTATTATTATCATTAATACTTTATTGTCTTATTATTATTACAATAATTAATTTATAAAAGACATTTTATTTGATATGCATATAATATTTAAATTTAAAGCATGAAATATACTGTAATAAGTTAAAAGCCTTAATATTTTGCTCTTTCATCATAATGTAGGAAACTCATGCAGTCTCAATGCCTACATTAACACTGTAAGATTTATCTATAATATTTCATGTTATTTCCATGCATTTTTATGCACTTTAAAAATTTAAACTCTAAATTAAAAACTTTCCTTTTCAACATATAGGTATATTTTATTTTAATATTAAGTTATTGCTACCAAAACAATCAATACATGTTTAATTCCATAACTATTTTCATTTATTACATTTACATTTATATTAATAATCTGACCAATATATTGCTAATTGCAATATTCTAATTCATGATGTTTAACTTTTATTTTCTTCTAAGAATATCCATTGAACACTATTTTAGTCTTTTTTTAGCATTTATCTTTAATCCTAATTTTTATTTTCATATGATAACTCTTGTAACATTTCTTGAAGCTATTGAAGTATTGTTTGCAAAAACAACTGCATCACCTGTAAAATCTAAATGATTTAAATAATCTTTATTTCCTTTTACTCCTTTAGATTCTCATTTTAATCCATAAAATACTTTTTGTAAAACTGTTGAACAAGAGTTTAGAGATATGAATTCATCCTGTCATACACCTTTCTTAATGTGAATCTTCTTAATATCACTATGTAATCTTATCATTGCTATTAAAATTTGTTTTATATTTATCAAAATATGGTAATATTCTGGGTCTATATCTTGATTATTCAATGCTTTAATTATTATAGAAATTCTTATAAAACCTATCGTACTTTCATAAAGTATAAATTCAAAGCATAATGGCAACTCATATTCACTGGTCCTTTCTATAATGTCTCTCTAAACCTGGATGTGTTCCACTATACTAAAACCACTTTTAAATCCAGTTTGTTCTTTTAGTTTGTTAAAATTATCTTGATTTCTAGTTTTCTACTTCACCTTTAAGTAGTAAGTAATTAAACTAAGCTTTACACAAAAAAGTGAAGCTTGTCTAAAATATTATTAAAGATTTATATGGCTACACACTTTCAGGGAACTTAAGTCTCCATATTCATAGCCTCCTTTAATTGAAGTTTAGAGGTGATTTATGCAATCTCCAGAAAATGGTCATTATGAATATTTGCATAAATTTTGCATAAATCTTTGCTAAACTTCAATTAAAGGAGGCTATGAATATGGAGACTTAAGTTCCCTGAAAGTGCTTAGCCATATAAATCTTTAATAATATTTTAGACAAGCTTCACTTTTTTGCGTAAAGCACAGTTTAATTACTAAAATTATCTTGGTAAAATTTGTATAAAGAACTAATAAAAGACTACTATGTCTATCATTTGTAATATCTTCTTAAACATCTTTTTTAAATATTGATACTGTACTGTAGTTTTCCAGACATTTGGTAGATGTTAACATTTACATACTTAGTATATAATTTTTCCAACAACTTTTCCACTTTTTCACTTGTTTTTTTTAAGACATCAATTAAAATTTCATCATTACCTTTAGATTTTCCTTCTTTATATAATTAATTGTATATGTCATTTCTTTATTTAATATGCAGACCAATTCAGAAGATATAGTAATTGTAGGAAATACATTGTTTTTTGCTTTTCATTGCTATATAATCCTTGTACACATTTCATAATGTTGTCTTTCTTTTTAATAATAATTCCATCTTTTTATCACATTATATAAAAAGGTTTCCTACTGTTGTGGTATAAGTTGACATGTATGATGAAAATATGACCACTACAGAGCACCATGAGGCTGTAATCTGGAATGAGACTCAAAAAGAATAATTATGTTAACCATTTCAAGAAAGCTGGTCATAATTTATTATTCTAAAGATCATATTCACAATAATAAACTAAGTTTTGAGATACATGAACATCTACCAGAGATAAATATATATCTCTCTCACTATCTCAAACAGACTAAAATTTAATAAATAAGAGATAACACTATGGAGATAAGAAAATTTATTTATTAATACACCAACAAATTAAAACTCATAATGTAAGCATGTAAGATATACTAAAATCATTTTATTAATTCAATGTTTTAATCTGATGTAATGAATTTGTTTGATCCATAATTTTAAATCCCTATCCAATTAACACCCTATCTTCTCACTAAAATCTTTTATAATCACTATTTAATACACCTAACTCAAAAATCTAAAATACCTACCTGAGAGGTATATGTGAAGCACCGTAAAATTATTGAAATGGTAATTTAAAATGAAAACAACTGAATTTTCCAATTGTTCAAGAACACAAGTGATGATATTTCAGTAATCTAAACATAGATATTACCTGATGTAATTTTGTAAGTGAGCTCCAACTCTATTTTAGCATAGAATATGACCTCAGGTCATTTAACAATATTGGCAAACTATAATAATTATAGCAAAATTTATCTCAATCTGTGATTACTTAGAATAAAAATGAAACCAAACTCATCTCAATAAAAGATTTAACATTTGCTCAAATGTAAAACAACTCCTATAAAATCAGCCCCAAGGAATATGCCAAAACAAGATTCATTACATCATATCATAAATAATAGCAGTAATATACATAAAATCATAAAGCAAAAACTAATATGTGAGAAAACATTACAAATTATAAGTAAATAAAATTATTATATTTGTAATATGCTCCCTTGCTTCTAAAGTCATTTCCCTAATAGTTCAAGTTTTAAACACATAATGAGTCTAATTGCCTCTTTGCAAAATCACTTATAATTACCAAGTTCAAAATTTGGCATGCTGTTCCTGTGAAGAAATCTAATTTATACTAATAGCATTGATCAATATCAGTTCAGGAATAAAGTTATTTGGCTTACAAGCATTGGTGGGATGGGAGGAAGTCTGCCATTAACTGTAAGCTTAATATATACATATAAGATAAAAAAAAAACTACTTTATCATAGATGTAGTGCTTCAGCTATCTGGCTGATAGTTCCGAGTTTTTTGGGCAAGGAGTCTACTTTCACAACTCTGCACAGGTAGAGACAGTTGAGGGGAAAAGAATTCCAGGATGAATCATAGTTTTCTCTATGCTAAATACATAGATGAAGTTTGCAATGACTTAAAAAAAAGTAGTAAAGTCCTAAAAAAAAAAAAAAAATTGTTTTTATAGTCTTTGCAGAATACTTCTCTTCTCCTTGCACTTAACATTTTCTTCTTCAAATTTAACACTTCAGTTCTATATCTACTAACATTTACAAATATTTTTTTGTATTACTTAAATTCCATGTCTTATCTTTTCCATTGGGTTTATAAGATTCTTAATTTTTCAATGCAATTAAAGACTCATTCAATACGAAAGAAAATTCTATAATTAAATTATTTGCTTTGATGTACATTTCTCTCCTCTCACCCACTCTTTACATACCAGTATATAATATATGTAAAAAGATATGAGTTTTCATAAGAAGGATACAGTAATTTATATTGATTTAGACTTGTATTTTTATAACTTTTCATTTTATTAAATAATTTTATATATTTGGCTTTTATATTAATAGTTGGGTCTTTTAGTAATTTATTATATTTTCTTTTTTCATTTCATATTCTATTCTGTCTGTATATTCTTGATAATACATAATAATAAATCTATTATTCTTTACAAATAATAATCCTTTCATGTTCACAGATGGCCTTAATATTGTTAATTAGAGTTTTATTATAGACTTTATTAATTTTTTTCTTATACAAATGTTTATTTAGTAAACATTTTTTTTATCAGCTATCAAAATATTGGATAATTCAATATCAGTAATAATCTTATTAATATTATCATCAATTATAGGTATGAATAACGGATTTTTACTTAGCAAAACATTTTGTTCTTGACAAAATTTAAATGATGATAGATTTATGAAATTATTCTGTTGTTTCACATTATAGCTTATGTAATTATATAATTGTTGATCATTAAAATTAAGATATAAGTTTTTAATCCAATATTTATTTAACATCCCGATCAAAAAATTTCATTATATTTTAGAGTTAAAGCATGATTCCATTTGATTTTACAATAATATAAAAATACAGTCAATATTTATAAATGAATTAGAAACAACTATAATTAAAAATGAATAATTAGTCAAAAAATAATACATTATTCTAGATATATTTATGATATTTTAATTATTGGAAATAAAAGACTTATTAATAATATTTAAATGATTTTAATAATATATATAAGATTAAATTTACTAAAGAGGAATTTAATACATTGTACAGGCTTAAATCTGCATTTATATATGTAATATATATGGGATTCGAACTCAAACTTTCACACTACCCACTACTCTCAGTGCCATCTCATATTGCTAACCCACCTGATCACACACATGTTAAAAAGACCCACTACTCTCAGTGCCATCTCATATTGCTGACCCACCTGATCACACACATGTTTTTTTCAACATGTGTGTGATCAGGTGGGTCAGCAAGATGAGATGGCACTGAGAGTAGTGGGTTGTGTGAAAGTCTGAGTTCGAAAAGGGGAATTTGAAGATAAAATTAAATATTTTGATATAGAAATTCACATAGATAATGATAATAAAATTTTATTTATTGTGTATTCAACTATGAAGCTGAATACCAACAAATAACAAAAATATATAGATTATAAGTTTAAATAAAAATCATTAAATAAAAATGAAAATGATATTTATTTACATGATAGTAAATCACACATTATATACAATTTGCCGAATCTAATTCTCAATAAATGCTAATACTTCTCACTGTTAAAGACTAAATGTCTTAACTATTCCCAAACCTGGGTAAATACTAAAAAATATCTATAATCACAGTCCAACTCTGCACAGTTCTCTTGAGACCCTTATCAGATTACACAAATAAAAATAAGATCGGTGTGGTTTGTTTAAGTTCACTATCTGGATTTTGCACCTACAGAGTCTTGGTCTCTAGGATGATGTCCCTCATAGAAGAAGTCACTACAACTTTTCCAACCACTTTTTTCCTGGACCCTTTCTTCTGACAAAGCATGACTTCAAATTGTAGGTTAGTGTCATTTTCCATAGCTCAGTTGTGAAATTAATTGATATTTCACATTCATGCATCTAGTATATCTGTAGCCTTCTAAACTCTAGTTCAGAGTGATAGAATAGCACTCCTTGTGTTTATAAGCGTTGGCAGTAACAGATTCACACACTTGCACCAAAGTAGACAATTTTAATTCAAGTTTTATTTCATTAGATTCTAAGAAAAAATAAACTGATTGTATATTTGAACAATCTAGATCAAATTCTTCAAGAAACCCTACTTACCCAAACAATGATTTCACTGGAGTATCATTCCTAGTAAATTTTAAGGAGTATTCCCTAGTATTTGTCTTCAAATCTTAACTATAAGTTAATGTAATTTTGGTAAGAATCTCACATTGTTTTATGAAAAATAGCCATCACATTATTTTCTGAACTTTGTGTCAATTTCACAATTATGGATGCTATAATATTATCAAATAACTTAAGCAAAGATTGATATTTACATCTGTTACATCACACATACCTAAAATCCAATTGGCCCCAACCTCTTCACCAATAAAAGTTTGATTATATACACACAGATACTCTAATATGTTTTAAAATTTTTATTTAATATTCATAATTGTTTTACATTAAGTGAGGATTATAGTGAATTGAATCCTTCATGAAAAATCCTGTGCTTAACAAAAAAATTTCTATATTATGTGTGCAACAGTTCTCTACTTACCACTTGCACTTGCCAACCTATGGGTTAAATCTTGTCACTCTTCTGACATATGACTTTTCCAGTATGCATTGTCACCAAATATCTTTTAGACATAATCATCTCTCATTTAATTGTCATGAACTAAAGATAAATTTTTAAAGTAATTAGTACTATTTATTAATGACTGTCACAATAAATAGTAAACCTATCAATCTTTACTTCCTGTCTGTTAAATCCAAGACCTGTTATTTTAAGTTAGATGAGTTGAATTAGAGGAGTTCATTTACGTTGAGATGAATTCATTACAATAATTAATGGCAAAATTAAAACATTTGAAATATGTTCAAATAACACAATTATTTATAGAAAGAAAAATGTAATTTACTAAAAGACGAATTATTAAGCATGATGTTACAAATAAATAACATGCAAATCTATCTGTAAAAAAAAGTCACAAAACAAATTACGATTCTATATTTCGAAATCAGATTTGATTTAACGCATATGTCAAAATCATTTCTATATATAAGTTAAAATAAGTAAGTTACACACTAATGTAATAATATATACTATAATACACCATATACTCCTTAAATTACACTGTACAATGCAGTTAACATAAGATTTATTTTATTTCCTTTCTTACAGTTTCAACTGTCCAGCAGTCATCATCAGAGCTTTTATCTTAGTAAAGGGTACTGAGATAAAAGCTCTGATGATGACTGCTGGACAGATGAAACTGTAAGAAAGGAAATAAAATAAATCTTATGTTAACTGCATTGTACAGTGTAATTTAAGGAGTATATGGTGTATTATAGTATATATAATTAAGCAATGTAAATAAGAAGTGGAATAAAATTTAATGTAATAATAATAATGTTTATTGCTTTATGAATATTTCTTAGGTTGTCGATGGACAGGCAGTAATTGAAATGCCAATGAAACATCTTCTGACAAGGCCCTACACTTTACCTAAGGAGGTATCTGCTAGCTTTACTGCTCATGTAACAGAAGCTGTAACCAATATTACACTAAATGGAACAGTTAATTTTAATATTTATGCAAATAGAATAAAATTGGAAATTTTTAAAACATCCAATTCTTTTAAACCTGGCTTACCTTACACATTCTTTGTAAGTCTTTTTTTTTTTTTACAAAATAATGTATCTGTAGTTATATATTTTATTACACACACATATATATATATTCTAACCTTGTTTTGTGCATCCTCACTTCAGAATAGTATATAGTATAAAATAAAATGGGTTCTAGCTCAGTTAATAATTAATAAATAAAATATTCAGCATTAAAATTAAAATGTTTCACTAGCTCAAATTTAAAATACGAATAAGGTTCAGTTTATAAAAATAAATTAAATAAATATTTAATATTTTCATGAGACTTGAAGTGAAAATACAGGTGACAAGATAGATTATATTGAGCAAATATCCCACAGGATACTACCTCAATAGCATAAGAACACTATCCCCCCTTATTACTATTTCAAATAACAAACTCATAGTATTCTTATGACTTTAATAACTTCTACTCACTAAGGTTAAGTTAATAATTAAATTTTAATCTCCTATTTGTAATAATCTAGCTCAAATAAAATAATCTCAGGTTCATAAAGTTTATTCTAAGTTAATTTAAAAATACGATAGTAAAATATGAGAAGGGATTTTATGTCATAATCTACTACACTGAAACTAATAATAATAATAATAATAATATTCTTCATTGTTTAACTACTACTGGATATCTTTTCTTTTCATTATATTTTTATTACCATAATAAAATAATTTTATATAATCTTTTACCTTCATGTAATAATATAATAAATACATGGTAGCATATGATAATCTGATAAACAAAGGATGTGTGGCAACTGATAGCATATAATTCAGTATACTATTGTGATAACTGATTTATGACCAATAAAACAATGTAAAATTATAATTATTTAATTAAAAGAATACCAATAAAATATTAAAATTCTTAAATATAACTCTCTATTTATCTTTTTGTGCAAAATTATATTTTTGTTTCAATTGTTATGAATATATCGTGATTTTATGCAGTGAAATGGAGAAATAAACAATCAAGACACAAAAATTTTGAAAAACAAATTTTAACAAAGTTTATTAACAACAACAAATAAAATAAACAATTTATGTACACTATTTACAATGGATATCCTTATCTTATTCTTACATTTTTATCTACTAGGTTATAAAAAATAATTTATAGTTTACTTATATCTTTATTTAAACTTAAGACAAAATAAAATGTTACTATTTGATTTCTCGTTATGGTTAACTTATTACAAATATATTTATTTATTTTATTAGCAAAATATTTCATCCTTAATATTATTAAACTATCCTATTTTTAAAACATTCATAGGAAAACATTCTACAGAAAACAAAATTAATTTTATAATGAGTATGGATTTCTTAAAATATTAAAAAAAAATTCATCTTGCAAAGTCAAAGATGTTAACATAAAATATTCATCCAAAATTCAGTACTAGATTTTAGTGTTTTATCACACGATGTTTACTAATCATAATACATTCTTATTTAGCCTTACTTTAGTATGATATAAGTGTAATAATCAATATATTCCTGTTATTCAATGAACAAAAATATACTATGCATATTGTTTATATAATTTACTTTGTACTATTGTATTTTAAAAATATGCAATACTTATTTTTCTTCAAAAAAAAAAAAAAATAAAGCATTCAAAAATAATCAACATTCTAAAGAAAATATCTTGTTTAGATACTCTATTTTAAAAATTTATATTTCATTTCCGAAAATAAATTCAAAATATATTCTATGATTCTTTCCTTTCCTTAGGATACTTTGGACCTTCAATTTCAAGTTATAAATTCTATTCCTTCTAAGCAAATAAACCAATCTTATACAAAACGATAGCATAACCTAAGTTCTAAATTATTTATCACTTCTTTTCAAAATATTTTACTGAACGATGCAGGTACATGAAATAAAGATGGTGAAACAGATGTATAGGATTTAAGGAAGAAAGCTAGAGTATCACTCTTAATATATCTCAAAAAATCATGGCACAGTGCAAAGAGGTATGACCTTTACCTGTCTAATAACCTCTAATACATGAACGATGTTAAAGCTACTTCTTCAGCTTTATTTAAAACATCAAATATTTAAAGACATATAAAACACTGTTCAAATAAAATGTGTATCAGTCATAGGGTTTTGTTAACTATGCTGATAACCACATAAAGACTAAATATTATTTCTATTCCTTATCATATCCTATTTTTTAAAAAAATACATCATCTTTGTTTCCTGCTAACTATAGTACTTCCAAGCCACTATCTCAACATTATTTCTCAAGATTTTTCTACATCTTACATCGATAGCTAAACTATCTGCATTTACAAAACAATAAATAAAATTCATTGATAGTTTAAAACAATTTCACTGTTCCATAAGAAAAGTTTGCTTACTTCATTATTCTATATGTTTAATCATATACAATCTACTTAGACAATATTTGAATATCCAATAACATGAAAGTTCTAAAAGAATCACATAATTATTTGTTATTATGTTGGATTATATCACTAATATATAAAAATTAATAATCGTCGTATGCATATTTTCAAATCAATCCTATCTCATAATGTTTTTTTAAAATGTTGTATGAAAATGCGTTACATATAATTAAAACTTTTACACTTCATTCTTAGATTCATAGATGATCTAAAGAAAACAAAAATATACATTATAAATTATTAATAGTTATTATTATTACCAAATAACCCTTTTTATCTGGTCATCATTTTTAGTAGGCTGCTTCCATCCACTGGATATAGAAAAACATTGCATACATAAACGAAAAGACACATCCATACGTTTTATTTAAAAATATTCTTATCTAAATTATTAGATTATATTATAAATTTTATGTTATTAACAAATTAATGTTTTATGTTTTCCTAATCTTATAAATAGAAAAATTTACATTTAACTAAGTTAGTAAAATAAAAATTTAAAACTATAATTACGTCTTCACTTGACCATAGTTCATGATAAAATCCAAAAATGTTTATTATTTTCTCTAGAGTTTTAAAATGTTCTCCTCCAAGCATGTTAAAGTTTAAAAATAAAAATAATTATTAATCCATTTAGTAAAATTTATAGAAAATAATCCTGGGTCTTTACTGTTCAGAATGAAAATTATTAAACTGTAATATTAAAGAATTATTCCCACGAAGTTTATTCAATATTCTCTGATGCATCACTCTGTTCAATTTAACTTAAGTTATCCGGTAAACTTTTACACAATATTTGTATTTTCATGGATCCATTCTTTATTTATCTACTATATGTTCATTTTTTTTTATGTAGGTTTTATTTCTTAATAAGTTCTTTTTAATTCTTGTAAAATATATATTTAAAAAAAAATGTTTCCTTCAAAAAGGACTAAACATTCTATTTCTTTCATTATATTTTATGATAACTCATACGATATAAATATCTTATTCTTTTTAAAAAAAAAACTCCTGGATAAGCTTATAAATAATGCGTCACAAATTTTTTTAGATGGCAAATAGTTTTCTGTTTAAGCTTCCAGCATAATGCCTGAATTATTTTTATATGAGTTAGAATAATCCTCCGGTTGAGCATAAATAAAGCTGTATTATAATTTAAACATATTTTATTTCATAGTATATCCATCTCTATTGCGTAGTTTAGGTTAAACTTCAGATAAAATACTCCTGGCAAGTAACTTTTAAAAAACTAAAAAATCATTTCCACGAAGTTTCTAAATACATTATTTTTTTTAAACTCTCTTTTGCAAAATACTTTAAAATTATCAATTAGTTTTTTTGCAGATAAAGTTATAAGAAAGTTCTAAAAAATTGACTAAAATAAAAATTTAAAAATACTATCTCTTTGATAGCTATAATTTACCTTTCTCTGGTTTCAATACATTATTAATCTCCTCTTATACCCCCGTGCAATTCATATTTATAGTCTGTAAGAATACCTCATTTGATTGGTTGATTCTTACTTTAACTTGAGAACAAATTTACATATTTTTAGTTTATAGCAGAATCAAGTTTCAAAAAATAAAAATTTTTATGATGTAATAAAATTTAAAAAATATTATTTAAAATTCCACTTTTAATTCAATTATTACTTTATCAAAACTATTTAAACATTTAAGATAACTGTTAAAATAACTTTAATAACCTATTCCATTTTTAATATTCAATTTATCTAGTTTTATTTAAATAAAATATTTAATTTTTATATTATGAGTGTATTTGTCTTTATGATACTATTTTAAAACATTTATAACAACTATTTAATATTCACTTCTATGATAGATAGTAATTACATTCAGTTCTATAATACAACTTTTAAATATTTCAAACTCTGTTATTAATTCAAACAAGCAGTGTGTGAAAGTATGTAGTATACAAGTCACATGATCAATATAACTTTGACAGACGATTTTCAATCTATTTCTCTGCCTAGATTTATAAAATTGATACACTTATTATATTATATAAAATAATTATAAAAAATTTGGAAGAATAATTTTAAAAATATAGAACTAGATATAATTTTCACCATCATAAAGTTTATTTTAAAAATATACTATATTAATTTTGACTATTAAATATGATTATAAATTTTAATATAGCATTTATTAAATTATCAGTTTTAAACTATTAAAATCGAATTTATTAAATATACTTTTAATATTTATAGCTGTGTTATTTAATATGGCTAGCTTTTACAACCATATACAACAATATTTTAAGCTTTACTTAACTACTTTTAAATGATTCGCTATAATTTTATATACTACGTATTTTCTTTAGCTTCAAATTATACTTTATAACATAATTGACAAACTATAATTAATAAATCAAAAGAACATATTCTAAAATTTAAAATTTTTAGTAATTGACTGTTATGAACTATTACTGACCTATAGAAAAGGGCACTATATATATATATATAATGGACATGTTTAGATTTATCTTTTTGGGTAAAGTAAGTCAAGTATTTGAAATATTTTGCTTACCTTAGGAATGTTAATAGTAATCATGAAAGGCATGCATAATGAAACAGTGATATGAGTTTCAATCTAACAATAGATAAGATATCATGGAGTTGAAATGATGATTGCATTGATAAAAGTCAAAAAGTACTCTTGAAAATATATAAAGTGAGATATATGAAAAGAGAAAATAAAATACAATTTATCCAAACCACTTAGAACACTTTTTAGCAAAATCCTTTATTATATATATACATATGAAGAAGGTTGCATTAGATCCTAAGATCTAGATGTAGTGCTCTCAGATCCAAAGCTCCTCATTGATGAAGACCACAAGCTAGAAACTAGTCTGGGGATATTGGATGAGTAGGCACTAGATGGGGATTTTATGCACAAGCCTTCTGACATCCATTGATTACTTTAGCTTGCTGTGTGTGGCAATACGTATAGTGAGTTTTGCCTGTTTTAACAATAGTTATGAGCAAGCATAAGAAATGGTGATCATGTGATGTTTATTTGTTTTGTTACTAGGAGATATACATTGAATGGTTTTCATACATAATTTGACATTAATGCAAGATAAAGATTTTAAAACTTTCTGTTTTTAAGACATTTGATTCTGTGTCTCATAAAATTTTGCTGGAACATCATTAGATTTTCATATTTTTTTGGTGGGAAGGAGTTGTAATTATTTTGGAAGTAAAAAGTCAAGAACAAATATTTCTGGTGTGACTTATAGTTATTTATGCATTCTCTATTTAGAATCAAGGAATTATGTTTTGTAGGTGATTTTGCTTTGGTCTGTGTCATTGTTTTAAGAGATTAAAGTGAACTGGCTCTGAAGAAGACTGCAGGACAGTCGAAACATAAGTGTATGTATATATGTAAAAATAAAGATTTTTGCTAAAAAGTGTTCAAAGTGATTTGGATAGATTGTATTCATTGTTCTATATTATTTTTTTTTTTTAAAAGTCAATTTATTTTTAATTAGAAAATAGTTAGCTTTTAGGTTTATATTAAATTTGAATAAATATTTTGTTTTGCATTATAATAATATTTGTTCTTATAATATTTCATTTGATAATAATTATTATCTAGAAGTAATTATAGATCCTAGATTACTTTGAGTAAATCATATTGATCTTCTTTGGATATATCCTTTTATTTATCTAAGTTTATATATACTACAATCAGTTTTAAATACCATTTATATTATATATTAGTAAATTTTAATATATACAATATCTACATTGTAAAAACTGTCTAGTTTTGCAATGTCTGCCATATTTAATTTACAGATTTATACAATAGATATTATTTTGTAGGTCATATGATTTATATTTATAGATGCTTCTAGTACTACCGAGAAATTTTTAATGTTTATTATAGTAGATCTCATGCAGATCCTAGAATTTCTGTCATACTTATTAGGAAAAAAACTTAT
The DNA here is from genome assembly GCA_028023455.1 of Epiperipatus broadwayi. Classification (NCBI taxonomy): domain Eukaryota; kingdom Metazoa; phylum Onychophora; class Udeonychophora; order Euonychophora; family Peripatidae; genus Epiperipatus; species Epiperipatus broadwayi. The sequence goes on along the minus strand of JAQFVV010006258.1, from coordinate 4,547,768 downwards.
TTACAGTAGCACAAAATCATTTAACATATTTATGCATGAATATTTTCATAATTTAATAAATACTAATTATCTAACTTTAAACAAGTGTTTAGCATTCTTGTACTTATTTTATTACTTGTATGTTTTCTATTTTGTCCATTATATTTTAAACTCCTCATTCAACATTTTTTTGTATGTAAAGTTTATTTGATTATTTTACTTATTTTTTGAATAAACAAATATTGTTGCTCCTACTACTATCACTATTATTTCTATCTCTATTTTTATAGTTTAAAATTTTAATTATTTTAAGGTAAAAGTGAAGACTAGAGATGATTTACCTTTACCTGGTAAAAATAATATGGTAAATATATCTACAGGATTTTATTGGGAACGTGAAAAATTTGTGTCTAAACTTTATCGAATTCCTGAAGATGGTTTGGTACAAGTTGATGTTGACACAATTCCAGATGCATATGAAGTCAGAATTATTGTAAGTTTGTTGTGTGTATTTAACTATATGTGTGATAAAATTGTAGTTTATGTACAAGATAAAATTTAAATAATATATATTCAAAAAATATATATGTGTTTCCATTTTTTATATAATTAAAATATCTAAATATCTTTTTTAATAGTAGACAGAATTTTTGCAATGTTGAAAGAAATATCAAATTTTGTAATTACATATATAATATAAAATCATATATAATGTAAAATCAAAGTAAGCATAGGTAATAGATATAGAGCACATAGGATGTATTATATTGATCAAATATGTGATTGTACAACAACAAAAAATATTTTTTGTAATAATATATATGTTTTCAATATATCGCATGTATAGCTTTGTATATTTTCATTAATTTGATTCTTTTATGCAATGCATCAATGAGAACTAAATGTGTTGTAGATGACATTATGGATCTAGTGACAATTTATGAGATGTATATGTATACAATATTCATTTTCATATAGATTCCAGTTCATTGTTTTTCAACATAACAAATAGAATGTTAATTTCTGAGAATAGCAATTCTGGAGTTCTATTGTGTTGTATTGAGTGATTATATATAATTTACATCAACAATGGTTATTGTTTGCTGAGTGGTCTGAGAAGGGACTAGTTGAATTTTAAGTAATGTTGAATATAAAACTAGATTTATAAGTAATGAATGTCTAACATTATTAAATGAGATTGCATTAATTATCAAAAATTCCTCATCATTCACTGATAGAGTGTGAATAAACTGTAACTATTTAGATCCAAATGTGATATATCACATGTTAAAATCTCCTACTCAGTAGAAGAGTAAGTAGCAAATACTGAGTTTATGATCTAAATTATTCTATTCATTGTTTTATGATTTGTGGGGGATATGTGTATATTTATATATAAACTATATTTATACTTACTGTCTTATATCTTATTCTGTAATGCAAATATTAATGAATGTTCATCGATATATAATATTTTTAATGAATTAAATAGTTAAATGAATAGGACCTTATAATAATCACTCCTATGCCTGATAAAGGTGCTAATGTCATTTTCAGATGTGAGTAAATAATTCTATTAAGGTCATATTAGGGATCAATCTGAGATCTATTGTAAATTTTTGTTTATACAAAACCTGCTGTAAGTATTTGTCTATATGAAGTAAGATATATGTGATTTTCTTATGATAGCTATTTCACTAGTTGGAAATTTTTAGTGATTGAATTCACCTTTTAATGTTCAGCATATTTATTTGTAGTTTCATATTGTTTACTTAATCTATATCTTTATATTTATGTTTTGAGTTACAAATCATTGTCATGCTGAGTGTGAGATCTATTTACTATTCTTTTGTCTACTATGTCATCTTCTGAGACATCTGTGAATTTATCATTGTCTAGCTTTAAAATCTTTTTGTTACCTTTGTTTCAAATGTTTTTCTTTTTATGTTTTCATTTTTGGTGGTGCCCAGTGATGTATTTGCTTTTATCTTCCAAATTTCTTTTTTTAATGGCTGACAAGATTTTCTTTTCTTGAGATCATTATTTGTATTTACTGTGTCATAAATAAAATTAATGTGTCATGAGAGCTTAATTAATTTTTTTATTATTATATTTGACATTGTTATAAATTATTTGATGTGCAATCCTTATATTGCTTCTATTTGTTATTATTATTGTATTCCATATCAAATTTATATTTATCTTATGTTTATTTTTGGACATTTATGTATGGGTGTGATAATCATATTACAGCTTTTATGTCATGCATTTGTACTCTTTACTGCTAAATTTTTTGGAGGCCACAATGAAAACATTGAAGCTTAATTTCTCTAATAAATATTAGCAACACTGCTTCTGGGTCTGTAATTTGTGTTAGTATATTTTGTCAGTCAACATTATTATGTAGTCTCCCTTTAAATTCATAATAATTTCCAAATATAAGGATCAATATACCTTTAACATATATTGTTGTGGATTAATAATGTTACCAAAGAACTCTATTAGCTTTTTAAAATCATTTATTTTATAATTAAATGGGCGTTTAAAAGTGTGTCAGTATTTATGTTTTGTCTATATTGATTTATCTTGACTAATGCTTAGTTTTCAAGTATTTTAAGCTATCCCACAATTCTACATTGTTTTGATGAGAACTTCATATAATAACTTTCTCAGAAATTTATACAATTAATAAGCTGTATCAGTGACAGCAACAATAAAAGATTTATCAGTGATATGAAGAAGTTGAAGAATTCTTTAGACATTATTGAATTAAATTTATCTGAATTATTCTGAAGCATTTCATCAGACTATGTTGTTGAAGTGTTTAAGTTATTTTCTGAACTTGTGTCCATGAAAATATCAAGAATTAAAATGACTTACAACATGATCTTTTGATATTGTGATTTAAAATAGGCAAAACTCTCCATACAGTAGTGTCGCCCAGTATGAGCTTTGGTAATCAATTGATGCAAGAAAGTTTGTGAATAAAATCCCTATCTAGTGCCTATTCATCCAATATCCCCAGAATAGTTTCTAGCTTGTGGCTTTCATCAGTGAGTAGCCTTGGATTTGAGAGCACTGCATCTAGATCTTAGAAGAGTTGTACTATTGTATGGAGAGTTTTTCATGTTTTAACAGCTTGAGCAAACATAGGAAATGGTGATCATGTGATATTGTGATTTCAGCATCAGTAGTATATTATTTTCTCTGCTAGAAGTTTAGCATTATTAACATAAGTAATATTCATTCTTTCTTCTTGAAGATAGTCATGTTGCCAACATTAAATTTGCACATCAGGGCTAACCTAAACATATATTTTCAAAAGATGCAATTATAGTAGAGAAAAAACTATCTATCTAATAGGCTTTTCTTGTAATTTCTTCATTAATTTAGAAAAAAATATTTTCATATTATCAGCATTTATAAAAAATAGTTAGGGGAATTGAGCAGAGGAAATTTAATGATTTTATTTTTGAAACTGCTTTTTTATTTCATTTTACCTACTTTCTTATTTTTTAAAATAGAAAATTATTTACATATTCTTTTTAATTTAATTATACTAAGAGGATTTTAGCAAAAAGTACATTTAATAAGTATTTATATACTGTTTTTCTTTTTTTAATGTTAAAGGTTTTAAAAGTATATTATCTAAAAAAAAATGATAAAATCTCAAATCTAAATATATTCAAATACAAAATTGCTTTGAACAGTATTATTTTTTAAACAAACTAATTATCTATATACAGATGAACAGAATGTCATATATCTCAACTCTCTAATTAAAAAAAAATTAGCCAGTAAATATATGCTATGAGTATTATACAAGAGTTGCCAATTATTCTTATGATAAATTTTATAATAAAAGGTGTGAACATTATCCTGTGGATCTGAAACACATTTTTTTCATTTATGCATAAATATTCTTTTATTGCAAGCAATTGCAATGCTTACATTTAATTATATGCCTTATATTTATGGTATTACATCAATCTATTAGTATGAAAATTCTTCTTCTTTTATATGATAAAGTCACAGATAGTTTAGTCAATATAACATCTTCTAAAATCTCTTATATTTTATTACATATCTATTTAACATATTGACTACTTGTATCTCTATTTTGAATTTTTGTTTAGTATCTGTTACTTGTCCACAGCTATTTCATTTACTTTACATTTATTAACCATTATTGAATCAAATATATTTTATTCTCTTCTTTAAATCTGATACTTATGTAAAATTTTCAACCATAATTAAATTAATGTAAACATTTCCTTGGACATTATTATCTATTTGTAACATATCATTAGTTTTTGTGCACTTTCTGTATTAACTTATCCTTTATCATGGTTTCAACATCTGTATTAATTTTATTCTTCTCTTTTACTTCCATATTTGACAAAAACATCTTAGTATTCAAAATTGAGTTTTATGTTAGTAATTTTTTTTTGACATTTGTCATAGAAATTTTTATATAAAACAGACTTGAAATTACAATATTACTTATAAATTTATTTAAATGCATATTAATTGCGTAAGTAATATTTACTAAGGCTGTAAACCTCAAGAATATGCATATAAAAATGCAAAGGTAAGGACCTCTACATGTCTTAACCACAAGCTTACACCTTGGAAGAAAAGAGGGGAACCCTTCTTTACTTCAACCTACTTTCTACATGAATGGGTGAAGCTGAAGCAGTTAGATCTAAGAGTGTGAAACTATTTAATACTTTACTGATTAAGTCCACAATTCCTATTGCACGTTAATACTCTCGAAATCTTTCAATTTACAATGAGTCAATGGAAAGATTTTATAGTGAGAAATCTATTACGATAATTTAAAGTTGTAATTATAAATTTATTTAAACGCACATTGATTACGTAAGTAATATTTACTAAGGCTGTAAACCTCAAGAATATGCACGTGAAAATGTGAAGGTAAGGACCTCTACAGGTCTTAACCACAAGCTTATGACTTGGAAGAAAAGAGGGTAACCCTTCTTTACTTCAACCTACTTTCTATATGAATAGGTGAAGCTGAATGGACTTGCTGTTTCATCTGAAGAATTGATAAATTCATTTTAGATTATCCATAAATTCATGTAATAAAAACTTAAAAAAACCAATTGTATGTATCTTCATGGATTGATGAATTTGGGTGTTCTTAGTGCATTATTGAAAATATTTACCTTTTTCATATTACTTATTTTAGTTTTGCAACTAAATTGCAATTCAATCATCTCATTTTTTACAATACTATAATCAATTTGTGGTAGTGCAATTGTCTTTGCATTGTTTTTTAAAATTTTCTACTATCCATTGTGGTCTATCTTTTTTAGATTTTTCCATAGTACTCCCATCAGTTTTAATTTTTTTTTATGCTATATAATACTAAATCATCCATGCACTTTACTACTGTTACACAATGCTTTATTTACTATCCTCTTTTACAGTTCACAGTTTTGATAGCCATAGTAATCTTCTTCAGAACTCTTATATTTCCTAACTTCCCGATGCTTTATTTACCACCCTCTTTACAGTTCATACATAGTTTAGATTGCTCTAGCAATCTTCTTCAAAACTCTTACATCTCCTAATGTCAACTGCTTCACAGTTTTGATTGCCCTAGCAATCTTCTTCAGAACTCTTATATTTCCTAACTTCCCAATGCTTTATTTACTACCCTCTTTACAGTTCATAGTTTAGATTGCTCTAGAAGTCTTCTTCAGAACTCTTATATTTTCTAACTTCAACTGCTTAGCTAAGCAAGAGTTCTGAAGAAGATTGTTGGGGTAATCAAAACTGTAACTGTAAAAGAGGGTGGTAAATAAAGCATTGTGTAACAGTAGTAAAGTGCATGGATGATTTAGTATTGTATGGTATACATTTGGCAATGCAATAAGAAAGAATCTTTTATGTTATCCGTTATATCAGATTTGACTTTCTCTGAATTCTGAATATTTTGTCCAACATTTTCAAAAATTCTTCATAATTTTAATCCCACTCTTTCATTTTATTTCATTACTTCTATAAATATTTGATAAAACTGATCCATGGTCATTTCTCTGTTTAACTTCTTTTATTTTTATGAGTGCTGGTTCAAATATATATATATATTGGAGATCATTTATCTGTGGTCATGTGTATCGGTTGTATAAGATGACTAAAAGGACTTGAAAGACTGGATTCAAATGCTCTCTAATTACATCTAGCTTAAAAGCATATATACTATATTTGTATTTAAATATTAAGGAAACAAAGGGTATTTTTTTAAATGATATATATATTTAAAAACTAATTCTCATAATTTCTTTCTAGATATTATAGAGTGCTTACAATTTCTCTTTGTTCTAAATTGCCAATTAATTTTAATTCCTTTCTTAAAATCGGTTTATTTTTCTTTTTTATGCCATAACTTGGTTTCTAATTTTTTTGTTTAATTATGACTTTTTGTGCAAATATGACCACTATCATCTCCAAATGTATGTATGGTTTTATAAATAATTTTGAGTTTGGGACATATAAAGATATCAAAATTTCAATCATACATAAACATCTCAATCATCTTATTTTTAGGGCATATGTTTCTATTCAAGCTCATAGTTAAATAGTTATTTTATATGTAATGAAGTATTATGAGAGAAAAAAGGTCAGCTAAATTGTCCATAAAGATGATCATACTCTTTGTTGCAGACATTTCCATAAAATAATATGAAATAATTATCATAGATTAGTATGGGATTATCATCTACTGATGTTAATCAGATAATAATTAAACAAGACAAATCATAGATTGATGCACTATTAAACATATAACAGAAGGTAATTGCTGATAGAAAGATATCAGATACATAAATATATTTAGCTGTGTGCAGAACTTAGTGAAGATGATGATGGCCATCTAAATTGCAAACATCAATAATACAAATATTAACAATGATTCCATTAAACTGAATGAAAGCAAAATGGAAAATATGTTAGATATGTATCTAGATTTCCACAACTAAATAGTAAATATAGGCGATTTGAGCACAGATTTTCAAGCACCCTTCAATTGCCACATGAAGAAAAGAAAAATAATCACCAATATATGTATTTCATGCTGAACCAGCACTCATAACTTGGTCCAAATCATCATCTCTCACACACATATATAATTAGCACTCAGTTTATATATTAAGATAAAAAAATTTCATACTTTAATGGACAGGCTTCAGTCTACTCCAATCTCCAATTCTTCAGCTATCCATACCATTGAAAATCTGATGATGGAATGCCCAAATCCCAAATGCCCGTATTTCAAATATTATAACTAAATAGCAAACTTTATACATGTGGTATGGACTTACTTTGCATTGTATGTCTATGACATTTATAGACAATATTATAAGAAATAGATCATGCTATCGATTATTCAGGGATATTAAGTTAATCCTGCATTTCTTCATTAAATTAATGATAAGAAATTATGCTATCAAATGTCTCAATATTGTTAATTTTCATTAGCGTCATGAAGTAAAATTACTATATTTAAATAGTAGTACAAGTAAATAAACATTATATTCCATTTTAGATAACTAATATGAAAAGTTTATAGCAAAATTAATTGTTAGGGGAAACAATGAACAAGATTTTTTTAAGTGACTCTATTGTAAAATAAATAATTAATATTGTTTGTGCATCTATATAAATATATCAGTTTTATAATTATCTTTGATATATATATACAGATGAATAAGAAAAAAATATTGAAATTATATGTAATTTGGGGAAGTCAAATAGTCATCATTTTAAATATTAATGTATCAAATTTAAATGAACTTCTTGGCTCTAAATGTTATTAAAGAAAATGTATCTAATTAAATTCAAATGTCTTTTAACAAAGTACATAGGGTAATGGTTTATACATATTGTTCTATAGATTTTCGACTTAAACAGCCATTTTTCTTTAGTTATATGCCGGTATGATTTTGATATTTTTTTGTTCAAATAATGACTGTTTGATGAAACATCGGAATCTCCTCTCCATCAAGGCAGATTAGTTCTTAGCCAATGCATAAAGATAAACCATATTATCCATTCCTTTAGTAAAGCATACCTTTAATGTAATAATTATTCCAATGTTTAGATGAGCTTAGCTAAGTTATTTTCTAATAATAACTTCATTGTTAATTGGAAGAAACATTATGAACTTTTTAATTCATTCTGAAAAATTTCCCTGTAATTCTATAATAATTCAGTTTGTTTCGTTTTTCTTTAATAAGTTCACTTTAAAAATACATTTGTTTTATATAAATATTTTTCTACAATTGTTTTTTTTTTTTTAAACCCTTTACATAGATCATTTTATATACATTCTTATCTTTTAAAATAGAATTCTATTTACATGTTCTTTTTTTTTCTCATGTTGTCATAGCATCAGCCGGGAAGCAAACCTGCTATCCCGGGACAACTGCTTGTAAAGCAGCTGTCGCTGACTTCTTGTTCTTTTTTTAAAAATATACTAAGAAAGATTACCAAAAAATCTATGTAATAAAATATCTAAAACAAATTTCTTTTTACAAGTAAATTTTTTAATTATATTATTTAATTATAGGGGATTTGAATATAGACTTTCAAGTTCCCTTCAGCTATCCAGTCTATGTCATACAATCAATACACATGACCACACAAACTGAGCACTGATGGTATATGTGTGCAGGAGATAATAATCTGGACCAAAGGATGAGTGCTGATTCAGCACAAAATATGTCCATTGGAAATCGGTTATCTTTTTTATATGTGTGTGATCATGTGCATCGGTGGTATGAGATAGAGTGGATAACTGAAGGGACTTGAAAGTCTGTATTCAAATCTCCTACAATTACAATTAAACTCCATATATATGAAGTATTCCTGTATTTCAAATATTATATTATTTTAAATATATAGGGTATATGAGCACAGACTTTCATATGACCGACCACTCTCCACTCTATCTCAAAACACTGATACACTTGAACACATATATGCCAAAAAGATAAATAATCGCCAATATACATATTTCATGCTAAACCAGCAATCACCAGTTGGTCCAGATTATCATCTCCACACATATGCTGTAAGTGCTCAGATATATATTAAGATAGCCAATCTTCATACTTTAATGGACAGGCTTTAATCTACTCCACACCCCAACTCTTCAACCATCCATTTAATTGAGATTCTGATGATGATATGCTCAAAAGCCACCCTAAGGCCAAAATTCTTGTCACACCCAGGCTGACCTAAGATCAATCTGAGCCTGCATGTACAGGACATAATCCATTTAATACATATACAAGGGATGGGCAGACATCTCTACTATTTAGTAACTAAAACACAGGCATATCTGTGTCTATATATGTAATATATAGGGTATATGAGCAGAGACTTTCACATGTCCCACCAATCTCCACTCTATATCATAACACTGATACACTTGAACACATATATGCTGAAAAGATAAATAATCACCAATATATGTATTTCATGCTAAACCAGCAATCATCAGTTGGTCAAGATTATCATCTCTACATATATATGCTATAAGTGCTCAAATATATATTATGATAGCCAATCTTCATACTTTAATGGACAGGTATAAAATATTAGTCTAAATATAAGTAAATATAATTTCATTTTATGATCTTTGATTTCAACTTAACTTTTTAGTTGTTCATATTTTTTTGACAACTTCAAATGATTAGTTTGATTAAATTTCCAACTTTCTATTTAATCAAATTTATCTTTCTTTTTTTCAAATCATTTGTAAAATTATATGGTCATAGATTAAAATCATTTTAAATTTACAAATATATAAAAAAAAATATTAAACTGAAATGCACATTAAGTACAATAACCTTTTCTTATTGAAAAATTGTTGTATTACTGATAAAAATATTAAATTATAAAAAATAGATATGATTTTATTTGGTCTTAAAACCTGAATTAATTATTTATTCAGATTATGTGAAACTAATTAAATTTTATTTAAAGTCAAACAAAATGACAAAAAATTCTACTACAGTTATTATGAATTCGACCAATCACAAACTGTGATCATACTTTATTGCTTACTCGTGACTTATCTTTTTTTAAAAGTAAATATTTTCAAATAAAATCAGAATCTAATAACATTATTCTTCTCAAAAACTAATATTATACAAATGTTTGAGGAAAATAATTATAAATATGTAAACAAACTATGAAAAATGTACATTTTCATTTTTAAAATTTAAACAAAAGCATACTTTTCAAAACTTCTTGTAAAACTTCATATATGCAGAGGACAAGAGACTACCAAGCAGTAACATCCTTGGCTCATTTGTGTATGATTTTATATTACAGTGATATCTTGAGATGTTTTTAAAGATAATATTATTTTAGTCCTAGTTTTTGCTATCAAATGAATGCAAAACCAATAAGATTGTTCTAAAGATAGCAACAAAAAAGTAAGAGCACAGCAACTAATAGTGCGATCATGTACTCCAGGCAATCCCCAATTCTGACCAATTAAATGTTAAGCAAAATTTGTTAATTGTTCTGCTTTTTAAAACAATTTACATACATGACCAGAATTCCATGCATGATAGTCTTCATTGTTTAATGGTTCATCTTTTTTTAATCATGCATAATATATTTTTAAAAATTAAATTTTATTTTTATATTTACATTCTATAAAAAAAATTTTTTTTAGTCATTGGAGATTTAAAAAAACATTATAATGTCTCCAAGGATAAATTTCACAAACAAGATGTACATGTTCAAGTCATGCCTCTCCTAACAATATTTGGAATAGAAAGGAGCATAATAGTTTCTAATATTATAAAAATAATTGATAATTACTAATGTATGGAGTGAAAGACTATTGTTATAAATAAACCCATTAAAATATGGCATTATAATTTACATTTATGTAATAATCATTAGTAAATATAAATTAATTGTGATATTACGAATATATGAAAGAGTGTGCCTCACGGAAAATATATTTAACTGGGTAAAAATATTACAAGTTATTTGCAGTTTCTTTGCATTGTCTGCAACAGCATATCTGAAATGAAAAAGTGAATATTAATTATATTTTTCAAAAATGTAGCATCATGGTATTAGAAGAGAATAAAATGAGTGGTTAAAACATATATCTATGTAAAGAATATTATATAAATGTCATTAACTTTTTATATTATTTTTACAATGCTTCATAATTACAACCCACTAATAACGATTTTGATTGCCCCAGCAACCTTCTTCAGAACTAGTTTAATTGTGGGTTGCAATTATACGAAGCATTATAAAAGTAATAAAGTAAATGATATTAATATTATCTGGATTTGGCAATGCACTAAGAAAGATAAAGTTATAATACTTCATAAAGAATATTATAAGTATAAACGTTATTAAAATTAAAGAGTTTATAAAATCTTATAATATAGCTTTTATTCTAATAAAATGATAATCATCTGCCTCTCGCTTCCCAGTCAATGAATTTGACACGATAAAAAAAATATAATCATCTAAGTGATTAATGACCAAAATGTATATGAATACCTTTTGTATTTGCAAAATAAAATTATGAATTATGAAAAAATGATAAACATGTTAATGCAATTGAAATATTAAAATATTGTAATGTTTAATTTTTTAGGCACAGTATGGTGGGGATTCTTTAGAAGAAAGTGTATGGGTAAAATTTCAGTCCCCTACTTCTACATTTTTAAATATTGTTACACCAAGTGAAAAAGCGAAGGTAATTTTATATATATATGTATAATAAATTAAAGCAGAAATCTTTTGAATAAGGATTTTTATAATTGCCAATGTATCAGTTGTTCTTATAATCTTTTAAACTACTTTGCTGTTTAAAAAAGTATTATGTTTTTTTTTAAATTTCTAGCACTTTTAATCACTACAGTTTTATTTATTACATTGCCTTTATTCAATATATATATAAATTTTAATGGTAAATACAATATTATATTTTAAATTCTTTTGTAGCACTTTCAATTACATGGTAATCCTCATCAGCTTTAAATGAATTTCAAATTTTAAATGAATTTCAAATTTTCAAACTTAATGTTACGTATATTTCCATAAGCTATGTATGGCTGTATTTGCAACTTGCCTATTAATAACATCATTCTTATATTTATCAATTAATATTGCCTCTTTAATTTTCCTCTTTTTATGATTTCTTTCATCCATTAATATTTTTATTTCATTACTATTAAATGTAAACTTATAATTACAAGTTTCTTCATAGTCAAAGAATAATGAAGCTGTATTAAATTGACTAATTACGTTATTTTTTTAATTCGGTTATATAATAATTGATGCTCCTTCAATCTTTTTTTCACAGAACATCTTGATTTACTGATGTAAAATTTCTGATATCCACATGAAATCTGATAAATTATATTACTTCTTTGCAATTTAGGAATTATACCCTTAGAATTATTAATCAATCAATTAACATTTGGAGGAACACAAAATGAAATATTATACTTTTCTTTAAATATATTGAAACGGTATGAATTGGTCACCATACGTTTCACTTGCGATATAAAATAATGGTCTTCATTTCCCTAGTTCGAATCCTAAAGATACACATATATATAACAAAATACTTGGGGATTTAACATATATAAAAACGTATATTTACACGTATATGTGTGTAATTGTATATGCACACACATCTGCTATAATTGTGTATATATATTTTGTAATATTTTTATTTGCTAAAAATTGTATATTCACATCTGATTGATATTATCATTATATAATGACACACCTTATAATTTTATAAATATTCATCTTATGATTTTAAATAATTGAATTGGTTTTAAGCTGGGAAAATTGTATTATATAAGAACATAATTCTCTAAAGTATTTCCAACTGTCTTTGAAGTTACCCAATTACTTAATCATGTAAGCAATTAAAAACAAATGTAGATTTCTCATGTCTATGATAAAATGTTAGCAGCTTAAATATCTTTGAGGAAAAGAAAAGGAGAAGCAATTCAATGTTTAAAAAAAAATAGAACTTTATCAATCTTATGAGATACCGCCGGTACAAATCCAGATTTTATGATTCTTAATAAAATAAAAATGGGACAATTAAACCTGCAATAAAATCCAGCTGAACTTGAATCTTGGAAATAAAAAAAAGGAACAATTAATAAACATTAAACCTGAAATCAATCTAACCGATTCGTTTGAAGTGGATGAAATTAAGACTTGTTAAGTTTTAAAGTCCAAAAATAAAGATTGTGAATGAACTGTAAGAGGGGGAGGTTAAAGAAATATAAAAAGGCCAGTTGAAAAGAAATTGGAATCCATTTTGCTTTTGCTCTAATGTCCACTCAGTGTGCCCATATTTTAGTATGCAAACCATTGGCTAAAGAGACCATCATTGCCACCTTCCTCGGCGGCTAGAACTGTTATGGAGACCGGAGACCCAAACCACAGCCCTACTGAAAGAATAGCCCATCGATGAATCAACTCAGAGAAATCAGTCCATGCATGTGTATTTCATTCTTTCAAGCTGCAAGCCTTCAGATAAATAATCGGTAACAACTTCTCCAAACTAAATCTAAAAGCTATAGCAATCTATAAATCTTTCCTAAAGCTAGCTGTATAATAAATAATGTGCACAAACTCTTAAATTCCAATCTTATAAATTAATTAAACTATGTTAAAAAGTGTATTCTCTCTTAAAGTAATTAACTGTATTAGATAAACGTATCTCAACCTGTATAATTTTAAAATACTTTAAAAGTTAAAATGTAAATCTTGCCTGATCTCAAACTCTTAAATCTTTTTAAATTCAACTTATAAAAGCTTATTTGCATTATTATTTTCTCTATTTATGTCTATACTTTTGCATCTATATGTATATTGTTAAAATGCATTTATTGATTTATGCTTTGCCTTCGGAGCAGAGATTATTAATTATTATAAACTTAAAGAGATGTTTTGTTCTCAAGTAAAGTAATGTATGCCATTTGGCATATTTATATATCTCTGGTCCAAAACTACTTTGATGCATTATTTGAGCTGCTATGTTTAGCTTAATATCACACATGTTGCTTAGTTTGTTTGGTTAAATAAGAGAGAGTGATAATTTAAGGCATATTCAGTAGTTAGCCAAGTTTAAGCCCCAGATGAGCAGAGATTATTAATTATTATAAACTTAAAGAGATGTTTTGTTCTCAAGTAAAGTAATGTATGCCATTTGGCATATTTATATATCTCTGGTCCAAAACATACTTTTATGCATTATTTGAGCTGCTAGGTTTAGCTTAATATCACACATGTTGCTTAGTTTGTTTGGTTAAATAAGAGAGAGTGATAATTTAAGGCATATTCAGTAGTTAGCCAAGTTTAAGCCCCAGATATGCTTTAGACCCCATTAATGTATTTTCATAGAATATGTAGTTAATTAATAAACTAGATCAAATTTAATAAAGTCCTCTTTAGCACCATTTCAATGCTTATTTAACTAACAGGTGTAAGGTAGTTTGCAGAAGTTACTATAGATTTCGCGCTTTACTAGTTGTAGTAATTAATATTAGAGAGTGTTGTGAATGAGTTTTTACGAAGCACTGATGTGCATTCTGCCTTGCTATCATATAATTATTAAGATAAGATTAGGTTTTAAGGGCTATCTTATCACCCCTAGTTCGGACAGCCCTATATCTTGAATTGGATCTTGATTTTAAGGGTCATTCCCATTTCCTCCTTTAAAACTGGAACACCGAATGCAGCATCGTATATTATGGATGTTTGATCATCCGAACTAAAAGTTCAAATATGGCAGGTGACCGGTAGCTGAGAACCGAGTAAACGTTGCTGAATCTCATGAGTAAAGGCACATTCAAGCCGCATCTCTGATGTAATTTTCATAGTGCCATAGCTTCCGAAGTTATGCTACAAAACATCAGTTCATCTGCTGTTATATTAATTGTTCAGCATTGATCTGAACCTTAAGATCTAGTTTACCTAAGAATATCTACATAAAGAGCACATAGATTGTTCATCACATAATGATAAATTTAAGTACACATTGTATAAAGTTGCCACTCTCTTAAAATTTAACCCTTGACAAACTGAGTAGGAATGGCAGAACATAATTTAGACATCAGTATAGATGTAAAAATAATTATTAATGTATAACGATATAATAAATGATGATCATTAAGCAAAATTGATTACAGAACGTGTAGTTTGTACTTTCACCATACCACCTGCGAGTGGATTATGCAGTATCTTTAATTGTTATTGTTTGTGTTTTATCAGTATTAAATAATTTTAAAACATATTAACGTCTGCAGTATTATTCACTTTATTTATATTAAATCACCATCCATAACTATTAATATACATATATTAGATAATCAGCCATAAGTTGTGTGAGTATGTTTGGTTAAGTTATAAACATTCAGTTAATTATCCCGAGTCTCTCATTTTACTTTTTGCCATTGCCAGCGTGGAAATTAAGAGATTATGAGTGTGACCTTATATATGTCATTCATAAGGTAGTAAGTCAGGGAGTGTTGGTGAAGGAGCTGAGGTGCGATCAGATTTGGTCTCAAACCCTCATCTAGATCAGCCTTGGTATAATTTACCAAAACTCTGGATTTTGTTGCGTGGATGTTCAAATATGACTGTTACATACTATTTTTTTGGGGAGGGGAATGGCGCCAGTGGAAGACAAGCATGGGTAAGAACAATTTTATTATTATTAGTTAAATTTTTTGGGGTTGTTGTTTTAATCTCATATGTTAGATAAATTAAGGGCTTGGTTCAGTTCTAAGTAGTTACTAGTGGTAGGGCAGATCCATAGACGGTCTTTTCATTGGGGAGGATGGCAATACGTTATTGGGAATAGTTAAAGTTTAGCAAACAGAAAGAAAACATATTTTGCAAAAAGAAAAACAATGGATAGCAGTACAGAAGAGAGAGTAATGGTAGAGGAGAGTGAGGCAAGAGAGGAAAGGCTCAAAGAGGGGGTGGAGAGTAAAAGGAAAGAGGTTGAGAACAGGAAGAGAAATAGTGGAAATTAATAGTGCAGAAAAGGAGATAGTAGGGAAAAGCATGGAGGCAGAAAATAGGGAAAGCAACCTAGATACAAGTGAACAATCTAATGGGGAACCAGAGATGGTTTTGGAGGGGACAACACAGGAAGAAAAGGGAATGATAGCTGCCCTATTTAGCAGGATGGAACAAAGAGACAGGGAAAGAGAAAAAAGACAGGGAAAGAGACCAGGAAAGAGAAAAAAGAGACAAGGAAAAAGAAAAAAAAGGACAAAGAAAGGGAGATGGAAAGGGATGCAGAAAAAAAGGCAAAGGAAGCAGCAAGGAAGGAGAGAGAAAAAAGGGAGAAAGAAAAAGATATGTTATATGGCATATGTAGGCAGATGGGAGAAAGAGATCAAAAGATTAGGGAGGAAAACGAAGCCAGACACCAGGTTCCAGGTCTTAGAAGACAAGATAGACAGCATAAAGGTAGAATGCCAAAAGGGCTATCTGGATGCATATGATCAATTTGAGGGCCTTCTAGGAGAACATCGAAAAAGGACCACTGAGGCTCTACAGACCATAAGGGGAGATATTTGTTTGCTCCGGGACAAGACAGCCAAGCAGGAGGTGGCCTTGTGGCTCAAATTCACAGCAGTCTAGAGGATGGAAGGAAGGAAGTGTCAGCAGGAACAAGATAACCAAATTAAGAACTTGAGGGAAGCACAGGGGGAACTATGGGAGAGATTATCTAGAGCCAGAGAGGATGTGGTGCAAGGTGGCAAAGGAGTTTATAAGGAAACAAGAGGAGATAGCCAGGGATATACAAATGTTAAAGGACTGGATGACTCAAATAGGAAGTAGTGTAGAATGGTTGAAGGGTGATTCCAGAGTTAAGGAAAGAAGGCAAGGAGTCAGGGCTCGGTGAGACAGGTGAATGATTAAAGAAAGAGGGTTGGAATCAAGAAGGCATACCCATGGGAAGAAATAATACCCATGAAGAAAAGAGAGGGCAAGCAAGGGCTGTGGATAGGGAGTGTAGTAGCAGCAGTAGTGAAGCAAGTGAAATGGACAGACGAACACTGCAAGAGTCAACCCTGTACTCGCAATCCTACTCGGAGTTTGTACAAGTACAAGTATTCAAGGGGGAGGTAGGGGAAAGCCCCAAGGTACATATTGAGAGCTTGCAGGAGTTGTTTCATTTTCAGAGGATAACAGAGGCAGACCAAGTGGCCCTTGCCATTCACTATCTGCAGGGGTATGCTCTGTCCTGATAGGGATGCTATATGGAAAAATCCTCTACCTTCGAACAATATGCTGCAGTCTTAACCAAAACATTCTGGAATGAAGAGCAGCAGGATGGAATATACCATTCTAACCTCAAGGAACACTATGGGTCTACTGTCAAAGAAACCCATACCCAGTTCTTCATGAGGCAAGTGGCTTGGTTGAGATCCTTGATGGCATTTCCTTTCACTGAGACACAAATAATAAGGGCCATCCAGCAAAATGTGCTGACGCAGGTCCAACAGATGATGGTGGGGTGTCGCATAAGGACTGTAGAGGAGATGGCAGAGTTTCTCACCACCATTGACTATACGCCATTCCCCAAAGAGTCTTTGGACAAAATACGCAAGCTGGACCACGTCAGATGTGAAGCTGTTATGACTAGGCCGAACTGAGCTCCAAATTTCTCCAGGCCCCAGATGGACACTCAAAGTAGAGTGAAGAGGCCATATCAAAACAATAGGATGTTAAACACCAGAGGGTTCTGTTAGGTCATTCCCCTTTCAGGCCACCCGCGAAACTAAAAGGGAATGGAAATGATACACCACCGCAAGGGTGCAACATAGAGAAAGAGATCGATTGAGTCCAGTTACCAGTAGCATCAGGCCTCTGTTCCCATGGTTACTGTGCAGATGGGTGGCATGGATGTATTGGCACTGGTTGATATAGGCAGCCAAGTTTCATGTGTATCAGGGCAATGGTTGGCGGCCTTAGAGGCACAAGGATATCAGGTGCCAAGGCTTCCATTAAAGTCCATGCAGCTTGTCCTGGCTGATGGGAAGAAAACCTGAACAGAAGGGTTCCAGGTATGGTTAGAGGTGGGATGGGGTTGACTTTCATTGGGCCACTCATTTCTGGTCATGAAAAAGTTGTTACAGAGCCTTATGCTGGGTTATGATTTCTTGATTTGACACAATGGTCTAATTGATCTGGAAGCAGGGTCGGTGATACTGGATCATGAGGCGGTCAAGTTGGAAGGCATACCCTCCACAGTCACCAGTCAAGCAATGTACTTGGAACCCAACCTGGAGGAGGATATTATCAATCACAAAATTAAAAAAATAATCAATATGGACCCAAGGGAAGAAATTAAGAGTAATTTTAGAGGAGAGATGTCCTGTTTTTTCTAATACTCCTGGAGTCATCAAGGACTATACCCACCGAATAAGACTTAAAGAGCAATCATATTTTCAGTCTTGGACATATCCCATACCTTTCCAGTATCAGGGGGCCATAGAGGCCCAAATACAAGATATGATAGACTGGGGGGTCGTCAAGAAAGAGCTATCCCCATATAACAATCCATTGGTCATTGTAAAGAAAAAATATGGCTCCATAAGGATATGCCTTGATGCCCAGAGGTCGAATGCAATTACCATCCCAGAGAGATATGCCACCATGCATATGAGAAATTTTTCCCTGATTAGCTTTTAAGAAGATCTTTTCTACCCTTGATCTTACAGCTAGCTACTGGCAGATGTCTCTGGACCCGAGGACCTGAGAGACCTCCAGTATACTGCATTTCGGTTTAATGGCCCTAGTCATGTCTTCCAGAGAGTACCATTTGGGCTGATTAACTAAACCACTGGACTCATGAGGTGTCTGGATCAAACTGTCTGAAGAGATAAAAATGCATTTGATCTGTTCTATGGATGATGTGGTGGTGGCCTCCAAAGACCTGTCGGAGCACCTACAACACCTAAGCTGGTTCTTCCAAGAATGCCAACAAAAAAATAAGACAGTGAACCTTAAAAAAAGCCACTTTGCCCAGCAGGAGATATCATTCTTGAGACATATCATGGATGGACAAGGGGTACGGACACACGCAGACAAAATCAGGTCCATACAGGAGTTTCCCAGGCCCAGCACTTGCAAGCACATGCGATCCTTCTTGGGCCTATGTAATTATTACCATAGATTTTACCCTTCCTTTGCCCAAGAAACTGCAGTGCTGGTGAATTTGATCAAGAAGGACACAAGATGGCGATGGGGTGAGGAACATACTCGGGAGTATGAAAGAGTGAAAGAACAATTTCTTCGCACAGTTATGTTGTACCACCCAGATTTTGCATGCCCTTTCTACCTGCAGACAGACAGTAGGCATAGGTATAGGAGTGGTACTGATCCAAGTCAATAACCAACAACAACAACAAGTAATAAGTTTTGGCTGCAGGACATTGAAAGGGCCCGAGTTAAACTATACCGTAACAGAACAAGAGACCCTGGCAATAGTTTGGGCCTGCAAGAAATTCAAGCAATTTCTACTGAGATCAAATGTTATTATTATCACCAACCACTGTTGCCTGGAGTTCCTCCATCGGAGCTACCTAACTAATGATCACCTGGTTAGATGGAGTTTCGCACTACAGAGATTTGACTACCAATTCACCTATTGCCCTGGAAAGGAGAATGTAGTGGCAGATGTCTTGAGCAGGCATCCAATCACCATTCAGCCCGACAATCCTACCATGGACACAGCGCAGTTTCACATTGTAATGCAGGTCGCAAAAGACTCCCTAGAGGCCCAGCTGAAAAATTTATAACATTGGCAAAAAAGCACTTGCAATACCAGTCCCTCATGGAGATATTAAAGAAAAAAGAGAAGCGAGCTGGTGGGGGTAGACTTCAGAAAGTATTCCGAGGCTTTCGAATTAGCAATGGAGTCTTGCAGAAAAAGATAGGCCAGACGGACTGTTCATGGAAGATATTAATACCTCCAGATCATTGAGGCCAGTTGATACAGTACATACATGAGACCATAGGACACTATGGGTTGCATAAGACTGAAGAGGTGATCAGGCGTCAGTTTTATTGGCCTAAGCTCTATGAGGGTGTCCTTTAGGTGATACATGAATGCCAAATATGTGCTAGGGATAAACCAACCAACTGTTCCTATGCAGGGGCAATGACACCGATCCTACCAACCAAACCAAACCAGTTGCTTGCCATTGATCACTATGGCCCACTTCCGTCGTGTAGGGGGTTCCAGTATTTACTGTCATGTATGATGTATTTTCCAAGTATATCCAGGCATATCCCATATGAGCTGCCAACACAGGAGGCGCTATCAAGGTTCCGGAGAGACTTCAATTTCCTACAGTGGGAAAGCCAGATGCCATTTTGTCAGACCATGGCACAGCTTTCACTTCAAAGGTATGGAGATCCTGGTTGAGTCGCAAGGGTATCAGACATACTCTGACATCGATACGCTCTCCGCAAGCAAATTCATGCGAGAGAGTGATGCAAGAGCTAGGTCGTTTGTACCACACCCATGTAAGGTTAAGCCACAAGAAATGGGTGAATCAGACAAAAGGTATTCTCCAGAACATTAATGAGACCTGGAATGAATCCACAGGGTTTCCACCAGTGAGGCTTCATTATGGACGCATGTGTCCACCAGCAATTACCATCTCATTACCATCAGGAGAGGAAGAGGTCGATCCAGTTAAAGATCAAAACAAGGCCCCAAGTTAACCTGGGGAGAGCGGCGGCACGTAGAAAAAAGGGAGGCTATAGACCACTTAACTTTAGAAAAGGTGACTGGGTATGGGTTAGATATGACCAGCCTAGCAGCAAGTTGCAGGCACGATACAAATTTTTTTTTCCTTTGTATAAGGGTCCCTACCAAATAAAAAGTCAGATTGGGAGCAATGCACTTGCTGGAAGGAGAGGGAGGCATAATAGGATCTTACAATGCCCGCAGCCTGAAACCTTTCCCAAACAAGAACCCAGATACATCAGGATAGCTAGTTGATATCTACGGATCGGGTCATATTTTACCAGTAAGAATATATAGGTATGGTGATAAGCCTATTGGTAGAGGTAGTTTTTTATTATTATTATTTTTTATTATTATTATTTCACCAATATGAATAATCATAGATGTGGTAGCATATTTAATAGATGTAGAGGAATGGTTATATATATATTTCTATATGAAAAAGATTTCCTTAGGTATATTTTATCCCTATGAACAATTAGGTATTAGATGTAGGGAGAATGGATTAGATTTTACCATGTAAAGATTTATTTGTATGTCCTTTGTTTTTTTTTTGTACTGGGTAGACTAAAGTTAGGATGGGAGGTGCTGATACAATGTAGAAGTCAGAGAAATAAATTTCATAGATCTTATACACAGAAAATGACTTATGATTGTTCATTTAAATAATAAGTAAATTCTTTTTTTTCCCCACCGGACTTCACTGATGTGAAACGGTATGAATTGGTCATCATATGTTTCACCTGCGATATAAAATAGTGGTCTTCATTTCCCTAGTTCAAATCCTAAAGGTACACATACATATAACAAAATGCTTGTTAATTTAACATATATAAAAACGTATGTTTACACGTTTATGTGTGTAATTGTATATGCACACACATCTGCTATAATTGTATATATATATTTTGTAATATTTTTATTTGCTAAAAATTGTATATTCACATCTGATTGATTTTATCATTATATAATGACACACCTTATAATTTTATAAATATTCATCTTATGATTTTAAATAATTGAATTGGTTTTAAGCTGGGAAAATTGTATTATATAAGAACGTAATTCTCTAAAGATTTCAAACTGTCTTTGAAGTTAGCCAATTACTTAATCATGTAAGCAATTACTCACATCTATGATAAAATGTTAGCAGCTTAAATCTCTTTCAGGAAAAGAAAAGGAGAAGCAATTCAATGTTTAAAGAAAAAAAGAACTTTATCAATCTTATAAGACACCGCTGGTACAAATCCAGATTTTATGATTTTTAATAAAATAAAAATGGGACAATTAAACCTGCAATAAAATCCAGCTGAACTTGAATCTAGGAAATAAAAAAAAAGGAACAATTAATAAACATTAAACGTGAAATCAATCTAACCGATTCGTTTGAAGTGGATGAAATTAAGACTTCTTAAGTTTTAAAGTCCAAAAATAAAGATTGTGAATGAACTGTAAGAGGGGGGGTTAAAGAAATATAAAAAGACTAGTTGAAAAGAAATCGGAATCCCTGCTTTTGCTCTCATGTCCACTCATATCCAGGCAGGGTGCCCATATTTTAGTATGCAAACCATTGGCTAAAGAGACCATCATTGCCACCTTCCTCGGCGGCTAGAACTGTTATGGAGACCCAAACCGCAGCTCTACTGAAAGAATAGCCCATCGATGAACCAGCTCAGAGAAATCAGTCCATGCGTGTGTATTTCATACTTTCAAGCTGCAAGCCTTCAGATAAATAATCGGTAACAACTTCTCCAAACTAAATCTAAAAGCTATAGCAATCTATAAATCTTTCCTAAAGCTAGCTATATAATAAATAATGTGCACAAACTCTTAAATTCCAATCTTATAAATTAATCAAACTATGTTAAAAAGTGTATTCTCTCTTAAAGTAATTAACTGTATTAGATAAACGTATCTCAACCTGTATAATTTTAAAATACTTTAAAAGTTAAAATGTAAATCTTGCCTGATCTCAAACTCTTAAATCTTTTTAAATTCAACTTATAAAAGCTTATTTGCCTTATTATTTTCTCTATTTACGTCTATACTTTTGCATCTATATATATATTGTTAAAATGCATTTATTGATTTATGCTTTGCCTTTGGAGCAGAGATTATTAATTATTATAAACTTAAAGAGATGTTCTCAAGTAAATTAATGTATGCCGTTTGGCATATTTATATATCTCTGATCCGAAACCTACTTTGATGTATTATTTGAGCTGCTATGTTTAGCTTAATATCACACATGTTGCTTATTAAAAGGTTTGTTTGGTTAAGTAAGAGAGAGTGATAATTTAAGGCATATTCAGTAGTTAGCCAAGTTTAAGCCCCAGATATGCTTTAGACCCCATTAATGTATTTTCATAGAATATGTAGTTAATTAATAAACCAGATCAACTTTAATAAAGTTCTCTTTAGCACCATTTCAGTGCTTATTTAACTAACTGGCATAAGGTAGTTTGCAGAAGAAACTATAGATTTCACGCTTTACTAGTTGTAATAATTAATATTTAGAGAGAATTGTGAATGAGTTTTTACGAAGCACTGATGTGCATTCCACCTTGATATCATATAATTATTAAGATAAGATTAGGTTTTAAGGGCTATCTTATCACCCCTAGTTCGGACAGCCCTCTATCTTGAATGGGATCATGATTTTAAGAGTCATTTTCATTTCCTCCTTTAAAACTGGAACACCGAATCCAGCATCATATATTATGGCTGTTCGATCATCTGAACTAAAAGTTCACATAAGGCAGGCGACCGGTAGCTGAGAACCGAGTAAACGTTGCTGAATCTCATGAGTAAAGGCGCATTCAAGCTGCACCTCTGATGTAATTTGCATAGCACCGTAGCTTCTGAAGTTATGCTACAACACGCCAGTTCATCTGCTGTTATATTAATTGTTCAGCATTGATCTGAACCTTAAGATCTAGTTTATTTAAGAATACCTACATAAAGAGCATGTTTGATTGCTCATCACATAATGATAAATTTAAGTACACATTGTATAAAGTTGCCACTCTCTTAAAATTTGACCCTTGACAAACTGAGTAGGAATGGCAGAACATAATTTAGACATCAGTGTAGATGTAAAAATAATTATTAATGTATAACGATATAATAAATGATGATCGTTAAGCAAAATTGATTACAGAACGTGTAGTTTGTACTTTCACCAACCCACCTGCGAGTGGAATATGCAGTATCTTTAATTGTTATTGTTTGTGTTTTGTCAATATTAAATAATTTTAAAACATATTAACATCTGCAGTATTATTCACTTTATTTATATTAAATCACCATCCATAACTATTAATATATATATATATTTGATAATCAGCCATAAGTTGTGTGAGTATGTTTGGTTAAGTTATTAACATTCAGTTAATTATCCCTGAGTCTCTCGTTTTACCCTTTGCTATTGCTGGCGCGGAAATTAAGAGATTACGAGTGTGACCTCATAAATGTCATTCATAAGGTAGTAAGTCAGGGAGTGTTGGTGCAGGAACTGAGGTGCGGTCAGATTTGGTCTCAAACCCTCATCTAGATCAGCCTTGGTATAATTTACCAAAACTCTGGATTTTGTTGCATGGATGTTCAAATATGACTGTTACAATATTCTTAATTAATTTAGATTGCATGTTATTTATAAATGGCATAGATATCCATTTTTTATTATCTAAAGTAACACTGCAAACACTTTTGTTATTATTAAATGAATTCACTGTACACAAGATTTGGTTTTTATCATAACCAATCTTTAAAAGTTCATTAGTAACAAGTTCAATATTTAAAATTTTATCAGTCTTATATTTACATAATTTATCATTGCGATGCAAAAATGATTTCAGAAATTATTTTTGCATCACAATGACGAATTATGTAAATATAAGACTGATAAAATTTTAAATATTGAACTCTTTACTAATGAACTTTTAAAGGTTGGTTATGATAAAAACCAAATATTGCATTCAGTAAATTCATTTAATAATAAGAAGAGTGTTTGCAATGTTACTTTAGATAATAAAAAATGGATATCTATGCCGTTTATAAATAACATGCAATCTAAATTAAATAAGAATATATTTTTAAAAAAAATATAATATTTCATTTTGTGTTTCTCTGAATGTTAATCGATTGATTAATAAATAATTTTAAGGGGGTATAATTCCTAAATTGCAAAGAACTAATATAATTTATCAGATTTTATGTGGATGTCAGAAATTTTATATCAGTGAATCGAGATGTTCTGTGGAAAAAAGATTGAAGGAGCATCAATTATTATATAATAAAATTAAAAATAATGTAAATAATCAATTTAATACAGCTTCAGTATTCTTTGATCATGAAAAAACTTGTAATTATAAGTTTACATTTAATAGTAATGAAATAAAAATATTAATGGAAGAAAAATCATAAAAAGAGGAAAATGAAAGAGTCAATATTAATTGATAAATATAAGAATGATGTTATTAATAGGCAAACTGCAAATACGGCCATACACAGCTTATGGAAATATATGTAACATTAAGTTTAAAAATTTGAAATTCAGTTAAAGCTGATGAGGATTACCATGTAATCGAAAGCACTACAAAATAATTTAGACTATAATATTGTATTTACCATTAATTTTTGTTTTTTCTATATATATATATATCACATTATCCAGTTGATGGTAGGTATAATCCAACCAAAGCATGAATACAGTAGTACAATTAGCTGCATACAGATGAATCTGGATAATATATTATAACGATCCGGAAAATTTGGAGACTTAACATATCTGCACTATGGGTGCCATCTAGGCATTTGAACCTAGAAAAATTTATAGAGTAGGCAGATATGTAAGTCAAAAAAAAAATATTTTTTTTTCCTTTTTTGCATCTGGTCGTTAGCCCATGTCACTAGCTCAGTGGAATAGCAGAGATTTAAAAATATAATATAAGAATATATATATATATATAAGAGGAATAAAATAAGCCACTGCCAGTAATTAACATACAAACATTTATTTATGCACATATATATAAGATTTAAAATTATTTTAGTATTAGTTTTACATTTTAACATTTAACATTATTTTTAACTTCACTTTAGATTTTTAATTTACATTTTAATTTCTATTATATTATAAGTTTACATTTTAATTAAGTTCGCACAGATGGGATTATAAAAGCTTGTTTTAATATGTTGCATATAGATCGGTTACATAGATTACACGGTTAAAAACATTTCAAAGTAAACATAAATGATCAAAATATAAAATCATTGATACTGACAATTGCAGAGGGAAATTTATAAGTAACCCAATAGTATTCACCATAAGATACTTGCATTGTCACCAATGACTTAAAAGACATCCGAATAAATACATTTTAGATACTCACCGTAAGGTATCATTATTTATCGAATGTCTATATATTTTGATCAAATATGAAAACTCAAAACATACTTAACCGATAACCAATCCATGCAAGCGTCTATAAACAACTTAAAATTTAATGCATTTTTATTTAGGGTCAAGTATGAATAGACTACATAGATTTGCATTTGAAAATAAAATATTTTATCCCTATTTAACCTTAGGCTAAAATTCGCAGTCAAACTGGCATCAATTCATCTGATACATCGATGTATTCAAAGTAATACGGAATACGGCAGCAGCAAAAAGATTAAGAGAAGACATTGACTCTCATCAGATAGGAATATTACATCTATCTAACGAGAAGAACAATAAAAAAAAAACTCCATAGAAAGGAACTGCATTCTCCGTCTTATAATTCCTTTCATAGGCAAACGGGTGAGTGCGGCGTATATATAAATGATTCTACCAGTAGCAAATCTTCGACTACATCTACTAACTACATCAATATATCCAATCCATTGACCCAATCTAACAACGAAACAAATAACCTAAGATTACCCTCCCCTAATATAACTTTACAAATCTATACAGCCATTCATGCCCGACTTAAGTTTAACATTTATATAATTTAACTTAACGGAAAACAGAAATCATAATAAAACTTAAAGAACAAAATTAAATAAATGGAAATGATTTTAAATAAATAAATAAAAAATACATCCAAATAACATTATTAATAAATTAAGTTGGTCAGATAGGATAATATTGCAATCATTTAAATTTTGAAAATTTTAATTTAATGTTCATTATTTATAAAGTTCTTACGGTTTAAAACAGTTCATCTTTATCCATTGCTTGCCATGAACGTGAATTCCCACGCCATCCTCAAAAGATTGGTATCCATTTAGCCATTGTTTATTTATTTATTCGAAGGTTTTTTAGTTTAGTTGGTCCTCAATGTAGAAAACGATAGTTCATTTCTCTTTCTTTCTTTGGCAAAACTGAAGGGATTGAATCGTGCGTCTCTTCAATCCCTTCTCCCGCACCTCCGCACTAACACCTATCTGTCACATCGTAATAATCATAATCACTAACTAATAATTTCCAAACTTGTCCTTTTATATTACTTTGAAAGATTGACTTAACATTACATCATCGATGTGATGATCCTTTTCATTGAGGTCCGATTTCCCAATGGATTTATTTCATTTGCTAAAAGTTTCTATTGTTTTCCTATCTGACCAATGTTTTTACATTTAAATGCCCAAGGCTGGTTTACATTTGACTAATTAAATTTATCATTTCCATTTCTGATTAATTAACCTGTTTTCCAAATCAAAGATATACTTAAAGATACATTTAAAGATATAATTTTATCTCCAAATCTTTTTAAAATTTAGTTTTAAAATACTTTTTCTTTAATAACGTTTTATTTTAATAATTTTTCATTATCTGTGCGATTTAATATATACGAGTTTAAGATGATATTTAATTTCAATTTTTAATTCTTAAAGAAAATTTTTAAATGCGAACTTTTTAATTTACTTTCATGTTTAATAAATAAAAAAAAAACAATGTAACGAACGTCTGTGCTCGTTACAATATATATAATGGATTTCAGTGTTTTCTTGTGCCAATTTAATTGTTAATATATTTCATTCCTATCTAATATAAACTAAACATACCAATCTTTTATACTACACATTTTATTTACAACTCAATCTCATCAATTTATCAGGTATGATATAACTTTATGCATAAATAGTTTTACATAGTTATATTTTATTTTTAAAGTGAAAATGCATTAATATATAATCTTTTTTTTAAAATTGTATTTAAAGTGATTATATTATTTTAAACACTTACTAAACAATGCAAAGACAATTATGGTTTCATTTTAAAACTTTAACATATTGGTAAGTTATCATAAATTTTAAATTAAATGTGTAATGATAACAAATGTTTTATAAATAATTGTAATAATTGTGAGGCATAATTTAATGATCCTTAATCAAATCTAAACTTTAATATCACTTTAATAGAATAAGAATACCAAACTCTCCATACAGTAGTGCCATCAAGTGCAAGCCTTTGTAATCAATGGATGCAGGAAAGTTGGTCCATAAAATCCCTATCTAGTGCCTACTCATCCAACATCACCAGACTAGTTTCTAACTTATGATTTTCATCAGTGAGGAGTCTTGGATTTGAGAGCACTGCACTTATGCACAAACTTTCCTGCATCCACTGATTACAAAGGTTCACACTTGGTGGCACTAGTGTATGGAGAGTTTGGTAAAATAAAGTGGCTAACAGGCTTATCTGGGCATAATTGCTGAGATATTCTTGACTTCGTTTAAGGAGAAGCCATAATACATCATATCACATCACATCACATTACTCTTATTAACAATATGTGTAAGCATATGAAATGGTGATCATGTGAATATAAAATAAAATTAACTGACATATTTCATATACAACCTAACATCATCAGGTATGCAACAGGACATTAACTAATAATAGTATACGATATCAATCTGTTTGATTTATATTAGAAAGCAGTGAATATAAATGACATATCAGAGTTCATCCATGTATGATTTATTGTACAAACATGCTGACATTTCTGAATGTTAGTGATGAATCTCTGTATGTCGTTTATATCTGTAGTCCATGAAAATCTTTGTTTTAACATATATATAAAGGGAGAGAAAAAAAGATTGTAGGTACACCTCTGCTGTATATTTCTTAAATACACAGTAATTTAGAAAATAGAAATATTATAATATATCAATAAACATTTAGTATATATTTAAAGATTGTCTGTATGCAATATTATATTTGAAAATATGTTTGTTACATCAATTTTATATATACTATTTAAGTATTGTTTCTAAAGATTAATTAAATCTGAAACATTTATAAAAAAATAAGTATACAATTAATTTCAAAGTCAATTAATGTTCAAATATATATTTAAAAAAAAAACAGTTATTTTGGAAAACAACTAGTCTAAAATCAGATTCAAAGAGCAATTATATTGTCAATACACATCACATGATCACCATTTACTGTATGAAGAAATTTGCCTGTTTTAATAGCAATTATATTGCTTATAAAAAACTTAACCAGAAGGGCAATTATAATGATGTAATAGATAAATTAAACTAATTAAATATAAATATGGTTTTTAAAGTACGAGTCTTAATATAAGACATATGAATTTAAGTTACACAAGTTTAGACAATTTATGTTTTTTGAAAAGTCATCTGAGAAGCCAATTAAAAGATGTTAGAGCTAAAAAAAGCTGATAATAATAATAAATAAACTGATTCTAAAATAATAAGCAGATGATACAGAAGCAACTTTGTGGAAAGTTATAAATATTATTATAATTTTTATAAGATAAAAACATAAACCACTAAACGTCCCTTAATCACTATTCTTTATGCATACACAAGCTGTTAACATAGAGTCAAAACTCTCCATATAGTAGTGCTAGTCTATGCAAGCCAAAGTAATCTTCTTGCATCGATTGATTACTATGACTTGCACTGAGTGGCACTATTGTATGGAGAGTTTTTGTATTTAGAATTGGTATGCATTGTGTTTGTATTATTATTAAATTAATACATTATCATAGAAATATTGAATTTCACATATCTTTTAAAAATTTGTCACTCAGAGTGAAAAACTTAGTGATAACTCAGCATAAATTTTTATTAATAGATGCATTCAATAAATACTGTATTATGTCTTGCATTAGTTTTCCATTTTAATTTATAATGTTATGATTTTTTTTTATATATGCTACTTTTAATATAGATATTTATAAAAATGAGCATAGTTGTTATATTTTTTTAACCTAATATAAACTACAATATACACTTAAAATAAATAGTAATAACACCTTAGTTTTTATAAAAATTAAAATGAATTATAATAAATAAATAAATGAAAAAATGAATATTATGATACAATAAATAACTCAAAACTTTGAATATAATTTTTGATTAGAAAATTTCTTCAAATGATAATGTAGATACATATTGAAGCTATACATATATACACATAGAATATATATATATGTTTGCTTCACCATTCACTGTTGTTTAACTAAAGACCCTGAGTTCAACCACAATGAATGTAGACTAAATTTAAAGTAGGAAAAAATTTACTTGGAATGTTCTTTTAATTTTAGAAAATAAAATGAAAAGATTTTATTTTAGATAAAGAAATAAAATTTCTAGAGCTCATTAGAGCAAAAAGATTAATTACATAAAAAAAGGAAATAATTAATTAAAAAAGGACTGTAATTAAAAATAAGATAGAGAACAATGGGGATTGGAATGCAAGATGGCTAACAAGTTAAGTAGATAGAGAGAGAAGTTTAGTTTCTGTGCCACCTTTGCCTAGTTTAGTTCAACCACTAAGACTGAAAAATAGCACAAGATATTTTAGTGAAGAAGAAATCTAGTTAATGTGTGGGTAAAAGCTCCCAAAAATAGCTCCCAGCTGTAGAGTTTGGAACCACAAATATTCAAAAAATCTTAAAGAATTTTCAGGTGCTATAATGGAAATGGCCGAGTAGATTTCTCTCTCTCTCTCATCGGTTTTCCTGTTTTTGCTGGGACTGGAAAGGTATAATATCATAATGTAGAGTTGGTGATAGAACATTCTTGCCTGACAAAATGCCTGCTGCCAGTCATGGATAATGAAGGACTAAAATCAAGATAAGCTATTACTTGTGTAGTGCACTGGAATCTCCATAAGCCTATCTAATTAAAGACGTATGCATTTCAAATTACCAGTAATATAAATTTTGTATTAGTGTTTGGTTTACTTTAAAATATTATCATCAACAAAACGTATATGTACATTTAGTTCTTTTATATATATGTGTGTGTGATTTAATTAATTTTAAAACATTTTTTATTAGAAAGCAGAATAATAAAATATTCTGTCTTTTTTTTTTATTATTATATACGAGGTATTTTACCTCGGCAGAAGTGCAAAAAGTCATTCTAAATTAGATTAATGGTTTTTTTTTTTATTTTGTTGTAAAAGAGATCAATAGATCATTCTTATTTCAGTTTACTTAAAGAAAAGACAAAATAATTGAAACTAAACTCAGCTTATAGTTTTTCTTTTTTTTTTTGGTTTCACATTTTGCTTTTTCAATCCAAATTAGAATTGCATATGCACATATATGTAGTCATATAATTGAGGTGAAGTAATTGAAAATAACATGTACATTTAAGTGGGAGAGAGAGTGTTTATATAATCTAGAAACACTAAAGAAGTTTCATTAACAGAGGTGGGTAGAGTTGATTAAATAGAGTTTTCATATCCTTTTTATTAAGTCACTAGTAAACATATATATCTAAACGATTATGTAAAGATCGATAATATTAGGGGATTTCTTTTTAATCTAAATTTTTACCTCAGTTTTGTGAGAGCTTTGTGTCATGAGAATTTAGATATTAGTATTTAATTTCAGGCTTGATTTTTTTTTTTAACGGATTATTATTCTGTCTTAATCTTTTGTGTGTTACTTGGGAAGTCAGAAATATCTCTATAAGTTGGGTCTTATTTCAATCTCCATATTGGTGGGCTTATCTTATGGACATCTCCGGATAAGTTTCCGGAAATCGTTATATGTAAAACCTATTAGTGACTAGGCATAAGCATTATGCTCCGTTCTGAACTCGGATCACACTCTGCGAACGAGTTCCTTCTCACCCTACTATGTTTTAGGGTCGGAGCATTATCCAGCTTCATTTTGTTCCACATTTCTCATAGAGAAAAATATCCTGAAAACTGCCCACCAAGAAAAAGGAGAAAAACAACGTATCTCTGGGTAATACATTTAGTTAATACATTTGTTTTATTAAGCCTGACTATCTTCTATATTCAAAGCACTATGCAGAAAACCTGATGTGGGTGGTGTAAAAAAAAGAAAGAAAAGAAAGGGGTTTCAAATTTAAGTTTCAGGCTATGTTTATATTAGAGCCACAAAGAACATCTATTTAACTAATAATTTGTTTTGATTTTTCTTTCTTTCTCTGCCACCTCTGAGTGATCCCTTTTACTCTCTCTCTCTTCCAAAAATAATTCATCCCATGCCAAGTAAATGTAATATGATTTTGTGAACTCCATTGATGCTCCCGGGTAGACTGAGAAGTCAATGACCGCCTCTTTAGATAGTGATCTTGTGTTTTTCTTTTGTATATAATAAACTTTAATTCTTTTGTGAACAATAAATCTTTTATTTTTATTTTTAATACATTCACATACCACTTATTCTTATTTGTAAATTCCTCCTTCGAGTCTTATCTCTCCCTGATGACCGGGCATACATTGAGAAGAAATTCTAGTGAGGTTTTGGGGAGTAAGTCGCTTAGTGGCAATCTGGAGGAATAGATGAGGTTTGAATCCCCTCAACCTGCATCACTAGATTGGGTTAAAGCAGCTCTACTTTTCATACCGTTACAATATAAAAGTGATTCTTCATGAATTTATTCTTGTTTGTTTAGGTTGGTAACATTGTAGATTTTCACATACGTTCAACATTACCTTTAACAAGATTGGATTATATTGTAAGTATATTTAAATATATATATATATAATTACATTTATAATAAAAAAAATATTTTTTTTCATTTTTAAGCTATTCATTTTGTTATTGATTATGTATTAGGTACTTGCTCGCAGTAACATTGTATTGAATGGAGTTTTACAAGTCAATTCAACAAATAGTACAGATTTAAATATATTAATCACAAGAAAAATGTTTCCTAGCTGCAGTGTTGTAATTTACCATATTGCTGAAAATGGAGAAATTATAACAGCTGGAACAAAATTTGAAGTACAAGATAACCTTATTAACCAGGTAAATGTTAAATAGATCTTTTAAACAATAAATACTCTTGTAGTAGATGAGACATACTTCCTCTACTCTTCTGATAATTTGTTGATAAGAATTTTATATATTATGTCTTTGTGACTATTGTCATTATATATATATATATATAAACGATATATATGAGCTTCACATATATAATTTTAAAAATTAGTTGATTTTGCAAGAATATTACTAGACTGAATATATATATATGCACAGATTAAATATATTAGGCCTCATTAAATCGAAATTAATTTAAGTAATTTAAAACTAAAATATTTTATTAATTAACTACTGTAGAGTTATTTTATAATTAGGTGGGTAAAAATGACATTTCTATACAAGTAACTAAATTTTAGACAAACCAATCAGCTAATTAGGAGATAAATGTCATATGTTGTTTAGTCAAAACATTATCTTTTATTTTGATTATAAATCCCTTGTCAAAGCTAATTTTGTAGGATTTGTAATTGGTCAGTATGCCACCTATCATAGCAAAGTATAGGACTAATCTGGAACCAATGAATGGACATATGAAATTGAATCACGATGAAAACAGAAAATGCAGCTTAGTGAATTATAAATTGGGGTGTCTCAGAGGATAAATTATTATGCTTTGTTTATGCTTTGATTATGCTTATGATTGTGCCTTGATTGTTTATTACTATTCATTCATTCATCTTTTTTGGACCATATGAAAACTATATGCTGCTTAACTTCAAAAGTGTTTATAAGTTTGGGGAAGAGACCAGCCATCATTCAGAGAAAGAAACACAGTCAGATGCTGCCCATTGAATAAAATAGAAATGTATATTAATAAAGACCATGTCAGTCAGCAAAAACAATATCAAAAGCTTTGCAGAATACCAGTATATATAGCTATGTTATACTTACTGTATTTTGAAAAAAGTCTACAGGTACCTGAATTCAGAACATGGACTATTAAAAATGAAAAGGGTATAATTTGTATGAACTTTAATTGCATACTATGATAACTTTATCTCACTAACATCAGACATTTAATATCCTAAATATGTATATTTTATTTCACTGAAATTTTGTTATGATTTCTTATATATATGTATAAGAAATCATAACAAACATATATATATATATATGTGTGTATACTATATGCAAGGGTAAGATTTATGTTTTTTCAGCTGTTTACACATCTACAATAATTTAACCAAACAAAAGATTAACTAAAGTAATGAAAACAAGTTTATTCACTTGCTAATAATGAAAAGAATAATAAAATAAAATGAGTGAAACCACTTTACCGTTTCATTGACTTCTACAGGTATTAGTGGACACATTGCATTTTTATGCTTACAAGATTGTACAATTGCTGCTCACAAAATTGTATAATGCTGCTCTACCAACACTGGAACATATTCAGTTATATTTATGCAGTTCAGAATATGTAGTAGGACTTATTTAAATATATTGGCCTTGCTCAATATTAAGTCCAGATTTTCAGCTTTATGCTAATTTTCTAGAGTCGATTTACTCCAATAAAATTTTTAATGTACTGTCTCTATGTATAATACAAGATTTTATTAAATTTTATTTATACTAAATAAACATATATACACACAGAACAGTCTATTCCTCCTCCACTCTAGAAAACAGCTCTTCCTGATTACAAAAAATAATCTTGTAATATTGTTGGTTATCATGCGAGCTAAATCTCTTTTTTTCTCTTAAATATCTTTTACATACACTGGTTGCATCATCTGATCAACTTTATTAGTTTTATTAGCTATGGACATTACTTTGTTTTGTAATCCTGAAGAAATGACAGCACCACGTTCTAGTTTAAAAACTTAATATAATGGATCTCCCATACAAATATAACAAACTACATTTATGCCCATTTACAGATGAACATGCTAATACAGTTAAACAACACTCATCATAATCAGCACTCTCACTCCATAATATAGATTCAGGTCATAAAATTGATTTTTGTAGTACCAGGATCATATCCAGATGTAATAATATCTACCAATGCAAAATCAGAGAAGCCATTGAGATACTTAAAAGGCCACATTGTATCAATAAGCGAGATAATACATGCAAACTTCCTCATATTTGGAAAGATTTTTTTAAAAAACATTCTTAATTTAACATTTTTACTATTGGTGGAACTTTAACATTTTTTTTCAAATCAGTGATTGTAGTGCCTCTACAACTGTCTTTCTACCTTTTATTACCCAGTAGCTGACTTGTGTGGTCAAGTCAAAACGTTGGTGTATAAATATTTAAATTTTTAACATGGTTGAACCCGCAAAATATGACTTTTATATATGCAACCCTATGAAAATCTTCGTATCAACATATATATATATTACTATTTAATGAATATTTATATTATTCCAAACTACATATTTTAAATAAATATACAAAATAAACTTTATCTTGTTCATGTCTATTGTTCCTTTCATGCTTTGTGTAAATGTATACACACTACATTAAGTAATATGGATTTATTACTTGATAAATTATTCGATAGGATAATATGATATAAAAATGTGTACATCCATTTAATTGTTTAAATGTTTTCATTTGATATTTATATATTTTTATATTATTAGATATTAACTTTATATATAACTTTAGAGATAATTATGCATATTATATTATTTTTTTCAATAATAATTATATTAAATTTTTATTAATTTTATTTTTTTTCTTTCAAGATAAATTTAGCTTTTACTTATCCCAACCACAGCAAAATTGATCCTGAAGATTCGGTTCATCCAGGTGATAATTTACTTATTAGTGGAAAAACTTCTTCCAGAGCCTTTGTAGGAATTTTGACAGTAGATCAAAGTGTTAAATTATTGAAATCAAACAACGATATCACAAAAGAACAGGTAATAATGAAATGTCGAAGAATATATTTGTGTTTGTGAGTGTTAATGAAAAGAATCTTTCATTTTATAACAATGATTAAATTTGTAATTTTTTTGATAAATTTTTATTTAGTTATAAGAAGAATAAATGGACAAATAACAGTTTCATAATAAAATTCTAAACAATACTTAAAAAAAAAAATTGTATGTAAGCAAAATATCTATTAACTATATTCACATTTGGAGAAAATTTATCCAAGCTCTACATTTGTTACCTATTCAACTTGAGATAATAAATAAATTTTACACACCAATCTGTTCATTAATATATTTATTTCTCATGTGTCAAAGCATCGGCCAGGAAGCAAACCCGCAAACCCGGGACAACTGCTTGTAAGGCAGCTGTGCTGACCACCAACGCTTGACATGTTCATTAATATTTGTTTGTCAAAAAGCAAAATTCTGGCTACCTTTTACAATGAGGAACTTCTTATATCTTATAATTTCGAATTTTTTTTATTTTAACATTATTATTTAACTTTTTTATTCTACCTATTATATCATACATCTTATAAATTGTATCAACATACATTTTCTAACTGCCCTAATGCTAATTGTATGTTCATTCTAAAATATTTTTCTCATTATAATTTTTTTTCTTTCTTAACGTTTTGTTCTATTCTTTTAATCTTTTCAATATATCTTTTCTAATTTTAGCTATATATATATATATTACATAGTCATGTGATTTGACATTTTAAAATTATATATACTTTTAATTCAATAATTGATTCAATCAATTATTACTTTAAATATATTCTTTATCTTATATTTTAATTATGTTACTTAATTTTCCTGACACTATGTACATATTTAATTTAATTTCTTTTCAACTTTATAATTTTCTCTAAAAGTAATGTTTTTTTTTTTTTAATTCTCTTAATTTGCTTTGGTTTTATTGAATTTGTTCTTGAATATTTCTACTAGCAGGCTCAGGATGCCTTCTTGCATCATTAACAAGACAGTTTGCATTTCCTCCTTGTGCTTCCATTATTATTTATCATAAAGCTAGAAGGGATAGTTTTTGTGACGTAATTCTGATTGATCATCATAAAAAGCTGCATCCTGCATTAATTAAGCGATCATATTTATGGGCAATGGACTGATTGAATAATCATTTAAAATTAGCAGCATTCAGATTCTCTAAACAATGTGATTGTTGAGAAGTTGATTCATTTTCTCATCTTTCTCTTTGATATTTTGATACATTATACAAACGATGAGATTTTTCTTCCATAGATTCATTTTTCTCGAGCAGTTCGCTTTCTATTTCCAACTGTTTCTTTTTGTTTTGCTCACTTTGAAATACATAATCTCTCCAGTATTTAACCATTTCTGTATTTAAATGAGTTTTTAGTACTATTGGTCTCATTGGTATACTGATTATTATCCATTTTTATTAAAAATATATTCAATTATGTTTATATTTTATTTAATTTATACTTACAATGTCTAAAATCTATAGAAATATCAGTATATCCATAAAATTTATTAGTACATCAGTACTAAACTGGCAACATGAATAATGTATTAGATCTTTATGTGCCTGTTCACATTCGTATCAATCTGCCGCTTTGGTGAAGGTTGATACGAATGTCAACAGGCACATAAAGGTCTAATACATTCTCCATGTTGCAGGTTTAGTACCCAAGGGACTGAATAAATATACACCAAATGAGCAAAAAATTATTTCAAAAAAATAATAAAAGTACATTATAAAATGCTATATACTTAATAAATTATTTCAAAAGAGTAATAAAAATACATTATAAAATGCGATATAGTTTAAATCTACACCAAAAGAACAATAATTTAGATTTTTAAATGACTTTCTTTTGTTGTATAGAAATGACTTTATATATATATAGAAACTATAGTAAATTATTTAGATCTTTCTCCCCATACCAAAAATTATTTTAATTAAAAAAGTTAGCACTATACTTTTTATATTTTCTTGATATATATTTTACTTTAAACAAATGTAAAGGTTTTTTTTTTTTACAATTTGACAGCGATAACAATATATATTTTACTTTAATCAAATTAGACAGTGTTTTAGTAATAGTTTTTTAATTGGTTCTTTATGGAAAGGATGTTGTTTTTTTAATTGGTTAATTTAACACCTTCTTTTAGATCTATTATAAATTAAACAAAAGATTTATGTATTATTTAAAATGTGAGAAATATACCCAGCCTGAAAGTTCATCATTTTTGGAATTTAATTTTTTTCCTATTATTTATAAATATGTGATGTGATGTAATGCACTGTGACTTCTCCTTAAACGGAGTCAAAAATGTTCAGTAGATTGCAGTTTATGGATTATAAAAGAATAGCCAAAATAGTATTTAATTGGGTTACAGGTAAAGGGCAGGCAACAAGATGGGTGAGAAAGGTAATGCAGTATGCAGAAGATTTGGATGAGGAATTTATGTCAGTATACTTGTACAAAAGGTGGGATGATTGTGTTAGGAGGATTGTTGAGTGTTATAGTGATAAGGAGTGGGATAGAAGAATAGATGCATTAATAAAGAATATGGAGTTGGAGAGATGGAGAACTAGTATGGAGAGTAAAACGACTTTAAATATTTATAGAAGTAAACAGAACATTGGGTGTGAGTTAATTTATGATAATAGTAAGGAATGTAGTTTATTGTTTAAGGCTCGAACGGGATCTTTAGAAACAAGGGAATATACATGTAAATGGAAAAATATGGTGATTTAGTCTGCAAGTTGTGTAAGGAAGGCATAGAAAATAAGACTATTTATTGAAGCTCCCTCTGAATAAAGAAAAACGATGCTCTAATACTATTATTTAATGGATGTAAGTATAGTATTATAGCATTTATTTTTTTAGTCACACTAAATATTACATATCAAAACATGAATTTATGTACTGTAATCACATTTTCTTCACAATTTAAAAATTATATTTCTGTATTTCAAAGCACATGTACTGATTTTTTCCGTGCTTTTTTAATTAATAGTGGAATTACTTCTTTTGTATAAAAATAATATGCTAACTGAAATGAATTGTAAATTGATGTTATAGTACTGTATAGCATCTATATTTTTCTGCTCACTAAATATCACATTTCAATCATGAATTTATGTATTGTAATCACATTATAATAATATACCTCTGTAGAACAAAGTGCATGTACTGTTTCAACACAAATCTAGATTTATTGGAGCACTCTCTGAATATAAAATTAAACTTGTCTTTTTAACAGTCAGTCATGGCTGGCTTCCATAATCATAAGTTTTTTAGCTTTATTAATAGTTGTAGTTTATCAATGGCAGAATACGAAAATGCTGGTCATTTTTGTAATTTTTTTTAATTGTTTGCTTTATCTGTTATATACTAGCTTTACAATTTCAAATATATATTTACTGGAGTGCTCTCTGTATAAAAAATTAATTATTATTCAATAATCAGTTACAAACCACCATAATTGTAAGTTTTTTAACTTTATTAATAATTAGCATTTATTGTAATTTTTCTTATTAAATATTATATTTGCAATATTTTTTTCATTGGTTTAACTTTTTTTTTTAAAGATTTAATGTACATATATATTTTTATTAAACATTGCTAATTTATAAAAATTGATTAACATTGCTAAGTATATCATTCATTTGAACTATATTAGGGAATTGACAGACCATGAAAATGTGGAAAGCCTTAATGTCAAATTATGAATCAGTGTATTAAATACAAGTTTTAATATAAATATTTTTTATTAAACATTACTAATGTATAAAAATAGGTTAACATTGCTAAAATATCACTCATTTAAACTATCTTAGGGGATTGATAGACTGTGAAAACATGAAGCACCTTAATGTCATATTATGAATTGGAATTTGCAACTGTTCCTGCAGCTAGATGAAAACCTTTACTGTGAAATATATACTATATCCCTGTAATTAAGAGTATTTGTACTGATTTTTTTCCAGCATTTTATTTAATGGCAGAGTTACTTCCTTTGCATAAACATAATGGTCAGACAAACATTCATTTACCAATGAGATGACAGAGTAATTGCACATTTTATATATAAGATTGTTTTTCTTCCTTTTCCTCATATTATTATTATTATTATTATTATTAATAATAATAATAATAATAATAATGTCATCGTAGCAGTTGCTGCTGTATTATTACTATTATTATAAGTAAAACATTTTTACTGCTATCAAAAAAAAATCTTTTGTTGTTTAATAAATAATAACTTTGTTGTTAACTCTTATGAGACTTTAAAATAATGTTTTTTACATCATATTTTGTCAATGATCAAATAATTATTTTTAAACATACATATCTACATTAATTTAATTGAAAGAATTAAGAGACTGAAGTGGAATTGGGCTGGGCATATTACTAAAAGAGATAATAATAGATGGACAATTGAAATCTTAAACATAATTGGATAAAATAAGGTGTGCTGAGGTTATGTGTTGAAGAGTGGTTAGAGATTGGAAAAGATGGATTGAATTTGGAAAGATCTTCATCCTACAGTGGATCAATATTGATTAAAAATGATGGTAAAAATGAGGCAGTTTTGAATTATATATATATTAATACTATTTAATTTATAAATGTTAAACTTCATACAGGTTCTTATTAAAAACTTTAAATCAATACATTAAAATTATTATATTAATAATTGCTAATAATTACATATTAAGTTAGAGTTTATTATATTATTTTTTATCCCACATATAAATTGTAAATTTACATTAAAATTTAAAATATTGCAATGTATATTCACATTCACAGATTATTTTATCTGTCATTTGTTTACCAATTCTGGCATTAAAGTCTTCTATGACAATTTAAAAATAATATTTGGACAATTTTAAAATGTTGTTTGGTCTAATCAAAACCTTTTGTACTTCCATATAAAATATTCTACTTCTTAATTTATGTATACAGTCATCACTTCATTATCAGCTTTAATTCTTGAAATTCAGTCTCTTTTTTATTCTTTTGTAATTATGATAGCTATTTATTTTATAAGTAGTAACTGATGAATAGATATTAAATAGTCCTTAATGATATAACAAAATCAAATATAAAAAAACATGAATTCACCCAATGTTAAATATTCCTGCAGCATTAACTATATTACAAAGTTCAAATAATATAATCAAAATAAAGGTCCCTCCTTACTGATGCTATTAACATCTTAAATAGTCATTAATTCAGAACAATATTAACAACATAAAACTTTAAAAAGTTGAATTGATTGCAATGCATAAATAATCATTTTTCCATTTTTCATTTACTAAATCATATTTTTTTTATAAATCTTAAATTCTCCCAAACTAAATATATAAAAATATTAGCCAGTATATCACATAACACTATATTGAAATAAACCATAGTAAAAACATAGTCACTGATATTACATCTTACAGTAGTGCTATATCCGATATAAACAATATTGCTGAAAGATTTAACATTAGGTAAATTCATGTTTATGAAACTCCATGTTTGCAGTGCTCAAGAAGTTATGTAGGCCAGTCTAATAGATGAATAAATGTCAGAATTAAGGAACACAAAAATGCTTTTAATCATAAAATTAAGACATCAGTTTTTACTTCCCATTTTTTTAGAAATTGGTCACAAATCTGATTTTGACAATGCAAAAATACTTGCTAATTTGGAAAGGTATGATTTAAGAACCATGAAAGAGTCACTTGAAATATTAAAGAGACCTATTGGTTTAAATAGGGAACATATTCCAGCTATCTGGAAACCTCATTTAATCTCTGTCTTCTAATATTAACTTAAAATTAGGTCATAAAACTGAGGGAAATAAACATTTTGTTAAGCCTCATATTTTGAATGCTGAACTACTTCATCTCATTTCACATTTCACACTGTCACATTACTGTTTGAGATCTAACAATTTTTCTTCCAAAAGTTAACCTTGACAATGGTGGATGCTAGTTCATCAAAATATTGGTATAAAATGGAAAATAATATATGGTTTAACCCCAAAAGTAATAATTTATCTACATCATAAAGCCATAAAAACATTAAAATAATATTATAAAATCATACACACACACATATATATATATATATATGTGTGTATGATTTTATAATATTATTTTCAGGAGATTCTGAGTAGGAAAAATAAAATAGCTATACAGCTGATGTTGCAGTACAATAACAAGAACAATCCTCAAACCTTTCTCAAATCATAAGAATGTGTGTGAGATTTAAAATTATCTTTTTCCTTTATTATTTTTTTCTCATAATCAAATTTTATTAGCTGAGAAGTTTTAAAAAATATTTTATTTTCTAATAGATTTCTCAATTTTCTTCAATTCATGCTTCTTATTTATGCTCTTGGGCCTTTTAAAAATCCCTATAGCTTTTTTAATCTCAGGTGATATTATTCAAATTTTTACCAGATATGCATTTTATTAAAATTGAATTCATGGTTAGTTAATTTTATTTGTGAATAAATGGCTGATGAATTGGATTTTTTCTAATTGCCAAAATGTATTCTTCTTTTCTTACATTTATTCTATGATTGGTCTGTTCAATGTAACTATGAACAAACTCCAAATAGAATTTCATATTCACCATGACACTCCAATTGGAGAAATCTTATCTTTAGAGTGTGGAAATATTCCATTATTTTTTTAATATAATGTAAACTGTATGGATATTATTTTATTTAAAACATTACCAATTTTTCAGTTACTCCTTTTATATATGATAGAACTGTCTAAGTTCTGAAGTATTAAAATATTTTTTCTTATTATATAAAAGAACTC
Source organism: Epiperipatus broadwayi (assembly GCA_028023455.1). Taxonomy (NCBI): domain Eukaryota; kingdom Metazoa; phylum Onychophora; class Udeonychophora; order Euonychophora; family Peripatidae; genus Epiperipatus; species Epiperipatus broadwayi. The sequence continues at coordinate 4,504,973 of JAQFVV010006258.1, read as the reverse complement.
TATTAATAATTATGTGATCAAAACCATTATAAGGAAGCAATTCTCAATAGCAGAGATATTCTGGTGAATTAGAGTTTCTTCGTTTTTATCTAATTATGACTTTACCACTGGACATAATTATGCTAGATGGTCATGAGAAGAAAAGTGTAGACATCTCATTCTTTTTTCTTTCAATTAAAACATCTAAGAACTGAAATTGATTATTATTTTCTATTTCCATAGTAAATTTGATATGGAAATAAAAAATAATAAACAATTTTTATTCTTAGATGTTTTAACTTTGAAAGAAAGAGTTTTTTTTAATCCAATGGTATGGGAGATATATACATTTTTCTTCTCATCATTATACAGCACAATTATTTTCATTGCCAAATTAGCTATTAAATTAAATCTAGAGATTTTCTGATTTCAGTCATTTTCACTAAGATATCTCTGCTATAAAAATATGCTTTTTGTTAATGATTTTAATCACAGGATTATTAATAAGACTTTTTCCTATAATAAAAAAAATGTTATTACTTCAAAAATTAATATTGGTTCTTCCATGTATAAAGAAAGTAACTAAAAAAGTGTTAATTATTTTAAAAGAAAAATAATATCCTATCAGTCTTCACTACATTTAGAAAAATTAATGAAATATTTCCATGCCCTAAAGATAACACTTCTTTGGAGTGTCATGATACATATGAAATTTCATGTGAAGTTTATTCACATTCATATATTGGATAGACCAATCATAGAATACATATAAGAAAAGAACTCATTTTGACAAATAAAAAATCTAATTTATCAACCACTTTTTCACACATAAAGTTAACTATGCATGAAATCAATTTTAATAAACCACATATTCTGGCAAAAATTGAACAATATAATCAGAGACTGCTAAGGAATGCTATAGAGATTTTTAAAAGGTACACAAGCATAAATGAAAAGTGGGAATTAAAGAAAACTAACAATATTTAAAAAAATCTATTGGAGGATAAAATGTTTTTTAAAACTTGTCAACCAATAGAATTTGAGAATGAGGAGAAAATAACAAGAAAAAATATTTTAAATCTCGCAACACACATTCCTATGATTTGAGAAAGAAGAAGCTCTGAGGAAAGTACTTGTTAATATACTAAAACATCAGTTATTTAGCTATTTTATTTTTATTACACAGAATCTCCTAAAAATAATACTATGAAATTATAATTTATCTGCAAAAATATTAGAATTAATATATATAATAAGTCTATTGTTAAAAGGAGATTGTCTTGACAACAATTTGAGATAATTAATTGTTATCTATATTGGGATTGTCTAAGTGTTGATTGTTTTTTAATGGTTACATATATAGCAATCTTAATAAACCTCAATAATGAGTATATGTAAAAATATTTCTGAAGCTACTAATTTTGTAGCACTGACAATATATAATAAAATTTCTTAAGTGATAATTTTTATATGCAATATTATAAGACATCTTAACAAGTCAGATTATTTTAAAAAATGTTTTCAATAAATTTGCAAGTAATTTCCTTTGGAGAAATTTACTACCTAAATCAATATTAAGTCACTTTTATGAAATAACATATTATAACAGCAGTTTGCAATTTTTTAAAATTAAAATGACTTCTAGAGAGTCTCATTTGTGCAAAGAGTTCTTACAGGATGTGCATAAGATATATATATATATATAAGATATTTATATATATATATATAAGATATTTACGAGATGTTTTAATTATTTTGTTAATTACACATTCATGAATATAGATAATAAATCTTTAATATGTTTTCCTGTTAGTTCTAAAAAATGTAGATGAGAATATATGTTTTAATTGGATTTTCTTGATATTATTTAGCAAATATAGATCTTCAGTTTTATATATTAAAAAATGGTAACTATTTTGATAAAATATTGGTAAAATTTAAATATAAGGCGGATAGAATTTTAAAATTAATAAAGACAAACTGTGCTTTGAAATAAAATTTTAAACAATAAATAGTAAAAAAAGGTATATATTAAAAATGTAATAAATTAGCATTATTACCATTGTTAATTAAAATATTACAAACTAATTGTGAATATCAGTCTATTAAATGATGTTGCATTTGTATTTATTATAAATACGATCATATTTTTAGATGAATCAAGAACTGGCTTCATATGATTTATCTGAAATATCAAGACCATGGTATGCTTCCGGACTCTATGGAACTACTGCTGCTGATATCTTGCAGGTAAGTTTATTTAACAAATTTTATAAACTTATATATATGTGTGTGTGTTTGTGTGTGTAAACTAAATTAGAGAGAACAAATAATATAAAATAGAGGAATAAGTTGTTGGTGTAAACATGCTGTGATTTTTAATGTAATGAGCCCAATGTTAGAGCTATGAAGTAATGAATAAAAAAAAGAAATCACTTTTATTCATTTCCAAGTTTTTAAAAGGATATCCTAACAACATTAATGTATTATGCATCAAATTTAAATCATTTCTTCTGATCTAAATTTACCTTTACTAATATTATAGTTCGTTTTAAGGAATCATTACACAAATTTAGAAATGAATGAAAGTTATTTGATTTTTATTTCTTAGAATACAACCCTAAACAGGAAAATGTTTTGTTGCATTAAATATTGCAATTCATTTACATTATTTTATCTTTCTGATTATGGATAAGTTGTATATACATACAAAACCAGTATTTGGATTATTCTTTTTAGATATGGTTGCTTGTTATTGTAGTTTGGCTAGCACACAATTGTCATGAAGTAAATAGTTTAGATGGTTCAGTATCTATTGATTTGATGTTAACAATCTCTTTAACAACACTAATAGTTGTTTTTTTCATGTGTCATAGCATCAGCCAGAAGCGAACCCGCTAACCTAGGACAACTGCTTGTAAAGCAACTGTCGCTGACCTCTCGACCACCAATGCTTGACAACAACACTAATAGTTGCAGTTGATAATAGATAAAGCTTTAACAATAAAGGCTACAATAATTTAATAAGCACTCACACACATGGATATGTTCAAATCTATTTAATTTATATTTTCATGAAAATTGTGTTTAATATATATATATAAATTTTAAAATGGAAGCATTTTGTACATTATGACAAGACAATCCTATAAAAATTGAGTTTATGAAAGATTTTGATGAAACATCTTTTATATTTATTGATACTGTTAAACTGTATATAAATAAGAACACAACTATTTGCTATTATAAGAAAAATCATTTGAAAATGAATTCTTAAGAATATTAACAAATTAATTTTTAAAATAAATAACAAAAATAAATTATATAAACAATTTAAAAAGTTTTCAAATAATATGGAATTATATCAAAAACTAAAATCAATAAATAAAGAAATTAAACAAGCCATTTACACAACTATGCATTATAAAATTTTAGAGAATATCCTACTTTATATATATATAGGTTCCAATTATTTTGTTCAATATGGTTAAAAAATTACAATTTTTATCAGAAAAACTCCACAGTTGTCATAGAAATAACAGTAATCATGTGACCAAAAAAGCCAAATAACTCAAAATCAAATATTGAAAATGTTTTTGTAATTAAGAAATGACAACATTAGCAAACCACATATTAAAAAAAAATCAAATATTAAGAGAATATTTAGCAAGTATATAAAACAAAAAAAAAATTAAAAACAATATCAATGTATTTTACTTTTAAAATATGGCATATCAAAAAACAATATTTTGCAAAATTTAATAATTAGGGAATGACCAAAAAATTAGCATAATCACATAATCAAAACAACAAATCAAATAATCCTCGAAATCAGATATCAAAAACATCAGTAAATATGAAATGTTCACAAAAATTATCCTAATAAAAAAAATTAAAACAATACTAAAGCATTCTACTTTAAAGTAGTATGTCAAATGGAATGCAGCAAAATAAATTACTAAACCAAGATTTTAAAAAATACTTGACAATAAATAATTGCTTACAGCAAAAGCAGATCAAAACATAATTTAAAAATTACTAAATTCACTTATGAAAGAATAAAGCATGTATTAATGGCAGCAGAGTAAAATTTGATAATTTATCAAAACTATTTCATTAAATGGTATGTAACCACTAAACATCACATGATCATCATTTGTTATTAAAACAGGCAAAACTCTCCATATTGTTTTAATAACAGTTATGAGCATGCATAAGAAATAGTGATCATATGACATTTAATGGTTTAATACCAATCCTGCCTAATGGCATAGTGGTGACTATGGTTATTAAAGAATGAAAGACACCAAAATGTATGGGTACTAAACTGAGTTCAGACCTATATGACTATATAAGCTAATGAGCTTGGATTGAAAATATTCTGTTTTCAATTTTATTCTCATAGTTTTGTAGTTAAATAGAAATAAAAGAAGGCTTCTGGAGAGTGGTTGCATTAGATCCTAAGATCTAGGTGCAGTGCTCTAAGATCCAAGGCTTCTCACTAACAAAAGCCACAAGCCAGAAACCAGTCTGAGGATATTGGATGAGTAGGAACTAGATAGGAATTTTATGCACAAGCCGTTTGATATCCATTGATTACTCTGGTTGGCACAGGGTGGCACTACTATATGGAGAGTTTTGCCTTGTTTAATAACAATTATGTGCTAGTATAAGAGATAGTAATCATGTGATGTTTAGTGGTTTAACACCAATCCTGCCTAATAGAATAATGGTGGCTATGCTTGTTAAAGAGCTAAAGACACCAAAATGTATGGGTGCTGAACTGAGTTCAGACTCATATGACTATTTTAAGCTATTGAGCTTAGATTTAAAATATTATTGTGTTTTCAATTTCATTCTCATGGTTTTGTAGTTATGTAGAGTTAAAAGGTGGCTGCTGGAGAGTTGCATTAAATCCTAAGATCTAGGTGCAGTGCTCTCAGATCCAAGGCCCCTCACTGATGAAGGCCACAAGCCAGAAACCAGTCTGGGAATATTGGATGAGTAGGCACTAGATAGGAATTTTATGCACAAACCTTCTGGCATTCATTGATTACTCTGGTTGGCACAGGGTGGCACTACTATATGGAGAGAGTTTTTCCTTGTTTAATAACAATTATGTGCTAGTATAAGAGATAGTGATCATGTAATAATTAGTGATTTAACACCAATCCTGCCTAATAAGATAATGGTGGCTATGGTTGTTAAAGAGCCAAAGACACCAAAATGTATGGCTGCTGAACTGAGTTCAGACCCATATGACTATACAAGCTATTGAGCTTAGATTGAAAATATATTTTCAATTTCATTCTCATGGTTTTGTAGTTAAGTAGAGTTAAAAGATGGCTGCTGAAGGGTTGCATTAGATCCTAAGATCTAGATGCAGTGCTCTCAGATCCAAGGCTCCTCACTGACGAAGGCCACAAGCCAAAAACCAATTTGGGGATATTGGATGAGTAGGCACTAGATAAGGATTTTATGCACTAGCCTTCTGGAATTTCATTGATTACTCTGGTTGGCACAGGGTGGACTACTGTATGGAGAGAGTTTTGCCTTGTTTAATATATTAAAATCCTAAGACATAATGGCAGATTACAAAAAAAAGTGCATACCAAATTCCAGTAAGGAAAAATGACCTGAAACAAATGCATTTTAAATTTACAATTAACAATCATCATATTTAAATGTTTTATTATGAGAGAGATATTAGTAAAGAGTGTAAGCTGTGTATTATACATATTAATATTGTAATGGTCAGAAAACGTGTGACTCATAAACATAGTGCAGAATTCGACCACCATACAGAACAGCAGCACCATCGAGTAGCGAAGCCACCCGTTGTACTGAGTTCGAACATAGTTTATCGGTTCCACAATACAATCCACGAAACAATGCATCTGATGCCACATTAGTAAATATTTCCTTAGGCATGGTGGTCAGGGATATGCAAGAGACTCATGATTTTATTTTCGAGTTAGCCAATAATCAAACTAATATTAATTAAACATTCATATTTACATAATCGAGGAAATATATAGAATGGGTATCGAATAAGTGAAACGTAACTGCAGACGTATAGTTTAAAATCACATTTTTAATAAGATCATTTACTAACAATATTTATGGATTAAAAGCTTCAGTGACATGATTATATTTTAAAGAATACATTTATTTATTTGTTTACAAAAGGAATTCATTTATTTGAGGGCATAATCTAGCTACCTAAAATTCTTGAGTAAGTATTTTTAATGCATGCCTGGAGGGATTTATTCCTTTGCAATGCAAGAGTCTAAAGTATGGGTTATAAGAGTAATGGCAGACATATATTTATTTAATTAAAATATTTATTTATAACTAAGGGCAAACATTTATTTGAGAGTGATTTATGAAGATAATGCAGAGGCGGAGTGACATATAGATTAATAAAATTAAGTAAAGGAACACGTGGTATGCCTTAGAAAGGCGATATGGAATGGCAGTATATTGAAACTGCAATGCCGTGAATGAGTTTATAAGAATGTCGGGCGGGTCTCTGCCATCGGCCCGACAAAGTAAGGTGTCACATAAGCATAACCAGGGACAAGCGGTCCATGTCGCAGTTTTGCCGGCTGGCTGCATGACATTGTCAAGTCCTACGGGAGCACCCATTATGCCCGCTTGTGTAGGACAACTGGGATTAATTTCAACCCTGAAGAATCCGGAATTTCACGGCAGAATGGGTCATCGTGTCTCTAAAACGTAGCGCATGTATACTGTATAAATGATTATGATGAGATTTAAAATAGATTTCTAACTAGGCCCTACATTATCAACATTTACTAAAGAATGTTGGTGACTCTCAAAGAAATGTAATTTGATGGAATTATTCATTAAGATTTAATATATACAAAACATATCTAAACTGGGAGTTATTACAACTAATATGCCAGCCATTTGCGAAGTAGTAGACCCTGCATTACAATAATGATGCACTGAACGCGTGTCGATTTATATGAAAGTAAAGTTATTTAGGAAAGCAAATATTAATGAAATTTTGACACACATTCATTGTTTTAAGCGATCATAGATTTAAACTTTGAAAATTGAGATAATTATGAACATGCAATAATTAAATAATAACTATAGATAGAAATGTAGATTATAGAAATATGCACCCAAGATAGAATGAGGTAAGCTAGATTATTAGATAAATTTACACATTAAATTAATTATTCAATTTTAGTTATACAAATGATAGTTTTTACATTTTATAATTTAGATAAGTATTATGAAGAAGAGCTATAGCATATTATTAGAGTACTCTAGAGTTTGAATACAGACAGGTACCTGTTTTATAAGAAGTTTTCCGAGTCCATTGGTTAAGTAGCAAATAGTTCATGAGTGGCCATTTTTTTTTGTATTTAGACGTTTCATTTTACTTTCGCAGCAGCAGCAGCAGCTTTCTCATTTATTTCAGGCAGCAGATCTTCATGGTTAATTTATGATGGGCAATGGAAAGTTCAGCATCTGACAGGCCATCTCCCGATAGAGAATAATCTAGGTGCTTTACTCGGTCATACCTTGGCAGGAACAAATTATTTTATATTTTGGAGACTCTCAGTGATCGAGAGCAAAGCTAAAGTTTAAGTGAATGTCCCCAGCAAGTCTAAGATGGTCTCTTTTCTTATCTTGATCTCTCACATTTTTTTGTTAAGATATTTTAGGTTCTACTTAATCTGCCCTGAGGATAATCAATGCATTTTGTTGGTTTTTAATTAAAGAAAGCTGCCGTTCTATTGTTTACAGTTTACATTTACTAATTATATTTTGGGGAATTTTTCTTTAATTAATTTATTATCTATCACTGACCGATGCTTTTCAATTTCAAAGACAAAAAGGGAACATAAGATTATTTTAACTTTTAATTAAATATTACATCAGATTTTTTTAGAATTATTATTAAACGAAATTTAAACAAAGCAATAAATACAAACTTTATAATGCAAAATAAATGATTAAAATTATACAAAATTATATAACTAAAAGAAATCTAAATTATATTATTTTATCTCTATTTATTGCGTTTAATTTGAGATCGAAATGTGTGCGTGTTTATGCTTAATTCTACATATATTTATACATTTTTAATATTGTTACACACACAATTCGATATCAAAAAGTTTAAATTTGGGCGGGATAGACCGGTCAGTGAGAGACGACAGAAAAAGGTGAAACTTAAGATTCGAATACGAATCTTACTGTTTCAATATTAATAAATACAGCTATAACAACTTTACACATGATTAAAACATAGATTAATAAATCAAGATGAAAATTAAAATAGATTTGACATAACCTCAATGCCATGCAAGCTGGTGTACTGAACAGTGGAAAATTGTAATTTTAGTTTATTGCCTAATGTAGCAATAGAATTCCATTTTACGTTTTCATTACAATTATGGCACATAACTTTGATATCTATATTACACTTGCTATTGATTTTTAATTAGAAAGTCATGCAAATGGCAAGTTTCTATACTGGACATACATGGTTTTGATCAATTTATTAATTTGTAAATGCTTTAATCATATACATTTTTAAAATTGTATTATGTTGATGATGTAAGTCTTCTTGGCTAATGAATATCTTTAAGTCTATAACTCAGTTATATTATGATAGATGACCAAAGATAATGAAAGGTTTTGTTGGGAGTGGAATTTTTTCTTTTATTTCATGAAAAATGGACATTTTTAGTAATTATTATTGATGTCATTGTGCAGTTTATTTTTTTCTAATTTTATATATAATAGAGGTGTTGATGTGATAATCCAGTGCATTATAATTGATAACTTAATTTTTGTCACTTTAATTGTTGTTTATTAGCTAAACAAGCTGCTTCTATACATCCAATGTGACCCTATTTTCTGAAAATCTTATGTATGTGTACACATTTCAAATTATTTCATTACAATTTGTATCAAGATTTGAAGAGCTTGTAAATAATTGCTTTTGTCTATCTTATGATAAGGATTTATACTGCTTCTAATACTGTGGTATTGGCTGGTTTTGTTTATCTTTGAAGATACTCTGTTCAGCAGTAAAGTTTCATATTAATTCTATTGAGGATGTTTTAGTCAATGCATTGTCAAAGATTGAGTTTGAATCTATCAATATTTTATACCACAGCAAAGATGGTCTTAAAAGGAAATCTGAATTTTCAATTTTACCACTAACTTTCTAGATTGATTGACATAATGTACTACTTTCATTATTATTTTTAGAATTTTAGAGGCTTAAGTCATACATTTTCAAAATTGATAAAGGTTTAAAGCAGAGGTCCCCAAACTTTTTTGCCCTGTGGACCACTTTCCAAATATTTTTTTGCCATAAATTCCCTGCCTGCCTAATATTAATTTTTTTTAAGCTTTATAGTGTCAAATATGTTTTTCACAGCTGACATAGTGCTGTTCATTTTGATAGGGCTTTGTAAAAAAAAAGAAAATGAAGTAAAATTTTTTATTCAGACATTTATTGAAGCAATTAAATTAAAAATCTTATTTTTAGGTGAAATAAAACAAAATTAAATGTTAACAGCCCAAAATAAATAAAAAGGCTAAATTAAAATTCTCTTTAAAATTTAGCACAAAACTCTGAAAATATTTGGATTTTGGACAAAAATCAGATATTTAGTAATAAAACCATAAAATAAAGCTAAGGTTTAAAACTAAAAATACAATAATTAATGGTTTTAATGGGATGGATGAAGTTGATGCTCTGATAGAAAATGCTTAATATTTATGACTAAAATATAACCTTAAATCTCCTCATTTAGTTATTTGCATACAATTTCTTTTTTTTTGTCAGCAGATTAGTTACTGTGCTAAAACCCCTTTCCATGGGTTATGAAAATGAAAAAGCTATCAAAATTTTTCTTGTAATACTCTATAATGCAGGATAAGTAACAGCTACATTTTTTTGAAGCCAGAACTGATGATAGCCCTTTTTGAATTTCACTTTATATTCTTTGTTAGTGCTTATTTCGATGAGTTCTTCTTGTAGTGCTATATCCGATTCTCCAATTGTACCATATGGATTGATAACCCAATGCAATATTTCCATAGTTAAAACATAATCAAATCTGGTTTTAAAGTATGAGTGGAGAGCATTTAAATGTTGAACACATGCCATAATGTCATAGACAATGATAAATTGTGGAAATGCAAAATTTTGCACCTTCCAATGTTTTGTTTAATAAGTTAATTCTGGCAAGAAAAGCTGAAATTATGGACTTTGTTTTTATTAAATTCAGGCTGTCTCCTTGTTACTGTAAGTTAACCTCATTAAATTGAGCAAATAAATCTGATAAATAAGCAATATCTGGTTGTCATTTTATTAAATTTTCTTTCAAAATGGGATCTTTATCATTCAAAAACTTTAAAAAGGGTTTCAGGAAATGAAAAAAATATTTTCAAACATAAGCCTTTTGACAATCAGTGTAATCAGTGTGAAGAAGTAATTGATGAAAGTTCTTGTCATTTTCTTCACACATCTACTCAAACAATCTAGAATTTAACATCTTGCTATTAATTTTATTTATTGCTGTTATGATGAATTAGAGAGATTAGTGCAATCTGACACTTACTAAATGTTGTTGGTAATCTGCTGCTACCGATAATATATTTATAAAGGGGATCACTTTTTCCATGAAATAGTTTTTTAAAACATTAAATATTGATTCACTTTTAATATCTATTGTAAAAGTTTTCACAAAAAGCAATTCTTGATGGATTTCATGGTCCATAACAAAATGAACATATACCATTAATAGTGCTTCATTACCAGTTAAAGTTGACTCATCGACTTGAAGGGGAAAATGGTTTGATTTTAAATAATTACACAAGAAACTTTCCACATCATGACTCATTTTGTCACTATGTCTTTGAACTGTGTTGTTGCTCAAAGGAATTTTTTAGTATATCCTATCCACATTTATGTAGAACAGTTTCTAAAACCTCCTCAATAGCTGGCAAAATCAACTGTTCTCCAATAGTATGAGTGTTTGCTGATTTTACTATGAATAATGAAATATTGTAAAATATCAGCAAACCATTATCATCTCTTTTTGATGTTGAAGCAAACAAGATGTCTAGCATGATTTTCTTCTGAAGTTTTTTTTTCACTGTTTTAAAGTATGTCAAATCTTTACCTGTTTTATCAGGATGCAACCTTCATGGATGATTCTCCAGGTTAGATGGTTTTATAGTGTTACTGCTTAATACCTTTTTGCACAAAAGAAACATGGGAAAATACTTGTCTGACAGTGATGGAATAAAGCTGAACTTCAAATAATCAATGCTATCCTGTCTACATTTTTTTTAGCCTCTGCTATGATGAGTAGAAGATATCTGTCAACAAAAAACAAACTATTTAAGTCTCATAAGATAAACAATTTAAAATTAATTGACTGGAGTAAGACTATTGAAGCATTTACATTAAAACTAAGTATAATGAAAATTGAAAAAGTATCCAAACAATTCCTATTCCTTTAACACAAAATCTTTAAAAAAACACCTACACAAACAAAAACAAACCTTAAAAAGTAAGAAATAATTATTTTTTACTATATCTGAAGCACTGACTATTTCTTTGCTTGGATATTTAATTTTTTGTTTGAGTATGCAATTAGAGTTTTTGATCGTAAGGTATTATCTTTATTTGAAATATTTAACTAAAAAATGTGTGAGATTACAATCTGAATGATTAACTAACTAAAAGTTTGTACTTACTTTCCTTAGATACTCCTAAACAAGATGTTTTTGATTCACTTTGATTTGCATCTGCATTTTTCATTAAATAAAGTTAATATTTTTCAACCACTTTTCTTCTCAAAATTCAGAATAGAAATAATCAATGTTTGATTCTAACACTCCTATTTATAATTGCCTAATTAACATGTCCGTGCAAAATTTTTAGTCTGAATAAACTTTATTCACTGCGTGTGGTTGCTCAATGTGATGTTCGTATGAAAACTTGTAGAAACTTGTGTGTAATCATCGAACACTATGAAGCAGATACTTAAATAATCTTGTGAACCAATAATTATTTGATTTTGTCATATTTTAATAATACATGGGAAAATTAGATTTAAATATCAGCAAGAAATAACGTGATAATTCAAAAAGTTATAATTTTCAATAAAAAACATTATAAAAGCTACTATTATTTTTATTTTTAGAAGTTATATTGTAATTTTTGTGATTTGCAAGAATTATAACAACAAAGTCCAAAACTTATCGTACCTATTCATATAATTATTTCAAATTTAAAATATCTACTTAAAAGTTTACAAAATACCTCAAATAATGATTTCGGTGAATGGCCCCCATTTACATATCATGGACCCCCAAATTATTTTCTCACTGACATGGATGCCTTGAAAGTGGAAATTGATTGTTGGGGGTCGATATCAACCACTTTGAAAAACACTGGTTTAAAGTATAAATAGAATGTACAATTGTTTGTCTGCTTAACTGTTAACTCCAATGGAATCTGTTAAAACAGGCTGAGACTGTAAAATCTTTTTACCCACATATACTTATAAATGTCACAATTTATAAATAAGTTTTAATTATAGAGTTTTCATTAAGGAAAATTTTAATATATTCAAATATTTGATCCAATTTGTCAGACAACATAAACTAAATTCTTCCAAATAATCCATTTTCTCATTGTAATTTTGTTAACATTCAAAAAAGTTTTTTTTCTTCAATAAATATAAACTTGAAATCTTGACTATGCATAAGTAGTTACGACAGTTCATTTCACATTACTCTTCCAACTTACCAAGAAAAAAATACTTGACATAACCAACTGAAAATGGATTTAATAGAAGATTTTTTTTATAAAAATGATTATTATTTCACAAAATTAAAAATACATAATTTTATAAACAAATAAGTTAATTTTATTCAAATAATGTCAAACATATCTACAAATATTTGTTACAAACTATATAGCTAAATCAAAAATACACTTTATCTTAACCAATTTGTAATAAATGATGATTTAAATCAAATGGAATACATCACTATAATTTGTGATGATATCTTAGGTCTTAAACTTTTACCATTATAGAGATTCTTTCACACTATTAAAATTTTAAATATACAAATGGACTGTTTAAATAGATTAAAATTTAATAAAATAAAAAGTTTATGTTATTCTTATTTGCATTTTAAAATTTTATCCTAATTGGATATTATAACATTATATATGCTACATAAATTTTGACTAGTACAGTCAATTCCTTTAGTTCTAATAAATATTAAATCTTTATACCAACCAAAAATATTAACCACACAAATGATTTTTATAAACTTGCCTACTATTAATAAAATGATTACTATACATCATTTGTTCTCATTGGAATATTTAGATTTGAAATTAACTGACTATCTAATAAGGGAATCCACAATAGCATTTTGCTGTTTCTCAAAATTTTGAATATATTCAGTTTCTAACTGGAATAGAAATACAGCTTTCTTATATCTAATAAAATTATGATTATGGTTTTTACTATAAATTAGATATTTACTGTTATACCCATAATGATTTATACAAAGACAAAACTCTCCATATAGTAGTGCCACCCTGTGCCAAACAGAGTAATCAATAGATGGCAGAAGGCTTGTGCATAAAATCCCTATCTAGTGCCTACTCATCCAATATCCCCAGACTAGTTTCTGGCTTGTGGCCATCATCAATGAGGAGCCTTGGATCTGATAGCATTGCACCTAGATCTTAGGATCTAATGCAACCCTCCAGCAGCCACCTTTTAACTCTACTTTACTACAAAACTATGAGAATGAAATTGAAAACACAATAATATTTTCAATCTAAGATCAATAGCTTATATAGTCATATGGGTCTGAACTGCTAGTATAGAGATGGTGATCATGTAATGATTTATACATTTTATTATAGCCTTGTAATAAGCCATATTTTCTAAGTGACTATAACTATGCATCAAACATCTAACATTAGCTCCATTTTTATTAGCTTATAAAATGACATGAGCTGAATCTATTCACTGTACTTTACCTTTTAGATATTTTCCAACAATCATATATTTTGATATAACAATCTTTTATATTTATATTAAATTTATAAGGTTTTAAAATATTGGACAATTTGCATATACTGCTTTTAAATTATAATTTTTATTCATTAAAATAAGTTTTTAAGATCTTTCTCTGTGTAAACTAATTTTATGTATATCCACATCTTATCCATAGCTCACAAACATTTTCAAAAAATCATTTAGTAAAAATAACTTAGTATTAGATATTTTAAAATCTTCTATTCTATGTTTGAAACCAAAATATCTATATTCATGATTACATACTTATTGAATTAATATTGTTTAATTTTAATATCATACATGTATGTGTTTCATTGTAGGATGCAGGAGTAGTTGTTTTAACTAATGGTTATATCCATTCATCAGATATTAGATCACCCCCAGGATATTACTCACGAACCAGAGTCAATGGTATGTATTCAGTTGTATATATATTTGAAATATTTTTTAATACACATATATATATATATATTGCATATTATAAAAAAATCACAGTCTGATGATAATAAACAATGGCCAATGAAAATAGTAAATTTAAATGCTTTTGCATTCAAAAGAGTAACCTTTTCTAAATGGATAGAAAGATAAATTGATGCATAAATAATTGGTTAGATAGATCAGTGGCCATGATAAGTTGGTTCCTGAGCATTTAAGCACTCACATAATGCATTGAAGGAATATTTTACCATCATATGACTATTAATTAAATTGTCTTATAAGAAGAGCAAAGAGATCTTGCATGTTGATGCATTGTCTCAAATTCCAGATAAAGACAAAAGAAAACAATAATAAGACAAAAATTAACTATATAGATATTCTGCAATCAGAAATACTAAATAGTAAAAAAAATAGCATAATGTATAAGATCCAATAAAGTCTATATCATGCTTATGGAATAAATTAAAAATTGCTAGCCATTTTTAAACCTTAGTATGTTGCACCACATTTCTGGATAAATCACAACAAATTATCTATCTGTAAAGGTTAAGTGGTCTAATGGGCAATGAGGTGGTAATACCAATAGAAAGTAGAGAAAGTTTTTAAGCTGTTACATGAAGGTCTTCCTGGAGTGGTGTCTGCCATAACATTAGCTTGCAGTTTTATCTGGTGACCAAAAATAATATCATATATCAAACAATATATTAAAAAATGAACTCTAAACATGAAAATCAAAGAATTTAATATATGGTCTTTATCAACTAAGCCCTGGCAGAGACTTTATGTGGACATGCAGGACCAATTAATAGGAAAATACTGCTCATGTTAGTTGCATATCCAAAATGGGTGAAGTATCAGATAGTAAAGGATATGAGAGCTATGAAAACTATTAAAATTTAAATGCAGTTTTTCATTATGGACTTACCCGAAATAATTGTGTCTGACAATGGTGCTGGATTTACCATGCAAGAAATAAAAAACTATTTCTCCAATAATAGCATAACACACACCCTCTCATCCAAAGTTAAATGACCTGGCAGAAAAGGCTGTTCAACAGATTAAAAAGGACCTTAGAAAAACAAATAGTGAAATCATGCAGCACCATGCTCTATCAACACTCTATGCCATAGATGGTTATAGGCAAATTTTTGGCAATGTTGTTGATGGAGAGGAAATTATATATTAATCTATCACTATTCCTGCCAGATACTATTGAACAAATATAAAGTGAGAGATGATAATGCATATGAAATAGGCAACAGAGCTTGGGTAGAGGACTTGATCAGGAAGTAATGGTTAGAGTGAGTAATCATTGAGAGACTATCCAAACAAATACTAATCATACAGGTTCAGAAACAGACTAAATACAGAAGACATGTGAATCATGTCCACCATCAACCTTTACAAGATATAGTTTTCAGTTCCAATATTAAAGGATAAAACTTAGGAAAAACAAGAGATAGTTGACTCAAAATCTTACAAAATATTGTTCCAAGATGAATAAAAGATCCAACTGGAAATTAGTGAAATTGAACCAGAATCTGATATATTAAAGCAATAAACTCTGAAACTAACCATAGTACAATCCAAGGAAATAAAATGGATTACCCAGACTATGATGGCACATATGAAGGCCAATTAAATTCCAAGAATATGTATAAAATGAAACAATTTTCTGGAGTAAGAGAAGAAGTGAAAAAATTTAGTTTTGGTTAAATTTATTAAAAATAAATGTAGCATTATGGGATCAAATAAATTCCTATAGATACAAATATCTTTAATAATATTGATTTAGAAATAAATTTAGTTTGTATAGGAAATAAATTCCTGTAGATAAAATTATCTTTAATTGGGTATTTGGAATACAAAATACTTGAACATCTTAGTTAAAATCAGTATTCAAAGCCCTTTCCAATATTTCTTTTGCATTAATAATATTATCTTATCAACATTGTGTGCAGAGGTCTTTTCCTCAATACATGAATCAATAGTTTTATTATTTTTTGTTGTTATTAATAAAATGTCACTTAATATTTAATTTTACATCTCATAAATTCTTCCTAAACAAATTCCATGCATCAGAATATTTTTGTAGCTATATACAATTTGGAATCAATCATGACATTGTAGTAAGGTAGCTGTTAAATTTTTAAAATTAATATATGTTATGAATATTGTTATCCTAATAATTTTTCAAAATACTAATAACATACATGATTGCATTTCCATTATGTTTTTCATCACTTTTTGTTCAAATTCTCATACTATGTGTAAGCAGTTTTCACTTTCAAATTTTGTTTACTTTTATCATGATTTATAATTTCTTATAAAAATTTCAATGTATAAAATATTAATTCTTAAACAGCTTGATCAAGAAGTTATTTTAAAAATTAAAATAAAAATTCAGAACTTTTCATTACTTTATAGCCAGTCATTTCTAAAATTTTAAATTTAAATTGTGTAGTAGTTGAAGATAATTACAAAATAACTGAAAGTTCTAAAATATTATAATTATTATTATGAATATTTATCTTTAACAACTACTAATCTAATAGATGCTTTTATTTGCTTTATATACAGATACCTACATACATGTTCACCCACACACACACACACACATATATATAAATATTATTCACAAAATTCCTGAATTGCATTCCACAATCTTAAAAACTATTAAACTAATAAAAAGACAACAGAATTATTTCTTTTACTACATATATATGTGTGTGTGTGTTCCCTACAGGGAACTTACCATTAGCTCCAATCAATTGTTTGGTTAATATAAATTTTATGAAAATATTTTTTTTGATAAAATGAATGTTTAAAATTTCATACTATTATATCATTTTTTTTTTGTTTATTGTTAGTCACTTAATTATTAAATAATTGTTTTAAAAATATTTTTAGTCTTAATTTATTCTATCCAATTCCTATTTTATATATTGTAGTGTAAATGACTAACAATAAACAAAAAATGATATAATAGTACAAAATTATAAATGTTCATTTCATCAAAAAATATATTTTCATAAAATTTATATTAACCAATCAATTGATTTCTATTCATAAATTAACTTTTAATTCATTAAGTTATTTTTTTTAAATAACTAAGAGTTTGAAAAACAACATTTTCAAAATCAAAGATAATAATTTTTGATTTACTTAATAATCTTTGTTACATTTGGGAAGGGGAGTGAATAAAAAGAGAAAAACATGTTTTCAAAAAAAAAATTTAATTTATAACAAATTACATTTTCTAAATACTATTTCATAATTTTGAGGAAAAAATTGATTCAATTTAATAAAAAAAATTTTTTTTCACACTTTAAGAATATTAACTTAATGAAAATATTTAAAATTATCAATTCTTACAAAAGCAAAAAAATATCTTTCTTTTACTATACATGAAAATTTAGTGTACACACAAAAAATACCTTTAACCATGATTTGATTCTTCTATAGAGTCATTCCCAATGATAATTTCCAGTTGTTTTCTTCTTAAAGGCTTCTACACATGAACATGATTAATTTGTCCTTTTTCTGGTATGCAATACTTCATTTCCAGGTTAACAATAGAAAAATTTTATCAATTTTATTTTAATAAATTTCCCAGGTGAAAATAATAGACAGACTCATGCTTTTGGTTTCAGATTACTTTAGGGGTAATTTCTCAACATTTTTATTCCAGAGAAATCAGGTTACATCAAAGAAGATGATGTCTATCTTTTAGCTGAATTTAACACATGGTTTTTATTGAAGAAATCATTTTATGACTGAAGTCATAGGATGCTAAAAGGTTGTTTAAAACTTCTGTTGTACTATGCAATAGCTTAGTTAAAAACTTCTATCTTCTTTAGCAGATGGATTAAGACTTGACTATTATCTCTTCAACAGTCAAGTTAGAAATAATTTCTTCTCCTGTCTTTTTCAGCAGCTGGATTAAGACTTGACTATTCTTTTCAATAACTAGGTAAGAGATAATTTCTTCTTACGAGACACTTATATATTCTGACTTATTCACATCCCTATTATTTTTAGAGCAATCTTGCCTACATGTCATCACAATCTATATTTCACATGATAATTTTTATAAGAAGCAATTAGATAAAATTTTACAAATGCAATTGTTCAGATATTTCCTTCCTTAATCACAGATATTAAAAAACAAGTCAAGAACTTAAATTAACATCATAAAATCCTTGGCATTTCTTTCTAATTAGTTTTTTTACTGTAAACAAAAAAGAAAATATGATAATCAGTTAATTGCACTGATTTGATTTTTTGCATTGAAGAAAGATAAAGATTAATGGAAAAAAACAATTGATTAATTAAAATAAAATTTACTAAAAATATTAAAATCTTATTTTTTCTTTTTAAAAATACCATTAAAAATAAAACTTTATCTTTCTTTTAGAGTTACAATTAATATCTCTCAAATAAATTATAAGAAAAAGAAAATTATTTTTTCTTAGTATAGTTTCATAGTTTAAATGAAAACTACTAATTAATTATAATTACTGAAGATAGTTAACAAATTTACTTACATTTTTTTATACTTTTCTCTCTCTTCTACAATCATTTACTACTTATTAAAATATTCCCATATTAAAATCATATCATTATTTAACAAATTTAATGTTTCATAATTCTAATACTATCATAGTGTGATTTAAAATGTTGATTTTATTAAAGACCCATTATTATTATAAAATATATGCATGGAAAAATTAAATATTATTTTCTCCATTAATTAAATAACCCTAAACTAAACCTATGGATTATGGTAGCAACTATCTAATTACTGTTAATACAGACTATGTAACTAACTGATTATTTGCCTACTCATTTACTCTATACCATGCTAGTTCACTATTAAACTTACAATATCATTGCAAGAGGGTATACAAGTCTTTGTGTGGCTTAAAATATTCCACACATAACATTATAGGATAGACTCTAGGGATGATTACAAGAGAATGGTTTTAACATTTAAGAAGTATAAAAAAATACACTTCCACAATGGCATTGCTATTGTGAAGGTTCTACCACTATCGTCTTATTATGATCATTGGGAAAATTCTCATAACAAACAATGACTACCATAATATTTCCAGTAACAGATAACTTAAATTTTCATTATACATTTTTAAAATCTTAAATTAATATACATGAATGAAATTACATTAATTTCATACAATTAATGCTATCCTATTATAATCTCAGGAATTATAAACATTCTGTCTTGAAATCCAATCTATCCATTGGTTTGATACTTAAATGATTGTATCGCAAGAGGGATCCAACCATTTAAAGAAAACACAACAATGCCAACAATAATTACTATAGAACACTTGTTTTAGTATAAACCAAGATTCATTATACTATTATTATCTACCAAGTCTAACTTATCTAAATATTGATAAACAGAGCAAAACTCTCCATACAGTATTGCCACCTGTGCTAAACAGAGTAATCAATGGATGCCAGAAGGCTTGTGCATAAAATCCCTATCTAATGCCTACTCATCCAATATCCCCAGACTAGTTTCTGGCTTGTGGCCTTCATCTGTGAGGAGCTTTGGATCTAAGAGCACTGCATCTAGATCTTAGGATCTAATGCAACCCTCTAGCAACCACCTTTTATCTCTACTTAACTACAAAACTATGAGAATGAAATTGAAAACACAAAAAATATTTTCAATCCAAGCTCAATAGCTTATATAGTCATATGGGTCTGAACTCAGTTCAGCACCCATACATTTTGGTGTCTTTGGCTCTTTTACAACCATAGCCACCACTATCCTATTAGGCAGGATTGGTGTTAAACCATTAAGCATCACATGATCACATTTCCTATACTAGCACATTAATTGTTGATAAACAGAGCAAAACTCTCCATACAGTATTGCCACCTGTGCTAAACAGAGTAATCAATGGATGCCAGAAGGCTTGTGCATAAAATCCCTATCTAATGCCTACTCATCCAATATCCCCAGACTAGTTTCTGGCTTGGATTGAAAATATTTTTTGTGTTTTTAATTTCATTCTCATAGTTTTGTAGTTAAGTAGAGATAAAAGGTGGTTGCTAGAGGGTTGCATTAGATCCTAAGATCTAGATACAGTGCTCTCAGATCCAAAGCTTCTCACTGACGAAGGCCACAAGCCAGAAACTAGTCTGGGGATATTGGATGAGTAGGCATTAGATAGGGATTTTATGCACAAGCCTTCTGGCATCCATTGATTACTCTGTTTAGCACAGGTGGCAATACTGTATGGAGAGTTTTGCTCTGTTTATCAACAATTAATGTGCTAGTATAGGAAATGTGATCATGTGATGCTTAATGGTTTATCTAAATATTCTCTTCAATTCCTTAGCATTAACCTACTATCACTAAATCCTCCAGTTACAGACTTTCAGATGCATTTAGTTAGTAACTGACACTATTTAAATGTTATACTACTTTAAATTTATGATCTTATAGATATTTCAATTTAAGTTATAAAATTAGAATGTGACTCTCCAATGCATTATTGATCCTATTGTATGCTTTCCTTTTGCAGTATTGAACAGAAGTTCTCAGATAAGGCCTGGAATTCAAATATAATATGTATCATTCTATGTATATAATGTGTTTTCTTGATGTGACCTTGTGAACGGAATAACTCCTGAACACAATGAGACTAATATTACAGTTAAATTAACATGTTCTTTTATTTACAATAAGAATGATGAACAATAACCACATATAGATACTGGGTCAAATGTTTCATTAACAAGTTCTTTTATTTATAATAAGAATGATGAACAATAACAACATATAGATACTGGGTCAAATGTTTCATTAACAATAAAAATAAAAATAAAAATCAAACTATTTTTGCATAGATAATTTATTTACATTCTATACAGAAATTTTAGTGTTTTAGACATTCAATTACCCTTTCCTTAGTTTATATTTTTTTTTTAAAATTATTAGTTGTTTTATTTTTGTTTATGATTTTATACTAGTCTTCTATGTATGCCATTCATGAATTATTCAGTCAATCATAGTCATTTACATTTAAATCGAGTTTTAAAATTTACATTCTAATCATATTATAAAATTCTTTTTGATGCGAAAAAAAATATATAAATAAGGACAATATTTATATGTAAAAAAAATAATACGGTTAGGATTCTTTATTGTGTTATGACAATCATTTCATCTCTTCATTCTATCTCTTACACTCATTTTCTATTTTGATATTAGATTCCAGTATTTCATTCAGAGGGTCATTTATTCAAGTAATTATTCCACTATATATGATCTTTGTTTCATATGTGATTCTATTACTTGCAGCCCATTCTGTCCAGACTTAACTAGAAAATCCATGCAATCCTTCAAAATTTCATTTCTACCTTTAATGCACACTGGATTAATATTTACTCTAACTTTAGAAAGATGAGCCATTGATTTATTGGCTATTATCCTAATAGAGGGATAGGGGTTTTATTTATTATCACGTGCTATTTTGTAAGGTAACCATATTATTAATGGATTTACCCCAACTCTACCCTGGCTTCTCTAATAAGCACTTACGGAACTTACACAATCATTTCTTTATTGAAAATCCTCCTATTTCTTCCTATAAATTACCTGAGCATTACCATGATTTAATTCAGCTTTCATCAATTCTTCAGGATGCTATTCTATATAGTCTATCCTGGAAATTTGACTCATATTCTACTTTGGTTTAGGCAGCCTTTAATATACTATCTATTTTAGTTCCCTACTATAATCTACTCTTCTCATGCAATATTCCCCTGCCTATATCTACCATCATGACCTGAAACAAATAATCTATTTATTTATTATTACTCAGATGTTGTAGATAATATTTATTTTTATTAATAAATGAGATTCTCATATAGTCTTACATCACACTCACTCATTCTTGCGATTATTAATATTATATTCTATGTTTTTTTAATAATCCAATCAGAATATACATAACTTAAATATTATTTCCCCACAGATAGCTAGTTATAAACAAAGAAACACTTCTCTTTTTTTTCCTTTTATTCACATGCAAATATTACCATTAGTATTTTTTATATAAACAATTTGGTAAAAGTTTACTTTAGTGACCACATCATAAAAATCATATTTGCCTCTAGTTTTCAAAATTACAAGTAAATTATTATTTGAAAATCTTACTTATATGATACTATATTACAATTACATTAAAATTTATTAAAATGTAAAAGATAATTAAAAAATTATTTACCATTTTAAAGAAGTTGAAATAATTACACTAAATTAATTAAAATAATTATTTTAAATTATTTGAAACTTAAGAATTTAAACTATCTACATTTATAATTTAAGAATTTAAACTATCTAGATTTATAGCATTTATTTAAAAAAAACACCCTCTGGGTTCAAAAATTCAAATTACATGCACATGTACAGTTTTATAGTGACCATCAAATGGCTTGCAAGAAGACACCTGAAGAATTATGCCACATGCCAACAGTGTGGTGTTCATTGTTCACTGGTGATGTATTCTGCAGGCATAGATGGGTGTAGATGGTAATGCATAATATGTCATCGGTGAAGCACAATCAAAAAGGGGTCTTTCTTTTCCCAAAGTCATCTGTCTCTGGGAACAATTATAAATACAGTGTATTTTTGGTCGCATAATTTGCTCCAAGAATACATTGTGCATGAGATCGGTGTGACTGGGCTAATTTTTGCCATGAAGACCTAAGACATACATACCCAGAATATTGAAGATATGTGGATAAGAGTGAAGCATAAGCTGAAATTCCAATCTGGTACCAGCAGAGCTTTTTTCCATCATACCTCCAAGAATTTGCCTTCTGGAGTAGACACAGCACTGCTGCCTTTTTCTCCAACTTCCTAGT
Organism: Epiperipatus broadwayi; assembly: GCA_028023455.1. Lineage (NCBI taxonomy): Eukaryota > Metazoa > Onychophora > Udeonychophora > Euonychophora > Peripatidae > Epiperipatus > Epiperipatus broadwayi. The sequence continues at coordinate 4,481,526 of JAQFVV010006258.1, read as the reverse complement.
ATGCATAGGACAGAATTATGTTTAAAAAGGTAAATATTTTTTTTATTATCTTTTACGTTTTAATAATATTTACTGTAATTGTAATATAGGAGCATATACGTAAGATTTTAGAATATTTTAGTTCTAATTTTAAAAATTAGAGGGCGAATATGATGTGGTCGCTAAAGTAAACCTTTACCAAATTTTGAATGTTGCTGCTATTCTGGAAGAAGAATGGAATCTGCATCAGTTATGGAATGCCATACAAACTATGGAATTGGCCATCAAATGGCTTGCATGAAGACTCCTTCTGAAGAACTATGCCTTATGCCAACAGTGCGGTGTTAATTGGTGATGTATTCTACAGGCTTAGATGGGTGTAGATGGCAATGCGAAATATGTCACCATCGCAGCTCAATCAGAAAGGGGTCTTTCTTTTCCCGAAAGTCATCTGCCTCTGGGAACAATTATAAACATAGTGTATTTTTGGGCACATAATTTGTCCCAACAATACATTGTGCATGAGACTGGCATCAGCAAGAAAATAATAATTGACTGTGCTAATTTTTTCCGGGAAGAATGGGCCAAATATTTTGACACAAATCTGACAGTTCTTGGTGGATTTGATGATAATGGGGAGCCATTAGTCATCAAAATTGACGAAACATTATTTCCACTGCAAATACCACAGGGGGACTATACAGAGAGGTCATTGGGTCTTTGGCGATATTGAAAGAGTATCAATAAAGTTTTTCTTGACAGAAATTCCAGACAGGATGGCTGATACACTGGAGAGCCTGATAAAGCGGTTCATTTTACCAGGTACACACATTATTTCAGATGGCAGGGCTGCGTACAATAACATCAGTTTCAATAATGGTGTGCATATGCATTCGGTTATCATCCATCAGGACAACTTCATGCATCCCAAACACCAAGGCATACACACCCAGAATATTGAAAATATGTGGAATGAGAGCAAAGCGTAAGCTGAAATTCCAATCTGGTACCAGCAGAGCTTTGTTTTCATCGTACCTGCATGAATTTGCCTTCTGTAGTTGATACAGCAATACCATTTTTTTCTCCAACTTCCTAGTATGCATAGGACATAATTATGCTTAAAAAGATAAATGTTTTTTTTATATTATCTTTTACATTTGAATAAATTTTCATGTAATTGTAATATTGTAGTGTATACGTAATTTACATTGATTAAATTTTAATGTAATTGTAATACAATAGCATATACTTAATATTTTTGAACAATTTAGTTATAATTTTAAACAATAGAGGGCCAACACATTGGGGCCACTGTAATAAACCTTTACCAAAAATTCATTCAGGATGTTAGTCATTTATGCCAGAGAAGATTTAAATAATAAATATTATTTAAACAAACAACAAATAGATAATCTTTTTTTTTTAGTCAGTGTATATGAATGTTAACATAGAATTTTGTCTCCAGTTAAACGGTAGTGACAACAAATGCAGATCGAGTATTGGAGAAGGAATTTACACATAAATTTTTTTTTTTTTTTAAAAAAAAGTTTCTACTAAACTGAACCTTCCCTACCCGCTCTCTTTGCATTTTCTACCATTGAACTATTCAAAAAAAAAATTTAACCAAAGTATTTATGCTTCCGAAGATAAGAATAAAATTTTTAAAAATATTCATATATACATGTCACTATATATATATACATATTTAACAATAAAAAAACTATAGTAAAATATATCTCTTGAATCAAGAATTAAAATTAGATGAGTTGACCGAGTCCCTATTAGGTTAAAGTTTGCATGCTTCACATACGCCCTTCCTACATTGGAAATCTCTCATTTCCTTTCACTCATCATGCAGATATTTCATTTTATGTAAAAAAAGTATATTAGGCACTTAGGTTCTGGACAATGGCTCTTAGTTTAGCATGATTATGAGGTAAATGATCCCACTGATGACATTAAATTGTTCACCCCGACAACATTGTATTAGTACAATAGTATATAAAATTTTTCAGTTATTTACGGTTTTCAATATAGAAAGATTTGAAAAAATTTTCTGTATAATAAAGTATGATTCTTCAATTGTTCACTTTGTTGGTTACATACATATTAACTTATTTTCTGGGTGTGCACTTTATCCTATATTTCATTTCAAATTTATCATTCAATTTGTTTCATAAATTTATCACTCTTCAAAAATAATAATAATAATAATTCAATTGTTCAAATTACTCATTTATTATTTTTATCAACACAGAAACAAATTATTCAATGTATTTATATTCTTCTATACACAAAAAAATTCATTTTATAATACGTACTACATATGCGTTTAGACAAAAATGTCCATCTTGTACAATGTTCGAAATTATTGTTGTTTTTTTTACAGAGTTGTTTTTTCTTGGTGAACATATAGTTTCTAAGAATGCCATTGCCTTTTTTTTTAGCCTGCATTGTTGGGTCTCCCCTGCATTTCCTTTTCACATGCTGTTAATATCTATTGTTGTCGATACTCATATTGCAATAATCGATTCAAGAAATATCGTTACATGCCATTATTTTATTCCCATCCTAGGTTGCTTAGCACAATTCTTGACCCTTGATTGTTGTCATAGTTAGTTCAGTATAATTTACGTCATCATTTAGTCCTGTTTCATGACATATAAAAATATGAAACATAAAATAATCATTGTTATACATATATATTTATATAAATTTTCCTAAGTGTCAAACATTCCTTACTTCAATAGTTTTGCTATGCTTTAATACATATGTGAAATAGAGTAATGCTTAATTTAATAATTAGTTACCTATGCAATCTTGATACTTTGTGTCTATATACCTGTGCATATATATTTCTTTATATACTTAGACTTGGTGAATAGCATGTTAGCAAGGTTTACCTTTATTTGGCTTGGCATAGATTGTGATTACACATTACCTATACTACAGATAGATAAAGGTTGATTTGAGGTACAGATTTGCTACCCTCACAATATAATGACTATATTTTAAAACTTCTGCAAGCATTTATTTAGGTACTGACATTTTCCTATTTTAGAATTACAAAGAGCTTGTACAAATCTGAGTACATAATATTAACTATTTTATCCTGGAATAAATTATTCACAATATTTAAATAGAACATTGAGTTATCTTGTGATTTAAACCTCTATGTCATCTGATATATTTTAATAAACACAATGCTAAAGTATATCTAGATGAAAAAAATGCAAACTTCTGTGAGTTGTAAAACATATATATACATAATCATTTTTATTGCTAGAAAAATCTAGAGTAAAGCACTCAACTCTTTATTCTAAGTTTCTTAGAAAATAAAAGAATATCCCTGTTACAATTAGCAAAGATAATGTGGTATATAGAGTAGTCTGCCAGTATGGGTTATATTATTTATGTAAGTCAAAATATGCATTGAAAAAGAGAATTTATGAACATGAACTATTTTACACACTTTTATGGTTTAGATTTAAATCTATAGCTAAATAAGCAAATTATAAAGTAAAAAAACACATTAATCTTTTTATATACTTCCAGAAATAATTCTCACTATTTTGATTACATTTTATCATCTCTTTATTTTAAATCTAATCTACATTATAAATAAAATCATGTCTATTATATTAGGAAATAAGATATTTAAAATGTTTATCAGCATTTTATTATAAGAAAAAATAAACATTGTGTTCCAACCTTTCTTTAATTGCAGTCATAACAAATTCCTTTGGCCTACATCTTAAATTCCTTTACAAACATAAAATATTTTTTACAATCTTCTTATCTTCCATAATTTACCATTGTAATCTAATCCTTCACTATATTTTATTATTTTTTGATCTAGATATGTACTGTATATTACACAGCACAATGGTCAAAGGATAAAATTTTTAAAATCAATTATCAGCTGAGTAGCAAACTAATTTTTAAAATAATGTTGAAAGAGACTGTAATATATATAGCTGTGATAAATAAAATAAAAACTATTGAGTCATAAGAATTGAATTCTTTCAAGTGTCAAGTCAAATAGTTCTAATCTCTTAAGAAATTGAGATTTTTGTGTGTATAATTATTTTAATAATTTTCTTCTTGAATTCTTGATAATTGTTTTTGTGATTTCTTTTAAGCAATTCTTGTAATGATTTTGCAATATATTTTTTATTTTCTAAAAAATAAACAACATGTTTTTTATTTTTTAAAAATTAAAACCAACAGGCCAAAAAATATGTGATATTTCTAACATTCTTTAATCAGACAGTATTTTTGGTAGTTCACATTTTTAAGGGACAGATATTTCATTTTATCTGAAGTAATTTGTACTAAAAATTATATTTACAACATACATTTTCAATGTTTTACAAAATTTGATTAGTCTTTGAGAATATAAAATGGGTATGTCATCAAAATATGAAATCATTTTTTCTAATCCCAGGAAATGAATGTTTATATTTTTACTTGGAATATGTTCTGGACCATGTTTATACTGATTGGTTACATGTAAATAAACCAATAGGAGTCATAATAGTTAAACGTTTTCCTATTCTGTCACAAGTATTTAGGAAATGGCAATTTAAAATCCAGTTTTATGAAATGAAGTTCTTTTTGTAGCATAACTAATTACAATTTCATTATCTTCAAAACTGTGTATTGCCTCTTTTTTTTAAGTATTTGTTGGTTGTGCTCTATAGATATTGCAAATATAAATTTGACCATGCTTTTTAATTAAGGCAATATAGTTATAACCCAACCTGACAGCTCTTAGTGACAAATATTTAATTTTAATCCCTATACTTTTATTTTCTGTATGAAATGTACCTTCTGAGATTTTCAGATTGTCAAGCAAATGCATTTTAACAAGTTTTATTTTAATCTTTTCCTATTTTTTATTAAATCAAGTAAAAAAATTCTCTGGGATTTCTGGTACAAATTAATTTATCCTTCTCATTTATATGATAGTTTGTGGCTTTAAACTCTTGTCTATCAATGATACAACTATTTTTTTATTTGACTAAATATAATGGCAAATTAGTTATTACATTAATTCAGTCATATTTTGAGCTTTAATCGTTTTATAAGTTGAACATTAATACAATTAACTGCTAAAACCTTCCACACTTGATGGAATGTAAATAAGCCACTGTCTATAACCATGTTATTGTTCTCACTCAAGTTTATATTTAAATATGAAATGATTTAATCATATCAATTTTCTTATTTTTGATAACATGGTCAATGGATAATTATCCTCCCTATGTTTAATAATATTTAAATGCTTTTCACTTGTAGATTTTTATTCTGTATATATTTCTTCATAAGAATAACATATTCATGATTATTTTTACTAGTTGGTATCATATCTTTTATGTTTGTCATTTTTTGCCAGTGTCTTACTCATAACATATTATAACAGTATACTATGTCAGAAGCAGTTTAGCGATTCAGTTATTCCAAATGCCACTATAATTGTTTTCAGAATATTCATACCAGTGATTCTCAGTATCATATACTATAGTTTAAGTAGACTGAGTTGCAAAGTGGTATAACATTAAATGATATTATTAATCTCTCTAGCAGCAATTATCAATACTTGTTCATCTCTCTATGGACTATCATGAACAATGTGGTTCTTATCCATGATCATAAGAATCATTGTAACAGCAGATTTCTATTATTATCAAACATCTTTTAGTTTATTTTATATCAGCATTGACAAACCTTTAGATAATGCCAGGTCACAAGTATAGGAACCATCTAATATCCTTATTTTCTTTATCCCTCTGTGACTGTTATGCAAATCTCTTAGATATTGATTGTGATCAATTAGGGAGATTACTATTCTTGGTCCCCAATCAATATATATAATTTCTAATAGGTATCTCCATGTATTCAATGAACTAGATGGATATGTGGTTGGATATTTTTTCTAGGTATTCAATTTCATTTATTTATTTATATTATTAGCATTAATATTGTCATAGTGATTATACATGTCTTTATTTCCAATTTTATTACTAGACTGATTGTTGAAACTTGCATTCTTGTTCTGGTAAGAAATTAGAACAATATCAACATTTGTTTTTGAGATTCACTTCTCATATGCAAAAATTACCAATAATGGTTTGTGGTTGTGTAAGATATAGACAATCTATGACCCTATCTATATATATATATATAATTTTTCTTGGCTTTATGTAATGATTTTAAATTAAATATGATTAATGATTGCATCTCATTATTATTGTTATGTAATAATATTGTGCTGACTTTTAAAGGTGGTCCATCAATAATTAAGAACAATCGATTTCTTAGAATCGAAGAATATTATTAGCAGTAAAATAAAAAAATTCCACACCTATACTTTTAACGATTATGCACTGGTAATTAATTAACTAAAATTCTCTTAATGTATTTAACTTATTTGAAGTTTTTTTTTTTTTTACATATAGTATTAATTATTCTACTTAAAAAAATATTGTCATTTATTATTCTTAAAAATTTCTCTTTCCTTAAGACAAAAAGACACAAATGAAAGTCATATATATGTCAACCTATATATAAATAAAGTAGTTTCCAGGTTTAGTTGTGTATTATTTTGTATTACTTCCCAACAAAATAGCATCTGACATTATCAAATTTTTTTTGAAAACATGTAATCTTTATAATGGCGGATGCTATTTCGTGGAAACGTTAGGAAATAATACAAAATAAAAAATGAAAACTATTTTATTTACAATATATAACTGTGAAAACATTAAATATAATATTTGAAACATCCTATAGCTATATTGTTTCATCCATACTTCTTCTTTAAATAAATAATTGGCTGGCTGAAATAATATAACTTTGAAGCATTTCAAATATTATATAGATTTCAGCTAACATTATGCACTGTTTCTATTATATATATATAAAATTATGCAGCTCAACCAGTAGCAATGGCATCAGTTGCTTTAATGTCACATGATATTGTCAGAGACTCTATTCCACAATCATTAACAATTGAAGATTCCCCTTTAACATCAAAAGTACGCCAATTATTTCCAGAAACTTGGATGTGGTTGGATATTTATTCAAGGTATGCCATTTTATTTATTTTGTCATCTATATTATTAGCATTTCTATTATTGTCATTAGATACCATCAAGTCTAATATTGTCTTTATTGATCTTACTAATTATTAATCATATGTATAGTTTTATGGTACGCTGAAAGATATTTGCATTATTGTGATGATGAAATTCATCACTTTATTATTTTTTGTATTTAGCACTAAATATTCCAAATATATATATTATGATTTGAAAAGAAGGATATTTTCACCTAGTTATTTATGCATAAAGTAATAATTCAGATCTATTCTAAATATGTGTACAATTGTTTATTTCCTTTCCAAGTTATTCTGCAATATCATTACCACCAGATTTGAGAAGCAGCAATATTTTTTATTCTGATGTCTATTTTTATAGTTATATCCTTATCTTTAAAAATATTTTTTTACATATTTTTCATTGTTATTTTAACCAGCATTAGTTAATGTTAAATTATTTGACTATAAAAGGCACATAATTCAAGAAATCAAAAATTGATAATCATTTTTTTACCTTCATTATTAAAGTTGTAATTATAAATTTATTTAATGCACATTGATTATGTAAGTAATATTTATTAAAGCAATAAACCTTTAAGCATGTGCTGCTTGAAAAAGTGAAGGTTGGGACCTCTATAGGTCTTAACCACAAGCTCACACCAAGTGCACATGCTTAAAGGTTTATTGCCTTAGTAAATATTTCATTATTAAATTGAACTCTACTGATTATATTTGGTTAAAAATCTTTAGATTTTTTTCATATCAAACTATAAATGTAATAAAGACTGCACCCCTTTTTTTTTTTTTACATTTGAAATGCAATTGGCTATGCCTATTAAATTTTCTTTACACAATTTGAATAAATAGAATGAAAATACAATTTAAGACTCTTTTATCAAGCTAATAAAATAAGTCTTGTTTGTCATAATAAAATATTCCAAGTGCAATATTTTTACCATTTTTATATATCAAATGAAAGTAAACATCTTTCCTGCCCATTCTATATTTAACGTATATTTATACACATACAGATATGGTAATATATTCGGTAATATTTATTATGGTTGTGCTTTGTCAAAGATAAGCCGTATCAAAAGCCTGGCTTAGCAATATAATAAATTTTGGTTTCTAATAAAATATATTCCTATAATTATCTACATACTCTTGTAGAATGTATTTTATTACATACCATCTATGATATATATATATATATATATATATATTATAATTTATCCTTAAATAATACTCCTATACCTAAGCAAATAATAGTATTAGTTATATATAGCTTACAGGATAATGTTTTACAATTTGGTTTGATATAATACACATTAAACTATAATTATTGAACATATATGTTATAAAATTGTTTTCGGAAGCAACCTTGTTTAATAAAATAATATTAAAGTAAATATACTGACAATAAGACATCTAATATGAAATAATTTAATACGTGTGTAATGGCTTTTAAAATCTTCTATTACACTCGGAGCAGTTTTTTTTTTTCAGAATTCATCAATCAGTTGCTCTACTTTATGTTCTCATTTATTATTCCAGACTTATTATTAAGTACATTTATTTCTTAGATTCAATCATCCGTTAATTTCTTTATTATTATTTCAGGCTAGTCATAAATGAATTAAGACTATTTATATTCTTCTTAGGCTGACAACTGTATTATTCTTTCATTCTCCAGGTTAGGATTGTCGGCATTGATAGATTTCTTCTTTATGGTCATTTATACATAGGTTAACAACATCAGTTTGTATTTTCTGGGGACATCTGTAAGTGTCATTCTAAACTCTGGACATGGATAACATTTTTCAAATGATGGTATGCATCACATTTCCTTTTAGCCTAGGACTAGATTTTATAACTTTTATTTTATTTTATAGATCTACATACTAGAGCAGAGATGAAAATACATAAGGGAACACTAGTAATTCATAATAAATCATTGCAAATAATTAACTTCTTGGGTCATTTTTTAGTTATTTACTTGTGATCTTAAGAGTATTATTTTCACAATGACAAATATGCAGCTTGCTTTATTTAACTTTACTATGGAAAGTATGAAACTTCTAGAAGTCCCTGGTTTTAAGTTTTTTATACATTTTTGTGCTCCTATTAAAAATTTATTATAGCTCCTCATTATCTTTTTATAAATATGTGGCAAAATAAATAATAGGTTCGAAAAGTTAATGATATGTAATGTCTATATTTTCTAGACAATAAAATACTTTGCAAACAGCAAATAATCTTGTTAAATGAATATAAAAGACTTTATTAACAAGACGTAGATTAAAATAAGCACTGAATATAGTTAACTTTTATAGCAGATAAAATATTTATTAGTATACTAAACTCTATTCAAGCATAATAATTTTATTTTTATGCTAGGACAAAGCAAATATTCCATATTAATATTCAGATGCAAACATCATTTATAATAAATGCATAAATGAGGCTTATTTCATTATAAATCTTCTTAGAGCAAAAATAATTTATAATAATTAAAATACGTAATATGTCCAATTTTAATAAATGGAGTAATAAACATTTCATTCTTTTTTAGATAATATAGTAATAATTTTAAAAACAGCATTTTAAATATGTAGACATATAATTAACTGTTTTTTTTAAATAAGCATTTATACATTTGTAATAAACATTTATTAGATTCTTTATTGTTTACATAGTTCTACTATTTAAACTGAGCAATTCTAATTTGACAATAAAGTCAAATTAATCCAAAGAAGAATGCTTTGTAAAATGATGATGATATTTAATACTTTAAAGAAAATGTAACATTAAAATTTTTATAGAAAAACATGTAAATTTCTTTTAAAGTTAATAAAAAATAATTCAAAAGTTCTGGTGTTGAATAAAAGAATTACCATTTTTAAAATAAAGTATAAAAATATGATAAAACAAACAAATTAAAAACAATTAAAGTTCTAGCAATGCAGTACTGGAATGAGTTTACTCTTGTCATACAACAGTGATACAATTTGTCACTTCCAAAAAACTACATGTTTATTGCAGAGTTTCCAATAGTATAGAACAGAGATGTTTGAAGTGTGATGGAAAGGCTGTTATAAGACTGAACAATTTAAACTAACAAATAATATATAGTTATAAAAATATTACTTGAAACCACTTAATATGATGATGATGTATGTGTAAGTGAAATGGATAAAATTTACATACTGTAAGTCACATGATAGGTAATCAGTTAATTAGATGACTGACAGTCTAGAAATTAATTTATGTGATATTGTTTTAAGAAAGGTTAAATGTTTAAGTTGCTGTTAGAAATTTTGTTTGTCATCTGATCCTTCATGACAGTCACTAGAGGCACGATTTCTAATCAAAAACACATTAATATAATGTTCCCGGGCCAGCGATTCTCTATTAATATTAACTTTTTTTTTTTGTTTGTTTGTTTGTTTGTTTACAAAGTTTACTTTCTTGCATTTCTGAATTATTTTTCCCAAATAATATTTTTGATGATGGTATAATAATAGTTTTTTTTTTAAATTTTATTGACAAGAGGGTCTTTTTGGTGTATGTTCAAATAGTAATTTGTGTTTTTTTTTTAAATAGTATTACTGTTTTTGTAAAATTGGATTGCCAAAATTTAAAAGAGAATGGGTTTTTTTTTGGATGGATCTTTAAATAATAATTGACGTTACTTTGATAGGTTTCCATTTGATTGCCAACAACAATTAGTGGGGTGTGTTTGTGTATGATTAAATAATAATTTACATTACTTTGATAGGTTTACATTTGATTGCCAACAACAATTATCGGGAGAAGTGTTGTTGTTTTTTTTTTCCGCGTGTGCATGTGTATGTTTAAATAAAAATTAAAACCGTTACTTTGATCGGTTTACATTTGATTGATGACCGATATGACTTCCTTTCATTTATACATTATGATTTTTGTTTCTACGAATAAATATTTTTGACAATGGGACAATAATAGTTGTTGTTTGTTTAATTTTTATTGACAAAAGGTTGTTTTTTTTCGGTGTAGTTTCAAATAGTAATTTGGGTTACGTTTAAATAATAAGTTACCATCTTACTTTAATTGGTTTACATTTGATTGGGAGGGGTGTTTTTTTGTGTGTACAGTTGTAGACAACAATTATTGGATGAAGGGGTGGGTTAACCGTTTAAACAATAGTAGTTTTAAGTTACGGTTTTACTTTGATTGGTTGGTTTACATATGATTGCCGATACTAATTATTGGGAGGGATGTTTTTTGTATGTACGATTGTAGACAACAATTATTGGGGAAAGAGGTGTAACCATTTAAAGAATAGTAGTTTATGTTACTTTTAGTGGTGGTGTACATTTGATTGCTGACAATAATTAGTGAGAGGGGGTGTTTTTGGATGATGATTAAATACTAATTTACCTTCCTTTTATTTTACATTTAATTGCCGACAACAATTATTTGGAGAAAGGGGTTTTTTTTTGTGTGTATGTTTGGTAAATCAAAATTGAAGTTACTTTTATTTATTACATTTGATTGACAACTGATGGACTTTTTTTTCGTTTATAAATTATTGTAGGGTTTCCCAAAAACCTAATATTTTTGACAATGGGATAATAATAGTTCTTAATTTCATTATTATTGACAAGAACGGATCTTTTTTGGTGTATGTTTAAATAGTAATTTGGGTTGTGTTTAAATAGTAATACTGTTTTTAAAAATTTAAGTGACAAAATTAAAGAAACAACAAGGTTTTTTTTTTTTTTATGGATCTTTAAATAATAATTTTCGTTACTTTAATTTGTTTACATTTGATTGACAACAATTAGTGGGAGGGGTGTTTTTGTGTATTTTTAAATAATAATTTACATTTTTTGGTTAACAACAATTATTGTATGTGTATGTTATGTTACTTTATTTATCAATTTGGTTAATAATATTTACTGGTAGACATTTCAATATCATTAATGGCATGCTGTACGGTCAACTCGTCATGGCTCCGGTAATGCAGCAAACGTAAAGACTTGACGAATGGCATTTGAAACCCCTCAAACCAGCTGCCTTTTCAAAGTGCACATTTCTTTCGGCAAGAACAAGACTTACAAATGAAAGTCCAAAGATCTTTATGGACCTCAAGTCTCGTACATTCGCCACACAAACATCTTTTTTCTTTCAGCAGGATGTTTTTCTGCTGTAGAAATGTTACAGCACTGGCAGCCTCTGTGTCTGGAAATTCCCACCTTTTCATATTTTCTGTTTTCGAATTTGCCATACTTTTTGTCTCGGAAAATGTCTCGCTAAAACGTGACTCAAAGCGTGATCTTTAAAATATTATGCTAACCGACCGTAATCGAAAATTTAGGAGGAATACAAATTTATGAGGAACAATCACGATACTGTTAAAATTGTTAAAATGTAACAGTACATCAATTTGTCTTAAAAAAAGGCACTGATGAAAATTTAAATAATTTTGACACGATCAAATTAACACACCCTCGTACGATATTGTTACATCAAATACATAACACAGCATTATGATATAGTGCATGACACAAATAACTATGGCATTTTCCTCTGATTTTAGCATCGTAAAAAGCCACACCATTAGCCACTAAGACAAGTTAACATTCTTTCTAGATTTTGTCGTAGAAAGAAGATTTAACTCCAAGTTAACAGTCTACCTTTTAGCATAGAAAGAAGACTTAACACCAAGTTAACAATCTTTCTAGGATTTATTTGAGAAAGAATGCTTAAAGGCTTGGGTGCGGCCACGGAAACGGCATATTTCTAGAAATTTAGCTAGAAATCCTGCCTCTAGCGGCTGACACGAAGGATCAGATGACAACCGAAATTTTAAAAATAATTGATTAATTCAAATTGTCTGGACAATAGACAAAACAACAATTAAATATTACATCATTGTTATAAAATAATTATTATTTAACATCTTATTTAACATTTAAAATTATTTAATAAAAGAAAAATTATTACAATAATAAAGAATACATTATTTAAACATATTTTTTAAAAGTTCCCAGAGTATTATATAGTTGTAAATCTTGAATCACTTTAAAATATTAATTTTTTAAGCAAGGAAATACTTTAAATAATTATTAATTACACTCATGCACTCCATATGCAGAGAAATAAAATAATTGTTTTAAAAGCAAATAATCTAAAATTATTGGCTAAACTTTAAAATTTTTTAAAAGATTGAAATAGATTCCTTAAATAATAATTAGAATTACACTAACACTTGCTTAAATAAACTAGCTTAGGCACTTTAAACTTATTTTATGGTTCATTTATTGATAATTTAATTTAATAAAAAATGCAATAATTAAGTTAAGAATAATTTAAAATTTCCCCTATAATGTGGGTAAAACTAAGTTATACTTTTAAGTAAATAATGAATTATATTTATACACTAATAATTACAAAGAAACTAGATTAATGTGCTAAGATTCGTGAAATTTATTTAGATAAGTCTCTTTTAAACTAGGAATATCTTATAATGGCAACTATAATTTAATTAAATGATTTACAAATGGAGGATAAAAACTATTATTTCATGAAAAATAAACTATGTAAATGATTTTAGTGTACTATACAAAGAACTTAACATTAAGTTCTGCACTCAGAACTTAAGGTTACAATATACTGTGTATGTATTAATATTCCATTAATTTAATGTTGAAAGAAATCACTCATCAAAAACATTTATAGAATTACTTTAAAAGATTTAGTATCATATATATATATTGTACCGGGTTCGAATATGAGTGGTTCGAAACACCGGTCTCTTAGGCAAAGAAGAACATACTCGGAGAGTACGTATGTCCAAACGATAGCTATAAAATATATAACTAGCTTTACATTTTCAGGACATGACTTCTTCTCGACTGTTGAATTCAACACCAAGTTCAAAACACTTTTTTGTTTTGTATAAACACAGGCACCAGTTATTTATTCAGAAGAATAAACAATGCACTTTGAACAATGACCACTAATTCAATGCCTATACCCATGACTAACTCAGCTACTGGTAATCAATAATAATTTATTCCTTAACTAAAGGCATAAAGGAATTGATAAAAAGAGGTAAAAGAATTGATGAAAGAATTGACTGACAAATAAAGTTTAAGGTTAAAGACAATTTATTTAATTAACACTTAATATACTAATTTTAAATATTTTATAAATCTTAATAAAAGACCACTGGTATTTATCTAATGATCACGAACATATTAACTCGTACACTCACATATATAATAATAAAGCATTAAATAGTATTTGACACTTAGAACACACAAATTAATAGTTCATTTTTATGTGCTATAGAGTTCATATCCTTGACTTTTAGAGGATTCACATGAATGTTTACGAATGCGATGGCTACTTTATAAATGAATATAAGAAAATGTTTTACCTAGGATTTTGAACATGGATGCATCTTGCTGTTTGCTGCTTTTGATGAAATATTTCTAACCAGTTAGATTTGAAGTTTTCCTTGAGGAGGTTTAATGCTTATTCGCTGGTATTATTCTTGGAGACAGTTAGATATTGATGGAGGTTCTTCAAGCTGTTACGCAGACATTATTTTCATGGGCAGATCTTGTTGTTCTATTGGACTCCAGGATAGAGATGGCTGAATGTTTTCGAGGGTTTTAACACTGCATTTCTGACTGATACATAATAAATGGAACTGTTATCTGAACTGACTGACTGAACTCTCTGCTGATTGTCCTCAATGACTGTCTGATAAAAAAAATTGGCTATTTATATATGAGACGTGTTTTTGTTTTCATATCCATCGGCAATATCTGTTGTCGAAACTCCTTTGATATAAGCTTATAATTAAGTGTTTTTGAAATCGTTTATTTAGTAGCCATGCAAACATGTTGTTTTTCCTTTGTTGTTGTGTTCTTTTAAATCTTTAACTTTCATTTATTTATAATATTTAATACACATATGTTATATTTTTATTCGCACACACATATATATATATTTTATTCTAAAATCAACACTAGTTTTAAGATTACCTTTTCTTCTTCAATTCAAACAAAAAGAGATTTATATTTTGAAACTTTTAACTATTTATTTTAATGAATACTAATAAGAAAAACTCTTTACTTCTTTTTATAAAATTTCTAGTTCAACTTTTCTAACCAAAACTCCCCTCCCCTCTTTTAATTAATTAATTGTAACTTTTATTTAAACAACACTTAGACTTTTAATTTTACGTTTACGAAAACAAACTGCATTTTGTTTAATAAAGAAACTTTAGATTTTTATAACTTATTTATTGATTTGTTGATTTCTTATTTTAATAATTTTTTAAGATAAAATTATTTTATATATGTGCCAATACGATCTTGGTACAATATATATATATTGTACCATCCTGGTTTAGACTTAAAACAGGCATTGTTATATTTTTAAAAAAGTTCTTGTCATAATTTTGTATATGATTAAATAATTTAAAATCATCAATTGATGTTTATTCTAATTTTGAAATTATTATAAATGCATTTGAATACAGTGTAATAATTCATAATTTATTTTTCTTTTTTTAGAGTAAAATTATAATTAATTTGCTGTCTTAAACTTAATATCTTATTATAAAAATATTCACAAATCTAAAAACATTTATTTTAATAGTCTTTATAGTAAAGATTCATCACTCTATATATTTTAAAAACAATAGGTTTATATAAATAAATGACAAGAATAAATCTATGTGCATGCATATTTGAATTATTGTACATTTAAAATCACATATTTTAAAATGATATTGTTATTAAAAGTATGTAAAAATATAAAATATAATAATCTTTTTGTTAAACAAACAAATGTATTTTATTTTTTAAAAAATTAATGGTAAAATTAATATGTTATTTTATTTTAAAATATTTTCTTTTTAAAATTTAAAAGAAAATATTTCATTCAGGTCACTAGGTTGTACTTGAATAAACTCTATTAAAATAAAATAATAATTCTCTTTTAAATAAAAGAGACAAATTTGAGTTGGATATTACCAACTATTTCTAAGTTTGGGCCTATATGTCAATCAAGAAAGGAAATAAATGCCTTTGAATTAATTTAAAACTCATTTCTATATATTATCTTTATCACTTCAGTTAATACATTGCATGTTCACAATGAATAAATAGTTTTAAAAAAAACATGATATATAATTTTGAAAAATGTTAAATTTAAATAACATAATGAAAAGCTAAGCAGGGAATTGACATTTACTTCAAAAAGACAATGTAATTTTTTGAGAGGTACATATTTAAACAACTAAAGAAATAGAATTTATTTAACTGTGTTCTAGAAGAAAAGTTATAAAATGCTTATAAAGTTAACAATGTGATTTAATATGCATATATATGCATATATTTGTCTGCCAATAAATAAATTATTTGTTAAGGATCATAAAGCCAAGTGAATAATAATTTTTAATTTGATAAATAAATATTTAATCATTTTTTAAAAAGAATTTATTTGCTAAATAAACTTTGGATATTTTAAAAGCATCAAGCTCTTGGGAATTATTGTATTTAAAATATCATTTCATGAATTTTATTTATAGATTTTTCTCACATGAACTTAATAAAGGTAATTTTATAATGTGAAACTCTTTGTATATAAACATTGATCTATATCTTGCCATTTATAATACAAGTTGTATGCTTTATTTATATAATTATTATTTGTATTATTATTGTTGTATTAAGTCATTTAATATATATATATGAGTATAGACAGACATATAGATATATAATTAATCAAAAGAAAATATTAATGACTAACTCTAAATTTAAATTTAAACAATTATGATAAATTTTATTTATTAATTTGTGTATTATATATACATTATTTATTATAGACAACAATTCAATAAATATTTTCATTGTGGTTTAAATATGTACAATATTTTAACATCATTTTATTGCCAAAACAAATAGATTATTTTATAATATATTGATTTAAACTATTCAAAACATATTAATTAATGTCTTATTATTAAGTTTGTAAATAAAATTATTGTTTATTATTAAATATGGTAGATATGTGAAATAGTAATAATTTAAAGTCTAGATGCAATCAAAAACATATAAAATTTAATTAACAATATAATATCGATTTTATTGCTTTATTAGAATTCTGTAATTATTATTAAAGGTGAATCTAATGTCTTTATGAACATCTATTGGTATTATTAAAACATAAAAGCTAGTTAATAAATTATTAAAATAAATATTTTTTTTAATTATCAAACTTAAATAATATTTTTGTACATAATAATAAAAGTTATTTTAAGAATGAATCATAAAATAGACTATTAGTTAATATATCAGTATAAATTTAAAAAAAAAAAATTATATTGTGTATTACAATTTTGGCATCCAATCAAGTTACTATTTATTTAATATATAGATATTATTGGTGCATTTTAATTTGATTCTAATATAAATTTGTTTAGATTGTTTTATTAGTAGAGCTTAAATAAAATTAATGCTTAAATTTATTCCATTTCAAATTTGGCTTGTTCAATTTGTGTAGCTCTATTAATTTTAGCTAGCCCATTTATATTGTTACAGATTTAGTACTGTCTAATTTATATTGTTAATATTTTAGCTTTACCCAATTTGTGGAGTATATAAAACATTCTATTTGTTTATTTTATACCATTACAAATTTTGATGTCCAGAGTGTGAACATGTAAAAAAGAATAAGGTCTCTCTCTTAAACCACTAAACATCACATGATCACTATCTCATACTAGCACATAATTGTTATTAAACAAGGCAAAATTCTCCATACAGTAGTGCACCCTGTGCCAACAAGAGTAATCAATGGATGCCAGAAGGCTAGTGCATAAAATCCCTATCTAGTGCCTAAGATCTAGGTGCAGTGCTCTCAGATCCAAGGCTCCTCACTGATGAAGGCCACAAGCCAGAAATTAATCTGGGGATATTGGATGAGTAGGCACTAGATATGGATTTTATGCACTAGCCTTCTGGCATCCATTGATTACTCTTGTTGGCACAAGGTGGCACTACTGTATGGAGAATTTTGCCTTGTCTCTCGCTCTTGCTCACAATTATTCCATTACAATATACATATTACTACAATATTTTTAATGGATGTTTTAAATGGAAATATTTAATATGTGGAGTTATCCATTTATAATTAAGTTAATTAAAAGCCATTTAACCTAGAACAAACTGTTTTAGGTCAAGGGTTAAAGTAAAACTGATACTGATTGCATTTAAAAGGAGCTAATATTAAAAATGTATTACTATACATAACCTACCTGCAGAGGGACTTATTATAGTAAGTAAGAAAGTGAACAAGCTGGCTATACTTTTATTTCTTAGAGCCATAAAGGTAAATTGCAAATGGGTATCATCTTGATATACAATCCTCCTTTTAAATACAATCAGCCTGTCAGTTTTACTTTAATGTCGGTCTGGGGCAGTATGTTCTAGATTATATGCTTTCTAATTAAGTTAATTATAAATGGATATCTCCAAATATTAACCTTCCATATATATTGTACTGGTAAATAAGCGTGTAATACTTTGTTAGTTCTTAATTAACCTTATATAGTAGTAATACTTCATGATTCAGATTTGAACCCTAACCAATAACATATATAATAAATATAAGATATTTATGGTTCCTCAAGCATATATCAATAATAATAAATGTAAAAATATCTCACTACATAGATTTGTAAAGCTAATAAATCCTTTTTAACTCAACCAAAATTAATGCAACAACAGAAATGATGTTGATAATTTTTATTATCACAATCAGTCTTGGGTATTTTGCTTGTTTTAGGTTTCTATTTGCAGAAATGCAAGGAGACAAATCTCCTGAAAAAGTGTATGTTTACTTGGAATTATTTAAAATAATAACCATCATCATTTACCAATTTTTACTATGACACCCCATCACTCACTCAATGGTTCTCATGTTCTCAGAGCTGTGGTTATTTTTTCTAACTAGAATATGTGTGTGTTAAGGTTATAACATCTAATCATATATAAAAAAATGAACAAATATATTAATAAATAACAAAATAACAATTTATTAACACAACAAATTGTAAGTAGATTGATTGTTCTTATATTATATAGAATCTCAATGGCAAATTTTCATCTTGCATAAAATTATTAAAATGATTATAATAATGAGTTCATACATTTTATTCTCTTACTAGTTAATAATTTCAAAATCAATCATAGAATAAGCAATCAGTTTCCAACAACAAATTCCTATATTTAGTTTTCCTGTTCAGTAATTTCAGGGTATAGATATAAAAATCATTAATATAATTTTGTTTAAACAAACAGTTCGTCTATTTCAGTCCTTACTTTTAATAATTCCACACATCTGTATGTATATATATATATATAAATATCTGGCTTGCTAGGCTGAGTTTGAAGACTTTACCGGTCTGAAAAATTCACGCTTGCAATCTGATAGAAACGTTTTGCATAAACACTTGAGAGTCAGTGTTTTAGATCTAGTTTCTATACTCTATCCCCCACTGAGGAGAGCAAACCAGCTTGAAATCAGCTGGTCTGGGGGTGAGCAAATGAAAGAGGTAGTTAATTTCTGACTCTTTTTTCGTTTATGTAAAACAAATCTTACACTTGTTCGGCGGTTTTGGTATAGCGCCATCTTTTGAACATAAATAACAAGTGATAGCAGGTTACGTGATTAACTTGTTTTTGTTTTTTCATAAATGTACCTTTAAAGTTTTCTTGCAATGATATATATTGCAGAAACTTTGATTATATGGTGATTCTGAACTGAGATCAGACCCATATAAATATCTGGCTTGCTAGGCTGAGTTTGAAGACTTTACCGGTCTGAAAAATTCACGCTTGCAATCTGATAGAAACGTTTTGCATAAACACTTGAGAGTCAGTGTTTTAGATCTAGTTTCTATACTCTATCCCCCACTGAGGAGAGCAAACCAGCTTGAAATCAGCTGATCTGGGGGTGAGCAAATGAAAGAGGTAGTTAATTTCTGACTCTTTTTTCGTTTATGTAAAACAAATCTTACACTTGTTCGGCGGTTTTGGTATAGTGCCATCTTTTGAACATATATATATATATATATATGAAGTGAAACACTGCTCCTTTAAATTACTTTCAATTTAAGTTTATTATCATAATTCACATATAAAAATACAATATTGAATTTATTTTAATCTTTGTAAATTTAATATCTTATCATTCATCAATCTTTAGCAATCTCTTTCTTAGGTTTCAGATACGTCTTCTTCTCATTTACCTTAGGTCTTCAATAGATATTTCAGAAATATATCTTTCCTCTCTCCACACCTTAGACAAGTATATTAGCTTTGAATTAGTATATTGCATATCAAATAAATGTAAGTTTTTAGCAATTTAACTGTATAGTTCATTCTTTTCTCTTTTTGTTTTTGGCAAATTATAAACTGGTACTATAATTTCTCATAGACTTCATTTACAGAACTGGGCACTATGCTTAGAGTATTCAACTGATATGCTACTTGTTTTTACCTAGCCCCTCATGTTAAAAAATTTCTTAATATAATAAAACATGTTTATAATTTCTTTTATAAGCTTGTAATTCCAATTAACAGCATGGCCACACTTTTCCTGCTTTACCATATATTTTGCAGTATAGACTTTCATTAATCCTCACTGGAACAAAGCTCATTGTTGATTGACTAAATATTTTTTTCTATCTGTACTATTATCTAACACATGTACTGTAATGTAGATTATCTTCTTTGTTTTCTAAGGCACCTATCAAAATGCTGATTGATTTTGGACTCCAGAGAAAAATATTCTCCAATTTTCGTTACCAAAAAAAAGAAATAGCAGTTAGCTTTCTTTTGTTTCTTTCCTAACATTTCTTATTTTATTCATAATAAAAAAAATGTTAATTCATAATTGTTTTTCCTTTATCTAAAATCTCCTGACACTTTTTTATCAAAATCACTAAGATTTTATTTTCAAAACGATTTGAAATAAATTAAACTAAAAATCTCAAAATAACATTTTATTATTAATTGCATATTTTCTTCATCTCTATTGTAAATATGTATTTTTGCAAGTCCACGCATACACATTATTCTTGAAATCTTATGTAGCATTTACACTGCTGCTATTAGGATTATTATATATATAATTGTGCTTTAATAATGCTAACAAGTTTCCAACATATAGTGAATTAAAAAGTTATTCAATCATTTCTTATGGAGAGATTCGGCTGATTAAGTTTCTAGCTCATCTGTTGATTAAAGAGTATTTTAAGAAATACATACATAGTTTGAGATATCATAAATTTTTTCATCATCACTTTATGATTTATAAATGTATCTGGACTCTATGAATTAATTTGTTTATGTAAACTACTAGAGGTAACTTTACATTTGATATACCAAGAGACTATTAATTATTAGTTGACAATCCTTTGGCTAAACAAGTTTTTCTGAGTCCTACTATAGTTTTTTTGTCCTGAGTTTAATTAGAAAGTGACCCAAAAAAATTTCTTCAGCCTTAAGATTGTCAATAATTAATTGGTGATTTATTATCAACATAATCCCTTAGTTTTCACTGTTATATACTGTAATTCTAATGAACTGACTAATGCAGAGGGTTGTGGGAATACAAAAGACTTTCAGTCAAGCCCATGACATTGCTTGCTGCAAACAAAACACTATGTAACCCAAACAACAATAATAAAATAGCAGACCAACGGCAACCTGATGTTACTTGCACAGACACCATATGACATGTATTGCTAAAAACCAACCCAGAGTATGAGTCCTCTTGTAGGTAATACCATGGCTAAATATAATTATTAAAATACAAGGTTTTTTTTTATAAATCAAAAAATATTTATCATAATTCATATCTTGAACTTAAATATAGTTTCTTTTGATCCTTAAATATCTTATATTCTAGGAATATTATACTTATTTTAAGTATAAGTTCTTTTGCAAGTTTAAAATATTATATATTATGTTTTAAAATATCAATCTTAAATATGAGTTCTTATACAAGTTTAAAATATCTTAATCTCAGGTTTTAAAAAACATTTATCTAAGTTCTTTTACAAATTTAGGATATCTTGATCTCAGGGTTCAAATTCAGAATAAAATACACTTGGAATAAAATGTTAATTGTAATACTTTAACTTCTCAACAAAAATTATTTAAGCTAAACATGAAACATTTGACATTTCTTTTAGTTTATTTGGAATCTTAGCATTTTAAGAAACTAGAAATGAAATTACATAATAATAAAGTAGTCAAATATTTAAGTATTATCACTGATAACTTACAAAACATTTCTAAATATTTTTCAATTATTTCAAATGAAATTATTTTACTTCTACTGATAATAAAATACAGAAACTTTATATTTTCTGATACAAATTTAAATAAAAATATCAAAAGAACATTTTTTATACTGCTCACTGCACACACACACACACACAATAAGTGCATTTGAAATGAGGTATATAATATAACATTTATCTTTAATAATGGTCAAACATATTATATAATAAATACAATTCAATAATTATATACATATATTATACACTATAAATTATAGACTACTTTACATTAACTCCATTAAATTAATTCATTATATACACTAAACTAAATTATATATTATTTCTCAATATTTCTATTAACCATATCTTCAGATATAACCCTTTTTATTGATAGTTAACTAATTATTTACATTATCCTTTAATGCCCATTTACTACTTATATTCTCTTGAATATATACTGTCTCATAATATTTCCTTCTATTACAATCTCTAACATATTTTGTAACTTCCATATCTTCAATACATCTATGGCCAGTATTCAAATAATGAATATATGACCTTTTTTTTTCTACCTCAGAAAATTTAAGCCAGTACATGTCTGCATCATGAGGTATTACTTGAAATATAGCAGCATGTCTCATGCATTAAATTTGGTTTTAAATTGGGAAAAGCAGCTACTGAAACATTTGATAGTGAAGCCATGAGTTGTAAGAATGTTTTTATGTGATTTTCATGATTTTACAATGGCATTGATAGCAATGAATATGACCCAGGAAGATAAGAAACATATGGTTACATTTCATGTTGTATTTTTTAATCTAGACATGTTTATGCCTTAAATTTTTGTAATAAATAACTGATCTACATTGCTGTATAACACATGTATTTATTTAAACATGGCACTGCGGGCAGATTGAAGAAGGAATTAGTCATCTTTTTATTAGAACATAGTGTATACAATATATATTGTAACTGAACAAATAATTAGCAATAATGTGTTAATGTGTCAATTGTTTATGATTGCATTTTTGATATAGTATTTGAAATAAATGAAGAAACAGAATTATATAAATTGTGGTATAATATAGAATCTAAACAAAGGCAAAACTCTTTTCTCCATACAGTAGTGCCACCCTGTGCTAACCAGAGTAATCAATAGATGCCAGAAGGCTTGTGCATAAATTCCCTATCTAGTGCCTACTCATCCAATATCCCCAGACTAGTTTCTGGCTTGTGGTCATCATCAGTGAGGAGCCTTGGATCTGAGAGCACTGCACCTAGATCTTAGGATCTAATGCAACTCTCCAGCAGCCACCTTTTAACTCTACTTTACTACAAAACTATGAGAATGAAATTGAAAATACAAAAAATATTTTCAATCTAAGCTCAATAGCTTATATAGTCATATGGGTCTGAACTCAATTCAGCACCCATACATTTTGGTGTCTTTGGCTCTTAAACAACCATAGCCACCACTATCCTATTAGGCAGGATTGGTGTTAAACCACTAAACATCACATGATCACCATCTCATACTAGCACATAATTGTTGTAAACAAAGGCAAAACTCTTTTCTCCATACAGTAGTGCCACCCTGTGCTATGGTTGTTTAAGAGCCAAAGACACCAAAATGTATGGGTGCTGAATTGAGTTCAGACCCATATGACTATATAAGCTATTGAGCTTAGATTGAAAATGTTTTTGTGTTTTCAATTTCATTCTCATAGTTTTGTAGTAAAGTAGAGTTAAAAGATGGCTGCTGGAGGGTTGCATTAGATCCTAAGATCTAGGTGCAGTGCTCTCAGATCCAAGGCTCCTCACTGATGATGGCCACAAGCCAGAAACTAGTCTGGGGATATTGGATGAGTAGGCACTAGATAGGGATATTATGCACAAGCCTTCTGGCATCTATTGATTACTCTGGTTAGCACAGGGTGGCACTACTGTATGGAGAAAAAAGTTTTGCCTTTGTTTACAACAATTATGTGCTAGTATGAGATGGTGATCATGTGATGTTTAGTGGTTTAACACCAATCCTGTCTAATAGGATAGTGGTGGCTATGGTTGTTTAAGAGCCAAAGACACCAAAATGTATGGGTGCTGAATTGAGTTCAGACCCATATGACTATATAAGCTATTGAGCTTAGATTGAAAATATTTTTTGTGTTTTCAATTTCATTCTCATAGTTTTGTAGTAAAGTAGAGTTAAAAGGTGGCTGCTGGAGGGTTGCATTAGATCCTAAGATCTAGGTGCAGTGCTCTCAGATCCAAGGCTCCTCACTGATGATGGCCACAAGCCAGAAACTAGTCTGGGGATATTGGATGAGTAGGCACTAGATAGGGATTTTATGCACAAGCCTTCTGGCATCTATTGATTACTCTGGTTAGCACAGGGTGGCACTACTATATAGAGAAAAGAGTTTTGCCTTTGTTTACAACAATTATGTGCTAGTATGAGATGGTGATCATGTGATGTTTAGTGGTTTAATATAGAATCTAATGCTAATCATAATTAACAAACAAATCCAAATACCAAAACCTATAAAAAGCAAGCATCAATACTTCTGGCTATGTTGTATAATGTTCATAAACATTAAAATATATAAATGCTGTCTCAAGAAAATGAATTGACTTGTTTGTAAAGCCATTTATTGATTTATTTCACTATTTTTTTAAATCAGCCAATTTTATTCTGATGGTGTAGTTCTAAAAAATATCTAAAGACATCAGAATAATCAATAATGTGGTGATTTAAAAATCTTTAAGACATGGTTTGATAGTTTCCTTCATTGTTATTAAATTTCATGTAATTTTTGAGTCTATTTGAAGAAAAAATTTAAAATAAATAAAACTTGATTTTTTTGCAAAGTTTATTAAGATTTCTGATTATTTTTTCACAATAATAATATAATAATTGTTAATAGTGAATAGTATACATGACTACACTTTTATTTTATATATATATTTATTTTTAAAAATAGAAGATAAGATGCCACAGCATAACATTGACAAAGCATTTCAATGGCAACTCCATTTTAAACAGATAGTTATAACACCATTAACTCTGTTAAAATGTTAAAAAAATTGATATTTTAAAGCACAATTTAATAGATTTATCAAATATTGAAATGTATTCATTTATGTGCTAAGAACCAATTCCAATAAAACAAGATTTTATTCATTTTATAATATTAATCTGTTTTTTTTCCTGACTGTTCAGTGATGAAAGAGATCATCATTTTCATTACAATGCTATATTTTCAATATTTGCAAGAAGTTTTAAAAATTTTGTTTTATTTGTAAATATAAATTTCAGTCAAATAAAGTCCAGTTTATTACATTCTGTTATAGAATAATGATGTAATACTGAAATTAAAAGTTGAAAGCTTACAAAAGTTTGACAAGGAGTATAATTAAATCTGATATAATGCAGGAGAATTAAAATGGTCAGCTCAGTTCAACATCATCTGATATCATAAATGTATTAATCTTAAGTAAACTAGTCATATATCATATTAATAAAGTATGTGGAATTTAAAACTGACTTTAATTCATGATATAAATTCAGTTATGTAATAACTATCAAATCTCAGTGCTTCCACATAATTATGAAAATCATTTTATAAAATACTCACATACAAATAAAAGGCCATTATTAACCACTGCAAAGTTTTTAGAAATACTGTAATAATTCAAAATAATAATTAATAATTTATTAATTTTATAGATAGACAACTTTCACACCTCTCCAATCTTTTTTTTTTTTTCATAAATAATTTTATATAAATAAAGATACAATAAAAGACAAATAACCCCAAGTTAACCCAGGTCATCATCCCTCATATATATCTTTATTACATGAAGAGTATTTATGTAGAGCAAATTGTCTCATTTTTATTTTCAAGTGTCAATTTACTCCTCTCCCAACATTAACATAATCAACTTTTTGATAAACACATAATGATTATTACTAATCATTTATTAGTTTATTAATTACTTGTTAATATTTATTTTAAAAAATTAAAAATATAGTTTAAGTCCTCACTAAAAAGCCAAACAGATTATTCCCATTCTAGCTTATTTTCAATATTTATATAAAATTTAAATATTTCAATATTGAAAACATGCTATAGGTGATATAAATGATAAATGATCATAACTACAACTTATATACATGCATTGACATTTGTATATATAACAAAAATATTCTAATTAAAATCTAGCTCAATTATTCAATGATACATGAACGCAGTTATAATATATATATATATATGTGCATGTGTACATTTTATATCAAGAAATACATTTCTCTTTTTAATAATGATTTTTTTAAAAAATATGTAAAGGTAATTTATTTTTTATATCCAATTGTTATATGAAACCATGTACAATATGCATGTATTTATTTTAATCTATAGACTTTATTTTTTTCATCTGTCATCTAACAAAAATATATCCTGAGGCATTGATATAAAATATGATTACTGTATTGTTAAATCAAAAATCCATATACAATATATTATTTTAAAATAACTCTACAAAAATACTTAGTTCAATTCCATAGTCTCTTTGTTTTTCAAATGCGCACACTTAACGCTTTTTCAAACTTATTTCCATTAATATTTTTTTTAGCTTTAAAAATCATGTTAACTTATTTAAAGTTATTTATCTGCACTTTTTTATATTATAAGTACAGTATTTCATTTTTATGCAATAACTACGTATATTTTTATTCATTAGAATTAATATTACTGACATGAATACTTTTTTTCAACAGTTAATTTTTTCATAACTGGATAGATATACAATTCAGTTTTTTACAACTTTCTAGTTACAAAAATTCAATCATTCTGAACTTTGCACAATGCAAAAAATAACTAAATTTTGGGTTAAAACAAAAAGCAACAGTGACATTCCGCTTATCACTGCTTCAAATTTAACTGATGTGGAGATACTGTAGGAACAACATTTTTATCGAATCAATGAAGTTTTTTTTTCCATATGTCAAAGCAACGGCTGGGAAGCGAACCCGTGAGAACTGTCTGCAAGACACTGCTTGCAAGGCAAATGCGCTGACCTCTTGGCTATCAATGCTTGACTTAAGTTTTTTAATGAAATCTCAGTATTTATAGAAGATATTAAAAATATATAAATGGGTAAGAAGATAGATTGAAGTTAAGTAATTTTACGTCTTAATTGATAAAATCAAGATAATTTTAAATCAGTAGATATTGTTTATCTTACTTGCATTAAAAAATAGATTTAAAAATGATTTTTAATTTTTGAAGTACAAACATACAGACAAACATTTATAATTATATTCTCCTAAAATAAATACCTTTATCTTTAAAAAGATAGTTTTCTTCTTGGTTTTGTTATATTAAAAATTTATATTTTTGATCAGAATCTAAAATATAATACTTAAATATACTATTCACTACTATACTTAAATATATTTATATAATTGATATTTGTCCATATTCATTTCTTATTCCTTGTCAACTTCAAATATAAAGCCTCTCCCTATGAATGTTACTCACCCACTATGTTGTGGCATGAAATAATTTCATTCCTATTTTTCTTTGAATAAAATAAAAGAGAATTATATATATATATGCATTAATTCAACTGTTATAGTATGCACTTCTCAATTTGGCTAGAGATTTAACTGGCCCTCCAACAATTAAGTGAATGAATAGCTGCATTCCAAAGATGTGTAAAGAATCCAATTATTGGGATATAAAATACATAGTGCAATATGAATAAATTGACATTCTCCTCAATTTAAAAAATATAAAATACCTAAATATCATTAAGCAGTAAATTCTTTGGAGTCTCAAACCTATCTCATAAGTATTTTCTGGGATGGAAGTGCTGATTCTAATGAAAGATTTAAAAGTTGAAGATCCATTGAAAGTTAAGCCTATATATTTTGGAGCTTTATAAGCTAAGAAAAATAAAGTTGTGACTTGAGGTAAAACATTCCTTGAAATCACATTTCAATATTTCATCATTAAACTGATAGTAAAATTCTCCATAGAAGTAAGTGAAATTATAACTAACAAACTGCAACAGAAATAGGCTTCATCCATTTGATAATAATTTTGCCTTTTTTTACCCTACTTTAAATATGAATTCTGTTAGTATGTATATAAATCATCATTATTTTATTTTCTATCAATTATTTATCATTTAGTAAGTAATTTATTAGAAATTCTTACCACTTGCTTAATTTATCCAATTTTGTATTTTTCATCTGGAAAGTTATTTTGGGACTAGTTGGTTAGCTGTACTGTGCCACTAGGTGATGCTGCAGTACCCATCAAGAACTCTCAAGAAGCATGCAAGCAATAAATTTCTATCTGAAATCACTGAAATCGACATAAAATTAAAATGCCTAAGGCAATATGAAGAAAATGCTCTAAAATACAATTATAAAAACAAGAAATCATTGTAAAATTAAAATGCCTGAGGCAACAAGAAGAAATCTCTGAAAACATTTATGTTCTATATTCTCTGAACTTAGAAATAATTGTATGGTATGGTATATAGATCACCACAAAAATACTACTGGTGTACATCCTAGATCCATTCCAAATAGGACCACAAAAATTTTATTAGCAATTTCTTTCAACTTGATTATGCAACTTTTTTGGAGATACCAAATATATGCAAATTGATAATCATAAGAATTAAAATATTTTTCCTTTTTTTAATCAATAAAAATGAATATTATAACTGTAATACAAAGGATGTTGTTACTTATCTTTCATTCATTAAAATATATTTAAAAATTAGTTTTTTAAATAAGTTTTTCCTTAATTTTTTCCAAAAACAAACCTACTGAAACAACCACCTTTAAAACAAGAACTTTTCTCTACACAAAAATAATTAATTTCTGTTTTTTTTTCTTGTTATATTAAAAATTTGAGTTTTTATTAGAATCTAAAATAAAATAATTAAATAATATTTTTGTATCAAAGAACATTTTTATTTAACTTTAAATAAATTATTCTGCAATGTAAAATACATTATCTATTATTCTTAATTAAAATGTATTGGATTTTGGAGTTTAGTATATTATTCTTATAACTTTTGTTTGTGTTTATTATTTTTCTTTTCTTTATAAAACTTAAATACAAATGAATACACACTTTTTAATTTATACATTCATTGTGTTGTAAATCCATTAACAATCTCTTTCAATATATAAAAGGTGTGTGATTGATTAATGTTTAACACAGAGGCAAAATTCTCCATACAGTAGCACCACTCAGTGCAAGGCAGAGTAAACAATGGATGCAAGAAAGTTTGTGCTTAAAATCCCTATCTAGTGCCTACTGTATGGAGAGTTTTTCCTCTGTATTAAACAGCTTATGTAACATCGTAAAGAATTGTGATCATGTGATGTTTAATGGTTTACTTGATTAATGTTAAGATTTAACTTCTCATGACTTATTTTTTAAAATTTAGTTGATTTTTTTTAGTAAAAAGGGAACATTTGAGCATAAGGCAGTAGTACCTGACTCAATTACAAAATGGATTGCAACTGCTATTTCTGTTGATAAGGAACATGGTTTAAGTCTAAGTGAGGAAGCAGCTACGGTAATTATGATTAAAGTATAAAGTTAAAATAAACAGTCAAAAATATTATAACAATTGCAAGAAGATATCTTTCAGAAAATAAATATCAATAATGATTATAATGTTATACATAATGTATTTTTTTAATATTAATGACTTTTTAGAATATCATATTTATTTATTTTAACAAGCCATTCAAATAAGCAAAATCAAATAAGGTAAAACATTCCCTACATAGCTGATTGCAAGATTTATTCGGTACTCCTCATAAAAAACAGTAGTGAAGAAGGCATTACTCACTAGTCATACCAATTTGTGGGCAATGAAAGCTTGGATAGCTTTTTCTTTCTTGATTATCCTCTTGCTAGTACTAGATACATATACAATTAATGACTAATACTTGATGGTTAACCATTATGGCTATGATCTTTAAGTCTATCCTAATTCATATTAGAACTGAAAAAATTTCATGTTTATCTTTTCCAAAATCAAAATTCAGGATGTAAGGCATGGCATATGGATGCATTATCACTCTACCTTAAATTCATTGTGATTAAAGACACTGACATATATCATAAATTTAAAATAATTAAAAATAAAATAATCTAGAAAAATACTCACTTATTTTTGAAACAATTGAGTCTTAGAGCTTTTTGTTTTTAATTTAATGAAAATATTTAACTAGTTGTAGTAGCAGTAAAATTCTTGTTTATGTCTGCTAACTTTTTTTTTATGTTCTCAGGCTTTGAAGTCAATATTTGATATTATTCTAAATAATATTAATGGCATAATGTTTGTGCCTTCAAAGATAATAATTATGATTTTTTGTTATTACTAACTACAGACTTAGTACTCATCTTGAATGTTATTTTTAATTTTAATTTATTCTTTAAAAGTGCTACAAAATTATTCAAATGTATCTTGCTCATAATAATAATGAGAGTCCAGTTGTCATATATGTAATATCCGCACTTACGACTGTGCCAAGGTTATAACTGCAAGTCATACTGTGCGGTCAGCAAATAACGTTATACATTTCCCATGCTGTTCTTTTCCAATGAATGGTCTATTTTGCAACGAATGCCTTGCTCTGCAACGAATGCTTCTACTCTGCAACTAATGCTCTGCTCTGCAACAAATGCTTCTACTCTGCAACTAATGCTCTGCTCTGTAACTAATGCTCTTTTTGTAACTAATGCTCTTCTCTGCTGTGGTCTCTTTCAGCTACACCCATGGACTACATTTCCACTGGGCACTGGTCATTTACCGCCAGTACTAACGCGAGACATCTCTACTCCAATACTGTCCACTACTCACTACTGCGTGACTGCTCTCTACTGTTCCACTGCTAGATGTTACCCAGTCTTCTTCTTATCACTCTCTGACAACTGCAACGATCAATCAATGCACTGACCAATAAGGTAACATCTCTTATCTAGAAACATTTGTAATTAGCAAATATTTCTAGGAATTGTCGATCGCCATTACATCAATGCACTAATTAAATTCCTCAGCTATCAGAGCGCGATCTAAAAACAGCCTTACGAATAAATTCTAATTTTTCTGGAGTGCACAAAAATGTCTGCCATTTTTACAAACACTACACTATAAAGAAAAGCCATTATAGACTGTATCTTTATTCATTATTTCAATTATATGGAATTTTAAAAAATGTAAATAAACAAAGTCTAAAGACATAGAAATTCTTAAATTTATTTAATTTTAAAAGTCAGTAGGACAACAGTGATTTTTTTCATCTTGAAGTATTCTCACTAAATGTAACAATCTTAAATCTCAAACACAATTCATTTAACCATTTTTTTATGATTTAAGAATAGTTCAGCATGTAATTGTAAATACGTGAACAGTATATTTTATTTGTTGTTTTTTCAGAAAGTTTTATAAGTAATGTATGGTAACATTTTCAGTAAAATGTTTTGTTATTATATAATGACTAACATACCCAAACAAATTTATAAATTATTTTCAGTGAGTGAAAAAATGAGTTATTGATTTTTGAAAAAAAAGCTATATTGTAAATAGGTCACTTATTGGAGAAAAAAAAAACATCCTGAAAGGAAAAAAAAAACAAAAAACAAATTATTATTGCATGCACTATCAAAATGGTTATTGTTCTTACTAAGGTAAGAAATAATTTTTTGATTATAATGGAAATACTTTTAAATTTATAGTTAGAAGATATGAATTAAAAACACTATTACTCATCTTGTATATAAAGAGTTTGGATAATATTATAAAACACATATTTCTAAATTATGTACAGCAAATAGAAAGTAGCTGTATAGACTCCACAATCAATAGTGTTTTAAAAATATCAAAATAACTGGACAGATTGCATCTGCAGATAATGAGTCTAAAACTGCTACATTTTCAGTAAACTTTAGAATAATATTAGAGAAAAAGAATATTCTTTGAAACAAGTATTTAATTATGATGAAACTTTGTTATTCTGAAACAAAATACCCATTAGAACAAATATGCATAAAATGAAAATACAGACAAAATGTTTTAAAACATGCAAAATTAGAATAATTCTGATGCTATGTAGTAATGATACAAATTATATGATAAAACCATGACTTACTTTCAAATCCAAAAGTTCCTGTGCTTTGAAAGACCATAATAAAATTATCTGCCTATGTTCTAAGAATAAAAAACTTAGATTGTGATCATTTTATTTTTTAAAATTGATTGTTTTGTTCTTGATATCAAAAATATCTAAGCAAAAAAATAAATGTAAACTCTTTCTACTGATAGACAATGCAACTTGTCATTATGAATCAGTTTGCTATGAAAATCAAAATATAGAGATTGTATTTTTGCTATCAAATTCCCCTTTATTGTTTCAATTTCTTGACCAAGATATTCAATGTGCCTATGCCACAGGTACCATCCATCTTGTGATAAATTCAATTCAATCAGCTCTTAGTATCAACTTTAATATTCACTTAATAGAATGCTGGAAATTATTCATCATTGCAGATGTAATACATTTTATAAAAGTATCTGTAAATGAATAATATCCAAAAACTGAAAATACTTGTTGGAAGGGGTAAGAAATAAAGTCATTAATGGTTTTGACAGCATTCCAGCAATTATTGGGGAAGTTTTAAAAAAAAATTGTTTAGATAACACACTATTATGGGGGATGAGGTTTCAATGATGAATTAAAAAAATTAGTTATGATATTATCACCATTAGAGAAGAATGAAAAAAAGTCAAATGAGGGAGGAAGAACCAGCAATGTGAACATCAGAAAAACTTTATAAAAAGTTCTAGGCTACACTGATTTTTTAAAAAAAATACAATTCTAGAAAATAATACTATGATGCAACCTAATAATTCCTATATAAAAATGATTGAGTTGTTATAATCTTTGCAAAATCATTTTGGTGAATTTAAAATGAGAAGTCACAATGTTTTGTAAAATGAGATAACAAAATATCCCAGATTTCTCCAGAAAAGGAGAAACCTACTCTATTATAATCTTCAGATCACTCAAAGCTGATAATTCTTCTCATACATCAATGGCTTCAGAAGCTCAATAGCCTATCAGTTTAACTATCCATTTTATATCTAAAAGATAAATGTTTTAAATATTATTTTTGAAATTAATGTGAATGAATGAACTTAAGCTATATAAAAATTATGTGTGTGTGTGTGTGTTTATTTCAGTTTATTATTAATTACATTGTTATTTTTTTAAATTCGTTTAGATTATAATATTCATTTATATGTACTTACTACATAAAAAACATTATATTATTTATGTGTGCATGCTGAAATACATTGCACATTTACAATGCACTAAACAATAGATATTTTATTGTAATCAAAGCTTATCAGTAAAACATGGACTATTATTCACAATATACAGTGTATGCAAGAGGGTTTACAACAAAAACTAACAAATATTGCTGCTCCATTTTATAAATATATATATATATAAGAGTTGAAAATTTTAATAAGATTCACCATGTGTATTTTATTTAAAGTTCAGCTGTAATATCAGAAAGTTAGTGTAACAAATGCTATAACAATATGTGATTTTTGACTGCTAATCCATCAAAATTTTGCTTTTTATTAAAAAAAATACCTAGAAAATCTCATTAAAAGTTTTATGTTTACATCTACATGTCTGTGAAAATTTTCTGGTTACATGTAATTAAGGGAGAACATCACTCTCTTTAAAGTTATGCATAAATAGCACTCTATTTAGAAAGAACCAAGAACAGCATGGATTATATATATATATAATAAGCACCATAGCTATATTATTTCATTTACACTCCGATTTAAATAAAGATCAAACTTCAACACTACATTATCAGTGTAGTGTTAAATTTTGAGCTTTCTTTATTTAAAGGGGAGTGTGACTGAAATAATATAGCTAAGGAGTGTTTCAAATATTTTATATTGAGTTCACCTAGTGTTATACATTATTTATCTTTCTTATATTTGAGTTTGAGAAGTAAAAATGACTATTGTATAATTTTTCCAAGTAGATTTAAAATTAAACATGTTAGTTTATTTGCAACATAAGATTTTTGCCTTCTCAGATTCACACTTCTCATTTAAATTAGGTCGAGTTTTAATATGTCTTAGATCATTACACATAACATTGAAGATAACTTTTCTTTCAGTGTAGTGCTAAAATTTGAGCTTTTTTTATATTAAAAGGAGTGAGTGTAGTTGGAATAATATAGCAACGGAGCATTTCAAATATTTTATATTGAGTTCAGCTAGTGTTATGTATTAGTTCTCTTTTATATATATATATAGAGGGAGAGAGAGAGAGAGAGATATAGAGAGAGAGAAATAGCCTCAAAAAGAAGTTTGTCCTTACCAAAAATGAGATAATTTCATTCATCTTTAAGATTTACAAAAAAAGCAGGGCATATATATAATTTCTATCCATACCTTTTTGTCATTGTACCTGTTATTACTATGATGTCTGCTCATAAAAAATGTATCATATAGTGTAGAAAATTTATTAGCTTTTCACTTCTGAATATAAGACCAAAAAAAACAAACTACGTTTTTTTTTTTTTAATTTCATGATAATTATTAAATGCAACATCAGTTAATTTTCCTTGAAGCCAGAATGTGTGTGTGAAATAATTTTTTAGATATTTACAAACATGATAGACAATATATTCAAGAGGTTGTAAAGTTATCAAACAATACAGTGATTAAAAATCAAAGGTTATTGTGAATCCAAGCTGCCATTTGATGCTGACGTTTTATTTAACTTTAATATATATCTATATATACATAAGCACACAATACTGCTCATTATATGATATAAAAATATATTATTTGTTAAAAACTTCATTAAATGTATAGATCAGTATTATTTTATGTTAAAAATATATAAATGATTAAATGGGAAACATATCTATAAGTGCACACACACACATAGAGGTTTGTTCCAACATAAAATAAAGTATTTTCAACTACTAAATCTGGATTTGCATTTCAATTTCATCAATAA
Organism: Epiperipatus broadwayi; assembly: GCA_028023455.1. Lineage (NCBI taxonomy): Eukaryota > Metazoa > Onychophora > Udeonychophora > Euonychophora > Peripatidae > Epiperipatus > Epiperipatus broadwayi. Next base: position 4,445,991 of record JAQFVV010006258.1, on the reverse strand, counting down.
TATTTTGTTTATTTAAAATCTGGTTTCAACTGTCATTAAAAAATACATTGGTCAGTTCATAATTTTCAAGCACCCTTCAACTATCCATACTATCTCATACAACTGAAACACATGACCACACCCATGTAGAAAAGATTAACAATCACCAATATACGTATTTCATGCTAAACCAGCACTCATCAGTTGGTCCTGATTATTATCTCCCACACATATATAATCAATGCTCAGTTTATATTAAGATAGCAAATCTTCATTTTTTAATGGACAGGTTTCAATCCACTGCAACCTCCAACTTTTCAGCCATCCATATCATTGAAAATCTGATGATGAAAACTCAAATCCCATGCCGATGCTAATATTATTGCATGCCTATGTTGATCTGAAGTCAATCTGACCCCTCATGTATAGGACAGCATCCATTAAATACATATAAGAGGGATGGACAGGATAAAAGCTTAATATGTAAATATCACCAATATATGTATTTCATGCTAAACCAGCACTCATCAGTTGGCCCAGACTATCATCTCTCGCACATTTATATAATCAATGCTCATTTATATTAAGATAGTAAATCTTCATACTTTAATGGACAGGCTTCAATCCACTGCAACCTCCAATTTTTCAGCCATCCATATCATTGAAAATCTGATGATGAAAACTCAAATCCCATGCTGATGGCAATATTATTGCCATGCCCATGTTGACCTGAAGTCACTCTGACCCCTCATGTATAGGACAGCATCCATTAAATACATATAAGAGGGATGGGCAGGATACAAGCTTGATATGTAAATATTTGAAAATGAATATGGTCTGTGATCACATAATTTACATATAATGAATGATCAGTTATCTTTTGGACTATTTGTTTAAAATATATATATAATAAGTTAATTGTTAAAAATATATTAAATACAATATTTAAACACATGTACTTAATGTAATTAGAAAGGACTTGAACTCAGACTTTCAAGATCCTTACAGCAATCCACTCCATCTTATACAACTGGTACACATTGGGTGCCAAATGTAATAGTACAGATTATTGATCATCAATGATAATAAATATAATTGTAAATGTAAGCTGAGTAACAACAATATGCCCACAAATTTAGGTAATCAGATTAATGATAAGTAAAGCTGATTGTTCAATAAATGCCCTATAAATTTTTTTTTGAGTAGCATTAAATATAATGGAAAATATTATAAATGAAAATATTATTTTATCTCTCTGTTATTAGTCTGTTGACATTTGTTTTATTTAGCTTCTAAAACTTTATCCTTATTCTGGTATTCTAATCTGTACTTTTCAATTTTCATTTTCATTTTCTGCATCCAACTTTTTCCCTTTTCTATATCATCTTCTAACTTATTGATTTTTATTTGCATTTGACTTTGAATTTCTTCCATTTCACTTTCTAGTCCATTAAACTGAAATTTAATCTGGATGACTGATGAGTGCTAGTTCAGCATGAAATCTATATATTGAGGATCATTTATCTTTTTCACATGTATGCAGTCATATTGGCTTTTAGTTCAAGTCTTTTCTAATAAAATGCAACATTATAAATTATAACAATATAGATGAATAAGAAGAATATATAAATTTTTAGGCAGACATAAGTTCATTTGATAACAATTATATCTTAAATATTTAAAGATACTTCTACATAAAATATATCATTATTATTATTTATTGGTACCATTATTATCATTTAAAATAATTGCTTATACATATATCATGATAATTCAGCAATAAATGTGTTTGGAATTGTCTAAAATTTATCCTTTACAAATTTTATTATGATGGATATTATTCAATATACAAATAGTATGCTAATCACTACATGATACTATGTTATAATAATTATTAATACCATTAACAATTATATGAATGCCATTCTTTCAAATCAAACATCTCTATTCAATTTAAAGTGATATTTTGATAATCTGTATTCAATTGCTACAAATGTCATCTGACTTTCAGCTATCAAATATCAAATAAACAAGGCAAAATACCATTACAGTTAGAAAAAAAGGTAAATTGCCTCTTAAAAACAAACTGATAAATGAAGAAAGTGAAAGTAAATGGGCATTTAAATATGAGCTAGGTATATAATTAATAGATAAAAAGATTATACCCACTTACACACCTTAAATTTATCAAATACTTCATTTCTGAGTTCATATTAAACATAAACAATATTTATTTGTAGATTCTACTATTTTACTATAATATTCATAATTTAAGTTTTTAATTTATATTTTGTAGTTAAAAGTATTCAAGCCAATGTTTGTTTCAATGAATTTACCATATTCAGTGATTAGAGGAGAAATTTTACATCTTCAAATATTACTTTTCTATTATTTAAAAGAACAAGAAGCAGTAAGTATTTTATTACTTTGTCAATATTTCATGTTATATCAATTATACATTTTAAAATCATATGCAGGCATTTGAATTATAAATATTACTTGATAAATATACAACAATAAAATTATTAATACAAATGCCATTTTGAGTATCTTTTCTATATCTTATTTACATTATTACACTAGCATTGTATTTATATGTCATGTTTTATTATTACAGTTATCACTAACATTATTAAATTATCTCAAATAAAATTAACAATTTTAGGTTACAGTAAACTTACAAAGGAATAATGATTTTGCTGTTGAGATCGATGAAGGAAGTCAATCTCGAGCTATATCAGTTCATCATAAGGTATCCTATTTTTATATTATAAATTTTTCTTTAAATGATTTCACTACATTTTATTAATATTTACTATCCATATGTTATGATTAATTCACAGCATTCATTCATTGAGTTAATTTTATATATAAAAAAAGTATTTAATCTTATTGAAAATTTAAAATATATGTAATTACATTAAATCATATATTCTATTGTATAAATGAAATGCTTATTAAAAATTCAGTTATAATAATTAATATCAAAATGTGTAGCAACTTTTTTTTCTGTTCTTTTTCCATTATTAAAGTCTTATATTATAGCAAAAAAAATAAGATCTATACAGATTTAAACCCCCTATGTTAGACATAACTAATTTATAGATCATCTTTATTGTATTATATTTTATTTTGATAAATTAATTCATATAACCAGGACATTCACAAAATATTTGCTCTTTAGTAATTATATTTTATAATAATTATTGATATTATATGTATTTTAATACTTTTTAGATAGGTAGGTAAATATAGATAGAAAGATATATACAGATGTGTATTAAGTGCTCTTTATAATTATTGGACAGAGCACAACAGCCAGGAGATATCATTTGATCAATGGTCTAGCAATAGTTGGCCATTTTCTAATCATAATTTATATTATAAATAGGCAGAAGGATGTATATAAAAAAGACAGCTAAATGATTAGATATTTAGATAGTTATATAGTTAGAAGGATGGAAAAATCATCGTTTAGATTAGACATATTTGTAGATAGAAAGATATATAGGTAGATTATAAATCGATAGATAGATAGACAAATAGACAGTCATACAGGTAAATAGAAACAGATAACCATATAGATATTTATGTAGATGGATTATTAAAAGTAAAGATTTATATTTACAAAATTAATTGATTATATATTGTGACCATTAGCTTCTTCTGTGGAGAAACTAAAGATCGGTAAACTAAAAGCAATGCTGATTTTTAATAGTCTGAGAAGAAATTTTTTTTTTTAGAAGTTTTAAATTAAATAAAAGTCGATGCATTTTTTTTAAAGAATTAAAAATCTTAGATCACAATTATATAACATATAAACAAGAATATGTTTGTAGTTATTCAAAATTATTATGTATCAGTATAAAGAGGGCAGGGGATTTTGTCTTGCGCGCACAGTAAAACTTTAAATCAGTTTATTTTATAAAAGTTTAAATGTAAAATTAGATAAATGATATTTTTTAAAAGTGAAAGTTAATATAACGTTAGAAATTTAACTTGCTAATATAGCGATTGCTTAATATTGACTTAAAAGGGGGGAATAACTCTAAAATTTCAAGAATTATGAAATAAGTTTAAATTAATACACTATACAGGCTTAAACCTGCATATATATATATAATGTATGCAGGATTCGAACTCAGACTTCCACAAGACCCTCAACTCTCCATGCCTTCTCATATTGCTGACCCACCTAATCACACACATGTTGAAAAGATTAATAATTTAGTGTGATATGAAATTAGCTACAAATACATCACGAATTATTATTATTTATTCATGCGTTCATGTGTATGTGCATGATATATGGATGCATGCGTGCATGTGTATGTGCGTGATATATTGAATTTTAATTATAGAGATAACTTTAAGGTTGTATATATCATGCAATATACCATTCAATAGGAATTTGAGAAAACAATTATTTTATCTCATTTTTAAAGAAATCAATCATCTCCATTCATAAATATATTGAATCAAAATTTCAGTCTGTATTTTTTTTTATTGAAAAGATTTTTCTCTCGAATCTTCTGACATTATTTATTATTATTATTATTAAAGGCGGGAAAATATCTCTAGCACACCTTGGTATAAAACAAAGTTATGAATATGTCAAAATTAGGGTTGATATACCAATTAAATCTTAATGTCATGGGTCAAAGATCAAATAGGCTGAATCAGAACATAATTGACAGACCGGATATATAAAACTAAAGATGCTTACTTCTACTTGGAAGCTCCAATCTACACTTTAAGCAATGGTTCAGTTACAGACTTTTATTGATACCTATCCTGTCTTAAAAAATTTGCTTCTAATATTTAGATGGATGATTATATTACAAACTTTTCTTGGTATTTTATTCCATCTTAAAGAATTTACTTTTAATATTTGGAAGAATAATTTTATTACAAACATTTAGTGATATTTTATTCTATCTTAAATATTTTGCTTATAATACATGGATGGATGAATTTATTTATAAAATACCAAAGAGATTAAAGAACAACTGCTGAATCGTATACAGTATTTGTGTTATATTATAAAAAAGACATAATAAAGTCTAATCAATAATTTATTTTCTTTAATTGTTATTACTAAAATAAACTTTTGCGTTGTCTTGAGAAAAAAAAACTGTAGCAGAAAGTTTGGAATATCTATTAGAATAACATATTAAATTGGACAACAAAAGGAATGTTGACTAAATATTTGTTAATAATTCTAGAAGTATATTATAATGAGCATATGTTCCAGCTAAATCTTTGAATAAAAGACGTCTTATATAAATCTTTGTTAAATAATTTTAGAAGTATTATGATGAGCATCTGTTCAAGTTGAATCTCGGAATAATGGAAAAGTAAACCCAGAGGATGACTTCGTGCATAAAGCAAGGGAAACTAAATTACATTTATTATGATTCATAAGGAATAAGTGATATTACATAGATTAGAACTGCCATAATAGTTTATTAATAAAAGTGCAACAATCCGGATAATAAAAGTAGCTACTATTATAAAATGTGCGTCTTTAAATTCGATTTTCTGCCAATAAACATTAATCTTTGGACAACTTCGAGATCGTTCTGCCATGGCCATGTATTTTCATTTAGGATAATATATGTGTTTTTGTTTTCTCTTTGGATAATTTTACATTACAATGGAGAACTATTGCCAAGATTGCTGTGTGCCAAAAGAGACTTTACGTAAAAAAATTTCTTTATTATATTTATTGTTATATGATATGTTAGATTTATTCTATTACATATTTTAGTTAAGTGTTATAAGTTTGACCCGATATTAAACCTATATTAAAATTAGAAAATATCTTTTATTTATTGCACAATTTTTTGAGCCGGTATTTTTACTATAAAATGCTAGGAAGATGTGAAGTATGAAAAAAAAATTAATATATTACTATGCTAATAATTTCAAATGAATGTTTTCATGTTTATTAATTCTCATATATTTTAGTATTTTATTGCTATGCTCAGGAGAGAGAATTAGTTAGTTAAAATGTGTATTTTTAAATAAATGATGCCTGTTTCTTAGCCTATAGAATTAACATTTTAAATAAAATTATTCTTAGTCGTATTAGACTAATCGGTTCATGCATCAATAGTATGATACTCCTATGCTATGTGAGAGTGCAAATGACCTTTGTTTGTTTGAGGTGAGTGTAGTTCTGACCACCTCAAAGGTTGAGATGGAGCATAGCTCTCTCATGATTAAATATAGATATTTGAGGTATTTTAGGAGATTGATGTTTTATTCCCAGCTCCATTCTTATATGAATGCCTCGTAAAAGAAATATTTTTATATGGTTGTAGAATGTGGTGTTTTTAGCATGCTTCTTATATATGTGCAATGACGAGTTCCTCACATACTTTATAGCCTCAAGGAGAAGGCACTCTTAGGTCTATGCTATCACCAAGAAGTTGTTATTAATTTATTCTCTCTTACGAAAATATTATTAGTATCATTACCCAGGAGTGAATGATAAATCAGTGTTTACTGTTTGTTAGGTCATTGCATATTATTGAAGAGTAGTTATTAGTTTAGGGAATAATTTATATTATCATATTTCAAAAATTGATGTACTGAATAGCTGAACTTAGCTCTAGCTTGTGTGCGCACCCATGTTTACTCTAAATTTATAGTTAAGAATTTGAATTCAGACACACATTGCACATCATATCAAGTTCTTGGAGAAGCAAGTCATTGCTGGACTAGTAAGAAAATGGTAGAAAACTCGTGTTGGGGCTATAGTATTAAATACATGTATGTGTGTGTAGATATAGCTTATTAAACTATCACACAATTATTAAATATAAATTAAGTATTAACTTATGGGAAGTATTAGCTTGCAAAATGCGTTATAAACTGAAATATTAGAATTAGAGTAATTTTATTAATCTTTTAAAATATGAATTCCTTAATGGGATGAGTAAATATTGCTATAAAATTTACATGGGCTATAAGCTAATTAATAATCATAACAGTAGTTATATTTGTTATAATAATGCTGAAGCTCAGGTTCAGATATAGAGTATAATGAATTTTAAAAGTGATATATTATGGGTCAAAAATAATTTATAGAATCGTTTGTGTTATAGAATAGTTATTTGTCCCAAAATACTTGTATCTAAATATCATTGTTGGGACGGGGCTATATACTAGATAGGATAAGCCTTGGGAGAATGTGTAATCATAGCCAGTAGAGATCGCTTGTAAATAGTTTGTAATTATTATTTCGTATTTTTCTTTCATTTGGCATCTCTTCGATGTTTCTTTTGATATTGTAATATTTAGCATTTGATTGTACTAATAAATATTTTGTTTTTAAAATTTAAACTTTTGCCTGGTGTCTCACAATATCCATAAATTCACAATATCCACTAATTTCCAATCTTCATTGATTTCCAAAATCCATTAATTCTAGAGGTCTGACATAAAACAATTATAGAAAATATTTCATATTTCTGGTACAGATTAATTACAAAATATCTTTATTAGATTTTACAGCTAGATTAATACCGTTCTCATTTGCTAAGATTCAGCGAGTTAAACTATAAACGTATGTGTTAAACATATAATGATTATGGTAAACAGTTGAGAGAATGGTTTAATTGTAGATTTAATATTTAGTTATTCAATTCATTGCACTTTGACTAATGTTACGAGTGGATATAAAATCCCTTCTCCACTCCCAATATTTGGATACATTCCCAGTTGATAAAATTATATTCGAAATTTATTAGGAATAAGTATTTCATTTAATTAACTAGTTAGCAGTTAATAATATTTAATAGTACTATTATGATTCATATTGTTGCTTTCTTTAGTGTAGACATTAGCTTTAAATGAGTGTATGATTATTCAATTTGTATTCGCTGGGATATAGTGTCCAGGGGTCGGCAATGAATTTGAAAGTGATTATTGTTGCTCCTCACCACAGGTCAAGACCCTGAGAACGAGAGTATTTACAATTCTAAAATTTCAAGACAAGATTATCATTGTTTGAATGCTATAACATTCAAGAGTTATTGAGTTCATAGATTGTACATTCCACTCCTGTGTGTGTATAAAAAATGGTATTGAAAAGCCATGTTTTTAGGAGAGGTGTCTGAGAACATAAATTCAAACATTTAAGAGTAAATAATTGTAACTGTGGAGGGTGATCGATGCAGAGTATGAAGCGATAATTAATTTGTTTGAAAGGGAGGGGGTGAGTGGAAATTTCTCCTTTTTTTTATTTAAGTAATAAGACTTTAATATTTTTTATTAGTCTAATTCTCTGGTTTCTCTGCGTGGATTACTGATTCATTTCCATTAATTTAAACATCAGAAATAAAGAAATATTATTGTAGTTACCATGAGAGATCATGTAGCTGTGTGGGTCTGTGGAGGAAAGTTGCTTTCAGTTTTAAATAATTTATCATTAATTTATCTGTATAATAATTACTGAGCTTGAAAATAAGAACTTAACACACTATTCATAATTTAAAGTATTAGTGTTATATTTTTCTTTTGGGAAATTATAACTTGCTTAATTGATACAGTTGCAATTTGATGCCTGGTTAAACACCTCATTACATATCTTTCTCTCCCTCTGTCACTTTCTCTACCTCAAATAAGGTTATATAGGATTTTGACTTACCCGGACAAATGCGAGTAGGTGGTAAGGTTATAATATATATAATCAATGTTTATACTAGGATCTTTATTATCACTTGATTTCCTAACATTATATTTATATTTAAAACAGATATAAAAAAGTGTAATTGCAAAGATGCACAACAATTTGTAGTCTATAAATTTTAGTCCAAATGTTTATAAACTTAATATATTTATAAGAGTGATTCATCGTTGTGAAATAATATCAATATTATATATATATAAATGACAAGTTTAAAACCCATGAATTTAAATTTCTAGGTAAAACCTGGAGATATCATAAGTACTGTCTTCAATATAATTCCAACGAAAGTTGGCCTTATTGAACTTAAAGCTTCTGGAATCTCATCTAAAGGAAATGATACTGAAATTCGTCAACTTTTAGTAAAGGTAATGTTTATGTTTAAGCATTAAGCCTAGCATTTACAAATAATTATGTAGTTAAGTGTCTGTAAATATCCGTATATAAATGATAACTTTTATCAAAGCAATATATAAAAATAAATTTAAAAAAATTAAAATGAATGCTTTTGTTATAATTTTTTATTGCAGCCCGAAGGTGTTACTATTTTTGAAACAAAATCTTGGCTTTTAAATTTAAATAAATCTGAATCAGATCCTTTAGAAATAGGTTCTTTTAGTACACATGAAGCTAATGAAAATGGTGTCGTGCAAGGATCAAAACGAGTTGAAATATCAGCCATAGGTAAATATTTCGATTATATATATATATTGTAGGTGACACTTATTTTTGCATTAAGAAATATATAATAATTTATTTATTTTTTCATCAATCTCACTAGTGCTGAAAACTTCAAAGTAGAAAAAAAAAGATTAAATTATCTATACACATATATATTTTACATTTTGCTGGTTAAACTTTTACCATTCATCAGTTGGGCTAGGTTTAACAGTATGTATTCATTAAGTAAAAGCAAACCAGCTACAATACTTTTTACACACAGTCTACTTTGAGAGTATGATAGATATAAAGTTGTGTATATAAACTCATGTTTCTAGTTGGATTTTTTGTAGTGGACATGTATTCTTTATCCTATCTCAGTTGATAACTTAGCGATTCGGCTAATAATATATATATATATATGTCCACTGCCTTTATTTATGTAAAGCTTCACAGCAAATTCTGACTAGGAATCTTAGTTTCTTAATTCCTACACAGACCTTGAACCTTTAAGAGTATAAACAATGAATAAAGAATGTCAATTGTTAACAAAATTTTAATTAACAAAACAATAATATTTGGCTCTCCATATATCATGATTGATCCGAAAACTACAACAAATTCTTTTTTTAAATATATATACCATGGGTATAGGTTCAAAAACATGATCTAGCTGTGATTTGTATGTGGTTAATGGTAAACCATAACATTCAAGCCATCACTCTATTTATAAAACATATTTTATAAGAATGTGTAATATTTGATAGTAAATTATATCCAAGAGATACCATGATTTCTCAAATCAGTGTTGGTATAGTTGTAAAAATAATTTTTAGAATATAACTAAAAATAAATAAAAAGTTATGTATTTTATTTATTTATTTAATTATTTATTTATTTGCATTTCAGCAAGTGTTAGTCATGAAAATATTTTTCAGATACAAGTAACTTCCAGTGACATTTTATTAACTATGACCCCCACAGGATTATTGTATGAGTTGTCTTTTTACATGAAATTGGAAGTGAAAAACTGCACATATTAAATTAAAAATAAGAAAGTTAATGATATTATTATCAGAATCTCTTTACAAACAATTTTTATGCTCTCAAATATTAATGTTAGAATATTGAGGTGAGCATTTATAATTAAATATTGTAATATGTAAAGAGTATATCATTCTGATATATATATTATATTCACATCATCCTGCCAAACATTATATTTCAGCAATGCTTTCTGGGAAAAAGTCTGAACTTTAAACAGCCAACTCAAAAGGGGGAATCCTTTTGAGTAGGATGTTTGAAGTTCAGACCTTATATTTATTAGCAATGGGCATTATTGAAATATAAAATTTGGGAAGGTGATTTGAATATTTTCTATTTAATTTTCAGCTAATGATCTGCACTGGAATATTTTCTTAGCAACTATTATGTGCAAAAATCATTATACTTACAAAAATATAATCATAACTGTCAAGCATTGGTAGTCGAGAGGTCAGCGGCAGCTGCTTTACAAGCAGTTGTCCCAGGTTAGCGAGTTCACTTCCTGGCTGATGCTATGACACATGGGAAAAAAATATATAATCATAACCATCATAAAATTACAATTTAAAATTATTAACTTTATTAGAGAAGATTAAACATAACTAAGTTGATATTTTAAATATGTGCTTAATTTTTCATATATATAGCCTTCAATTTGAATAGAGTTTTTAGCAAAATTAAATTATTTTACCTTCTATTTATAATGAATTTAAACCTACTAAAAATATTGAAAATATGTTTAAATTGTTAGCTTATTAATATATTGAAATATAAAAAGAAATAATACTTATATGTGAGCCTTCAGGTAGTAGGATATGATAAATTTTTTTAGCTCACCTGGTGGGTTTTTAAATTTAAGATAACCAGTATTAATAATTATATAAATAAAATGTATGTTAGAAATATTAATGCATTAAAATAAATGAAAATATATTTGGAATGTAAAATAAGCTTTTAAAATATAAAAAAATAATTTTATCTTAACTAACATAATGTAATTTACTCCCACTGTATTGAACTAAGATAAACTAAATTTAGAGCTGTTGTTAAGTTTTGGTTATACTTGCTATGTAGAAACTTACAATGGTTGGTTTTAATATTTTGTTCAAGATAAATTTAAACTTTGAGACAAAATGGTTTTCAATTTAACTAGAAACACATTATTTTTTTGCTTTTTCTTTCCTTTCAGTTAAAATATAGATATGATATAACTGAATGGATTGCTTAATATTTATATCTGACATATTTTAAGTTAAATATAATATTGTGTGATTTATGTTGGACACCAAAATATATAATGATATAAGTATATAATTTCATAGATTATAGTTGATTACTAGTTTTTAATTACCATTAGAGTGGCACATTAATTTATTTGCCAATCAATAAACTATATATGGTGAGAAACAGTATTAATTTTGTATTTTAGAATAATCATAACCATAAATAAATTAACTCCATGGCAAGCTTTATCTTTTCAAATTTAAATTCTTTTGTTTTCATACACATATTCTATTATCAAAGTTTTGGGAATGGAAAACTAGGTGTTTAATAATCACTCGGTCACAAATATTTATGTATAATGCATGTCTAAAATACAATGTGCACATAAGAATAAAAAAATATATAATAATAAAGGTTACATCAATGATATATTGAAATAAAAATTATGGAATTCAATAACGTAGATATATTTATATATATTATGAATATCAAACATTCTATATCCTTATTTATTTCTATTATTTGTTTATTACATAAATGTTCTTTTTGTATTAGTCAGTACTTTTATAATAAGATATTACTCAGAGACATGTAAATTATATAAATAAGTTAAAAGAATAAGTCGTACACATATAAAGAATTATAAACTCATAATAATAACTAAATGTAGTGCATTTCTTACTACCTGGTGTAGTTGTCCTGTCGAAACAATTATGTTAGATGTTGTGTAATGTACTAGATTGGATATGATAATGTTTTTCTGAAGGATTGTGATGATGATGTTCTAGTTGTATTTTTATATTGGACCATTTCCATCATCTACTATGAGTATTGAATGTCTTTAGAAAAAATTAACTTTTATTTAAATAATCCAAATACATTCAACTATTAATAGTAGCACATCAAACAGGTTAGAATATGCACAAAGTTTCAAGAGGTATCATTCTTCCCTTTTCTTCAGGTGTTGCTGGCCTGACCAGTGACAGTATTAGCATGGGATTCAAACCTGGGCCCTTAGATTCTTGAGTATTGAATTTTAAGGTAACGCTCTAACCGAGTGATCCTACCAAAGGTAACTGTCAGTAAAAATTTCATGTACTTGTCTATAAGGTTCTTCCTGATTTCTCCACTTTTTCCTAAGAACAAAGTTGATTAGTAGTTTCCATACATTATGTATAGTCACACTAGGTTGGCTTATGAGATTTTTTGCCATTGTCCAAAGAAGAAAATTTAAAGAAGCTGCTCACATGACAATGGCAAAAAAATCCCATAAGCCAACCTTGTGTGACTATACATAATGTATGGAAACCACTAATAAACTTTGCTGTTAGGAAAAAAGAAATCAGGAGGAACCTCATAGATAAGCATGTGAAATTTCTACTAACTTGTCTTTGGCAGGATGTCTCAGTTGGTTAAAATGTAACCTTACAATTCATTACTCAAAAATCTAAGGGTCCAGGTTCGAATTCCATGCTAGTACTGTCATTGGTCAGGCCAGCAACACCCGAAGAAGCAGGGAGAATAATACCTCTCAAAACATTGTGCCTATATTAGCCTGTTGGTGTGCTATTACTAACAGTTGAATGTATTTGGAATATTTAAATAAAAGTTAAATTTTTCTAAAGACATTCAATACTCATATTAAATGGTGGAAATAGTCCAATATAAAAATACAACTGGATATGATAATGTATTTATAGTTTCTTCTATTAATACTGGGATAGTTGTTTTTGATATAAATGTCCTAATAATTTTAATAAACTCATAAATAAATCATTGCTATGAAATACATATTGGGTCATTATATGTGCACATAATATTATGACAAGTGTGTGTGTATTACCGCATTCCTTTCTTGGATGGATGTAGACTGTATAATCACTTTCAGTGTATTGCCTGACATTATTTATGGTCTTGCAGAGATGTATCCTCACTTCTGTGCTGCCCTTTTGATGTCCATTCTTTCCATAGTTAGCATTTGTATACTTTTTTCTCCTATATAGAACATCATGTACAGTCTCATTTTGGCTTCTTACTAGTGCATACTTAGCATATTTCTATATTCTCTCTCACTAATCCTGCTAATTTATAAGTACAGAATAGATTCAGGAGACAAGTGTAATTTTTTGAAAGCAGTCACTTATTGTTGTCATTTTCTTTACTTTTCATTATGGATTACATTTCTCTGCATAAATCCATTAAAATTTTTTACTTTTTTATTTATATTGTACAACTCTTTACATATACAAAAATATGAACTACTGAAAATATAATCTTATTCTCAGAATAATTAAGATTAAATATGTTATGATAATGATTCACAAATCAGATCCTTAGAGAATCATTTGTAAATCAATTTGCAAACATTGTCCACTTTTTTAAATTGTTATATTATCATGCAGATTTAATTTATCTATAATTATGTTTGTGTGTGCTTGTATATGTCTTTCGGAGTTGGTGGATGGTTGCAACATGTCGGAATTGAGATGAGAGAGATCATGATAAAACCAAATATCTGAATGTTAATAAACATGGCTCTCAATTTATATGTAATAGAAAGAAAGCAGACCAATTTCCTTGAGCTATGAAGTATAAAGGTATTCTCCTATTTTCTTTGTCAAAAAAATCTAAAAATAAAATGGTCGTTATTCTTTTCATAAACTTAAAGTTTGTTAAGTCTTGGTGTTTTTTAACAACACTGAAATAATGAAGAAATTCACACTTAAGTCAGATATAAATGTGATCTTATTAATTTGAACTTACAACCAAATACACAGTAATAAGAGACAGAATCTCATTTTATAACCACTTTTTTAAATAGTAAATATTAAGTCAATTAATTGTAAATATTCAATAAACACATCACTCAACTTATGAGTAATAGAAAGGAAGCTGACAAACTTAAGCGAGTTTTTAAATATAAATGTCGACTTTCTTTGACAAAAATCTAATAACAAGATTGCTAAATATTTATAATTAATTGACTTCTATTATTATTTACAAATATTATTAGCCTAAAAACGATTTACTCACTGACGAAGAAGCTTCCAAATAAACAAAACAAATTTCGCATAAAACTATTAAATGGGCCAAGCGCTTTCGAGGTTTGCCCTCATATTCATGGCCGACGAATGTAATAAATCTTTACGTAGTGTTATTAAATAACAAATATGCAAATGTAAATGCAAATCAGTTTGACCATTTTTTTGAAATGGAAAAACACGTGTCGTGTCTATTGATAGAATTGTTGTCGCAAACAATAAAGTACGCCTCTTTGATCTTTCTCTTACAGTCGTTGGTTTCAGGGCATACAATCCTGGGGTTGCCTGGTTCGAACACATGGCCAGTCTGCTTTTCATGTTCCAGAAATATTGAAAAGTTATCACTGTTCTTTTTTGCTCTTCTATAGGTATACAAGTGTTGAGCTGCTCTGTTATGAACAGTGGCCTTAGTTTCCCCATATTATTATAAAATAAGATTCAAATTTATATTGACGCATTTGGATCTACTTAAATTTTAAGTTTATTTTTATTCTACCATTTATTAAGATTCCAAATGCAGGCATTCTTATACTTGGAACTTAATTGTAAATGTAGGGGATTTGAACTCAGACTTTCAAGCAACCTTCAACTATGCACACTATCTCATACTACTGATACACAAGACCACACACATGATTATTTAACTTTTGCATGTGTGTGGTTATGTGTATCAATAGTATGAGATAGTGTGGATAGTTGAAGGTTGCTTGAATGTCTGAGTTCAAATCCCCTACTTCTACCATTTGTTACAAAACCAAGTCTTAATAAACTCTGAAGTTATGAAAGTTAGTTACCTTTTTTTATTACATATGCATATATCATTTAAATAATGCATGAACAATGGTGTTTTTAAATGTAAACTTCATGAAAATATCTCTAAACCATAAATCTTTAATCTGTTGTCAAGATAACTTATGTAAGCAAAAGATAGGTTACACTTTTTACTCTAGCCTAAGATCTTAATACACATGAAGGGGAGTAGTAATTGAAAAATCCCCATTAAACAGGCAATATAACATGTTTTGGAAGCACACTGAATAATACATTTTTAAATTTTCAAACCTCACTATTATCAAAATAACCCTGATTTAAATCATAACTAGATGGTTTTATAATTGTAAACATACAATAGCAGCCCAAGATTATTTGAACGATAAATCTAGTCTGTTGTCAAGGCAATATCTATAAGTAACAAAATGATTCCACCTTTCACTCTAATGTAAGATCTTAATATAAACAAAGAGAATTGTCACAGCACTTTAACCAATTAAGATTTTGATATCATATATATATGATATCAAGTATTTTAGATATTAAAAATAGAAAAAAGTTCAATTTAAAACTTTTAAGAATTAAATATCTCACCTAAATAAATTATTAAAATCTGTATACATTTTTTTTAGTTTTGATATTTCTTTTAAACTGTTTACTTCAACGGTTTTAAAATAAATTATTTTAGTTGATTTTATTATTATGTTTGGAGATATCTAGATGTAAGTCAACTTTCAGGTCATGGTCTGTCTTAGTGTTTTCTTAAAGTTCTCAACAGTTTTAGTGCTAACCAAATTGTGGAATTTTTTTTAATGCATTATAAATACAAATAATTATTGACCAATAAGGAGTATTTGATTGCATATACTTCTCTTCTTAGCAAACACACTGTTGTCTGCCCTAAATACAACTTTCTCAGCAATCAGGTTACAATAGATATAAGGCATTATAATCTTGTAAAAAGTATAATAATGTTTTCTAACTTGTATATATTACTGGTAACATATAAGAAAGATATTCCTGCTATCAGTTACAGCAGATTTTAGTTCAAGCTAGCTTTTTAAGAAACATTTCTTTAGAAAGGGTAAGAATAAGACTGATAATAATTTTACTTCAATTTTTTTCTTTTATAATACTTGACAATTGTTTACATATTTTGTAACATGCCAATTGCCTCGTTTGTTTGATATTTTCATAAACAACTTTATCACATATTTTTCTTATGTTGTTCATTAATTAATAAGGGATTTCCCCATTTATTTTTAGCTATTTTTTAATATATAATATATATGTTTCATATATTGGTTTAGATAACTGATGAACTTATTATAATATATATATATATGATTGTTAGTAGTTTTTTTCAAATCCCTATAATAATACTATAACTATTATTTTAGCCTTTTGTCATACTTGAAAACTTGTAGAATTAAAATTTATTTACACAACATGGAAGACTTTTATTTAAATTACAATATCTGTTTGTATGTTTGTTTGTAAACTATTGTAATCTTTTTAATTATTTATATTAGGATAAAATTTTAAAAAGCAGAGGTTTAATAGACTTAAATTCAGTAGAAAGTGTTCAAATTTGGTACATAAAAAAGAAATATCAGACAAAGTAAAATGGGGCTATAATATTTTAGATAGATTATCTAGTTTCTTAGATTTGAACCAGTGGGTGGGGAATTTTGACTATTTTGATATCAAATTTAAAATTTACTTTAAGACATTAATGTTTTAAGTAAGACAATTATTTTTTTCAATTTAAAATTATAATAACATTTTAAAATCGAAGTTTAATAGATGTATATTCAATATAATTTTTTGAAATTTTGTTAAATCACTGCCAAAGCTTAACAGTATTTTAGGTAAGTGATTTAGTTTTTTAGATATGGAACAATGGGCAAGAAAATTTTGATATCAAATTTTAAAATTGTTTTAAGACTCAATATGTTTTACATAATGCACACAATTTTTTAGGTTTCAATTGTAAGCTTAATTTAAGTTACAATAAAATAAAGTTACTTTACAATACAATTTTGTTAAGCTTTTTTTTTTACAAAAAAAAATTAAATAAAAAGAAAAAATGTCAAACACTTTTCAACAAAGGATGCCTATATATTATAAGTTAATTAGTGTATATATAATTAATCACACATACCAAATATGATTTATGCATAAGGAATATACATTTTAACTTAATACAGAAATATCTAGTGATATATATATAAACTATAAGTTTCAAAATGATTTAAAGTAAAATCATACATTGTAAGTAAAGTTCATTTTCCATATAGTTGTGGTAAACATTTTTTTTTAAATAAAAATTTCCAATCAATAGCAAAATGTCAAACATTTTGTACTTAAATGTATATTTTCCTACAACTTGTCACTTATTGATTTATTATACACATATATTATTATATACACATATTAAATACAATATGTACATAAGAGGTATAATAACATAAAAGGCTAAAACCTTTGACACAAGCACCTTAAAATGCTTATATGACAGCCAATCAGATGTAATAATGACTGCATGTGGAACTCTTAATTCAAGAACACAAGCCAGAACCCATTTTTGAATTATTAGTTTCATGTGCAGTCATTATTACATCTGATTGGCTGTCACATAAGCATTTTAAGGTGCTTCTGTCGAAGGTTTGAGCCTTTCATGTTATTATTAGATCATCTGCTAGCACATAATAAATTTAATATATTTATAAGAAATATATATATATATATATTGAATTCTAGCAGAAATATCTAGTTATATATACATTATAACTATATATTTGGCCTGTAAGCTAAATATATTCTAAAGTGTGCTAAAAAAAATTGTAGGTTATAATAAATAAATTTCTCTATTATTAGTAAACTGTAAAGTCATAAGCTAAATCTTTTAATAGTATTAGTTAAAATAATTTATTTGGCTGATTGAACTCATAATCACTTAGGAAATACTTAGAATATGAATTCCCAAGTAATGCACATGCACTTTGTGGATCTTAACAATAAATGAATACTCTCATTTTTCAATACAAGATAAAGTCTTTGTGAAAGAATAGAATGAATCCACCTATTCTTTCAATCCAAATGTTTAAGTATGGGCAAATCATAAGTACTGGAAATGAGAGCATGAAGATATTAAATAATCATATTAAATTACTTTTACTATGTCTGAATGAATGACACCTGCGAAATTTACTAGAATTTACGATACATCATTCTTAAATGATATTAAACATATGTAAATGAGATATTTATTTTATATAGTGCAATGTTTTTCAATTGTAATAAACTAATAATCAGCTTTGTAAACTAATGCACATATACTTTGTGGATCTTAACAATAAATGAATACTCTCATTTAAGAATGACATATTGTAAATTCTAATAAATTTCGCAGGTGTCATTCATTCAGACATAGTAAAAGTAATTTAATGTGATTATTTAATATCTTCATGCTCTCATTTCCAGTACTTATGATTTGCCCATACTTAAACATTTGGTTGAAAGAATAGGTAGATTCATTCTATTCTTTCACAAAACTTTATATTGTATTGGAAAATGAGCGTATTCATTTATTAAGATCACAAAGCGCATGTGCATTAGCTTACAAAGCTGATTATTAGTTTATTATAATTCCATTCAAGAAAGTTTCCTCAAATAGCATCTCTTCCAAGTGCAACTTGATGAAGGACAGCCAGAATTACTATTACATACCAATATAAGATAATTAAGTAGAAGTAAATTTCTAAAATAATTTTGTGATTTATCAAATGACATTAAAAAAATTTCTCAAAGAACAAGATTAAGAATATGCAAATTTAAATATAAAACTTGGCTCAGTGATTTAGTGTTTCTTACAGATTTTACATCAAAATTAAGTGATTTAAATTTAGAATTGTAAGGGTAAAACAAAACAGGAATTGAAATGATCAGTAGCATTGATGCATACAAAACAAAATTTATTATGCTTCAACACAACAATTTGAATCATTTTCCAAATATGTCTGATCACCTACAGAAACATCAGAATTGTAATTACAACATTGAAAAATACATTGCAGAAATTAAAAAGATGATTGAACACTTTGGGGTCAGATTTCATAATTTTGGCAAAGTTAATGTTATTGTGCAGTATCTGTCTTTTCCTTTCAAAAAGGATTTAAATGTAAAACATTGCTGTAAAAATTTCTGTCACATTTAATAGTGAAAAAAATGCATTAGAAAATAAAATTATAACTCTATAAATGGATCTAATCTTACAAGCCTGAGAACTTGAGGAGAATGTTTGGAAATATGTCAATCAAGAAAAGTATCCCAACATCTCCAAATGTGGAGAATATATCTAGTCTTGTTTCTGATCCACATACTTATGATAATCAACTATTTCATATTTAAAGTTCATGAAGACTAAAGATCATTCTCTACTTACTGATTTACATATTGAAGATTCATTATCTTTGGATACACACCAAATTATGAAAGCTTGGTTGGAGACATGGATATGCAGACTTCCCTTTAATGATAAGATAGATCTGTATTTTTTCCGACTTTTCAATTAATAAATACTATTAATAAAATATATTTCTTTAATACCCTCTCTCCCATTGTCACTTATTAAGTCACAAGTTTGACATTTTTTTAAAAAAAAATTGATCATATTGTACCGGTCGAAATTATATATTAACTCAACACAATTCACGGCCTGATTAAAAGTACCTCGAATCCAATCGTACACAAGATCAAAGATAAAGAATACTTATGGATTCTGCCCTGTTTACCCACTCTCTAAATTGTTCAACTAATTAACAACATTAGCAATTAATCTTTTCCACACTCCGGCCCACTAGCATCAATAGTGGAACATGAGCCTCAACTAATTCGAATGTTTAATGTTTGTACTAATTAGACTATCTATTAACTTAAACATAAAAATGGTATGTGTGACCTTGAGTCATCAGATAGTAGCACAATCATTAATTAGAAAATAATTTTAGAATGAATAATTGAGACAAACCACAGGTAGCTTAAATTCACAGATATATATTTAATAAAACATTTGTATAATTTAACTAATGCCTCTGTTTTTATTTCATAAATTAGTTAACAAAATTCTATTCTGTCTTTTATTATGCCTCTGGCAAGAGAGCAGTAGAGTTTATATGCCAATCTCACAAATATAAATGATTACCAATTTATGGAAGACACCCACCCAAGTCTGAGATATATGGAATAAATATTTTAAAGAGCTTATTTTAAACATAACTTTATTATGAGTGAAATTATTTTTAAGAGAGCAATAGTTGACTCATATTTTAGGAATTGGCATTGAAGAGAGTGACACATTTAAAATATAAACGGGTCGCGATATTCGCAAATAAATATTTCAAGATTTTAAAATACATAAATTAATCAGATCATAGCCAATCCACCATGATGTGCTCAGAACAAAAAAAAGTGAACAAAACCAGCATTCGATGTTACATTACCAGCATGGACTCAATTCACCTGCCCCGTTCCTGTTACACCAAAAAATAGAGAAAGAATGGTCTGCACCATTGGCAAACCTAAAATATTTCAGGTGAAAGGATGGGAAATACCAAGGCTTGCTAAGCTCTGCTTACCCTGGGTCTTCCCATTTTAGCTTTTATATCCTGCTAAGAAAATTCATGGCCAGTGAAATTATCATGTGGTCTAGTTCTGAACTAGCGATCACCAAAAACAAAAGACAAGAAATCAAGAAAAATGCTGGCAAGGCACAATATGAGTACTGGAGAATATATTTTAGCATTTAAATATATAACTGTGCTGAGCTAAAAAGATTACATAAAGGTTACACAGATTGACCAAGATCAGACAAACAAAAATAAACTAAGCATTAATTATTATTACAAATATTTTTTTATGAGCGACACGTCTCTCCCTTCAACATAAAATCCCACTAACACTTCAATTAACATTCTATTACCGTTTTATTATTTAGAACAAATCTATTTTTTTTTAAACTCCCTTCCTTTCACTCTTTAAAATGAAATAAGATAACTAAATAAACTCTCATACATGAAACTAGCATCTCGCCATAACTAAATCGTGAACATATAAATATTTTTAAAAAACACATAATAATATAAAATGGTTTCATCTCGACAAAATAAAGGTGACTCCAAAATCTCAGAGCTAGAGAATTATTCATTTTTATTTACTGACAAATGTTGGTTCGGAAATAGGCAGCAAAATATTTATTTAGATAAAGCTTTTGTCAGGATGGAACAAAATTGGCATATATTCATTTCAATTAAATAAATAATAATATTTTCTAAACCGCATTAGAAGAAAGTTTAGCATTAAGAGACCTAACTTTAAGACAGATAAAATGAGCAAAGACATTAGATTTAAAGTAATAGCAAGTATCATTTACAGAATATTAAATTAAACATTTAGATTACATTATGGAGATTACATTTTAGAAGAAATTAAAAGTAGGATTTACATTACTGGGTCACTGGAGTTTTAAAAGAATATGAGTCTTTGTGGAAGTTTGAATCCCACGATGAAATATGAATTTCGCACAGGCATAGCTAGCTATGTATTTTGAATATGAGAGTTCAACAGTTCACAATAACACATTTTGATGAAGTTTTTCCAGCATGAGGTATTTGATGATCATCTTTGGGACAGTGGGGAGACAGGCAAGTTAAAAACTGTCTACCCAACTACCATGCTTCCAGACATTTATTACAAATTTAACTGGCATAGGTTCATCAAGCAATCGCTGACAAAAACTATGACTCTGTTGTTCTCTTGGGCTATTTATACTCTTTTAGACTATTTTTGGGAAATTCCTTTTTTCATACACTCCAGGGTGACTATGTTGGAATTCCGGTGACCGCAATTATCAACCTAAAATATATTCGCATTGTATTTTTGAGATCAACTCTCCTGATAAACCCAATGATTTAATTGTTTCAAATCTATTTTTAATTAAATATAGATTTGAAGAATTTATATTTCAAATATCTTTTCTATTTTAATTTTATTTTAATTAGAAAATCCATTACCATTTTGTTAATGGATTTTCTTTTGTTTGATGGAATGTTAGTAAGGTTTATCATGAAAGCAAATCTCCAGAATAAAATACTTAAAAAAATATCATATTAAAAATTTGTATATTGATTTTTATAAAAGTTTCCATCTGTAATTTTATATATATATGTATTTGCATATATATATCTGGGCCCCTCTAATATTTATAATAAAAACATTTTAATAGAAAATTTATACTTTGATCACTTATTTACTGGTCTAAAATTTAAATGTATACAAAATGGCAAATGGAAAGTTTTACAAACATCGTAACACATGGATCTGGTTTGATCCTAGTCTAGTAATCTAGAAAGATGTGAAACATGGATCTGGTCTACAGATCCATTGCTTCAATATATATATATATATACAAATGCTGGACCCCCCTGACCTATAGCTGATTATTGGAGTTAGAAAATTAAAGTTATAGGTTTTTTGGGAAGATTGGATTTAGTGTTAATAGATTGTTTATATTAATTATTCTATTTATTTTGTTGTTGATATGTTCTGAATCGGTGGTATCTCTACTTCTATAAGCATATGAAATGGGAAAATTCTTCCTGGGGAAATGTTTATCTATGAACCTATGCTTTTGCTCATTTACATAAGTGAGTTAGTTTGCTTACCTTATAAGCATTTATTGCAATCATTGAACAATGTTTTAGATGCAATGTAAACCAACATGAAACATTTGAAACATGGGGTGGACAAGCATTAATATGTATTGTAATCAGGTTGAATTGCATAAAAATATAATGAAGAAATTCATCTGGTGAATATCCACATTTTATTTTATTAATAACCTTCTATGAGTTTTGAAATATATATGAGGCATAAATTCTCTTATTATGTTAATTAAATAAATTAAATTAAAAATGTTCAATAATAAAATTTTATATTTTTGTGTTACTTTTTAGTAAAGTATTCCAGATGTAGATAATATTAATAATATTTTGTTTTTGTAACTGTTATATATAGAGGTGTGTTTGATAATAATGACTGCTAATCTGATAAACCATAATAATCGAGGTCATAGAGTAAAGGCTGTTTGCAATATTTTGCACCAGTATTTACCCAACTTTCCAAATGACAATGGTTTCATATTATCAGATCTATTATTTATCTTATTGGTCTTAAAATTAGTAAATTTTGTATTACTGTCACTATTTTTTATATCTAATATGAAATTTTATTTTTTAGGGCTAAAGTATTTACTTGTTGGTTGTTGGAAATATCTGAATAGCACTGCTGTTCAAATTTAATAAAGACTAGTTAGTTATTGATTTATTAAAAATATTTATTCTAATTTCAACACATATACCACATAGGTTTTAATTTATAACAGTAAATAGTAGACAATTTTGGTGCTGTATTCTCATTATTATTTTTTCAATAAGTATTTATTTATTTTTAAAAAAATTGTCTTGTGATTTTTGAAATTGATAAGTGTTTATTTTCATATATTCAAAGCCCTTACATTATTTTTACTTGAAAGATAAATTGCTTGGTAATGAAAAACTTTAATCTTAGTTGTAGAATTCTTTAAGCTGATTTTAAGGTCTGACAGGCTATTATATCAAATCTTTTATTCTTTTTATAAACGTCATATAAAATCTAGATACCAATTTTCTATATTTGTGTAATTCTTTTTTGATATTTTGTATTTAAATTGTCTATATAAAACTAGATTCATTTTGTTTTATATTACTACTAATCCTTGCTAATATTTTTGGCAGCCATCATTTAGAATTCTATAATCTCTCTATGTATGTGACTTCTGAAAAATAAGATATAATGCTTATCAGTCCCCATGTTTGTATTTCTTAGTAGACATGATATAATAATTTATCTAACTTATTGTGCTTTTACCATTTCACAGGTTATACATTACTGCTTTAATAACTTTTATTATTTTGTAAGATGCAAATAATGAATTCCCCAATCATAATCTATACTATTTCTTCTTTTCATTGAAATATTCATTATATAGAAGTCATGCATGCTTTTTCAAATATTCTGTGAAGTTTTTTTTCACCCTCTTCTTCCAAATGTCTTTATAATTATCTGTTGGTTAAAAACAATAGTGTTTCTTTTTTCAATTCTTTATTTATACAGATAAAGGCACATTATTTTTAGGCTTATTAAATTGTTCTTGAATTTATTTCATGGAATAGGCTGATCAATTTTTATGATTAATTTATGTATATATTATTAACAACTTCTAAATTAATTATTTTTTATGTTTTGTATTTTATATGTTACTTATAAGTTAGTCATTCTTTTTTTTATATTAGCTTTACTTGTCTTCATATGCACTTTATTTTATAATCTGTATTTATGCCATCATTGTTGTTTTCACTTTCACATTTTTTTCTCTAGTGTATCTTTCCAGATTTTCATACATTCTTTAATCATTATCTTTTCCTTTTTTCTTTTTATTATTTTTACAATTTTCATAATATTGCAGCAGTGTATTTTTTTATGGATTTTATCACTGATTTTATCATTGTTTGAAAATTTGCTTTTATCATTCATTCTAATTTCTTGTAACTATCTTCTCTATTTGTATCATTAATTGATAATGTTGTGCCAAAGTTGCATCTATCTCTTATATATTTTGTGGTTTGTCCATTTTAGTCTATACTCTTCTCTATACTCTTGTGTAGACTTATGTATTTTTTTTTTGCTGGTAAGAATGATTCCTTCTTATTTATTATTTTAGCACTAGAATCTATGAACAATCTATTAAAATAATAGCTTCTTTATTAATAATTTTATTCAGTTGCCTTCTATACTCTTTAAAATTCATCTCACATATCTAACTTCAATTACCATCTTGCATAAGCTAAATTATTATTATTATTCACAATTGGCTGAATTAAATTTTTGGTGTTATTCTAAAACAATATTATTTCAAACTGCTCCACTATAAGATACTTTGATCATTATTGTCCACACATTCAGACATTATATGTAATGGAATGCAAGATGCCAAATTCATAACAGACATTATAGAAGTTCAGTATTTATCACTCACCATGAACTTCCTCTATTTAGTATATATTTATATATGTGTAGATGTCTAAATTTATAGTATTTAGATTATTTGATAACAAGAAAAATGTCTTGTTAAGCATTTCCATTTACCCTTCAGTCAAGCTCAGTGAAGATATACAAATTTAGATTATAGTGAGAAAAGAAGTAATTAGAATGTTTGGAGTAGAAAAAGCAAAATTTTAATAAAATAAATTTGATAAATGAAATAATAATGCAAATAAATCTATATCTTTATATTTTCACTGTAAATACATGCCTATACTTAAAATATTATAATCCATAATAAATTAAAGTATTTGGAAAATTTAATTATTTTCCACTGGCATATTATCATTTGGAATAATGCTGTAACAAAATACAAACGACAAATCATTGTCACATAATAAATAAATAGTCTAATGGGACTAGATTAAATTTTTTTGGAAAATTAGAAATGATTATTTATGAAAACTTTAAATATTTGATATAGTTGGCTTTAAATAGAAAACAAATCGTACTTTAATAAAATATAATTCGAATTTTGATTAGTGCTATAAATGTTCTCACTCTCAGCAATATTGTCTATCTTTACAACAAAATTAGTTAAAAATTGTAAAGGTTGTCTTATTTTAATAAGTAGTTAAACTTTTATGGTTTTACAGGGGAGATTTTTGGTGGTATATGTATTTCTAGTAATATTTTTTTCACAGTCTGCAAATAAATTTAATCTCAATTTCCCATCAATTTCCAAATAAACTTCGATAATAGATTGAAAACATTGACAATTAATTTTGGCTCTGATGCCAAAAAAATGATTTTAAGATTTTCTTTATGTACATTAATGTTATAGAAGCATTAACCAATGGATTTATTTAACTCTGCAATTTTGCAACTGTCTTATATTTTAATATTTCTGCTTAACTTCTGCAACTTATACAACTCATTTACTAACCATCTCTCACAGCTTATATGCCAATCCTTTGTTCCAAAAAAATATTTTTATGATTGTTTGCAAAATAACTAGTCTTTGAATTTTTGTAATGATTTACTCCTCTTGATCATAAATAATTTAATTTTTTAATTAGTTTTACTCATAAATAGAAAAAACACAAGTATTTTTACATATATAGAACTATAGTTATAATGTAAAATAGAAAACAAATTTTAACTAAATTACATAAAAGAAAATGAGTCAATTATTTCTATAAATTTCAAAAAAAATATTGAATTAAGATTCAGAAAAAATGGGTTTAATTAATTAAAGAAATTAATATATATATATAAAATTAAACAACTGTTTTTAAATAGTAAATGTTATTGCAATAAATAATACACATTCACACCTTAGTAGACAACAGTATTGTAATAAGAAAATGGAATCAATTTCCTATTGGTTCTTTTTATATATAAAGAAGATTGACTTATATTTAAGGCAGAGATTGTGAATATTAATCAATCCAATTACTCTATTGCTTTTTATATTGATCAAACAAATTGATTTGTATTTATCAAAGTAATGAAATTCATTTTTATTATCAATATGAATAAAACCCAAATGCTCCAATATGTATATATAATAACTATACCATTCGAAATTAATCAAATTAAAAATTGACCAATAATGATTGATTACCTTGCTGAGGCAACTTTTTCCAAATGCAAAATAACACAAACATATATCATGTTACTTTCCCACAACTTCAATTCACATTCCAATAACTTTTAATATTAAAAATTGTTTAAGCAGATTCATAGTTTTAGAATCACAAATCATTATTAAAAGAAATTGTTCTAATATTTCTCTTCTTTCTATTTTTTAAAAAAAAAATAATTTTATCATGTACAAATATAATCCTATGATCTATATATTTTCTCTTAATTATATCATGCACAACCAAGATATTTAATTTATAAAAGTAGAATAAAAAAAATCAATATATATATATAAGAAAAATACTAATAATAAATTTATGAGCAGGCAAAATTGTCTTCTTTGAGAAAAATAATAAAAAAAGTTTTTAATGAAATTTTCTGCTTGTGAATCTATTAATTACTTCTTTTAATATAAAAGTTATGGTAATTGAGATTGTAGAAAAGTAATATAATAGAGAATACTACTACTTGAAACATTGTGTAATTACTAACCTGTGTTGTCTATTTGTATGTTATTACTAACAAGTTGTTTATATTAGAGAAGTTTAAATAAAGTTTAAAATTTTCTCTACATTCAACATTTAATTGTATAGTATACAATTGTTTTGTTTTATGTTACTTTGCATTTGAGAAACATTTCTTCATATGAAAATCAGTAAATTTTTAATTTTATTTTGATTAGTAATTTGAAAGGGAAAAGCACAAAAGATGCTATTGGTATTGTTAGGACAATTGTGAAAAAATATATTGCAAAAGATAAAGGAATTGCTATATGTTTTGTGGGTGTGAAAAAGGCATTTGATAGAGTAGTCTGGAATAAACTGATGTCCATCTTAAGAGATAAAGGAGTATTTTGGAAAAAAAGATGATTGATTTGGACTATGTATAATAGTCAAAGAATAAGAGTTAGATTTGGGAACAATGTGACTGATTATTCATAGAAAGTGGAGTTAGATTAATAGAAAGTGGAGTTAGGCAAAGGTGTAGTATGTCACCTGTTCTGTTTAATATTTATTTAGAAGACATGCGAAATAATTATTTGGACTATGGAGAAGCAAATGTTGGAGGGAGAGTAATAAAGTGTATAAGATTTGCAGATGATATGGCTCTTATTGCTGAGGAGGAAAAGGGTCTTCAGAATATGTTGAATAAATTGGAAGAAGGATTTATGGCATATGGAATGAAGATTAATATTGAAAAGACTAAGTGTTTATGGATAAGGAGAGATGCAAAAAGACTGCAAATTGGAATCCATGATTACATGGTTCAACGGGTGAAGGAATTTAGATGTTTGGATAGTTGGTTGAGTGAGGATGGAAGAAGTGAAGATGATGTTAAAAGAAGGACAGCATTGGCAAAGGAGACATTTGTGAAGAGAAAGAAGATATTTTGTGGACCTTTCGAAAGAGAATTAAGGAAAAGATTAATTAAATGTTATATGTGTAATGTATTAATGTATGGTTGTGAAATATGGACATTGAGTAATAGAATTAAGAAACAATTGGAGGACATGGAGAAAAATATAAAAAATCAGTTGGATGAGTAAAATAAATGACGTTTTGAAAAAAGTAAATGAGGAAAGAAGATTGATTGAGAATATCAGAGAGAAAGAGAAACTGGATTGGGCATATATTGAGAAGAGATTATAGTTTAATGAAAGATGTTTTGGAGAGAATGGTGCATGGAAATAAAAAGAAAGGATGGAAGAGATTGACATTATTGGATGATATAAAAGATGGGAAGACTTATGTGGAATTGAAAAAATGGGCAAGGAAGAGAATGGAATGGAAGAATGAATGGATTGACATGGACCTGTCTATTGGACATAATACTATTGATTTATTGATTGATTGATGCTTATTGATTTAGCTTTTTGAGATTCTACATTGTATTCAGACACAAGCATATAAATTGAAAATACACAAAGTTTACTTTTTGTTTGTGGTTTATTTTAAATTTATATACTTAGTATAAAAACATAAGATAAAATAAATATCTTCTTTTTGATTTTTTTAGTTTATATTATTAACTAAACTAGATATCATTATTTCAAATATCGAAAAATTAAAATAATGACTTATTAATAAATATTTTATTTTTTAGGAGATCTAATGGGACTAACTTTAAAAAACTTGGGCAATTTAGTTAGAGTTCCTTATGGCTGTGGAGAACAAAATATGGTGAATTTTGTTCCTAATGTGTTGGTCCTCAACTATCTCTCTGCTACTAATCAGATGACAAATGAAATAAAAAATAAAGCAATTAGTCATCTTAGAACAGGTTTGATACTTTAATTTCATTTACTATATTTTTAATTTACACTTTTAGATATTATATATACATGTTATATATATATATATAATTTCAGGTTATCAACGCCAGTTAACATATAAAAGAAATGATGGATCATTTAGTGCTTTTGGAAATAGAGATGCATCTGGCAGTACTTGGTATAATTACTTTTTTAATTAGTCCTCTCTTTTGTTTATAAAAGATAAAAATCTTTTTTATTTGTTAAATTTTCTAAAGACAATTAGGTATTACAATGAAAGATGACCTGAATTCAAACATTTCTTGTGCATATATATATATATGTATCGGGTTCAATCCGATGACGATCACACTTGCTCTGCAAATTGGTTTAGCTGGATTTCAACTTTATTTTTAATAAATTTATAATCTTATTTAATTATAAATATTATGTGAACAAACCGGCACATTCGAGCAAAGTGGAGAATACTATTGATAGCAAAGCTGTCAATACTACCCACGATCAGACAGAGCTATGCAACGCATAACACGATCACATTTCCAGATCCTGGCCCACCTCGACTGCTAGATTCAAACCCCTACTATCCAAACACTTTATTTGTTTTGGAGTAAATCGCAGGTGCCAGCTAGTCTAAAACTAACATGTTCGGACAGTAGGCCCATAATCCAGTGCTCGAAAAATCCCTTAACTAGCTCAGTCTATTTTTTTTAATTCAATAACAAGTTATTCCTTAACTAGTGGCAAAAAGAATTGACCGACAAAATAAAGCTTTAAGTTTAAAAGACAGTTTATTTTAATTAACACTAATTATTAAAGTTTTAAACTACTTTAGATATTTTTTAATTAACATAAACATTTACAGTACTTATATATAACCACACACACACATTTAAATGCACATGAAAATATAATCTAACAACATTAAATGACAAAAAGATAGTATGATAAATATTAAATATAAGGCATTCAAACCAACATGCACATCAATAGTTTTTTATGCATCAATAGAATTCCTTTACTACTGACTCTGGAGGCTTTATGGATGGCAATGACTACTTTGAATTTATAAACGGAAATAAGAAAGTCATTAAATACCCAGGTTTTTGGAGTGTGGAGATTTTGGTTGTTTGCTTCCTGTGTTTCCAGTGTGTTTCTGAATTGGTTTATTTCCAGCCAGCTGGTTTTACACTTCTGTGGAGGATTCCTGTTGATTGATAATCCTGGTTACTTTTTTTATTAAGGCTGAGGATGGTTATTTATTTCATGGCACTATTATTATTAAAACAGTAGATACTTGGGTGGCTCTCACTTATTGGGTGGCTGTTACTGGTATTTGGACAAGGTTTGAAATTTATCGTATGTTCTGATGAAGCTATTAACACTGCATGACTGATTGACAAATTGAACTCATAGATTGACTGTTCAAAACTAAAACTCAACTGTTTTTCAAATATAACTCAAGTGCAACTAACTGTCCGATAAAACATTGACTATTTATACATAACATGTGTTGTCATTTTGATATCCTCTAGCTATATGTGTTGTCGAAGTTCTTTTCATTAGTAGCTAATCTTTTGAGATAAGCTTTTAATCCTGTTGTTTTTACATTTTTGATTAGTAGCCATCACTGTGATTTTAAATATAATTTTTTTTTATTTTAACATGCACGTATTTATGCAATGTATATAATCACACATATATATTTTATTAACAAGCATTCATCATTTACGCACATGTATATTTTAATCTAAACTCAACTCTAGTTTTAAGATTACCTTTTTTTCTTTACTTAAATAAAGATTTATATTTTTAAACTTTAAGTTATATTTCAACTAATAATAATAAACTCTTTAACTTCTTTTAATTTTACGTAACTATGAATTAATTGTTTCTAGCAAAACTCTTTAAACTTAAAACTTTTAGTTTGATGTTTCTAAAGCAAATCCCCTCCTCCCTTCTAATTAATTAACTGTAACTTTTATTTCAACTACTAATAATAGAAAAACTATTTGACTTTTAATCTTATGTTTTTGAAAACAAACTGCAATAAAAAGCTCTTAAACTTTTAAATACTATTTTAAAGATTTTTGTTTTAGTAATTTTTAGATAAAATTATTATGCGCCAACACAATGTTGGTACAATATATATATATATTGTAATGACATTTATTCAAAACTCAACTTGAACTATATATTGATGTGGTATTATATGTAATAATTTTAAAATTTTGTAAAGAAATATATGAATATAATATGAGTGTTCTACTCAAATATTCATACTAGTCTCAATGCTAGTAATTTTTGGTGCATAAAAAAGTATCAGTAGTCACAATCTTGAATTATCACAATCATTGGATTTACTTCTTTTATGCTGGTGGCACAGAATTTGGTACTGAGCAGGGTGTGATAAAATATAAGTTCATATGCATAGGAATACTATTTTTATCCCAGAACCCTGAGCAGTAAATCTCCATTAATGAACTGAACCTCATGAATAAAAGAACACAGATAAAGTTTCCAAATTAAAATAATTTTTAGTTAGCAAAGAATTATTATAAATTCTTAAAAACATAATTATCTACTCAAATAAATTATGAAATTTAAAATAACTTTATAGTTAAAATTCTATATAATGACATTATGGTAAATTAAAAATCGGCAATTCAAATGATGTAATAAATCAAAACACATTTTCTTCTCAAAGTCATTTTTATTATCCAATGGACCATTTTCGAATAGCGAGCTTTAAAATAACAACCTAATTTTAATCAAATCTAATATTTTTTTGTTTTTATATTGAGACGATCACCTAAAAAAGGATATCAAAAATCTACTCATTTATATATCCAATACAAAATTAGTAATATAAACTAAAATTAATTTACTTTATGCATGCAGGAAAGATTACTATTAGACAAATATTTAACAGTAAAACTAAAATTATTTACATATTCCTATATAATTTAAAGTAAAAGTATAAAGTTTTAAATGAGCACTAACTAAATTAGTTAGTTTTTTATTTTATTTTGTCAAATGCATTGACCGGCCGGTGGGAAGTGAACCTGAGCCAGCTGCTTGGAAGGCAGCTATGCTAACCAGTAGACCATCAATGCTTGACAACTAAATTAGTTCTATTATTTTAATTACCATCTTTATTGTTATGCAAATTCAATTTTTTATTTTTTTTATAAAAATAAATGGCATTCTTTTTAATTTCTTTCACACACCCCCCCGCTTCTTTAAAAATAGCTTATTTTTATTTTTGATAATCATATGACTAATAAAGATTAATTTAGAATAAAAGTATTTTTCAATTATCATATAATGGACAATTTATCCAGAATACTGTTAGAAAATTACCTTTACCGTAACTTTCTATGCTGAGAAGACTACAATAGAAGTGAAGCAAATTAAATAAGGATAATATTTTTTATTGACAACTGGGATACTATTTTTTAGCTGAAGATAATGATCATTGAATGTTTAATTGTCTTAGCAGTTAAAAGCAGTTTTGCAAAGCTTAGCTACTTATAATTACAAGTAATTAAAAATATCAAAATTTAAATAAGCGGTTTAACTTTAATATTTACATAGATTTTAACATTTTGGATTTCTGTATATGTATAAAACAAGAAGCAAGCAAATTTACTATAATCAAAATAAATAAATACCAGAGTGAGTAAACATCTTTCTTATATTTAACCTTTTATAAATTTCCAAAATGCATTTCTTTTGTCCTTAGTTTCTAAGTTTATTTATTTTTCCAAAAACGAAACAATATTTTTAGGATAAACAACAACAACAAAAAAGTAATCCCTTGATGCATTTCTCATGTTTTTCCTCATCTCATGTTATTGTTTACTTTCATTGTTTATAGACAAATTTAGGTTTAACATACAGAGAAAACTGAATTAAAAGAGCTTGTAAAAGAAATCCATGATTAACAGCTAATTTCTTTTACAAACTCTTTTAATTCTAAATTTGTCTATAAATATTACTTTTCTGTGAAGAATTTTGACTGTATTTATTTATTAATTAAATATGTACTTTTATTTTTCTCAAGGTTTTCCTTTATTTGTTTTCAGAATAATTAGTAACACACCATGAATTTATTTCCTACAAAAATTTGTTTTAATTTTAGATTTAGTCAAAAGATTGAATCTAAAATTAATAATTTGTATTGCTTTTAAGTAATAAAATTAAACAATATTTTTTTTAGAAATATTACCAAAATTACCCTTTTCTTTATTTTGCTGTAATATGTTATATACATACAATTCATCCAACCCCACTTGAACATTTTTTAGCAAACCTTATGTCTAAATAAAGAGTTTGGGTTTTGCTAAAAAGTGTTCGAAGTGGTTTGAATAAATTGTATTTTAATATTTTTTTTACTTACATCACCTATAAAAAACAACTATTAATTACTCTTTGAAGTTTTATCATTAGTTACCATACCAGTCATGGATTTTTTTTTTACAAACATCTATCTGTTTGTTTTAAATTTATTCAATAAATTAAAAATCTAAATTAACTAATATTTTCGTTTATTAAAATTACAAAAAGAAATAATTTATTTAAGTCAGGTCCAAAATAAAAATTAAATGAAAGAAAGGTAGTAATTTTTATTCTATCAAAATAACAAAATCAAACAATAGGATTGTTTTAATTGTTTTTGTTTTTGAATATTTACATTTTATATACTATAACTTGAAAAGAAATATTTGTGACTATAATATATATATATTCATTATAAACATTATAAGCATAAATATAATATCAAAAACTTTATAATGTGAAATATTATATAACCACATTTCAAGTCACTTCTATTGAAGCCATTCTAGATAATGCTATTATTAAAGATGAAATTCGTTTCAATGTAGAAGTTAAGAACACTGATTAAGACTGGTTCAAATTAATCTTATCAAGATATTGTTCTTAAGTATAGATCTTAATAACTATTTTATAACATAAACTTTGTAGTGTATAACATTATACAACCTTATTTAGAATCAAAAACTGAAAAATAAATAAAGTCTCACAGAAGTAATGTCTAATTGTTATGCTGGCAAAACTGGATTCCCCTTTACTGACAGTATGATTCTTTAATATTTCATGTTATCAAGTTATTGATGTTACATATTAATAAAGAAATTGAACATTCACAAAGTTAATAAAAATGAGAACTTTGTGATTCGGTTTTGGTAAAAGTTGAATTTAGTTTTTGTAGATAATATTATTGATAAACAGAGCAAAACTCTCCATACAGTATTGCCACCTGTGCTAAACAGAGTAATCAATGGATGCCAGAAGGCTTGTGCATAAAATTCCTATCTAATGCCTACTCATCCAATATCCCCAGACTAGTTTCTGGCTTGTGGCCTTCATCTGTGAGGAGCTTTGGATCTGAGAGCACTGCATCTAGATCTTATGATCTAATGCAACCCTCTAGCAAACACCTTTTATCTCTACTTAACTACAAAACTATGAGAATGAAATTGAAAACACAAAAAATATTTTCAATCTAAGCTCAATAGCTTATATAGTCATATGGGTCTGAACTCATTTCAGCACCCATACATTTTGGTGTCTTTGGCTCTTTTACAACCATAGCCACCACTATGCTATTAGGCAGGATTGGTGTTAAACCATTAAGCATCACATGATCACATCTCTTATACTAGCTATATAAGCTATTGAGCTTAGATTGAAAATATTTTTTGTGTTTTCAATTTCATTCTCATAGTTTTGTAGTTAAGTAGAGATAAAAGGTGGTTGCTAGAGGGTTACATTAGATCCTAAGATCTAGATGCAGTGCTCTCAGATCCAAAGCTCCTCATTGACGAAGGCCACAAGCCATAAACTAGTCTGGGGATATTGGATGAGTAGGCATTAGATAGGGATTTTATGCACAAGCCTTCTGGCATCCATTGATTACTCTGTTTAGCACAGGTGGCAATACTGTATGGAGAGTTTTGCTCTGTTTATCAACAATTAATGTGCTATTATAGGAGATGTGATCATGTGATGTTAGATACTATTATGTTGACTGGTCTTCTATATAAGAACTTATTGGCAAAGGAAAATCATTTTTGTTATTGTATCAGTCAGATATCATTACTGCAGTTCTTGCACAATATTTAAAATTGGAAATTACATCACATGACTTAACTTAATAAGCTTGTATTACAAATCTAATATAATGAGGGTGCTATCTAAATAAACTTGTCTGATAAACGCCACAAGAGGAAGCATTCTATCTAGAATTATACCTATCCTGAAACCGGTTTCGGGCTAATGGCTCTTGTCTTAATTAAATATATATTATTTTGTTTATTAACATTGATGATATATATTAAATAAAAATGTAATCATTCACAAGGCTACTTAATTATGAAAAGAATGCCTTGCCTTGAAATTTTAATATCTTGAGTTCAAAGTTAGAAACAAACAAAAAAATATTTAGACATTAGTATTTGTTGGAAAAAACTCACTACAATCACTTTGGAAAATGACACCCTTACCTTTCTTCAACTAAACAAACTAATGGAGATATTGATCTCAAATATAGAAAAAAAACAAGTACATTATATTAATATTTAATTTGGCATTTTTAATAATAAAAAAGTGTTTGTTATTTTTGTAAAATAATGAACTAAAAAACAAGTCAGCTGTTAAAAATTAGATATATAAATTATAAATTTACTTTATATAAAAAATTGTATATAGCAATATTTAAATCATATTCTCTGATAAAATAATAAAAAGGTGCTAAAATGTTCACAATCAAAATTGATATACTATATAAGAATATTTTATTTCTATTAATGTGATCAAGCAATCCCCAGCCTTTTTGCACTTAAGATATAATATTGGCCAGTGGCAGGCACCATTTATTTCTTCAATGTAAATTTATAGTTGGATATTGTTAATGATAGACCCTTTTATGCTGTAAAAGTATAGTATGACCTACAATTTGATTACAATATAATATAATAATTTACAAGAAATCTTAAAAATTAAATTTATTTGTATCAGATAAATAATTTTTTATCGTGCTCGGATAGCGGTGGGCACATGTAAAATGGTCTGCAGGCACCCTGTTGCCCGTGGGCATAGGGTTGGGGACCCCTGATGTGAGCTATTACATTATTGCTGCATCAAGGTTATTGTATATGTTTAATGAATTGGTTAAGTAGATATCAGCAGAATATTTTTAGATCAATTCCAACAGAAAAAGGTACAAAAAAAATCTTTTTCTAAAATATTTGCAACTGTAATTTCACCAGAAAACTAACATAAGTAAATAAATTACTGAAAACGATGCAATTAAAAATATGATAATTTGTTTAATTTATATAAATTCTTAAAGTTTTCAAAACAATTATTGATAATCTACCAGCATTTTCTACATGTAAATAAATTATTTTTATAATTAAATCATTTATTTAAAATGAGTTAGATAACTGTACCTTAATAAAATAAATTTGAACTGAACTATTAGGCATTAATAACATTTATTGAATTCCATTCTTACAGCTAGTATAGACTATAAGATCATAAACTACAAGCCAAAAAGAATACATTTTGCTGGAATACTAAATAACTAAATATTACTGCTATAAGAATTTATTTGTTATTTAGATGCGGCTATTTGAAAATGATATCTCTCTCTACTTAATAGTTATCCATTAGATAAAGTGCCAGACTTGTCCTGGTATTTTTAATCTAATGCTTGAATATCTTAGCACCTCACTGAGGAAGCCAATAGCAAAAATGGTCTGGGATTAGGGTTATTCTGCAAAGCTTGTTAAGAGCTTATTTGCAAACTCTTTATATATATATGTGTGTATATATATGTGTGTATATACATACACACACACATTTTCAATGTTTTTAGTTTACAGATTATCCCTGCTAAATTTTTTATTATTAGAATGTAAAACTATTACAGTACATTTTTAGCATACGTAACCTATATATTAAAAGACACAACACTAAAGTATACATAAATGAAAGAAAGCTGACAATTGCCACAGGTTATGTAAATATAAATGTATAGATCTGCATTAATTATCAAAAATATTAAGAATAAAACTGTATACTATATTATTCCAAGCCTGGCTTGTAAATATTTGTTGAAGAAACTCACTTTGTGTAATACCCAAGCTTAGAGTATAGAAGTATATCATTTTATTTTTGATTTTATTTCAATGAAATGCAGATGTATGCATTTATATTTTCACAGCCCATGAAAAGTGGTTCAACTTTCTTTTGTGTATAAATACATTTGTTATATAATTATCAAGATATTTATGGTTGCTTTATTAATTACATACAATAGTTTATAAAATGATATGCACTCTTGTATTCTTCATTTAACTATATGTTCAAATTATTATTTCTGCCATTAAGTCTAACTTGAATTTAAAATTCATTCATATTCTTGCACTTGATAAAGGAGTCAAGCCTTATTTAAATTTTAGGTTTAGAGCAGTATATATTTTTTTCTTTTATTATATAATTAAATGAGAATGTGCTCATTGATATTTTCACAGTCTGTTGAAATTATTGGGCTTTCTTTTCAAGGGAATCACTATGTTACTGCTTCCCAAATCCCAAACATAATAAATTAATTGTTATTATGCTTTGGATTTGATGTTCTTTCTATAATTACTCTCAATACTTGGATATGATCCATTGTGTTAAAAGCACTTTTAAATGCAGCTTATTCTGATATTGGTTTGAAGCCAAATTTTGCTAGAGATGAGACATAATTATTGTGTAAATACTTTGTATACTAGTCATTGAAGACTTATAGTTGTGTAATTTCTAATATCTTCTTTATTACTTTTCTTTAAGATCCATATTATAAATGCATTCTTCCAATCATCTGATACTTCTTCATCATTTACATATTTACTCTATAGCTTTGCTAACAATTTTTGTATTTCTTCACATTCTTTTAAAATGTCAATAATAATTTAATCCTCTCTAAATCTTTTTCCTTCTAGATTTAATTGCATGACTCACCTCTTTGATTATACTACTTGGAAATCGATAAATATAATAATTATAATGGTTAATGTTAATATATTTTTTCATTTTTATTACTATCCAGTGCTTTTTAGAATTCTCCCATACATTGCATATACGATCCCACTTCTTAGTAATAGTATTCCATTCTTTCTTCTAATTGTTTAATTGATTTACTTATAATACCCAGATGTTACTTTATACTTTTGAAACTTTTTCTCTTCTATAGCTTTTACAAAATTTGAGACATTCATTCTTTTTAATGAATTATTTTAAAATATTTTCTATTTAGCTTTATACATTGTTTTATTTCAGTTAAAAATTTACTGGATAATTGTTTCTTTTGTTGACAAGCTATGTTTGATGCCATTCTTAATTTGATAATAAGTTTAAATAATTTCAGAGGCTGTTAATATTTTAAAACAAATATGAAGTTTTAATTTAAATACATCAGAGTGTTTTTGAAAGATAGAAATATCAACTGTTAATACTATTAACATGTATCTTACATTCCACTAATTGATTATAATTTTCTATTTCACATCTATTAAGAACATTACAATCTACAAATGCATACTTTCTTCTAGTCCTACATAATTCAATTCTTCTGTAATTTTATTTGGATATGTCTAAGTCCATTTCATAATATACCATTTTTCATTTTCAGCAAATTCTACAAATATGTGTTCCCTTTCATTTTTGTCACTACATTCAAATTTATCCTCAACACTTTCATCTTTCACTTATTTTTAAATTCTAGCATTAAAGATTGTCATGACAATTTGAAAATGTTGTTTGGTTATGGTGAAATATATTTTGCAAATCTATATAAGAATCATCTTATTCTTCATCACAATAAAATCTTAAGATATAAATCCATATTTTCTGCATTTAGTATTTTCAGTTAAACCTAATAATTAATCTTGTCATCTCTCTGATATATCATCAATCTTATATTCTTGTATACAAATTTACAGAGTTTCTCACTCCATGTGAAGTTAGGCATTGTAAATCATGCTTTATTAGTGTGTGTGTGTGGATTTTATATAATTCTCTGTAAAATTTTAAGAATGTGTAGTGTTTTGTAAAAATGGCAGACATTTCGTGCACTCCAGAAAAAACTAGAATGTATTCGAGAGGTTGTTTTAGATCGTGTGCTGATAACTGTGGAATTTAATTAGGGCATTGACGTAATGGTGATCGACTATTCCAAGAGATATTTGCTGATTGCAAATATTTCTGGATAAGAGACGATATCTTATTAGATGGTGATTAATTGTTGCAGTTATCAGAAAGCAATAAGAAGACTGGGTAACAACTACGCAGGGCAGTAATTAGAGGACAACTCCAGTAGAGAGCAATCACGCAGTATTAGAGGCAGTATTTAAGTAGAGATATCTCGTGTCAGTGCTTGCAATTAATGACCAGCACCCAGTGGGAATGTCCATGGGTGTAGCTGAAAGAGCCCACAGAGATGGGGAGACCGCAGCGGAGATATTGAGAGCATTCATTGCAGAGCCATTAGTTGCAGACCATTTGTTGGAGAGCATCCACTTGCAGACCATTCATTGGAGAGCAGTCGGTGCAGACCATTCGGTGGAGAGCATCCGCA
The DNA here is from genome assembly GCA_028023455.1 of Epiperipatus broadwayi. NCBI lineage: Eukaryota > Metazoa > Onychophora > Udeonychophora > Euonychophora > Peripatidae > Epiperipatus > Epiperipatus broadwayi. Next base: position 4,405,867 of record JAQFVV010006258.1, on the reverse strand, counting down.
GCAGAGCATTAGTTGCAAGAGAACATCGTGGGAATTGAACGTAGTTGTTTGCTGACTGCACAGTCATACTTGTGGATATAACATTTGCACAGTCATACTGGTGGATATAACATTGGTGCAGTCGCATTTGTAACCTGTAAGTAGCGAATAAGTTTTGAACAACAAGTTTGGCTATAAACAGGGAAATCAGGTGAAAATGAAAATCCCAGTTAGTAACATTAATACCGGAAGCTGAGTTTCACCACGCTTGTGCAGTCACCATTGAACGTAACTGGCGAAAAAGTTTCAGCAGCAGTTAAATCATATATTTCTGAGTGAAATAACAAGAAAGTAGGAATAGAAAAACAACACCAAGGAATCGCAACAAGGGTTTTTCTGGAGTGGAGGGAGGTGTAGTGTTTTGTAAAAATGACAGACATTTTGTGCACTCCAGAAAAAACTAGAATGTATTCGAGAGATTGTTTTAGATCATGCGCTGATAACTGTGGAATTTAATTAGGGCATTGACATAATGGCGATCGACTATTCCAAGAGATATTTGAGATGATACCTTATTGGACGGTGATTAATTGTTGCAGTTATCAGAAAGCAATAAGAAGACTGGGTAACAACTACGCAGGGCAGTAATTAGAGGACAACTCCAGTAGAGAGCAGTCATACAGTATTAGAGGCAGTATTTAAGTAGAGATATCTTGCGTCAGTGTTTGTGGTTAATGACCAGCACCCAGTGGAAATGTAGTCCACGGGTGTAGCTGAAAGAGCCCACAGAGATGGGGAGACCGCAGCAGAGATATTGAGAGCATTCATTGCAGAGCCATTAGTTGCAGACCATTCGGTGGAGAGCATCCGTGGTAGAGCATTCGTTGCAGACAATTCGTTTGGAGAGCATCCATTGCAGAGAATACAGAGTATATTCAGAGCATTCGTTAGAGAGCATCTGCAGCAGAGCATTAGTTGCAAGAGAACATTGTGGGAATTGAACATAGTTGTTTGCTGACCGCACAGTCATACTTGCAGATATAACATTTGCATAGTCAGACTGGTGGATATAACAGAATGATGTCCTAAAATTAAAAGATATGCTAATAATATTTCTGAGAATGACCTTTAAAATGCCATCAACATATAAAACTTTTATTCTTACTGTTTTCAATGATTTACTTCAGCAATTGTTCTTAATATATATTGTGCTTTAATGCAAATTGGTGAAGTTTTTATACTAATAAACAATAATAATATTTGGCTTAACGCTTTTGGGGTATGTTAACTCCCATATTTATAGCCTTTGCCATTAGTGATACAGAGCATTTGTTTTATATGCAAATCCATGCAAATCATTTAACTCAAACATTTTTTTGAAATCGCGAATGGCTTGAATGCCATCAATAGACGAGATACATATTTTGCAATTTCAAAAAAATAGTCGATTTAAATGATTTGCATATAAAACAACCACTCTGTATCACTAACAACAAAGGCTATGAATATGGGAATTAACATAACCTGAAAGCCAAATATTATTATTGTTTATTAGTTTAATAAGTTCAACAATTTGCATTAAAGTGCAATATAATTATTCTTATTGTTTGTGTATAGTTAATACATGTAAGCTACCAATGCTGATCTGAGTATAATTATGATCATGATGATATGTAATATTTTATTTACATAAATTTTAATTACTTAATTTTCTTTAAAATGATATTCTAAATTGTGTACCATTCTAATCTTTTGCCTTATAAACAATCTCAACATACATTTATGTGGATGGTATAAACCTTATTCATCTAAAAATGTGAAGTAACTACTGTGTGGCAGTAGTGTTCTTCTGTAAATAGATCTATAAAAGCTGACAGGTCAATGTAGGTTTTTTTTAATTATGATACAAGCAACAATAAATATAAAACATAACAATGGAAGCACTAAATTGAGACTATTCATGATCATCATATTTCGGGTATTAGTGATATTTCCTTATCATTTTTATGCCACTCAATTCCCAGAGGGTCAATTACCTCTCTCTTTCAAATCAATGAATTATTATAGGATTTTTATTGATAACTTTTATTACTTGGGACTTAAGCTGAATTAGACTTTATTCTGAACAATGGCTCCTCATATGCTATTCCTCTGATAACATCATTTCCAATTTCTGTTAATATTTCTACATCTATATCATTCAGAGCATCTTTTCTCTGGAATGTATTGAACTTTTCTTACATTTTGGAATAAAATAGACAGCAGTGACACTGACAATTTTATTTATAACAATTTATTTTATTTACATTAAATACACTAAGCTAATGTACAAGCTATATATTTTATTGCTAATGATTCTGGAGTATCTAATTTATAAAAGACAGATTTAAAGTGATGGGAGACATCATCTGCTAATTATCTTTATGCAAAACAAATAAGTCAAATGGAACTCAAGAAACATTATATATGTGGTCTGCTGTTGCTGTGTGTGAGGATAAATTCTTCCCACAAACAAAATATTATTAATCCCTATCTCAAAGTAAAATAAATGCTTATTTTTTCATACTTGCTTGGCTCAGATTAAGAATACTCCTGTTATCATCATCATTATTATCAACATTCATTGATTCACTGCATGATGAAGGTATCCAAGTTCAATCCATCTTCTTAAATATTTAGCTTTTCTCCATGAGTCCAGCACACTACTTTATTTCATCCATCCATCTCACATGTGGTCTATTTCTGGATCTTTTACAATCTCTTGGAATCGAGTTTATGATTTTACCTATCCATCTATTATCATTTCTTCTAACACTATGCCCAGCCCAATTTCACATCAGTCACAGATATTTTTTTTCAATGAAGGTTTTGTATATCTTTTAGGAATTCTAAAATGAAAAGTAAATGAATCACCATCTTTTATAAATTATCTTAATCAGAAGAAATATCACCAATAGCAGCATCTAAACACAATGCCTTGTTGTTGGAATCACATCAATATATTTTCAGCACTTCCTTTCAAATCTGCATATGAAAATCATTCCATTTCATACTGACACATTTTTAACATAGAATATTCTTAATCTACCTTTCAGTCTTCTTCCTAAAATTTTGCCTTGCAATATATTTTGCAAAAATCTATCATGTTTTAAAATGTGATCCCAAAATTTAATCCTTTTTATTTTTATCATATTCAATAGTTCTCTTTTTATCCAATTCATTTTAATTAATCTTTTCCAAAGCGAACATCTTCATTCCTTTCAATATTTTACTTTCTTGTTTTCCAAGGACCTCATCTTGCAACCATAAGTTAATGTACTCCAACTGAAGGCTTTGATAAATTTTATTCTATTTTTCATATCTATATTTTTATTTTTAATAACGTATTTTTATTTGAAAAGCACATTTTGCTAACATTATTTTCCTTTTAATCTCAATAAGTCATCCACTGTCATCAGAAATCGTACTTTCCAGATAACAAAATTTTTAACTTATTCTAAATATATATATATGTTATCCACACATAAATCAGTACTTTTATCTTCCATCTGTTCAACTACCATCACCTTAATCTTATTAATATATATCTTTAATTTAAAAGATTATATAATCATCTTCAATATCTGAAGCATTTTATTTATTTATTTATTTGAGTCTGCAAATAAAGCTATATTGTATATATAATCGATACAATGATATGTTGATCATTAATTATAATTCCTTTATTATTATTTTTTATACTTTGTATTATGTTTTCAGTAAATAAATTGAATAAGTAGAATAATAGTGATCAGTCTTGCCTCATGCCTCTTTTTACATCAACATTATTTTTATAACTTTATAACTATTTCTGTATTTTGACATGTATATGAGTTTAAAATTAACCATTTGTCTTTCCCATCAAGACCTACATTTTCTTTCATTTTATAAAATATCTTACTAATTTACTTTATCAAAAGCCTTTCTAAGCCAATAAAAGCTTATTTCCAATCTTCTTTGCGAAATCATTCTTCACATGATCATCATTTCTTATGCTTGCTCATAACTGTTATTAAAACAGGCAAAATTCTCCATATTGTAGTGCCATTCAGTGCAACCCAGAGTAATCAAGGGATGCCAGAAGGCTTGTGCATAAAATCATTATCTAGTGCCTACCCATCCAATATCCCCAGACTAGTTTCTAGCTTGTGGTGCAGTGCTCTCAGATCCAAGGCTCTTCACTAATGAAAGCCACAAGCTAGAAACTAGTCTAGGGATATTAGATGGGTATGCATTAGGGATTTTATGCACATGCCTTCTGGCATCCATTGATTACTCTGGCTTGTACTGAGTGGCATTACTATATGGAGAGTTTTTCCAATTTCAAAATCATTCTTAATGACATTATTGATTCTCTAGTTTCTTTCTCAGATCTAGAACCATATTTTTCTTCATTGAAATTCTCATATTGTGATTAAAATCTTCAAAGCATGATATAACTATAATTTGTGCAATCATTTGCATTATCTTTTTCTGGAAAAACAGTTTTTATTATCATAAAATCAGATAGTTTTTCAATTAAACTTTTAAAATATTGTAGTGACATCATTAAAAATAATAAGATTTTATATAAAAAAAAAAGTATATTTGCCATCTGCACTAAATGTGTTATTACTTTTTATCACAGTAATTGCATAATCAATTTTTGTTTGTTATAATAGATCCTTTCTCATACTCATCAACCATATTTCCATATTCTATATAATCTCTCATATTATATTTATTATTTCTTCTTTACACAAATCTTTAATATAATAATCACATACTTTTTTATTTTTAACAACAATACTAAATGTTCTTCCTTTATAATTCACCATGTTGATTTTTTTTTATATACCTCTTTAAGCTTTCTTTTCAATTTCTTCACTTACCATATTCATTCATTTTGCTTTCTCAAGTCTGCAATTTGCTGGTATTAAATATTTAATTGTTTTATATTGATCATAGTTTTTTTTTATCTAACTTCATTCCTTTTTTTAATTAAATTCAATATTTCTTAAGTCAGCCATGATTTCTTAGATAATAATGTCATTCTTACTAATACTTTACTTGCAGCTATCTTTATACATACTTTAATATTCTTCCATTGCATATTATCAAGATCTATTATAGTAGTTTCATTATTAAATTTCTTAGTTATGTCATGATCTTGTAATTTATCTAAATACCATTTATTTTGAGCAGATATACTTTTTCTCTTTAATATTATATTTTGCCAAAATAAGCACATGATCATTTTTCACATTTGTATCAGGGTAACTATGACTAAACTATGTCTGATTCTTATATTTTTGTCTAATTATAATATAATTAAATATTTTTTAAAGGACCAGGAACTTTTCCTGAATAACATTTTTTAGATGTGTCATAAAATACATTGGATTTTATTATCTCATGCTGCATACAAAATTCAATCAATTTTTCATGACAAATTGACATCTCCTAAACCAAATCTACCCATACATCTTAAATTTTTATGTACACCCACAGATGCATTAAAATCACTAATCAACATAACAAGATGTAATAAGGCTTTTCATTTTTCATAAATACCTTCATTATCTTTATTGTCACTATTAGTAGTAGGAAAATATACCTGTATTAATACATATCCATTGCATCTGATTTCATTTTAATCATTAAATTTTTTTCACTTATATGATAAATTGTCAATATATTATTCACCTATTTACTTCTTAATATAATGGCAACACCATTTATTGTATCCTTGTCATGTCCAGTATAAATTATTCTGAATTCTCTGAGTTAAATCACTATTACTCAGCCAACCAGTCTCACATACACCTAAAACATCTACTTTGACTTCTTAATTAATTTTAACCCAGGAGATCTCCATAATATTTTCACATTTCAGCTATCCATCATAAAACTATTATTTTGTTTATGAGGATTTTGCAAGCTGATGCCCTGAGTGCCCATATTTTTTTTACTTCTGCTGATCAGTAAAATACTTATTAAATCTAATCATATTTTTATAGCTGCTTATCATGGGATATTCAAAGATATTTTATGTAGTAGTTTTCTATTGTCTTCAACATCCTCATGCTGTGAACCAATCCTATAGTTTATACACCTTTAGGAAAGATTTATCTCTCTTAAAGACAAAAGGGTGCCTTGATCCTCTATTAGCTCATTCACTTTTCTATGAAACCTTTGGCATATTGAAAGCCATTCAGTCTCCAGAGCCTTTCCAGTAAAATCAGGGTGCTTTGCTTACAGGTGAGAGTGGCTGTTGATTAAAAGTGACTATAAATCACATCCCATTCCTTACCATACCCCCCCCTCCCAATATTTTCTGAGTCTGCAAATAATATTAAATCTGCATAATGATAACAATGAATATGCTGACCATTAATTTTAATTCCTTTGTTTTTCTTTTTGAATAAGTACAATGATAGTGGGCATCTTGCTTCACCCCTCTTATATTAGCATTAGTTTGCAACTATTTATAACTATTTTGCATTTTGTTTGATTGTGAGATTATTTTATATTTTGATTGTGCTTTCCATGAATAATATCTTCATTTAGGCACATTATAAAATAATTACCATTTCATGCCATATGCAAAATTCAATCTATCTTTCATTCATAAATTTATATCATCTAAACCAAATCTGCCAACAGATCTTGAATTTTATATACTTTCATAGGTGCATTAAAATCACCCATCAAAATAATATTATTCTCATTATTGACAATCTGTAATAATTCTAATTTTTCATTAATACTTTCAACTTCTTCATCCTCATTATTAGTAATGAGAAAATATACTCAAGATTCACAATAAGTAAGGTGATGCTGATAGACAAATAGTAAAAATATTGATTAATCATGGATAAGTGATTGATGTTTAGAACATGTGAAGGAATTTTGTTACCTGGAAAGTATGATCTGTGATGACAATGGTTGTCTTATTAAGATTAAAAAATAATAATGTTAGAGAAACATACTTTTCATTATAAATAAAACTTTTACTACTGAATACAAAAAGAACTATATACAATACAAATTTAAGTAAAGGTTTTTACTTTCAAAATTAAAACTTTATTTACACCTTAGAGTAGATACAAAAGAAATCAATGATAGCATAAAATTATGTCATAAGAAAGTTTCAATGTATACATATAAATGTGGTATGCAAGCCATGTATATAGAAAAATCAAAAGTTGTATTGGATTGATAACATAGTCTCAAGAGCTGCATAAGAAAATTATGATAGGTAATTAATGCAAGTATGAAAGAAACATAAATAAATAAAATCAAAGGTTACACTACTGCCTTAAGGCAGTGCATCATATGCATAATTAGCTAGGAATATAAAGTAAGTCAAACCTATATATAAGGTTTGGAAATTCCATTGATTAATGACTATTCTGGCCCAAAGAGTAATGAGGTCTATAGCAATATTTACAAGTTGATATAGGTAAATTGATTATACAGTATTGAACTAATGCAAAGTTTATGTATTAAATATATATGATGTATGAAAGATTTACATAGTTAAAGTTTAGATTATTCTTAGGTGAAAGATGGGATATATTATTTATTCAGTGGGTGGGAGAGAGTTCAAGTTTTAGGCCTAAGAAGTACATGAATTAAGTCTGTAGCCTCATCTGGCTCCAGGTTTGGTCAATTAGGCAAGGCTGACAAGTTTGTTTATCCTCATTTTTTATCTTGTAGAGGGATTTGAAAAATCGATTAACCAATGAGTCATCACAGCCATGATCAAATATCATGCTACATCTGATGGTCCAAATTGAGAAGTTAATGAAAGTGGCCAGTCTTATTGTTCCAAAGTGACCCTTTTTAATTGTGGCCTTAAGAGAAATGTTAGCTGGGTCGTTGCCATTTATCCACTCTAACACTATATTACAGAAATAAGTCCACCAATCACATTGATCCAGAATGTGGTTTTTAAGAATAAAAAATATATACCTGTATTTCAAATTCATATTTTTATTCACTTGCTGTTAACATAAAGTTTTTACTAAATCCCACCATCTTTATTTATTAGTAGTGAACTTGAAATTGTTAAATCGGAAGTCAAACTCCCATAATGCACTATTACTTTAAATATTACAAATAAGAGAATTACTTAAGTATTTAATTTCTAAGTAAGGAATAACTTTTTCCAGCATTAAATGGATTATTGATAATATTAGCAAATATCTTTTTAAATTTAACATATACTGATTTTTGTTTTATTTTTTCTAAAATTTTAAAAAGTATTTGGTGTATATCAAACATTCAAAAGATTTATGGAATTCCATATTTTGGATTTATAAATTATATATGGATTAAAGAAAATAAAACACAGCTATTTTTAATAAAGTTAATTAGATCTGCCTAAAAATATATTTAATTTTTGGCTACACCTGAAACTAATTTGATCTATGTTAAAGTATTAAACAATTCCAAAAGTTTCATGTATTATTATAAAAGATAAGAGAGTCTACAAAAATTCTAAAAGGCCAGTTTAAAGTTTATACATATATATTTAAAAAAATAATGTTTTTTTTTTATAAATGTGTGGAAAACCTTTATTCAATCACTTGTTATATCTACTAACAAAAATTTTAATAAATTAAATTATTAGGAAAGAATCAGACAAATATAGAAATTGTTTTCAACTTTTTTCTCTATTATGGGTCAAATTTATAGACAAATATAAAAATTATATAATCACAATTGAAACACACAGGCTTATTATATACCTGTGTCTATATATGTAATATATAGGGTATATGAGCACAGACTGTCACACGACCCACCACTCTCCACACTATCTCATAACACTGATACACTTGAACACATATATGTTGAAAAGATAAATAATCACCAATATCCATATTTCATGCTAAACCAGCAATCATCAGTTGTTCCAGATTATCATCTCTACACATATATGCCATAAGTGCTGAGATATATATTAAGATAGCCAAACCTCATACTTTAATGGACAGGTATCAATCTACTCCACACTCCAACCGTCCATCCAATTGAAAATCTGATGATGACAAGAATCTCAGCCTCAGGGTGGCCTTTGAGCATTCCATCATCAGATTTTCAATTGGATGGACGGTTGGAGTATGGAGTAGATTGAAGCCTGTCCATTAAAGTATGAGGTTTGGCTATCTTAATATATATCTGAGCACTTATGGCATATATGTGTAGAGATGGTAATCTGGACCAACTGATGATTGCTGGTTTAGCATGAATTTGTATATTGGTGATTATTTATCTTTTCAACATATATGTGTTCAAGTGTATCAGTGTTATGAGATAGTGTGAAGAGTGGTGGGTTGTGTGACAGTCTGTGCTCATATACCCTATATATTATAATGACAATTCTAAAAACATATGTATTATGGTTGCCACTTTTTTGAATAATTTTTCCACTTCTCTAGAATCACAATATTTTCAAAACTTGCAAACTTGTGATTTCTTTTATATGCACTTCAAAAATTTTGTCCTTGAAATGAGGATTTTTAAAACTTGTCTTAATTCCCTTTGCTTACAGTACAAATCTGCACTACAACACTTTTAACACACAGCCATATATATTATATATTTTAAGCCATTTTCTAATAGGAAATATAATTGATTCTATATAAATTTTTACATTATTACATAAAATGAACTATATTAATAGTATATGCATATGGGTTAAATGTAAATAATCTTTTTTTAGGTTAACTGCATTTGTGCTAAGATCTTTTTATTTAGCTTCCAAGTATATTGAAATTGACTCAAAAGTATTTAATTCTTCAATTACCTGGTTATTAGCACAACAGACTACAAACAATTCTTTTACTGAAAGTGGTCGAATACTGGATGCTCAGTTACAGGTATTTTGCATTTTATTCTATATATGCATTACTATGTAAGAAGATAATACTCAACAGTTTATCATAAAAAGTGATTGTTTTAATTCAGTTTTGGTATATACATTGCCTGCTTTTGTGACAATGAAAATCTATTTGAATAAAAATATTAATATGTCTTTAAAAAAACTTTTGAAATTTTTCTAATATCACATGATCACCATCTCATACTATGCACAAGCCATCTGGCAGCCATTGATTACTCTGGTTGGAACATGGTGGCACTACTGTATGAAGAATTTTGCCTTGTTTAATTTTTCTAATAATAACATTAAATAGAAATCTTTATATTCCCTACATTTGTTTTATGGTATCATAAAATATTTTTAAATAACTTTACAAACTGATTTTTTTTTTTAAAAAATATGTAAGCTTTAGTTTATCGATTATATATTATATTAGTTTGTCGGTTATATATATCAATTGAGGTGCTAAACAAATACAACTAATAATGAAAAAAATAGAAATAAGAATTGGATTATAAATGCAACATTATATTTAAATATATGTAAAATAAACAGTCATTACATTTTATATGTTATGTACAAGTGTGTATGTGTGTGGGTGGGTACTTACAATTAAATTGTTAAAAAAATATTGAAGTAATAAATTATTTATTAAGGCAATTTAGATATGTGACATAATATGATAAATTTTATGATTCATTTATTTTGAATTAATACATTTGTAAAATTATTTTGTCGTGAAATCCGGAAGTGAAAGATTTTACAACCTTTATTTCAAAATCTTAACATTAATATTTTTGAACAAAAAAAAAAATCTTTGGCAATCGTCCTGGTAAAACCAAAAAACTCCAGTACATGGTGGACAATATTATGATATACAGATATCATGTGATCATTGGTATAAAAGATGAATTGTGAAAAAATCAGACAGTCTACAAAAATGTTCATAAGACCTCAACCAGTTTTAAATTTTAGATAGTCATTTTGTTTTTCATCTGCCTGATGGCAGGCTGAAGTTATGACTAAGCAGTCGCCCTGGCTGATTATCTGACTTCTTATCATCATTCCAGAAAAGAGATGAACCACAACAAAATATCCAGAGTCATTCTTAATTTTGTATTCCAAGAAATCTCATTTGTCATAGTTAACTGCTAATGTAAAATAGACAAATTGATTGGTGGAATTGCTGCCTCAATATTTAACTAATTGCTAGATTTTTTTCAATTAAATAATGATGATAAATAACTGGTATATTTTGGAAGAATTATATTTGTTAATTTAAATATGCTGCTGGATGCATTTTTCAAAAGCTGTTAAAAATAATTGTTTTTGTTAATGGTAGAAAATGATAGCTAAAGTCTCAAGAAAGTGAATATCTCTTCTTCATTTATAAAAGGAAACATTTTTAAATAATTGTATTTTTAAAACTTAAATAAGTTTCATACATACTTGCTGCTAAAGAAACAGATTTTTAGAGGTGATAAAGCTTGCTGTATCAGCTATATGATCATAATTATTAATCTAATGGATTAAGGATCAAAATGAATGGATTAGTCTGATATTATAGAATAATGAAGTCCTGAATGCCAAATTTTGGATAAAATAAAATTTGTTAAAAAATGAATTAAACTTATACTTACAACTATTTACAAATGTTCAATGTTTAAGTAATGGCATTAAGGATTAATGTTTAAGTATTTGAATTAAGGATTAGCCATGATAAATGTGAATAACCTTCAAAGGGTAATGGATTAAAAAGAAATACTTAAATGCTACTTATAAATGATGTATCCCCCCAAACAATTATTGGATATAATAAATGAAAAAGTTATAAGTAATCTTAAAAATGGATTATCTTAAATTAATAATCATACTAAATGGAATTTAATATTTTTATGCTGCTCCAGAATGAATGAGATTATAAATGTGAAATGAATTGTTCTATAAACCTGATAGATTGTATCATACATTTCCTACTTTCTTAATTAATTCATATTATAATGTGTATTTGTATTAAAACAATTTCTCAGTTATTATAATATTCAAGTAAAGGTAATATTTTATTTAATATTAGGATTGGTGTTAAGATTGAAAGAGATTAAATGTGATTTATTTAGATTATACAAATGTCAGTAATTATTAAACTTACATTAATAAGGTTTATGAGTCTTCTTAATACTTCAACCACAAAGTTATATGGATTTAAAATGTCTTATGTAAATGAATAAATCTAGAAGGAACATTTTATATATCACTCACACTTTTTACTATTAATTTTATTGTTATTTTGCAAATAACAATCCAATCTATTGATTTAATATATTTATGTTGGCAATGTGACATTCCTGATGTTTAAGTCTAAAATAAAGAATTTTTATGTGAAAATAAATAAGCCCAATGTAGTAAAATATCATCTAGGTCTGCTAAGCAGTGACTTATAGTTCTTTACTTTAGAAGAGTGAAAAATTTCTCCAGTGTTTGTAAATAACGTTTGTAAATAATTGATTGGTTGTTAAAATAAACCAATTAAAAATGTTTAGAAGACATTTAACTTATCATCCAATGGTAAATTGAGTATTAATTTGTGAAATATTAACACAACTGAATTTTATAAATGTGAGTGTTTTTACAACACTGTATGATAACACTCATGACATATCCCAAATTTAAATTAACCTTGGAACCCAACAGCAATTTATTAAATGCATTATATATATAAAACATATTTTGCGGGTTCATCCATGTTAAAAAATTTAAATATTGATATACCAACGTTTCGACTTGTGGATAACTTCTGTGACCAAGTTGACATGTCAATATATCAATATTTAAATTTTTTAACATGGATGAACCCGCAAAATATGTCTTTTATATAGGCAACCCGTAAAAATCTTCATATCAACATATATAATATGTATTATTGTTATAATTTGTTCTTGTTATTAATTTGTATATTATGCAATAAAATAATTGTTAATTTTAATATTTTTCTTTATTGTTTTTGAATAAACACCATTTTATTTTACATTCATGGAATAAATTTACATGTAAAACTCAGAGGCAAAACTCTCCATACAGTAGTGCCACCCTGTGCCAAACAGAGTAATCAGTGGATGCCAGAAGGCTTGTGCATAAAATCCCTATCTAATGCCTACTCATCCAATATCCCCAGACTAGTTTCTGGCTTGTGGCCATCATCAGTGAGGAGCCTTGGATCTGAGAGCACTGCACCTAGATCTTAGGATCTAATGCAACCCTCCAGCAGCCACCTTTTAACTTTACTTTACTACAAAACTATGAGAATGAAATTGAAAACATTGTTAATATCTTCAATCTAAGCTCAATAGCTTATAAAGTCATATGGGTCTGAACTCAATTCAGCACCCATACATTTTGGTGTTTTTGGCTCTTAAACAGCCATAGCCACCACTATCCTATTAGGCAGGATTGGTGTTAAACCACTAAACATCACATGATCACCATCTCTATACTAGCACATAATTATTGTAAACAAAGGCAAAACTCTCCATACAGTAGTGCCACCCTGTGCCAAACAGAGTAATGAATGGATGCCAGAAGGCTTCTGTTTGGCACAGGGTGGCACTACTGTATGGAGAGTTTTGCCTTTGTTTACAAAACTCTCCATACAGTAGTGCCACCCTGTGCCAAACAGAGTAATCAATGGATGCCAGAAGGCTTCTGTTTGGCACAGGGTGGCACTACTGTATGGAGAGTTTTGCCTTTGTTTACAACAATTATGTGCTAGTATAGAGATGGTGATCATGTGATGTTTAGTGGTTCAACACCAATCTTGCCTAATAGGATAGTGGTGGCTATGGCTGTTTAAGAGCCAAAGATACCAAAATGTATGGGTGCTGAATTGAGTTCAGAGCCATATGACTATATAAGCTATTGAGCTTAGATTGAAGATATTAACAATGTTTTCAATTTCATTCTCATAGTTTTGTAGTAAAGTAGAGTTAAAAGGTGGCTGCTGGACGGTTGCATTAGATCCTAAGATCTAGGTGCAGTGCTCTCGGATCCAAGGCTCCTCACTGATGATGGCCACAAGCCAGAAACTAGTCTGGGGATATTGGATGAGTAGGCACTAGATAGGGATTTTATGCACAAGCCTTCTGGCATCCATTGATTACTCTGTTTGGCACAGGGTGGCACTACTGTATGGAGAGTTTTGCCTTTGTTTACAACAATTATGTGCTAGTATAGAGATGGTGATCATGTGATGTTTAGTGATTTAATGTAAAACTCAGCTGAATTGAATGCACCATTATTGTAGTCATGCTATCTGACATGTACATAAACTCTTTTACACTATCATTTCTGAAATAGCATAAACATACTTGATATCCATGAATTTATTAGTTAAATCATGAGATAAATTATTATTCAAACTTTTATTTAATTTTTCTAGCAATATTTTAACACATAGATAAATTATTCTTAGTTCTAGCTTGAAATAATAAACAATATTTTGTAATGATTTTGTTGATAAAGAAAACCAAAGTAAAAATACATATATTTTCATTATAAGCCCTGAGAAATTACTTTTTAAAATATTTATGATTTTATTAGAATCTAAAATAATTGTAGCTCATATGAAAATAGATAAAACTTGTCTGCATAATAATTGCAATTTGAAGTAACAGAGATATAGAATAAACACATTTTCTTTTCTCAACTGAAAATCTCAAAACACAGTACATTCTTTCCATTATTTTGGTGTCGATTTTTGGCGCACTTCCGATTTTTTTTTTGATGATGATTGATTCATTTGTTATAATATATATACTGAAAACCTTAAAAGGCCAGGTTTTTATGAACCAATGTGATGGTACATGCAAATTACCCTCTATTTCATTTTAAAAACTCATTAATGTAACTAAAGTTTTTATATTTATTATTTCTATTTTGTAGAACATTCAGTGTTTTTAAACATAAATGTTTACAGTGCATCTACATTTTGTTTTATATTTATTATCCACTTGATGAATAAGTATTGTGATCTGTCAGAAACATTGATATATATATATATTACAAAAAATCAAGTCAGATGTCACATGACCTAATTTAACAAGCTTGTTAAGAGCTTATTTGCAAGCTCTATATACAATATATATTGTAAGAATCCTGCCAATTGTCAAATGTGATCATCAAAGTTAATTATTATAATAATAATTAAAATAATATTTTCCTTTATGAAACAAAACAAGATAGGAGTAAAATGTAATTTAATTCAATCATAAATCACACTAGTGGGCAGTCATAGCTATAATAATAGAATATTACAAACTATGTCACTTTTTCAGACCATTAATCACTTCTAAATGACTGAAAGGAAATTAGATCCTCTGTGCATTACAAACCAGACCACCATCCCAAACTGGGAAATACATAAGAGGATATACCATACCCTTAGTCTTATTAAAACACTATTATGAGTAATTCAGTAGAATATGAACTCTTATCTCCCTAGCTATTATAAATTTAATTTATAATTTAAATTAAATTGTAGACTTTTTGAGAATAGAAACAGAAGGTCAATTAATAATTAACAAAAAAAATTTTTATACAATAAGTCATATAAAATATTTAAAACATCATTCCATTAAATTATAAAAAATAAGTATTTAAACATTACCATCCTTCAAGTGGTCACTTTTTTAAATGCTAAAGTTTTATCAAATGTCTTTAGTTTAAAATCCCTTTTATGTTAAGCTTAACATTTTTTCATTTGATTGCTTTTCATTATGGATTCTATTTTGGCATTGAAGATGTTGTATACCATCCTTGAAAATATAAAAGCAATGATTCTTTTTATTTCTTTAGCTGCTTCAAGTTTTAATTTATTCAGATCATATTTTTTTATATCATATTTCTTTACCTCTCCAAAACAAATATTCTGTGAGAAATAACTTTCAGTTAACAATCACTTGTAAACATAAATTTTTACCATAGATTAAGAAGAACTCAGAAATGTCAGTTAAAGTTTGATCGCATATAAGGCCAAAGAGAAAAAATCTACTCAGACTACATCCTATAGGGTAAATTGCACATATGAGGATCTAATTTTGAT
This sequence comes from Epiperipatus broadwayi, assembly GCA_028023455.1. Classification (NCBI taxonomy): domain Eukaryota; kingdom Metazoa; phylum Onychophora; class Udeonychophora; order Euonychophora; family Peripatidae; genus Epiperipatus; species Epiperipatus broadwayi. The sequence goes on along the minus strand of JAQFVV010006258.1, from coordinate 4,389,884 downwards.
GCTTTATTATGACCATTTCATAATACCCATATTTGATCATAATTTGGCTGCAAGTAAAAATAAACTTACATTTTTACAAACTGCTAATGACAATTGTAAAACAAAAAAGACTGGAGATGCTAACAAAAACACAAGCTTTCAGTAAAAAATTTAAGATCATGTTGATTTAAACCAACTGTAATTAAAAATAAATTGTATTCTATTACTTTTTTAATCATATTCATGTTTAAAATGATTTTATTAATTACAATAAAAATATGTCACAAAAAATAAATCCTTTTTTTTAAATCATATTTTATTTCAAAGTTTAAATAGTTGACCTTTGAACCTTGAACTTTAATCTTGGAGATGACACAAGAAAATTTAAATTTGTAAACAAAAATAATATTTTTACCTTTTTTACTTATTTGACTACTCCCTTTTTTAAATATTGTGTTTATTAAAATTGTTATCCAAAGATAACTAACACTTAACTACTCTTGTAGTCAGTTATGTAGCTTCCTTTGCAACTGATACATATATATATTGTAGCCAACTGACAAAGCAATGGGAACAAGAATCAAGATAAGCAGTGAGAGTACAAAGTGGGTGAAAGCAATAATCAACCAATAATAATAATAATAATCATTGGTCTCAATCTGCTTTAACGAATAAATACTTATGAATTAATAATTTCTGAGCTCAGAATAATAATAATGATAATAAAGTTAATCATGAGACTGTGTTTCCATGTAGGAGGTACAGACTGTTTTAAAGTGAAATATGTATCAAAGATACATATCTGACTACATTGAAATACCATTGGCTTCCAACCCTTTAAGAATCACAATAATATCTCCATGATTATCAATAATAATACTACATCAATAAAGATAAAATAATATTTCAATTAAATATTTGAGAATATTAATAATAAAATTTAATATAATAAAAAAATAATATTTCTAACTTTAATTTGAATTAGATCTTTATCTGAATCTTTATTATATCATAATCTCTACATCAGGGATATTATATTACAGAAAGAACAAAGTATAGGATATTGAATAACTAAGGGTATTTTTATTAAAATCCAATAATCCAGAGAAATTTAAAAAATATAGAATAAAATTATATTATTTAATAGACTGTAATAAGTTTGCTCTGCAATATGATAAATAAACAATTCAGCTAGTAACTTTGGGTCTTCTATGGTTTTGAAATTAATTAAAAAAAGATCTGTATTATAATTTAAGAGCTATAATACAAATATAGTTTGGATTATTAAAGATAATAAGTAATTATCTCTCATGATGACCATTAATAATAATAATATCAATAACCTTCAATAATACGAATATAATAGCATTACTCTTATAATGTAAATGTTTTGAATAAAAGTGTTTTTAAAAAAAATTAAAATAATAAAATAATTTGTATAGGAATATTTAAATAAAGCTCTGCCTACACATCTTAGAGTAATAAGCTCTGTATTTGCATGTGAAGATATGTAAAATAATAATATTAGTTATTGTTATATCAATTTCATATAAACAGATTGAAATTGTTATGTCTAATTTAAAATAAATATATGTGATAATTATTTATGTTACTCTGGTGCACGATCAGATAAACTTTTATTTTTTCCATAGCTTTTTTGAAGTAATTAGAACTTATGAGAAAATTATGATCTACCTTTTAATACAACAATCATCTTCATAAGTCATTTTCATCAGTGCAATAAATATTTCTAAATAAAATAATTTATTATAAGTGTGCAATTAAGAAATAATGTGAATACTGAATCTAATCAGTATCTGTGATGATAACAAATAGAAATATGAAACAAATAATGGTGAACTACAAAATTTAAAATTTCACGAAAATAAATTTATTAAAAAGACAATCTTTATAAGTTACAGAACAATATTTAAGTTTATTCACATAGTATGAAACATAAGACCTCTTCTAGTGGTATGATTATTTACAAATTTTACTAGAAACAATTTTAAAGTTACATATCTTCTAATAAAATTTACAATAAATTAGTTTGTTAATAAATCAATCTATACAAGCAAGTTTTCTTATCTCTTCATAATAAAAAATATAAGTATTTCTCAATACTATCATATATTTTAAAATGGGTAAATGTTTTGACTAGCGCTGGCATAATTCTGATTATAAGTTTACATTTTGCTTTAATTACAAGAATATAAGTATTATAAAATACTATACCACTAAGTATTTTATGAATGACCATTAACCTTGGCAAAATGCATGTTTTACTTTTTCATAATAAATACATAGTTACTTTACTTAATTAAACTTATTTAACGCACATTGATTACATAAGTAATATTTACTAAGGCAATAAACCTGAAGCATGTGTGGTTGAAAATGTGAAGATAGGGACCTCTACAGGTCTTAACCATGAGCTTACGCATTGGAAGAAAAGATTTTGCAAGTACTAATGTATAATAGGAATTGTGGACTTAATCAGTGAAGTATTGAATAGCTTCGCGCTCTCAGATTTAACTACTTCAGCTTCACCTATTTATATAGAAAGTAGGTTGAAGTAAGGAGGGGTTTCCCTCTTTTCTTCCAATGTGTAAGCTTGTGGTTAAGACCTGTAGAGGTCCCTATCTTCGCATTTTCAACCATACATGCTTTAGGTTTATTGCCTTAGTAAATATTATTTACTTAATTAAGTAATAAGAAAATATAATTATTTGAGCATATAGTTTGTTTTAATTAAATTATAATTATTTGGCAATAATTAATCTTTTTAGAAGTATAACTTTCAAAATAATATTCAATATTTTTATAAATAATTATTGCATTTGAACCAAATAATAATTTAAGTCATAACTAAAACTATTTTTCAAGCTTAAGAATTGATGTATTGCAAATACTCTTATTATATATATATAATAGCAGTTATTAACTATTTTTCAATTACGAATCACAATTTAATTGTCTCTATTGCTATCAAGACTATTTGGCAAAATTACGAGTATTTAAATTTTTATATTTAAACATCTATCATTAAAGTTGCTTGTGGGTAATGTTAAATAACACTCATAAGACTACTAACCCTAAACTCATAGAGGGGATAAATCCTAGATTTTATAACTACATACAAATATATATGTTTATGTGTGTGGAACAACTTCCATCAAGATTTTAATATACCATTGCTAAATTAGGTACAATGTCCATAACTAGATTCTTTATAAAGGCATTTAAATAATTTGAAATAGTAATGTCATGGGAATTACATCAAAAGTGGCCAAATCTGCACTTATGGCTAGAAGACCTATGTTCACCCTATGACTTATATATGCTCTATGGGAATAAAAACATAAAACTGAACACTCACATGAAACAATAATCACATTTAGACAAAAAATCCTTAAATTTACAACATTAGAAGCACACCTAAGTAATAAACTGCAAGTGTGAATATCATGGTACCTTTTATAATAGCAGCTAAGATATAACTCGGAAATAAAATATAAAATTCCATCACATAAAAAAAATAAATGCTTAATAGCAGGGCAATAATCAGTCTAGCATAATTTATTTATAACTATAGCATGCATGTATAGTAATAAAACACATATAAATAAGTGCTTAATAAAACAATTCACCATATAGCATATATAAAATCATGACTGTACCAATAATCAATCTTAAAGAAATATCATTTATTCTGAAACACATATTCATTATAAATTGAAAATGGCAATCAGCAGGATATGAGAAATAATTTTTAGAACAAAAATACACCAGGTTATTTTACTTTTAAACTTGAAATGTATAACATTAAATAAACTACCTAAGCATATGAAAAATAATTATACCCAATATAATATTCTATTAGCATTTTAAAATAAATAATGAAATTACCAAAAAATTGTTATTATGTAATAACACTTATCCAGGATGGTCATTTCAAATATCAAAATAAATTTGTCACTTTCCTAATATACCCAAAATATAGATAAATCTATCATATACACTATATTATTTCATACCCACATATATGTAATGCATTTTGAAATTCAAAATGAAAAAATATTAAACATATTTTTTTAAAACATAAACAATTCAAAATTAAAAGTGAGAGAAAACTAATTCTCTTTTTACCAAAACACACTTCCTGATGATATACATTGAAAAGTCACTTTATCAAATAAATCTTTTCTCCCTCTGTTTATTTGTAATTCTGTAAACAAACATTAAAATAATGATTATCACTAATTAATTCAGCAAATGTCTATTATAAGAGCTTCTAAAGTGACAGAGAAAAAGATAATATTTTTTATATTGTCTTTTAAATAAGATTAATGAATTATTCACATATTTTATTAGTTTATAATCCTTTTAATATTTTAATTAAGCATTTTTTATAAGTGATTTCAGGTTAAAATTAACTATATTTTCTTTTCCTGGATATTGTCCATGGTAAAAAAAATATTATAAAGTATAAATTTACTACAGCAGCTACATTAACTTCTAAAATATTTCATTCATGCATGTACCGGCTTAAAATTAGTTTCCAAATTTTCTATTTTTGAAAACATAATTATATATTATCATAATAGATATAAGTTTAACTATAATTTATATTTCATTCCATACCATTATAGATAATAATAATATACCATATGTATAAGTTAGTAACTTCAGTTTTAAACATTTTCTTATATTGTATGTCATTAAACATTATTGTAGTAACAATAAAAATAATTAAAATAACTTCTTTATCAAGGTGGTAAGGAAAAGATTAAAAAGTTCAATTCAGTAGAGCTAATACTATGTTACTTTAAGACAATTTTAAAATTTATAAGCAAATAAAGAAAAATTTATATAACATAGCAAACAAACTCTGGTTCAAATTTAGTACGCGATCTCTGCCATTTTGAATTTCAAAATTGACATAATAAACCATTCCTTTATCAGTTACTCCAATATGAATAAACTCTCTCCATGGACATAAGCAAATCATTCAGCAATAGTACATTTTTGTTAAAGCCATTCTATGTATCCTTTCCTTTCTCAATGTGGCATTTGAAAAGTAGTCTAATCAATTTTTTTTATTTCATGTTGGAACTGTTTTTAATGAAGAACAATTTTAGACATATTTTTAAAATAATAATAATAACTGTTTCTTTTAATAATTTACACACACATACAATTTCTTAATAATTGTAAAATATAATTTCATAATCATCTACGGATCTCCTTAATAATTTCCACACATTTTTTTCACACATCCCCACACACTTATTCTTTTATTTTTATAGCCAATCCAATTGATCAGCTGACATCTTTTAAAATTGATTAACCAATAAGATCAATTTCAGTTTCTGTCATTAGATTCTATTTTTAAACTTAATTAAAAGAAAGAAAAAAAAATTAAAATAATAGTTTAATTATATAGTACTTTAACTTTTCTTTTAATAAAATATTTGTTTTTGTAAATATTATTAATGAAATATCAAACAAATAAATAATTTTTCATATATTTTAGTTATTAAGTATTAAACACTAATTAATTTTAATATACCACTTAGAAAATTAAATGTTTTATAGCAATACACATATAAGCACACAGACATACACATATATAATTAGAAATGTTTTAACTAGCAATGTTTTTTACATAATATTTCAAATAACTAATTTAAAATATTTTATGTTAACTAATCTTTGCATATTTAATCTATAACTGTTGAAATTAAACTTATTTAAAGTATAAGCTACATTATTTTAACAAATACTAGCACAATATTTATTCTTTAAACTACATTATTAGTAAAATTTACATTTATTATAGATTACTAATATAAAATTCAATATTATCTAACACATTTATAAATTACAGAAAGTAACTTTAGCCACAATTGGTTTAATTTTAGTTTAAATGACCACAAAGAATATCATCACACATCTAAAATTTAAAATTTTTACCATTCTATGCATTCAACTATTTTAATTAGGGTTCAAGGCTCAATTAAAATGGGTACAATATATATTGTTCTAAAATGATATGGTGCATGAGATTAATTCTTTGATATTGATACTGTAAGAAATATTTTATGCATCACTCTTAGCTGTTAGTATTCATCTTTCACTGTTTTCTAGTATGTAACCAGGGAGTCTAATGATCAAGTTATATTTTGTTAATAGAGTAGCACTCTTTTCATTTAAGCCTGCAATTCAATTCAGTAAAAAATGATCGATATTAAGAATAAAATAGTAAATTTAATTTTTTTTAATAAAATAGATTATTTAAAATGATATCCAAATGATTTCATATCAGCTAAGATGTTTGTGAATATTAAAACTCATAAAGATGGTTTTTTAAGATTTATTTTAGGTTTACAGGTAGTGTTGTAGAGGGTATTTCTACATTCTTGAATATTTTTTTAAAACAATTTGTTGATTTTCATCATTACACAGTTTCTTCTTTTTTTGAGGCTTTTGATAAGATTAATAATTTTAAAATGGAAAGCAATTGTATATTTGGTAGTTTAGATATTGAGAATATATATCAGTCTCTTAATAGATTAAGCAATATTGGTGTTCTTATGTCTGAGTTGGTTAAGCAAGGATTTTTGTCAAAAAAACAAAATTAAAGTAATCAAAGATTTGCTTTTATTGTTAGAGGATTATATGTATTTTACTTATAGTGGTAATTTTTATAGAATTAAGAAAGGGTGCATAATTGGTTATATTATTTCTCCTTTAGTTTGTTTACTTTATATTAATTATTTGGAAGAGGAAATTATTATTAAAAAGAATTGTTTTATATTTAAAGTTATTTGTTAGATATGTGGATAATTGTTTGTTTATAGCTGAGAATGATAAATTGAAGGAATCGGTGAGTTTAATTGTTTTTATCCTTCTATAAGATATGTGGTAGAAGGAGGGGTTTAGATTTTGATAAATTAAAATGTTTAGATATTTTTGTGATTAGAAATATAAAGACTAATTGTTTTAGTATATAGTCATTTTGTTAAAAGTAAAAAATTAAGATCTATAATTAGTCAAGCATTGTTAGCCGAGAGGTCATCGCAGCTGCCTTGCAAGCAAGTAGTTGGTTGCAGACAGTTGTGGGGTCGCGTCCTGGCCAATGCTATGACATATGAAAAAAAAGAAAGATTTATAATTAAACCTGATAGCTATCTGTCTGTATCTCATAAAGTAGCTGCTTTAAGAAATTAATTTTATAGGAATAAGAAATTAAATAAATTCTAGTGGTGTAGCTTTGTTTCAGAAAGGTCAGTTTTATAAAGATTATTTGAGTGATAAATTTATTAAAAGTATTTTATTTAATAGTAATATTTGTTATGATGTAAAGAAAGATATGATTTTATTTATTTGCCATTTAAATTGTCTTTTTATTTGTATGCAAGAATAGTAATTTGTTTGTAAATAAGAAAATTGCTTGGAAAAGGGTATTACATTGAATAATTTATTAAATAATACAAAGGAAATTTTTGATAGGAAGACTATTCCTGGTGTACTATATATATTATCCCTTGTTTTTGTAAGAAGGTTTATATAGGTCAGTAGTTTGACCTTAAATGAATACGTAATAAATAAAGTTAATCATAGTATTATAATTGGATAGTGTTTTTGGTAGTAATTAGTTAATATTAAAAATAATATGCTTATGTATTTAAAAATATGTTTTGTATATATGTTTTATCAATTCTTATTTATTGATCTGATATTTAGACACAACTAAATACCAATGTGAAGAATTCAAACAAATTAGCAAAATATGGGAGATATGTGTTAGCAGTAATAACACATGATCAAAAATGAAATACATGAGTAAGAGAACAATCAGAAAACAATGACATCATTGAGGTTTTTAAGTTGGATCTCAAGAATTGTAAAAGAGAAAATGGTCACTTGCGAGGCATATAGATGAAATAAGCTAGTTAGCTGATGAAATATGGTGAAAAGAGTCTAAAATTGGGAAAACCTTTATCATGCTGTGACTCAAAAATTGCTGAAAATGAAAATAATATAGGTGTGAATATTAAAAGTAATGATGTAGGTGTAAATATTAATATAACTATGTTTATTTACTATTTACAGTTGGCCCTCATATCTAAAAGCTATTCTACAATCTGCCACCAGTGAAATTCATTTAATAGCCTAAAGCACAACAGTTGACCATAAGCTCCTATTGCCTTGTAAGATAGGATATTAGTTCTCAAAAGCCAAATATTGCTTCCAATACAAAAAAGCCTCTTTTGTCTCTTTAGTTACTGAAGTTATCATAGGCTGTGGTTGTCATGAGCATCTCATGCTATCTGACTTTTATATTAAATATGACAATAGAATTGTAATTAAAGCAGGCAAAACTCTCCATACAGTAGTGATCATGTGATGTGTAATAGGATTGTAACTTTGTGCAACAATTCTATTCCTTAGCTACATGCATAATATTTCTGATTCCACTCCTTTTTTCTTCCATATTTTTAGCTCAAGCCTTAAGAATTAAAAAAACAATAACAAGGCTAAGCTTAATAGGCTGAGAGTCTTTAGTTGTGGTCTTTGCTCCAGTCAGTACAATTACTGAGTCAGTTTGGAAATGAATTTCAGTGAGATAAGAATTTCAGCTAATAAAATTGCATGTTTTATTTAAGAATTCTTTTTTTACTATACATATGACCTGTTTTGTACAATCTGGCTAGGTTTTTTTTTTTTAATATGTCAAATTCATTGACTGGGGAGTGAAGGAATGCAGCTATGCTAACCACTAGGCCACCAATGCTTGCCAATCTGGCTAGGTTGTTACACTTGATGGATTGCTCATTTTAATGGTAAAAATATGTATAGTAATAATAATATCTGCTGGTAAAGTAAGGGGCAGTGATAGTACTAAATATAAGTATTATAATCTTAATATTTTGTAAATATAGATACATTAAATATGTGAACTTCTCAAGACCAGAACTGAAAATTGCACTTGTGACTAAAACTGTCAAAATATGGGGTCAATATAGCTATTGTTAGTAAAACTTATCTCTCGGAGAAAGTTTAATAGATAGATGAATGGGATACAAATTTTTTGGGAAAGTTAGGTTAGATAATGACAGTGCATGATAAAAAAAATTAAATATTTTTTAAATAGCTATAAACAACAGACTTTTTAGACCTTCCCTTAGAAGAATTATGAAGAATTCATTATTCTGTAAATAAGCCAATTGTCACCAACATGCATTAGCCAGCGTGGTGAGTTTATTGGCTTTTTACCTCTGAGTTTACGATCAAGAAACACCATGGTCTTTCTTCTCAGTGCCTGATAAGGCAGAATGAATGTTTGTCTAAATGATAAATATTTTCCCAATACATATATACAATTATGACAGACAAAAATAAAGCATGGCCCTTATTCCCAGGAGGCTGTAAAGTCACCAACCAAGGCAGCGGTTGGTGGCTGAAGGTGGAGGGTGCTAAGAATCCCCTGATTGCGGAACTAGGCTGCCATTTGATGACGACTTTTTATTTAGGTACTTACAACTGCAGATCACTTTCAAATGAAGGAAGATTGCAAGAATTAGAAGAAGAACTGTCTTATATTAAATGGGACATTATTGGACTTTGTGAAGTTAGAAGAAAAGGGGAAGAAACAATTGATTTAAAAAGTGGACATATACTCTATGATAAAGGCACACATATTGGAAATACAAGTGGAGTAGGATTCATTATAAATAAAAAGTGGAAGAACAATATTGTGGAGATTGATGGTGTATCGGACAGAGTGGCAAGATTAGTTATACAACTTAATAGCAGATACCAAATGCAGATAATTCAGGTTTAGCCCCAACAAGTTCTCATAGTGATGAAGTAGTAGAAGATTTTTATATGGATGTACAAAAGGCTTTTGATCAGAGTAAACAACATTTTAAAATTGTTATGGGAGACTTTAATGCTAGAATTGGTAGACAAATGAAAGATGAAATTGCTGTAGGTAATTTTGGTTATGGTAATAGAAATGAGAGAGGACATAGACTTGTGGAGTTTGCAGAAAAAGAAAAACTTTATATTATGAATTCATTTTTTGAGAAAAATGTTAAAAGGAAATGGACATGGAAGCATCCAAATGAAGGTACAGCAGAATTGGATTATATTTTGACTAACAGAAAATACATATTTCAAGATTGTAATGTTCTTAATAAATTTAACACAGGAAGTGATCATTGATTAGTAAGGTGTAAGTTACGTGTTAATGTAAAATTAGAAAGACAAAAATTATTAAGAAAAACAATATTTACAGTTGATATTCCTAATCTTGAGAAACATTCTAATGAATTTAAATTAGAACTTACAAATAGGTTTCAAGTGTTAGGAGATTTTGAACATGATACAGATTTGAATGAAATTAATATGAAAATAACTGATACACTTTTAAAAACTGCAACAAACATAGCTGGTAGAAAAAAGCAGCAATTGACTAATAAAATTTCTACTGAGACTAGAAAATTTATGAAGAAAAGAAGGAATATGAAGATATACAAAAATGATGTATTAAAAAGAATTGAATATCTCGAATTTTGTAAAATGGTATGGAAAAGAGTTGAAAATGATATAAGAAAGTATAACTGTGAAATAGCAAGGAAAGCTGTAGAAGAAAATAAAAGTCTCAAAAATGTTAAACAACATTTTGGTATTGGTAGGAAATTTATATCTGCAATAAGAAAAAAAGATGGAATTATTACTAAAAAGAGAGATGACATCATGAAATTGGTAGAAGATTTTTATCAAGAATTATATAGTAATAAAGAACAAGTACCTCCTATATCTATTACATCTTCCAAATTGCCCAGAATTTTAAATGAAGAAGTGAGACATGCAATTAAATGTATGAAGAAAGGAAAGGCTCCAGGAAATGATGGAATTATTATTGATATATTAAAAGAAGCAGGTGAAGAAATGGAAACAATTTTAGCAAAGTTATATACCAAATGTCTAAATGATAAAGATGTACCGGAAGATTGGAAGAATGCAGTAATAATATTAATATTTAAAAAAGGTGATAAAGAAGATATTAGAAATTACAGACCTATCAGCCTTTTATCAGTTTTATATAAAATTTTTACCAAGATAATTACAACTCGTCTACAGAGAACTTTGGATTTCCACCAACCAAGAGAACAAGCTGGATTTAAAAGTGGTTTTAGTACAATAGATCATATCCAGGTATTGAGAGAAGTCATAGAAAGGACAAACGAATATGAGTTGTCATTATGTTTTGGATTTGTAGATTATGAAAAGGCATTCGATTCTATACACATTTCTTCAGTGATTAAAGCATTGGATCATCAAGGTATAGATCCAGGATATTGTCATATTTTAAAGAATATTTATAAAAATGCAACAGCAACAATTAGATTACACAATGATACTGGAAAAATCAACATTGAGAAAGGTGTAAGACAAGGTGACTCCATATCTCCAAAACTCTTTACAGCAGTGCTGCAAGAAGTATTTTGTGGATTAAAATGGCAAACTAAAGGAGTGAAAGTAAATGGAGAGTATTTAAGTCATTTAGATTTTGCAGATGATGTAGTTGTTTTTGCAAATAATGCTTCAGAGCTGCAGGAAATGTTGCAGAAGTTAGCAGATGAAAGTAGAAAAGTAGGCCTAAAGATAAATGTTAAAAAGACTAAAGTAATGTTTAATCGATTTGCTCAAAATATGAAAATAAAGATTGATTATGAAGAATTAGAAGAAGTTAGCAGTTACAAATACCTTGGTCAGATTATTAATACAGATGGAAACATAATGGAGGAAATTAATCATAGAATTAAACTTGGTTGGAGTGCTTTTAGTAGAAATAACTTGATACTAAAAGGAAATATGCCTATGTGTTTGAAAAGGATGGTTTTTAACAAATGTGTTTTACCAGTTCTTACTTATGGATCTGAGACTTGGACACTTAATAGAAGAGCAATACAGAGACTTCAGACCACTCAAAGGAGTATGGAGAGATGTATGTTGGGAGTAACAAGAAGAGATCGAAAACGCAATGTATGGGTAAGACAACAAACAGGTGTTACTGACCTTATTGAAAAAATTAAAAGATTGAAATGGAGTTGGGCTGGACATATTGCTAGAAGAGATGATAATAGATGGACAATTGAAATTTTAAACTGGATTCCAAGAGATTGTAAAAGACCCAGAAAGAGACCACATGTGAGATGGATGGATGAAATAAGAAAATGTGCAGGGGTGTTGTGGAGAAGAGAAGCTAAAGATCAAAGAAGATGGATTAAACTTGGAGAGACCTTCATTCTGCAGTGGATTGATAATGGTTGTTGATGATGATGATGAAGCCAATTGTCAATTGATGAGAATTTGAGTGCTTTTTGCAACTGTTTTATCCTAAAATAAAAATAGCAGGATGAGTATATTAAAGCACTTTGAAAGAATATGCATTTCCATAAAGTGATTAAATTGCAGTGCAGAGTGTATTTAAAACATGATCTGAATGATTATTTTAATTCCTTTTAATAGCTGAAATTTTGTATCTGCCATTAAAATTTTAAACATAGGGCTTTGAACTCAGATTTTCAAGTCCTCTTCAACTTTCCACACTATCTCATAGAAAAAATAAATAATCAACAATATACATATTTCGTGCTGAACCAGCACTCAACAGTTGGTCCAGATTATCATCTCCCACACATATATATAATCAGTGCTCAGTCTTTAAACTTTAATGGACAAGCTCCAATTTACTCCACTCTCAACTTTTCAACCATCCATACCATTGAAAATCTGATGATGGAAGTCCCAAATTTTTTACTGATGCCAATATTATTGCCCAATATGGAAAATCTTGTAAATTATTGAATGTTAAAGCTTAAAGAAATTCATAATAGTCAAGCATTGGTGGTCGAGAGGTCAACGACAGCTGTTTTACAAGCAGTTGTCCCGGGTTAGTGGTTTCGCTTCCCGGCTGATGCTATCACACATGAGGAAAAAATAAATGCCTAATTGTTGTCATTTAAAATTAATAACATTAAGAAATTATTATTTTATTTATGCAATAAACACATTATTGTTATTGCAATTATTATTTAATATAAAGTATCCTTAATGAGATTAATTTAATCATTATCTATTTACTTTTCTTTCATTTTAGGGTGGCGCCACCAGCACAGTAACTTTAACAGCTTATGTATTAGTTACTCTGTTTAAACTCAAGGTAAGAAATATTTATTTCTAGTAAGTTTATAGTAAAAATCTTTTTTTTTTATGTTTATTAACTTTTTTCTTTATAAAATGATCCAGAAATATAGTATATAAATACAATAAGCCACACATTTCTCTTTCTTTCAAAATTTGAATCTGAATTTTTTACTAAATCACTACATAAATGCACATCTCATCTAATATTTCAACCATATTGTATGTTTTTTCTTAAAGGACTACATATATACTAATCTAAGAAAAACAAGTTTTTAACAAAATATTTTCAACAATTATTAAATTATATTAGCTTTTCAAAAATATTTTACTTATATAAACTCCATTTTACAATATTATATTTTATTATTTTTTCTCCTATTCATCTTTTTAAAATTAACATCAACATTTTTAATAATTAATATGTATATAAAAGTTTTAAATAAGTAAACATTTTGTAACTTCAGATTTATCTATAAATCAGATCACAAACAATATTCGAAGAACAAATGTATCTTAGAAAGAAATTTTGATCTATATTGTTTCTAAAAATCAATTAACATTTATTAACAGCTATTATAAAGTTGTCAAGCATTGGTGGTCGAGTGATCAGCACAGCTGCCTTACAACCAGTTGTCCCGGGTTTGTGGGTTCACCTTCCAGCCAATGCTTTGACACATGAAAAAAAAACTATTATAAAGTTATCCAAAGTACTTCTGTACAAGTATTGTATTTTTTTGCACGTTATTACAATTTAAAACTATTTTGTATAGTATATTTTTAGCAGGTAATTTATTATTTATATATTGCAATGGTCAAATTAGCATGCTTCAGCAATTTAATGTGATGTGATAAAATGTGGTGTCTTCTTTATTGGAGTCAGGAATCTTTCAGCCATTATGTCCAGAGAAACCTGTCAGTCACCTCACCTTTCCATTCTCCACCCTGTTTTTCCCATATTCTTCTTTATCCTATTCTATCGCATATCCACAATCTTTGTCAACTCTGTGATCTTTATATCTAAATTTCCTTTATCTTTGCCCAAACCTAGCATAAAAACCAAGAACCCACTTTCTGTATAATCACTTCATTTATATTTATTCTCCCACAACTTCATTGTTTGCACCATTTCTGCTTATAGGCGTTTACATTCAATTAACATATGCCTAATATTTTCTATTCCTTCCTTACATAATTTTCAGATTAAATCACTGATATTTTTCCATTTATGTGTACATTCCCTTGTTGCTAAATGTCCTGTTCGAGTCTTAAACAGTAAACTACTCTCCTTGATATTATCATAAATTACCTTGCATCCAATTTTCTATTTATTTATTTATATATATATAAACTCTTTTTATTTTCCATACTATTTCTCCATTTCTTGAACTCTATTTTTTATTAATGCATCTATTCTTCTATCCCATTCCTTGCCATTATAACAACAATTTTCCTAACACAATCATCCCACCTTTTGTATAAATATAATGACAAAAGGTCTTTATCCAAATCTTCTCTATACTATATTATCTTTCTCACCCATCTGGTTGCCTTTTATTCATAACCACCTAAATACAATTTTGGATATTTTCTTATTATCCATAAATTGCAATCTACAGAACATGTTTATTTTGCTTTTTGCATCTCTCATATTGAACTGTCTCCTTTTCTGTCCACACATCTGCATCTAATGCATGTCTTCCCACATCTCTTTCTACTTTTTCTAAGTATGATAATACCCTTTGCTAACACATAAAGCATCATTACCATAAATTAATCCTGCTACTGCCACTCCCTTCCATACAATTCTAGCTACATCATACTTATTGTATGAAAACACTGTTAATTTCTTTATCAGTCCCTTTCTTTTCTTTGCTTCATTTATCAATTTTTCTCCCATTTCATCCAAGAAAATTCTCTGATTACTTAAGATGATTTTCAAATAGTTATACCTATTCACCACATTTACCTTTATATCTCTCAATAGAAGATATCAGCAAATAAAAAACACATAAATTATATACTGCATTGTCACCTATTAATGGTATCTCTGTCCCTCTTCCTAGTATTTCTATCACTCTCTCTATTTCTTTCATATATTACAAAACAAAATTGGTGATATAGGGCATCTTTGCCTTCATGTCACCCTATTTTTAACTTTAACTGATTCTATATTTCATAATTGAAAGCTCCATTCATTCTCAAATTTATTAAACATACCCATAATATATGTCTATTTACTCTATCATATGCCTTTTCTATATCATAAAACCATATATAACTGTCTATCTGTATTTCCATTCAAATCTATAAATTGTGTAACTACAAATAAACTATCTCCTATATGCCTATCTGATTGAAAATCTCTTTGCATTTCTCCCACGATATTATTTTCTTCCATCCATAAGTAAAAGACAAATACAGTAAATAGATATATAGTGCAGGAAAAATTTTCCTCAAATGTAAAATAAATATAATACTGAAAACAAATCTTTGTGATTTAAAAATAAATGTTTCTTTTCTGGAACTTGCTAATTATTATAAAAACCTTTATTCAGCAAACAAAAGCAGCTAAACCATTCTATTGGTTGTTGGATTAAAAGATTGAATGGGCATGGGCGTTAAACAAAATCAGAATTTGACAATTAAAATTATATAAATAGTCTAATGATAAAGGGTTTGAATTGGGTAAGCATATAATGCTTATTCCGTAGATGTCAGGGCAAAAATCAAATATGGAAACAATTCGTTTCTTGCATTTATATCTCATATCTTGATTATGGTTAAAAAAATACATTTTTAACTTAACAGAGAATGTATGACCTTTGTTACAGTCATTATAAAATTTCATCAAAATGTTTATGAAAGGATCATTCATTTTACAAAAAAAAGTTAAACTATTATTGTGATATATTTATTGCCAAAAAAATTCTCCTCAGCATAATTACATTTAAAAATGTATTCATTTCATTCCTAGCTATTGTCATAATCTCTCTTATTAATTTAATCATTAGTCTTTTTAATCTTCACTTTTGCTTTTGTAATTGTCAGTTCTTTAAAATATTAAAAATTTTAGATTTATTAAAGCCATTATAAAAACTATTTAACAATTGAACAATCATTTAAATTTAATATAATAAATTAATAAACTAACTAGAAAACAACCAAATCTTTAAAATCTAAATTGCACAATTAATAAGAAATAAAGTTATATAGCTGACATATATCTGAAGACTAAATTTGAATTCTACATTAAACATATTTAAATTTTTTTTTTTTTTTGGTTGTATAATGGTGTTCCATCATTAAATACAAAATCTTTAGGATTCTATTTTATATCTAACATCCCAAAAACATTAAATAATTATTAAACATTTTAAATGAAAGTATACTCCATTTGAAAAATACATGATGTTTATATTTTGGATGTAAATCATGTGTTTTAGTCTTGCATTGGTGGTTGAGAGGTCCGTGTGACTGCCTTGCACTTGCAGGCAGTTGCCCGGGTTGTGGGTTATCGTCCCAGCCGATGCTATGACACTTTTAAAAAAATCATGTGTTTTATCAAAATCAAACTGAGATTTTTAAACAGTGGATTGCCATGTAAATATTTACATCCAATAAATTGTTCATTCAGGACTTAAATGTTTGTATATGATACAATAATTACTTGAACTACAGATTGTTTTTTTTTTTTTGATAACAGACTTTAGGTTACCCTTGATTTGCCAACAGTCTGATCCTCTTAAGAATGTTCTTATAGTAAAAGAAATAAATATTTGAAGATAATAATATAAACAAAAAAGGTATTGTTTTTTTTTTGTTGTTGCAGAGTTTAGGAAAACCAGAAATTTTAACTGCTATTGAAAAATCTCAAGCGTATTTAGAATCGGAGCTGGATAGTCTGGAAGATGTATATGCTATTTCCATTGTTACTAGTGCCTTGCATCTGGTTGAAAGCAATAGAAGCAATGCTGCTTTTTACAAACTTAAATCCCTTTCCAAGTCAGATTGTAAGTTAAATAATTATTATTATTGTTGTTGTTATTACATACTCAGTTTATATCACTGTATTATTAACTTATTTACTGAATGTTGTTTATTGAATAAATAAATTCTTTTCCACTTCCTTTTCCTTCTTCTTTATATTATTTTAGTGATTTCTCAATTTAGACCTAAAGCCAAATTTTCAATTTAAAATGACTTATAGCAAATTATAGATTACAATAAATTATAAAAGGTAAAGATTTAGATGTGATATTTTTCTTCTTCCGAATAATACATAATTTGAGATAGCACAAAGAATTCAAATTTAAATAAGAAAATAGGGTATAATAAAAGTAATATTGCATGTAGGTTAGTATTAATTGACTAAAACAATGTAAAGTTTTGATAATAAACAAAAACTCAAATACCTGCATTGAGAATGAGAGGGAAAGCGAAGTCCATTATTTAACTGCATAAATATCTGCAGAATCCAGAAAATACTCTCTAATGTTAATTTTTTTAACTTCGTTGATAAAATATATTTATATTTCCTCAATGTTAGCTGGAATACAAAGTGTTAGAAAGATGGTGATCTTTGAGAATGCAGTTTATTAATAATTTTTAGGAATATTTTGAAAATCTAGCTAATGAACAGATTATGGCAGATGACTTTGTAAATAAAATTATTTTTCCTCATTTACTATTCAGCATTATAAAGGAAACAGATTGCATCTAACTACTACTGCTATTACTACTACTACTGCTGCAACTGCTACCGCTACTGCTGCCACTACTAGTATGATGACAACTACTACCACTCCTACTCCTCCTTTTACTACTAGTACTATTATTATCATCATCAGCAGCAGAATTATCATCATCATCATTATTATTATGATTGTTGTTGGTGGTGATGTTGATGTTGTTGTTGCTGTTGTTGTTGTTCTACCATCACCACCACCTCTATTATGACTATGAATAATATTAATATGCTAATACAAAAAAAAATTATATTTCGTTAGATAATTAAATAAATAATTGTCTGAACATTGTTTTCCATCCGGGGGGGGGGGGGGCTATGATTATGACTTACCTGAGTCAAAAGCAATGCTCAGCACATTATTTATTTAACTGTCTAACCAAATGTAACCTTTTCTTGTATTAGCTTATTATTAACATTCTTCATATAATTATATATTTAAAGAAAAGAAAGAAAATTACAGAATTACAGATTATTATTCTATTTATTAGAAAAACTACTATAACTGCTTATCAATGAAAAGCAAAACATTTTTATTTGTATTAGAATAAAAAATTGTAGAAATTTTTACAAAACGCCAACAAATTATTAATAAAATGAGACGTAGGTCTACTAAAGAGAATGAATTTATGTGATAAATTTATTATTTGTACTTTGACTTTAAATTATTATAGTGAATAGTTAATAGATTGTTTTTTTGCTTTCTTTTTTTTTTTTTTTTTGGAAAAATACATTAAAAACATTTATGGCTTAGAGGTTAGCATAGCTGCTTTCCAATCAGTTATCCCGGGTTCGCTTCCCAGCCGACACTTTGACATATATATATATAAAACAGCTCTAAATTATCATATATATGGTGAAAGTTTTCATTATCATTATTAATTTTTAGTAGCAATAACTCTCAAAGCAAATGTCAACTAAAACTACATTTGCTAAAGGAAAAACCATTGAATTACACTGCATTATAAGTTTTAATTTTGTAAAAAATTATTTAAAAATTTAGCACTACTGAAAACACTAAATAAAATATTCTTTGTTTTTTACATGTAGTAGTAAAACATCTTGGAAGCTTTCTACTCTAAAAGTATCTATAGTGAACTTAAGTAATTAGTGATTATCAGATCATAATGCATTTAAGTTCCTCATCCCAAGACCAATGCCTGACTTTTTTTGAGGCTTGGGTTTAGACAGGAATTAATGGAATTATACATTAACAATCAAATATCTTTAGGTCTATTTTACTATTTTAAAGTCTGAAATTCAAAACATGTTAAGGTTTTGAATCCAAGCCAATTTGCCTGAGTATTTATATAAATCTAACTACCATTTTTTATTAATTGTAGAATGGTTGTCCTAAATTTAAAAACATAGGATATTTTGAATTTCAGGCTTTTAGGTTAAATAGTGAAATGAAATTAAATGTGGTAATTAGATGCCTTAATGTAATACTTTCACATTTAAGTTCCCAGCCTGATTAATAAATTAAATATACTCTCTATATATATAAAATTGCCGTTAATTAGAACAAAATCGTAATCATAATAAAAATAATAAATATAATGGTAATAAACTATTATAAAGAGTCTTTTAATCTGCAGAAGTATTTTGGGTTAATTTTTTAAACCTGCCTTAACTGCCATTAAATTCAAGAAAATTAACCGATGTACTTCTGTGAATGGAAAAGCTGTATATAATAGTTTATTACCATTATATTTATTATTTTTATTATGATATATGTATATAATCATAAGTGATAGAAGTTGGTAATGAAAGGAGATAATGGAAATGATGATATTATATAAAACATTAGATCATAATTATTTTAAATTCTTATTTTGTAATTTTATAGTTTTTTGTTAAAATATATAAATGTAATTTACAGATGTGTTTTTTAAATTAAATGTTCTTGGAATATTGTTATTATTGAGATTGAAAGTTGAGAAAAGCTTATGACATTTGAATCTTTCAATGCTTTTTTTTTTTATCTTTTGAAAATAATATTTTAAAAGCATGGATAATATACTTATTGTTATTACATTTTTTTAATCTTTCTTTTCTTTATCAATAAATAATCTGCTTTCAGAAGTAGAACTTAGAAATACATGTCTATTCTAAAAAATTTTGCAAAAAATCATAAGTGATGATTTTATATAACAAGTTAAATTGGGGATTGATTTAAGTTCTACATATGTTTGTTTGGTGTTATTCTTGTATAACTTTATCCAACATTAAGTTAATATTGTTGGAACTTCACAACATCTTATATATCCTGTTTGGAAAAAAATATTAGAAATAAATATTTTTCTATAAGCTCCACTAAAAGAGTGGGGTTGAAGGGAGTGAACCCTGAATGTTGGGCAGCAAAGGTGACACAGTCTCCCCTAATAATATATATATATATATTTTTACTGCTAATACAACTTATGAAAATATAAAACTTTTGAAATCACAGTCTTGTGAGCTATCATTTTTACCTTTTAAATGGTTTGTGATAATAGAAAAAAAAGTAATAATTATTTGTAATATGTATGATTTTGTCAATATTTTAATTTATGGTCAATATTATGCAAATCATTTTATTATAGGAAAATATTTGTAATCATGTATGAACAAACAAAATAATCCAAGTATATGTGCAAATAAAATGAATACTTTCTTCTATCAGTCAACTATATTTAAGAAATATAGAAAATGTTTGCAGAGTATAGATATTTTTCATCAATAAACTTATAATTCAAATTTTATTTTAAATGTGTTATATCTTTGTCATTTAAACATATGGTATATAATTTTACTTTTTTTCTACTTCTTACCTGCTTTTTAAAAAAATAATAATAGTTTCAGCATTTTTTGGAGCTTTTTCCATTTTTATAAATTTAATTGTATGTTTTATTTATTTATTTAAAGTACTCAGTGGTTCAGAAGATATAGGGATACTTTTTTTGTTATTACTATATAATTCTTTATAAAACTCTTTTATAGGTTTTATGATGTCATTTCTCTTTTTATTTAATAGTACCACTTTTTTTTCTTATTTCTGAAACAATTTTCCTTCCAATACTAAGATGTAATTTTATACTTTTGATACTTTTATTCTCTTCTAAAACTTTCCTTACGAATTTATATTTATATATTTTTAGATCATTATTAATTATTTTCCCTATCACTTTATTAAATTCTATATATTCATAATGAATGATTATTGGAAAATTTCAGATACTTTCTCTTTTTTTTATATACATTTTCTTATTTCAGTAGAAAATTTATTGCTAAATTGATATTTTTTTCTATCAGCTATCTTTCAAGTATTTCTTAAGAATATAAATTATTTTTTTAATTTCAGTCAAATTTTATCTATATTCAAAGTCTTTTAATATTTTAAAATAAATTGTGAATTTAAATTTAATTTCATTGGAGTGTTTTTTATCTTTAGAAATATCAGCTATTAATACCATCTCTAAACATCATGATCACCAATTCTTATACTTGCTCATAACTGTTATTAAAACAGGCAAAACTCTCCATACAGTAGTGCCATTCAGTGCAAACCAGAGTAATCAATGGATTCCAGAAGGCTTGTGCATAAAATCCCTATCTAGTGCCTACTCATCCAATATCCCCAGACTAGTTTCTAGGTTATGGCTTTCATCAGTGAGGGACCTTGGATCTGAGAGTGTTGCACGTAGATCTTAGGATGTAATGCAACCCTCTAACAACCACTGTTTATATCTACTTAACTACAAAACTATGAGTCTAAAAATGAACCCATAATATTTTCCATTCAAGATCATTAACTTATATAGTCATATATGTTTGAACTCAGTTCAGTACCTGAATACTCTGGTTTGCACTGAGTGGCACTACTGTACAGAGAATTTTGCATGTTTTAATACTGTCTCTCTTAATAGTTTTCAACTGTCAAATTTTGTATTAATAATATTTTAAATTTCACACATTAATGATCATTTCCTATGTTGTATATATTTAGAATGTTAGAATTTTGAAATAATTGCTACAATATTAAAATACATATTTTTTATTAATCAAAATATAATTCAATTCTGCTATATCTTCACTTGTATGCTTATATTTTCATCTATGTTCTCTCATCTGTTACTATAGCCAGATTTACCCACAGCATTGACAACTTTAAGATGTTATTTGGTTCAATTAAAATCGTTTTGTATATCTACATAAAGATTCTTCCAAATTTGCTAGGGTATAAACTTGAATTATCTACTTTTGGTGTCTTCAATTAATTTGCATAACTAATTTTGCCATTCTTTGACCTAATATTAATATTTACAATTTTGTTCTTTGACTTTATTTACAATGAATGCCATTCCCTTGTTCATTCAATGTTTATGCCTTTGTGGAAAATGACAGGTTATCTTTTTAATGCACCTGTCTTTTCAACCTTTTTTAACTTCACAGAGTCTAACTGTACCCAAATCAATATTAGATAGTTTTTCCATTTCACATAATATTTCTTCTCTTGAAAAAAATTTGCAATTGTCAGTTTCTGCTGAATTTGCATTCATTTGATTTTTATTAACAATTTCTGACTTGAATGGTGACCTTACAACCTCCATGCAAAAATGGCGTTCATTTAGTTTTTTCTGTCAAGATTTCAATTATTTACAAAAAAAAAAGATCATTTAATGCATATTTATCCTTTTTTCAAGTCAACTCAACTAATATCTTAAAAATAGACTATAAAGCAACCAAGAAAAAAAGACCAAGATGTTTCTTCATAGAAACTCAGAATTAAAAAACCAGTAATCTCCTCATATTGGTTAAGCATGCTGGTGAGTTGTCCATCCATATTTGTTTGTCATATAAATGACTGAGAAAAATTCTGCCTTGCTCAGTTCTTTTAAGTCTCAAGAAGGAATCAAAGATTCTTCTTTTGCAAAAGTAAACTCTTTTCTGCAGTCAATATGATTGTAAAGAATATAAATTTAAATTAAAAGCATAATGCAGTTATGCTTATTCTTGATTTTATTAAATTTAAAATTCATAACTAATAATTTAAAAAATATGATTTCTAAGTAATAAAAAATATTAATAATCATTTGAATATTTATTGACAAGTGATTATTATAAATCACTGCTTGTTGAAACTATTTACAAAATAAATTTGAATCGTATATAAAGTGTAATTTTAAGAAAAATGTATATTTTAATGTCAATTTAATTTCTGTAATTTTTAAGCTTTTGAAGGCATACTTTTTTGAAAAAAATAATCATATGGCAATTCTAATAAACATGGAGCAAAAACGTGGATATTGAAATGATCTCTTATGCTCTAATTACTTATGTTAAACGAAATAACATTTCAGATGTAGCCTGAATAGTTAAAAGGCTTTCAAGTTAGAGAAATAGCAATAGTAGTTTCCAAATAATTCTTAAAATATGATTTTTAACGTAATAAAGTTATTAATAATCATTAAAATACAGTGCGTATTAAAACTATTTGCAAAATAATCTTGAATCATAAATAAAGTTATAATTTTAATTTAAAAAAATGTATATTTATACTATTTAATAATTTTAATGCCGTTTGAATTCCTGTAATTTTTCAGCTTCTGAAGGCACACTGTTTTGGAAAAAACCATCATCAGGCAATTCGAATACATATGGAGCAAAAACAGTGGATGTTGAAATGACCTCGTATGCTTTACTGACTTATGTTAAAAGAAATAAAATTTCAGAGGCAGCCCGAATAGTTAAATGGCTTTCAAGTCAAAGAAATAGCAATGGTGGTTTCCAGTCTACTCAGGTTTCTATTTATATATATATACATGTTGAAATGAATGTTCTCATAGGCAAAAGTTGTTTTATAATATATATATATATATGGCAGACATATTTTTATTTGAATGTTTTATGGATAAATGATATATGAAAACACATGCACACACTAAATGTAATTCTTCATTGAAAACATATGTAATAACATTTTTACTATCTATATTTACTGGATATTCCTTGGTGAAGTAAAATTTAATGATTAAATTTCTAATATAATTCTAATCTAACTGTATTTTCTGCACAGTGCAACATAGTATACACTACATAAGACTCTAAAACATAGATAGTACAAAAAAAAAAACAATTTTTAGGCTTCCTTCTTAATATAAATAAAATAATTTAGATTACACAATGGTTATTAAGCCAATGGTATCTAAAATCTCAGATTTCCAAGGCTTATAAACTAGCAGGTTTAAGGACAATAAATTAAACTGCCTTTTCTGTAAATTTGAAACCAATAAGAAGTGAAATATTAAAATTTATATAAATAATTAATTAAAATTGAAAATAATAAAAATACCCTCTACAAATTAATTGAAAGTTTTTCTTATAATATGAGTTGGAAAATGAGAGAAAAAAAATTATAAACCTTGGGTAGCAGTGTCATATACCCTTTGCATTGTATCAAAGGTAGAAATAAATTCAATCAAGATTTTAACACAGATTTTACAGTGCTATCTAATTATAGATTATTTAAAAATATCAAAAATACAATTGATAAAGGAACACTCTCACAAATTATATATGCAATTCAGTGCAAGAAACTGGTATGTTTGTCATTATATTACAATGAATTTTATGGAAATATTAAAACATGTATTAGTGGTATGAATACTTTTACAATAAAGATATCTCCCATATGTTCATTTTTATAGGCAATAGATATAAATGACATATTTGTGATCATCCAGGGGTAATTAACAGTTTATTGTATTTATGTCTCAGCTCGATCATCCTTGTTATTATTTGGATAAGAAGTTGTTATTTTTAAAACACTATAGAGATGTTGCAAACAACACTTGTAACAATATTAAACATCTAGCTACTAAATATATAATTTTTTAAAAATATAAAGGGGTGGGTTGATAGTGAATAATCTGATCCAAAATTAACAGTTGTTTTGGCTAATGGACTTTAAATTTGTTAATATATATGGTCTTACAAATCTTGATAGACATTCTGAACTTTTTATCATAGGTAGATAGTGCCATGGTGTTAAAAAGTCTTTGTATTGTGATTAACATCCATAACATGGAGGAAAGTGATTCTAATGATGAATGTTTTTTTACTGCATTAACATATTCATCTCTTCTAGAACTAAGATGATAATTAATCATATTCATAAAAGAGCCCTACAAACTTACATGGAATTCCATACGTTCAAAAATAAATCAAAGGTATTTTAAGATGTTCATCTCATAATCATCCAGCTCAATTTTGTTTTATTGCCAAAATTATGCAAAAACACAAAACATTGCATATGACTGAATCTTATCTAGCAGAAGAAATATATATATATATATTATGTGCCATTTGTGAGGATTCTTATGAGAGTATGAATAATCAGAGCTAATTAATTATGTTAGTGCAATATATATCCCATCATCATTAGCTCTCTCTTTCCATGTTATAAATGCTGACCACATGTTTTTTAAAGCAGAATTTTATATGGATGTGACACCATCAAATAAAATTCAAAAAAGGCATCAATACTATTAACAAAGCAGATGACAGCAATAAATGTAAATTTTATTTACATTACATTCAATTTGCAAAAAAATTATTAAAAGTCATTGATCAAAATATATTTTACTTGTATATCATATTATGCCTTTAATCACCATTTCATATTTAAAATTATCTTATTTTTTTGGAAGAACATTTAATCCAGTTCCAAATATCTTTCAACAATTCTAAAATATGTTTTTAAGATATTTGTTGCCCAAATGATGATTGGAACAATTCAGCTGAAATATCAGTACTACATTACTGTTAATTCTTTTCTATTGCATTACCAATTCCTTATAATATGAATATCATCTACATTCTTTATTACTTTTTTTTCCCCAATAAATTTATTAAACATAATTTTACATTTTCTATATATACATTTTATAATCATTATTAAAATATTATTTAAAATATATAATATATAAAATTATATGTTCATGTATATTTATATTCATGCATTTGTATTATGTTTCTTATTGTTCTGAAGAAGATTGCTGGGACAATCGAAACTTTCATACTAGGTTGTAAAAAAGCATTGTAACGGTTATAAAAACATAGATGATATTAATATATATCTTACTCATATGTACGTAGCCTGATTTTATAAATTGTTACATTTATAAAGTTGTTTTTCTTAGAGTGAAAAGTTTTAATTATCTTATAAAAATAAAATCACTTACAACATTATTCCAAGAACACTCTCAACTAGAAAAATACAAAGTTTAAATTAATGGCCTAAATAAAAGATCAACCTCTTACATATAAATCCTAAAATTTTTATGCATATTGAAATCTAAACTTATGTACATAAAAGCACAAAAATAAATCCATACTGATCTTAATTGCTAATAAATTAACAATTTTATTTTACATATCAAAGAATAGGTCTAGATTTAAATAAATATAACTTTATGGCTTATTGCCATGATATGCAAAATAAAATTTATATTAATTTATTAGTAATTAAGATCTCTGCTAACTTACTTTCATGCTTGTGCATACATAGATCTTTATTTTAATATACATAACTTTATAGATTATAAGTAAGAGGTTGGCATTTTATCTATGTTGTTTATTTAGACTGTGTTTGGCTCACATAAAGTGTCTGCTGGAATAATTTAATGCTGTGGGTAATTTGAGTATTTTATATTTGGATTTCAGCTAACATTTGCAAATGGCTGTTTATATATATTATTTAAAAGAAAGACTTTTACAATAAATATCAATAATGAATATATTGAAATTGATTTGTTTTACAGTCAATATTAATTAGCTATATATGGTTAATAATATTTTTGAAAGAAAACAAAGATGGTGTAGATTGTTAATTAATTAAAGTAAAATTATTACAAAGGATTTATAGAATGGGAAAAAGATTTTGCTAGTATATTGAATTAATATGCTATATTAAAACTTTTTTTAAATAGGTTTTTCAAAATAATAATAGATTACAAAAATGCCAACAACAACAACAACAAAAACGATTATAAAACCACTTTGTAAATAACAATTATAAATTTATGGAGTAAAAAGATATCTATCAACTAAACTTTAGAGAACATTTATCATAAAATACAACATGAAGTTAAGCATGAAAAAAATTATAAAAGTTTTCTCTTATCTATGAAACAACTGAATAAGATACAAAGTAAATCTCTGGGAGAACATCATCTATGTTAGTCTATTTTATTTATATCCCATTTTTAAATGCATTAATGTGCTAAAATAAACTGGATTAAAAAATAGAAATAATTGCAAGCTACAATGAACAATGATAACAAGATATTGCCTAGTGATTTTAGAGAGGGGAGTTAATCTATAGCAAATAAAATTACAAAAAAGTTGAAAATATTACTTTATGTACATTTTCACAGATACAAGATTGTATACTTATTTACATGGAAATGAATTTACTTATCTAAATTTTATATATATATATATGCTTCTTGTTGTTTTGTCTACCTATTTTTGTGACTGAATATTGGTCTGACAATCAGATTTTCTAGCTATTTTCTTCCTATTAATATATCAACTCCTATTATCTATCTATCTGTTTGTCTATCATTCTCTATTTTCTGTCTATCTTTCTATATGTCTGTTTTTCTACACATCTAACTATTCATTATATATCTATCTATATGTCTTTCTCTATTCTCTTATATACATTTGAAAAAAAAAAGATTATTGTTTAAATATTTATATATTTATTGCTTTTATTATTATGTATTCATATATCTATATCAACTATTCAAATATTATTTAACAGTCTAATCAATCAAATCATTAGTGCTACACTTTGTTAAACTTTGACTTCATGCTGAAGTAAACAACAATAACTTCATTTATGGTTTTATAATTTACAGTACTATTTTTGAGCTGGCTTCAAAATTAAATAACTAGTTTTTTCAATATAATAAACAAAATCATTTTTATATAAATACCTATTTCATCAGTCTGAGATTTCATAACTTTGGAAGAACTAGCTAGTTAGTTGACTCCAGCAATTATGTAAAGATCATTGCTACAAATTATGAAATAATTGTACCGAATGACCTGATTGGCTGTCTTTTAGCATAATGCCTATGCTGATACATATTACTGGAAATTTGATTGGGTGAACTGTTAAAAATTGTTTGAACATTAATTTAATATATACATATAATAAATATTCATAATTTTTTTAAATGTCTATAACTGAAAAGCATATATATATATTCATACAGGATACTGTTATTGGATTACTTGCTTTGTCACTATTTGCTAAGAAAACTTATCATTCAGAAAATGATATAAATGTAATCATAAAAGAAAATAACAATTTACATAAAGATGATAAAATATTTCATGTTACCAAAAAAAATTCCTTAATTCTTCAGAGTGTTGTGGTAAGTAATTGTTAATATTTATTTATTTACCATATATGTATACATAATTTATTTTAAAATTTAAATTTATATTCGTTTTTATTAGCTTCCAAGTGAATCTTCTGATTATACCATATTTGCTTCAGGAAAAGGTGCAGCCTATTTGCAGGTAATATATATGTGTGTGTGTGTGTGTGTGTGTGTGTATGCTAATGTATTAAAAGCAGTGAATAAAAAAAAAGGATAAAACTTTTCTGCTATTTTATCTTGGTTCATTGAAGAAAATGTTTTGTTTTTATGCATCTATTCAAGATACTATTTTTACAATAATTTAATAAGGCATCTTTTTTTTAAAAAATAATTCATAAAATTAATATCTTCTTACATCTTCTTTACTTCTTTTGCATTTTTCTTCATATATTCATATATATATATTACATTTTTTATAAATCTCCTCATATACACTTTAATGCAATTTTTATATAAGTCCTCCTTTATTTTTCTAACAGTTTCGACTATCCTGCAATCTTCATCAGAGCTACAATATTTTAACATATAATCATTATTTTATATATATAAAAATCCACATGAAAATACATATTTTACATTACTATTCATAATCATAATTTATTTCTAACTATACATTTACTTCTCTTATTTACCAGTCATTATTTTCTTATTAGTTCTACTTCCTCTTTATTTTTATTTTTTCTTCTATTCTATCTATCATTCTACATTTATTCTTTAATATATCTCTATAACCCTTCCATTTATTAAAAAGGTAATATATAAAATTAATATACCATAAAAAGACAATAAAGCTAGAAAAATAAAATAATTGGCATAAAATATAAATAAAGAATTTAAATATTTTTAAAGTTAATTATTTTAAATTTATTTATAAATTGTCCATTTACATATATTAGTTTAAAAATTAAAACAATTTTAATATTCTAACCATATTCTATACACAATAAATAACAAAAATGAGGTATAAATCTGTATATGGGTATTTTTTTTTTAAAAAAAAAGAGAATTCTTTAGTCATTCAACACAGTCTCTGACCAATCACTCTTACATACATGTAGGAATCATTCTTTCTTAACAAAATAAATATTAAATATTAATAATTTGATTTTAAGTATTTATTTTAATAATGACATTTATAAAAATGAGAAAATAAAATACGAAATTTAAATAAATTGAATCAGTGTATTCATGACAATTTGTATATATAACAATAAACATTAAATGTCTGTATTTATTAAATCATATAATAATTAAAATAAATCTATTTAATACAATATTTAAGGTTTTCAAAAATATTTTCTTTATTGGAAGCACTTTCGATTGTATCACTGACAATCTTTATCAACCATTAATCAGTACAAAACTATACAAAATAAAAACTTATATTACCCGTCATTCAATTCATTCAAATTTCACACAATTCTGTTTTTTATATTTAAATCTATAGATAATAACATTAAGAATTTTATTTAGAACAAAATATCTTACATTCTTTTCATAAATTATATATCAAACTTTGACAATTTAATATTATAATATTGTTTCAAAACTTTGCTGAATCCAGAATAAACCTATCAACTCAGGATTACTAGTCATTTTGAAAATTGTAAATATGTTTCAGTGATTGTATGTTTGACTTATAAAAATAAACTAACTTACATTTTATTACTTATTGTCCTAATGACTATAAATAGACATTTAGATAGTTAAGCCATAATAATTCAAACAATACTTTATTATTTAAAATCCATAGATAAACATTTTAGCATGTTTAAAACTGCTTATTGTTCATTTTTTACTGTGGTAAAAGTTATAAGCTATTAAGTAGTAATTTTAAATGAAAATGCAATTATTTTTTTAATTTGAACTTACAATACTAAATTTTTTAACTTAATACAATCTTTAAAAAACACAATATGCTTTTATCTTCATAAAATTTTTTAAAAAGACTATTTTTGTTTGTTTCTTTGATCATATTGATCAGATTTCAAAAGCTTAAAGATATACTCATTTATTCTTAGATTAATATTTATCTTTGTAATCTAGTAATAACTGTCGAAATTGTAAGGACGAAATTTTATTTGAGTGTATGCTTAAATTTGTTTCTCTTGATAGTTATTTTCTAAACTTATGTTGGAACATAAATAACATTTCTATATATGTTGATTAAAATAGAATACAAATATACAAATAATGAAATATAAATATTTAAACAATTGAGAGGAAATGCATAATGTTTAACATACATTGACTGGAACTAACATCTATTTTGATTTGTTTAGCTATATCATGGGTAGGGAACTTCCAGCCCATGGGCCAACTCAGGCTCTTCAAAGCTTTCACTCTGGCCCATAGATATTTTCAAAAATGTATATAAAATGTTTCTTTTAAAACTTCTATTTAACCATGTATATATTACAAATATTGAATTAGAAATTAAGTAAAATAAAATATTTATTATCTCAACTAAATCTTTTTTCTCTCACCAATCTTTATAATACTAAAATTGGGAAATGAAAGAAAAATGAGGAGATATATAAATCACCCCCATCCTCATTTTATTGAGTCATCACTGGACATTTTTAAAAATAATCAGAAAGGAATATTTTTTTAGATGATCAAAATAATGACTGGGATGAAAATCAATTAGATGATAGAAAAGACTTTTTACATCTTGAAAAACAAAATGAAACTACTTCGAGAAAAGAAATAGAAAGATACTGTCAAAACTTCCCATATACACAAACTACCTTTAAGTTCAGAGACTAGGTATCTCATTGAGTTCATTATTTCTAGAGGGAAAAATGAAATGTCTGTGCATAAAAATATAACTAAAAATCATTTATTATTTTATGTACAGATTATTTCAATATAAAATTATTTCTTTATAAAACTACTCTAGAAAAATCTATCGATATACTCACTATAATAGCCAATTAAATTTAATGTAAACTATTGTATACAAACCAGAGGAATGAAATATAAAAAACCACCCATACAGTCGAAGCTGACAAGCACTAGTTGTCATATAGAAATGGTTTAAGATAAAGAGTAATTAATAGAAATTTAACCAAACCACAAATTGTAGTTAAGAAAATGTAGAAATCGTGAGTGCAATAGCACTCAAAATGGAACTTCTATTATTTCCAACATGATTATTGATAGAGTTGGCCCTTTGCTGTTTATGTGGATCTTCATAATGGATTGGAATGGTTTTCAGTAGAGACATTTCAAAGCTTAGTTTTTTTTCCTTGTTCTCCATAAGTCTTCCATAGTATACTGAATTGCTCTCTTATGCGAATATTTGAGGCAATTCTGAAGAACTGAACACTAGATTGACTTAGCCCACATTTTATATTATCTCAAGTGTTTTCCTATTGTTCAATTTATTGGCTGCAAATTGGATTTTTCAATATTGTACTCCTATAATGCTATTCACATTTCTAATTGTAACCTAGATTTACTTTTAATAATTTGAGTTTTCACAGATTGATTAATTTTTGTAAATGCTATGGACAAAAAATACAGTGTATCATCTTAAATCTCCATATTATACTATGTAAATCATTGCTTACCTTGTAAAACATTTTGTACCAATAAAGTCTAATCCTTTTTTTTTTTTTTAAAAAAAAAAAAAAAAGGTTTCTATCATTTTAAAAAAAATGGAACTTTAAAGAGTTTGTATGCTGAAATAATTATTTTCCGAAAGATATTTAAATTGCTAGAAGGCAGTTTCTTCTAAAAGAACTAAATTCATTTGATTGTTAATATAAGTATGCAGTGTTAAAGAGACTTCTAATTTATTATCCAGTACTAGTCAACCAGTGATAAAATAAATATTTATTTAATAACTATATATATATAATTAGTAATTTGATAGCCCATTAACTCAAATAGTCTCTATAATTTATCCTGGATTGGAAATAAATTTACAGATTTGTGTTTCTAATTTAACTCATTCCTAAGTGCCATTTTAATTAAGATATGATGTAATCCATCAAAGAACAATTTATCTATACCTGTCCTTTGTTGAATACTTCTTTCTCAATGTAAAGCGTAATCCTTAAAGGACAGTTATAAATTTTAGAAATCCTTGCTTAAAATATTTGATCACATCACATACACATAAGACGAATTTTAACCATAAGTAAAAATGAATTTATTTAACCAAACACCAAACTGTATATATTTTAACACACATATGATATACAAGGATAAAATGAGATTAAATATAAAATAAATCCAAAAACCAAAATTAATACATCCAAGTTTTAATTTAAAAAATATTTTTATTTTAAGTAAAATCTTTTATTAATAAAAAATAAAAATTATATATACATTTTTACAATAATTATTTACATATAAATATAGCCACACTTTTAGACAGCATAAGAAATCAAAGGGACAAGATAATCCTATCTAACCCAATTAAATACACATACTGGCACATACATAGCCTAATAGAGCAGACACAACAAGATATCAACAACAAAATGGTCCTTGAAATAAACAATGCAAATCTCCTAAAAAATATAAAAATTGGTACCTGGAGCCTAAATTCTTCGACTTCATAGTCAAAATAAATCTGAATGCCTTGCCTACACCACACTTCATTTATTATAAAAGGTTCTTTATGAAAATAGATCCACTGTGCAGATTGTGCCACAACATCATTTTCTAAACGATTGTCTGGGCTTGGAAAAGGTAAGACAAATAATGATAAATAACTACCATCAGAAAGACACAACAATGGCAAAAATTCTCCAGGTATACAAAAAAAAATGCAATCCCAACAATAAGAGCAGCAACATTTAGCTTGTTTGCATATTGGTACACCAGATGTAAATTCAATTTCGACTACAATGCAAAACAAAACCTCGACACATTCCACCACAAGCTAGAAAAAATAAAAGAAAGGGATAACATGCTAGCACCACCAGATATTTTTACTGCAACTTGGTCACTGTTTAAACTAAAATCAGCACTATAGTTGAAACTCAGTAAAAGAGATACAGAATAACACAGCTAAAAAAAAAAAAAAAAGAACACAATACACCAAAACCAGCAGAACACACATAACGGGGTCCATCAACATAATGTATATATAAAAAAATTAGACAGGCCGAATTGAGGCAACTTTTGGTGCCTTAAGAGTAGCAAAAACACAACATAAAGAACTCAAGAGAAAGCTTTTTCTCTCCTATATATCTGTGAACAAACTTATGCCTAACAGAACTGTTTAGACACAGGAACAGACGTATGCTTACTGTGTAAGCCCAATCTTACCTATGTAATCATTGTTTTTTAATCAATAAAGTATGCTTTGAAACAAATTTTAAATTACTTATCTTAAACTTATTTATATATTATTTTATAAATTTCTTCTTTTGATTTTTGATTCTTATATTATTTCCATAATTCACCTGGAGATAGGCAAGTACTTGATCAAATTTTTGCCGTTATTTTTTGGGGGGTGTATCTGATAGAGCTATTAAAGTATTCTAATTATTGTCTAGTTTTTTTTAACCAAATATATCTTTTTATTATCAAAAATAATTTCACATCTTATTATCCATATAGTGTTTAGAGCATATAGCAACACCATTGAATTATGGGAATTGAATTATTTAATATTGTTTGTTAGTTCCTTTTTTAAATTTAAGATGCATAAAATATTTTTGATTTACGAATTTAAATGCAGCACTTTCTGAAAACAAGTAAAAGAAGGTTTCTTTTATCATACAAAAAACGTGAAGATTCCAAATTTATTTTTAGCCGACCATTTAAATAAATTTTACTTGGTAAGGAAACCATTTAATAGTTTGAAGCAAAATTTGATATATGATTACCAAGCATATATTTTGTAAAAATTCTTGATAACTTTCATTACTGATACTTCTGCCCAAATGTATTAAACAATGTTTAACTGAAACACACAGGCTTATTATATACCTGTGTCTGTATATGTAATATATAGGGTATATGAGCACAGACTTTCACACGACTCACCACTCTCCACACTATCTCATAAGACTGATACATTCAAACACATATGTCGAAAAGATAAATAATCACCAATATACATATTTCAATGTTTATTAAATTTTTTAAATCATTGTACTTAATGTTAACCTTGTTATTTAAATTGAAGTCATCCTGCAAGACTTTATATGCTACAAACAAATCACCATAAAATGATATTCTGTATTTTTAAATTTTATTAATTAAATTAGTATCATCTAATGATGGTGGACTAAAACGTTTCTCTTGTATTATATTAATATGTTTGTGCTTTTATATATGTTACATATAATTTTGGATCAATAACATATAGAAACTGAGCTGTTTTTACTTCCATATGACTACACAGGTATGTTTGCTTAGATTGAAAACCTTTATATGTTTTTCAAACTGGATTGATAGGTTGTTAGTGAAACAAAGATAAACAATTGTTGGAAGGAGAAAGGTGTGTTAGATTCTAAGGTCCAGACACTGGATCAAAGATCCAAAGCCCATTAATGATGAAAACCATATACTTGAAACTACTCTGTGGATATTGGGTAGGATAGCACTACATAGAAATTTAATTAAAAAATATCTGTTATAGTAAGGATCAGCAGCCCTGATGAAAGAAAAAATATATATATTATTTATTTATCAACATCTATAGAAATTTATCATCGTATATATTTCTGTCTAGCAAATCTAACATTGTCATTTTCATGATTATTTAAAAGTGAGCTTGATTAAAAATCCTGCCTTATCAATTATCATTGAGGAAATATAAAGGTTTTAGTTAAATTACCATTAAAATTCACATTCAACCCCCAATATCATATTGAGGGTTGCAAGTCTATTTAACTAAAAATGAGGGTCTAGGTTTGATGTGATCTTACCTGATCTCCATAGTAACTGATAATGTTAGATTTGATTGCAAGAAATACATGTTTTGCAAGAGATTAGTTAATTTTTCATCAAATGTCACCATATATAAGCTCAAAATTTTTTATAAATTTCTAATAATTATGTAATAAATATAGTTTTACTTTGCACTATTATGTAAAACAAAAAACACTTATTTATAATTGTTAATTAGAGAAGACATAAATTAGTATTAAAGTTTATCGGCTTAACGTTTTCGAGGATTCATGCCTCATATTCATAGCCTTCATAAAATGTATAATAAAATATATGCAAATACAAATATTCAAATAAGCTAGTATTACATAGCCCATTTCTTCGAGATCTCGAAGCAAGTGTCTTTTCTATTAATGGCATGGATGTTTCCATTGATGTAAAATGCCTCCTTTATTTTTCTTTTGTGATCATTTGATTCTGAGCACAATATTATGGGATTGGCAGGTGTGAAGTTGTGTCCAGATTGTTTAGCATGCTCCAAAAATACAGGATGTATTGCTGTTCTTCTGAGCTCTGTTAAATGTGTAAAGATGTTGAGCCAGTCTAGTATTGATTGTAGCTTTCATTTCACCATAAAATATAGTGTGGCATCCAGCCTGAGGGCAGGCAATGGAGTACACATGTCTGGGGTGAACGATCGATCAATGTGGTCTTTAGAGTTGTTAATCAATCTATTAGAATTAGGTGGAGTTCTAACTGCTATGTTAAGTTTATCATTTAATGCTTTCATTAGTTTGTTAGATATTTTAGGAATATAGGGGATTGTTATTCTAGGTAGATTGGTGTGAGGTACATTATTGTGTATTGTATTATTAAATTTTATGATTTTATTTTTAATAGCTTTGAATTTGAACTCTGCTACTAATAGATCTTTAATATAGTTGTTTATGTTTTCTTTCCTGTCTGCTTCATATTTACATAAATAAAAGTTTCTAAACAAAAATGCATTAAGGCCAGAAAATTTATGTAATGCAGGTGAGTTAGAGTTAGGGTGGATACAGCTGCGAATTTCAAATGGTTTAACAATCATTTTGTAATCTATTAAGTGGCAATTTCTCGATAAAGAGAGATCGAGATATTTGAGTTCTTTATTATTTTCATATGTGATGGTGAATGAAAGTTTGGTTAAGTTTTGTAAATCACATTGTATATTTAAAGCATTATCTTTAGAGGTTATGATAAAGATATTGTCTACATAACGAATATAAGTAAAGTCTTGGTTGATATTGTGATATTTTGGAATGATCGATAGCTCGTATTTATTTAAATATATGCTAGATAAAACACCACTGATAGGAAGGCCCATGGGCCATCCATCTTGCATTGTGTACCACTTGTTTTTAAAGAGTGTAAATATATGGGAATCAAGCCATGACAGAAAAGCAATAATGAATTTAACTCTTTCACAAGGGCAATGTGCTCGCAGTAGCTCTTTGTGTACTATTTGGATGGATGCTTTAATACTTTAATACTAATTTATATCTTCTCTAATTAATAATTATGTTAATAGACTACATGCTTATTGATAATTAATTAATTATTATTTAGATCTTTAAAGTATATATTTAAAGTCAAGGTTGGGTATACATATAATATTATAATGAAGATTTTCATAGTTATATGATGAAATTAAATTCTTTTTGGATCATATCATGTATTAGGTTTTTGTTTAAATTGCCAAAGTTTCAATGAAATTGTTATCTATCTTCATCAAAGCTAAAATTATAATGAGGAACTGCCTTGTCTCAAGTAATAATGAGATTGTGGTTGCATGTGAATTGAAGAATATTCATGTGTTTGTATATATATATTAAATTGAAACAATGGATGAAAAATTCAGATTTTTTTTTATTCAGAGAGGAATGTGACTGAAAGAATATAGCTATGGAGCATTTAAAAAAAATATATAAACTGTAATGGTATGAAAAGTAGAGCTGCTTTAACCTAACCTAGAGATGCAGGTAGAGGGGGTTCAAATCTCATCTACTTCTCCAGATTACTACTAAGTGACTTCCTCCCCAAACCTCACTACAATTTATTCTTAATGTATGCCCAGTGATCAAGGACCGACAAGACTAAGGAGGAATTTGAACATGTATATAATGATCAGGTTTACTGAAGAAAACAATGCTACAAAGTTTTAATAATAGTGAATGGAAGACAAAAGAAAAACTTTATTATTTTACATTTGCAGAGTATATCAAATTGATTAGTTGTGCTACAAGCTAATTTCCCTGCAATCACATCCCAGATATGAAAGAAAGACCTTTTTTAAAAAAAAATTCACATTATAAGTTGGGAACATTTCTAGCCAGAGGACAGGTTACATGATTGAAAGAGAGAGAGAGAGAGAGAGAGAGATAGAGAGAGAGAGAGAGGGAGGGAGGGAGGGAGGGAGGGAGGGATGATTAACACTATGGTGAGAGTACATGATTCGGATATACAGCCAAACTAACTAACCTATTCTTAGGAAGGTGTTGAAAATACTATCCTCTACTACTAATAAAAAAATTCAATAGTGAACCCTCTATGGATATTTTCAGTCTTGATTTAGACACTTCAATAATATTCTGCAGAGAAAGTCTTTGAAATAAATATAAAATATTGCAGCCTATGATGAAAGAATATTGTGGGAAATGATGAGTCCCGAGACACAAATGACTACCAAGAGGCTAACACTAGACTGGATAGCTCTCCATCTCTAAACTGAGTTAGAGAAAATGGAATTCGTTTGGTAACCACGTGATCCGAATTCAAGAATGGAGTTTTGTTGCTTATGTCCAGTGATATATATTTATAAATATTTGAAAGAGATAAGAGCCAATTTTATTAATCTTCATTGCGATCCGAGGAAGGTATGTTAGCCTATGTAGGCTTCGTGAGAAAGCACCAAAATGTGCAGAGACATCTCCACAGATCACCCAGTATGCAATATAAATACGATCCAATGACCTTTAAATTTAAAAGAAAAACCTTAGTTGGTAAACGTATACAAAACACTATGAAAGTCTAACCAAGCAAAAAAAAATCCCTTATAAAATAAATGTTTTTTTTTCGGTAAAATTAAATCACTTGTCAAAAGGGGATGGGGGCTGTTAAACATTAGTTAATGTTCAGCCAGTCCACCACAGAGTTAATATAAATCTTCTAAAACTTTAATATCGGTAAATATGGGCAACTGTACTCTCTCTTTTACAGCTAGATGAAAAACGAGTTTTGTATTTTACATTCTTAAAAAAATACACATATATTTGTAACCGTTTGAATTGAATTAATGAGAAATATATGGCAAAGAAATATATGTAAGGGACTTGCCTTTTTTTTCTTTTCTAACAAAAAAAAACTAAATCAAATCTTTAATCATTAAATCTCAAGTCCTGTATCAATAAACTAGAACTTAATAGATAACACTGCATTATTAATTAAAGGGGAGGGGGGTGTGCTTTCTGCATTTTTGTTTTTGTTTTGCTGTCTTTAAAAAAAATAAAACATATACACAAAATGAAATAAATGCTTAATTATAGGCGATAAAGTTTAGTGAGGCATTTTTCACCTAAATTAAGAAGATTCATTGTCATTATACAGTATTAAACCCAATACCAATTACAATATTTTTTTAAAAAAAAAAACAATTTATAAAATACCATTTAAACAATAAAAAAAAAAGCATATATCTAGATTTACTTTGAAAAAAGACAAACACATTTCAAATAAGGAGATAGTTACTGGTAACTAGCGAGCGTGTGTCAAGATGGGTTCCATTGATGTTGCATGGTAGTTCGTTTATTTTGATTCATGTTTCTATAAAAAGAATTAATTCCTACAGAGTAGGCATTTGTCAGGAATATTTCTTGGTTCTTCAGCTGGCTCACATCTTTACGACTACAGTCCCAGAGATGGGAGAGTGAAGGCAAAAAAAACTACCCCCGCATTTCTGTAGAGTAACAAAGTTCTGGATTTGAATATATGTAAAGCAAATAATCTATGGCAACAATAAAAGGGCAGCAGGCAGGAATTCAAAAATGAATTTATTTATTTTTTTAAATAATTTTCAGCCAATTCTAGAAATTCTTAATATAAGAGTCCTTAACAAGAACTTCAGCAGATTTCCAGATTGAAGAACAAAAG
Organism: Epiperipatus broadwayi; assembly: GCA_028023455.1. Classification (NCBI taxonomy): domain Eukaryota; kingdom Metazoa; phylum Onychophora; class Udeonychophora; order Euonychophora; family Peripatidae; genus Epiperipatus; species Epiperipatus broadwayi. The sequence continues at coordinate 4,350,452 of JAQFVV010006258.1, read as the reverse complement.
AAAAGTTCTTTATTTATACTCCATTTCCCGAATTATATTTTTAATTAAACTACTTTTTAGTAACCTATTGTTTCAAATTTTTCCCTGTTATCTATTTTTCTTTTAATTAAAATGTTTCATAAATTAATTGCTTTCTTTAATGGATTCTGTTTAATTACGAAAATTTATCTTATCTCTTTTTGCCATCATATTTTAAAAATAAAGAAAAAAATTTTTAAATTCCCTTATTTTTTTATATTTTATTTCATTAACTTTTTTGTTTTTATTTTATTAACTTTTCCCCCTCTTAAAATAATTTCCCTTAAAATAATATGTAACTGTTGATGCAGGTCATTCTTGAAGTTTGAGAAAAACATACTTTCACTGTGGTTGGAATTAGGGTCTTAGCTAGTCCACAGAGAATGGTGAAGCTAGCATATATATATATTTGTATATATATGCACAGCTTCAATATATATATATATGTAATAATATTATGGCTGCAGAAAGGAGTTTGCTATTAATTAAAAGGAGATCCTTTGATTCCTCTTGGAGACCTTAAAGGAATTGAGCAGGGCAAATTCCTAAATGTCCACTCCATATGTTCTTGCCATTGCAGCTGTTATTACTATGTGATTATTCATATAGTATATGAACATGGATGGGCTGCTCACCAACACTCATTAGCCAGCATAATGAGTTTATTGGCTTTTTACCTCTGAGTTTAAGATCAAGAAACACCATGATTTTTCTTTTCAGTTGCCTGATAAGGCAGAATGAATGTTTGTGTAAATGATAAATATTTTTCCAAATATATATAAATTATGACAGACAAAAATAAATCATGGCCCTTATTCCCAAGAGGCTGTAAAGTAACCAACCAATACAGCGGTTGGTGGCTAAAGGCGGAGGGTGCTAAGAGTCCCCTGATTGTGGACCCAGGCTGCTATTTGATGATGACTTTTTATTTAGGTACTTACAACTGCAGATCATTTTCAAATGACGGAAGATTGTAAGAATTAGAAGAACTGTCTTATATTAAATGGGAATTATTGGATTTGTGAAGTTAGAAGAAAAGGGGAAAAGACAATTGATTTAAAAAGTGGACATGTACTCTATTATAAAGGTGCAAATATTGGAAATACAAGTGGATTAGGATTCATTATAAATAAAAAGTGGAATATTGTGGAGATTGATGGTGTATCGGACAGAGTCGCAGGATTAGTTATACAACTTAATAGCAGATACCAAATGCAGATAATTCAGGTTTATGCCCCGACAAATTCTCATAGTGATGAAGTAGTAGAAGATTTTTATATGGATGTACAAAAGGCTTCTATTCAGAGTAAGCAACATTTTAAAATTGTGTTATGGAAGACTTTAATGCTAGAATTGGTAAACAAATGAAAGATGAAAGTGCTGTAGGTAATTTTGGTTATGGTAATAGAAATGAGACAGGACAAACTTTATATTATAAATTCTTTTTTTGAAAACAATGTTAAAAGGAAATGGACATGGAAGCATCCAAATGAAGGTACAGCAGAATTGGATTATATTTTGACTAAATATTCTTAATAAATTTAACACAAGAAGTGATCATCGATTAGTAAGTTGTAAGATACGTACTAGAGAGACAAAAATTATTAAGAAAAACAATATTTATAGTTGATATTCCTAATCTTCAGAAACATTTTAATGAATTTAAATTAGAACTTACAAATCAGTTCCAAGTATTACGAGATTTTGAACATGATTCAGATTTGAATAAAATTAATATGAAAATAAATGATACACTTTTAAAAACTGCAACAAAGATTAGCTGGTAGAAAAAAGCAGCAATTGACCAATAAAATTTCTACTGAGACTCGACAATTTATGAAGAAAAGAAGGAATATGAAGATATACAAAAATGATACACCAAAAAGAATTTAAGAAAGTACAACTGTGAACTAGCAAGGAAAGCTGTAGAAGAGAATAAGAATCTCAGAGTGTAAAACAACATTTTGGTATTGGTAGGAAATTTTTATCTGCAATATAAAAAAAGATGGCATTATTACTAAAAGGAGAGATGATATCATGAAATGGGTAGAAGACTTCTATCAAGAATTATATAGTAATAAAGAACAAGTACCTCCTATATCTATTACATCTTCTGAATTGCCCAGAGTTTTAATTGAAGAAGTGAGACATGCATTTGAATGTATGAAGAAAGGAAAGGCTCCAGGTAATGGTAGAATTATAATTGATATATTAAAAGAAGCAGGTGAAGAAATAGAATTTTTTTTAGCAAAGTTATATACCAAATGTCTAAATGATAAAGATGTACCAGATGATTGGAAGAATGCAATATTAATATTTAAAAAAGGTGATAAAGAGAATATTAGAAATTACAGACCTATCAGCCTTTTATCAGTTTTATACAAAATTTTTACCAAGATCATTACAAGTCATTTACATAGAACATTGGATTTCCACCAACCAAGAGAACAAGCTAGATTTAAAAGTGGTTTTAATACAGTAGATCATATTCAGGTATTGAGAAAAGTTATAGAAAGGATAAATGAATATGAGTTGCCATTATGCTTTGGATTTGTAGATTATGAAAAGGCATTTGATTCTATAAACATTTCTTCAGTGATTAAAGCATTGGATCATCAAGGTATAGATCCAGGATATTGTCATATTTTAAAGAATATTTATAAAAATGCAACAGCAACAATTAGATTACATAATGATTCTAGAAAAGTCAATATTGAGAAGAGTGTAAGACAGGGTGACTTCATATCTCCAAAACGTTTTACAGCAGTACTGCAAGAAGTATTTTGTGGATTAAAATGGGAAGCTAAAAGAGTGAAAGTAAATGGAGATTATTTAAGTCATTTAGATTTTGCAGATGATGTAGTTGTTTTTGCGAATAATACTTTAGAGCTGCAGGAAATGTTGCAGGAGTTATCAGATGAAACTAGGACTAAAGATAAATGTTAAAAAGACTAAAAGTAATGTTTAATGGATTTTCTCAAAATATGAAAATAAAGATTGATTATGATGAGTTAGAAGTTAACAGTTACGTACAAATACCTTGGTCAGATTATTAATACAAATGGAAACATAATGGATGAAATTAATCATAGAATTAAACTTGTTTGGAATGCTTTTGGTAGAAGTAACTTAATACTAAAAGGAAATATGCCTATGTGTTTGAAAAGGAAGGTTTTTAATAAATGTGTTTTACCAGTTCTTACTTACAGGTCTGAGACTTGGACACTTAATAGAAGAGCAATGCAGAGACTTCAGACCACTCAAAGAAGTATCTAGAGATGCATGTTGGGAGTAACAAGAAAAGATCAAAAACAATGTATGGGTAAGAACAAACAGTGTTACTGATCCCATTGGAAAAATTAAAAGACTGGAGTTGGGCTGGACATATTGCTAGAAGAGATGATAATAGATGGACAATTGAAGTTTTAAACTGGATTCCAAGAGATTATAAAAGACCCAGAAAGAGACCACATGTGAGATGGATGGATGAAATAAGAAAGTGTGCAGGAGTGATGTGGAGAAGAGAAGGTAAAGATTGAAGATGAATTGAACTTGGAAAGACCTTTATCCTGCAGTAGATTGATGATGATGGTGATGATGAATAATATTATTCAATGTCTGTATTTTTTCAAAGCAATATACATAATTATATAATTGAATATTTATAAGTACAGTAATTAGATAATTAAAATTTTTATCAACTTAGGAGAGCTTTCAGTTATTCTAGTAATCTTTGTCAACTAACAAGTTGAAAGGCTAACCTTCCCACAATTTGCTGTCTGCCTATTTATTAAGTCATGTTTGTATTTATATATTGGCATAGCTTCCTTTAAAAAAATAACAATTAAAGAAAAATAAAGGAAGTTGTGCTAATATACAAATACAAACCTGACTTAATTAACAGGTAGGCAGCAAATTGTAAAATCACAGAATTGTGGGAAGGTTAGCCTTTCAAAGCACTAGGATAATTGAAAGCTCTCCTAAATGGATAAAATTTATAATTATCTAAATAATGTATTTATAACTATTCAATTGTATAATTATATATATATCATTGTCCATTCAGAACAATAGCTGAAATAACAAAAAAAAATTTCTTACTTCCATTTTATAATTAGCTATTTTTTATTTAAATTATTTGGCCTTTAGTGTACTCTCTCATAGTTCCTAAAATATACATTGAAATTTTAAAAAGGCCAACAATTTAAATAAAGATTGTGATAAAATGCAAAATATTCCAGCATTATGGAAGCCAATTATTTTATCTCTTTTTTTTAAATCAATTTTAATATTCATTAATTCACACACAATTACGTCATTATTACTTGAGTTAAAACATTACAGTCTTTGCCTTGACAAGAATGAATGCAGTTTCATCAAAGCAGGAAATTAAAAAAACTAATACTTGTTACGATCCAAAAAATGAATTTAAATTTATATATGTGTGTGTAAAATATTAATGAATGTATAAGTAAATCGTAATATTGATACAAGATTAATACTTGATTTATCACGTGCATATTTAATTTGTAGTTGAGCATTCAATACAATGTTGTAAATCCTGAAGAATTGAATTCATTTAACTTGGATTTGGCTGTAACTTCTAACGACAATGGGTTAAAATTACAAGTTTGTGCTTCGTAAGTATTTTTGAGTTTATACATATAAAAGATACATTAAATGTTATGAAAATTTATATTTTCTTTGCAATTTATAAAATAGCACTATTTCATTAATAAAGTAAAAATATTTTATTATAAAGATTGATTTATATATTAATTAGTATAAAAACATATATGAATTAATTATCAACTACCATTTTATTTAGAATAGGTGACTGGCAGTAGCAAGATGGAATTCATGATTCAGAAAACAGTATTAAGGCTACAGAAATAGCACTGCAAATAAAAAAATGAAAGCTTCCTATATAAGAATTTAGGTTTCAGAAAAACATGGAATTCATTATTTAGATACAGTATTTAAGAATATCTTTTCTTTAAATGTATTTAAAATAATTCATGTTAGAAAAGTTGTTTAAGAATATATATATATATAATTAAATGCCATACACATCAATAATATTTCTCATTAATTTAGTCACACTCTATTGAATTCTTGTGATCTTTCAAGCAGCAATGTTCAACATTGTGACTATATTATTTAAGTGGAATTTGTGGCACTATACTTGTTGAGATGGTAATTAAATTAAGATTGCTGATGCAGTCAGTTATTGACAAAAGCATATATCTAGCAAAAGCTTGGTTGATTTTTCATCAAACATAGCCTATTAAAAAATTATTAAAAATTCTATAGAGACCATGAATAAAATTAACTTTAGAAATATATATATATATGTTTGTGTAATGGAATATAACTATTTCAACTTCCAAAGAAAACAGAAATAAAATAAAAGTACTGGAGATGAAATTTGTGAGGATTATACATCTATGAATCACAATATAATGTCTTTTAATTTCTTATACGCCAAACTTTTCTGTTTGAAAGTCTTCAATACCATATAATTTTCCAATTCTATTCCATTTTCTATTATATCTTTCTAATGAAAACAATTAATAGTACACTTCTCTTAAAATCTTTGATGTAATCTTAATGGCATTTCCTTTCCCATGCAAATCATGTTCAAATTTATTATAAAATATTTTTAAAAAATCTTGTATTATATATTCATTTCTTGAGCCCAATTCAACAAAAGAATGGATTTACACTAATGAACTTCATAGGATCACATCATGCAAGCCAATGATTATATTTATTTGTATTATGATTTTGCCATAATATTTTTAACATTTTTAATTTTTTCACTGTAACAGTACTTATTAGAATTTTAGAAAACATTTTAAAAAGAAATTTGATTTATACTTTTATATTGCATTGATAAGGGATTTAAGTATCTTTTCATAATAACTCTATATGCAGACATTTTAGAGTAGTTATTTCACTCTGATAAAGTACCTATCTTTAATTTATTAAAAGCATTTTGGAATTGGTGCTCTATCTCAACATCTAACTCTGCCTATCTATTTACAATGTTTTCAAAATATTTAAATTGGTTCAAATTCTAAAATTGCTATCCATCTAAATTATAAGATGTTGAAGACATTTCTTCCATCACTAGCTGAGAAAAAAATTTGATTTTGTTACTATATTATGCCTTCAAAATATTAAGTATATTGCTCAGATTGTCATTAGAATTCTCAAAGCTAGTGTAGTCGTTATCATATTGTATATTCAGAAAAAAGATGAAGTTCTTGGTTTTTGTTTAATGTATTCAATTTTAAAAACACAAAATGGATCCTGCCTCACTAATCCACTGTCACAAAATAATATCTTTTGCACATAATTGTCTAACACCATTTCTCATTTCAAATGCCTCAGATTTTCATCTATAATAATGATAATTTATCTCTGTCAAATATGTAAAAGCAGTATGATTTGAAACACATTTTAATGAACAACCAATTAATTTCAAATAATACCACACAACTGTCTGGTTAATTAAATCAAATGCCTTGCAAAATTAAATAAATGTGATAAATATAAATCACTCACTCTGTTGTTCCTGACAATTTTCTTGCATTTTCCTAGAGAAAAAACATGAGTTTTTAACCATTCATTTATAACTGAAAGCATCCTTTTCAATAAAAAACTTGAAAATGCTTTTGTTATGCCATATAGCAATGACATTGCATGATATGACTATTCCTACAATTTTATTTATTACACTTATTTTTAAAAATTGGAATAATAGTTAGAATAACCAGGAATCCATATATTTCAAAAATTTTCAATAAAATTGAAACTAACATATCACTACTTTTTTCATCAGATATTCCTTCAGAATCTATAGCATTTCTATTTTTAAGATTAGAAAGAGCTGTTTTGATTTTATAAGAAGAATATCTTTATCTGAATCTAAATGAATAGATAAAATAGATATATCATTAAAAGTTATTATTTCATATTCTGTATTCAAAGAATAATCAAAAGGCTCCTTCTTTCTGTTTAAACTATTATTGCCATTATATAAGAAATTGTCATTCATGGATTTAATCTGAGTATCCTATTTTTTTAAGACGTGATATTTTCAATACATCAAAAGAGATCCTGATCTATAAAAATCTCCTATACGGTCTTAATTTGCCAATCATTATTAACATCAATCATTGAATTTCGGATTTCAAATCTCTAAACTGATAATAAAGATCTACATTTAATTTATTACTTCTCCAAGCAGAAAAATGTTGTGTGTTTTTTTTAATTAATTCACTAGAAATTATTATGATCCATATTTTTAATGAACCTGAGAATAGATTCACATGTATTCATAACACACTTCTTAAAAGAATTCCATATTCAATAACATAACAATCTTGAAAGTCCAAATTAATATTTTTACTGTTCCTTAGCTGTTGAAATTAAGGATGTGTGATAGATACTTTAAAATAATAAGCCTAAAAGTTTCTTACAAATATAATTAGAATAAGATGTATATATTTTTAATAAGCTGTCATTTTAATCTTGGACTATACTAATCTACGATTTGTTTAACAATCTGTCCTTGCAAAGCTGTTTAATATGGACTTCTTTTATATTCAGAATCTTAACTAAAAAATATTCTATTAAATGCAATTGTTCTGAATATATATATACAATCATGTCACTTTATATCATTTATTCTATTTAAATACAGATATGTAATAGTTAATCCATATGTCATTCATAAATTCAATAAAATATATTATTTGATTTTACAATATCAATACTATTTCTTTTCAACCATATTTAGCTAAATCTATTGAATTGTACAAACACATGTCATTAAAGTTTCCATAAAACTCAATTCTATAATGCTATTTGATGTAATATCCAGCGAAGAATAAACATTTTTCTGAATTTCTCTAAATCTAATATGGAGTAAATGCACTAATAAAATGAGCTCAGATATCACTGTGCACCCAAATTTTAATTATCAATAATCTTTTTTTTATAAATGAGAAAATTCAAAAATAGAAAATACTGAATTTTATTTTGAAGTAAATATTATATCATACAATATCCTTACCTTGTTTTATCTGAGATCTTCCAAAAAATATTTAACCATATATTTGTTCTAATAAACAGTTTTCTTCTAAAGGATGGTCTTAAATATTGATAATTTATTTGCAACTAGTGCTCTTCCCTATTCCGTTCTTGAAAAGTTTCTATCAAATAAAGTTTTCACATTACAGGTAAATATATTTTTAAAAAATTGCATTTTAAATATGTGATTTTATTACTATTTCTGATATATCACCTCTATTAATAATATAATTATTTCTATCACTTGAATCCAAAAGCAAGATAATCTAGATAAATTATGTAAGAGACAGATTTTCATTTTAGGTACTTCCATGAGAAGAAAGGAATCTTTAAATAAGGTTACCTAAATATATAATCTATACTAAACTAAAAGTTTACCCCCAAATCTAGTTGCAACTGAAAATCATTATTGATTTTATTTTCTCAAGTGAAGATCATTATTAGAAACTGCTGGACCATTAAATCTTCCCCCGTCATTGTTTTTGAATTTATGAATCATTTATTTAAAAAATGTAAGAATGAAATTGAAGTTAGAATTGCTGTTATGTGTAGTTAAGGAGAGAAATATAATTACACAAACTGTCCCACCTAGCAACAAAAAATAATTATGGGTATAAAAGACTTGATGAATGAATCCTATACCAAATTAAGTGAATGGAGATAGTAAAAAGGAAAACAAAAAACATCAGAAATAATACTTGACTTTTAATCAACCAATGTATTAACTTATAAAAAAGCCATGTTGTGCTTATACTGTTCATTTGTTTATTCATACTTAAGCCTCATAACTGAATATTTTTCCATAGTCTGCCAACTTTATCAATAACTATATAATATATATTAGATATTAGATGAAATTAGTGAATTAGCATATTCTTTTACAAAGAAATATACAAATTAGTAATAAATGAATTAACATATTACAGTATTTTAGTAAAAATTGAGATATTAGATGATATTAGTGAATTAGCATATTCTTTTACAAAGAAATATGCAAATTAGTAATAAATAAATTAACATATTACAGTATTTTAGTAAAAATTGAGATATTAGATATTAGTGAATTAGCATATTCTTTTACAAAGAAATATGTAAATTATTTATTACTAATTTGCAGATTTTTTTGTAAAAGAATATGCTAATTCACTAATATTATCTAATATCTCAATTTTTCCTAAAATACTGTAATATATATATAAATTTGTACTAACAAATCTGTGCTAATAAATATTTTATACAAGTTATATACTTAGTGTTTTCCTGAAGGTTTGTGATGATGGTATTTTAGTTGTTGATCTATTTCCATCATCTAATATAAGTATTGAATGTCTTTAGTAAATTAAATATCCCAAATACATTCAACTGTTAGTAATAGCATACAGATTAGTATATGAACAATTTTTTAAGAGGTATTATTCTCCCCTCTTCTTCAGATGTTGCTGGTTTAACCAATGACAGTATTGGGATGGGAATCAAACCTGGACTCTTAGATTTTGAATATTGAATTTTTAATGTGATGCCCTAACCAACTAAGCCATTTTGCCAAAGGCAACAGTCAGTCTTCCCATTTTTTCCTAAGAGCAAAGTTGGTTAGTAGTTTCTATACATCATGTATAGTCACATATGTTGACTTATGGGGTTGTTTGCCATTGTCATGTGAGCAGCTTCTTTAAATTTTCTTTTTGGTATCTTTTCTTCTCTATCCAATATTTTGTATTTTCCCAATTGAACATATGTTTGTTGGTACATACATGGTGTGCTACCTTAGACACATGTTTTCTCTCTTTTCATCATCAGTTCATGTTCTTGCAAGCGCTTTTCAATAGGATGACTAGTCTCATCAATATATGTTCTTTTCCATTCACGTGGTAGTTCATAGATGCAGTTTTTTCTTTTCTGCATTTCAAGTTTAGGTTTTGGAGATTCATAATTAATGCTAGATGTTGCATCTGTGACATTTGTTTTAGCATAATTACACTAATCATATAAATTATTTTTTAATTATAATGAGTTTTACTACTATCTAAATATTTTGCCAAAATACTTTTTCATTGAATTTTTAAACGTTATATTAATAGTACATGTGACTTTAACTCTATATTTTTGTTTGTTCGTTGTATGTCTAACTCTATGTAGTGATTTAACTTATTACTTACTTCAAAGTTTTATTATGTATTTCAGTTCATTGGCATAGAAACAATTTACGTTTTATTTGTGTAAACATTTTTTGTAATTAATAATTTTGAGACTTAATACTAGAACAGCAGAGTGTAATCTGATATTTTTTAATATTTATTAAAATATGTTAATCATTAACAAAAATAATTACTTCATTAAATATTGAAAGAGCTTAAAGAAGATTTAAGATTTGCATCTATTAGACCAGGGATAGCGAACCTATGATATGCGTGTCAGAGGTGGCAAATTTGAATTTTTTACTGGCACACGAACTATTTACTTATGTTAATTTTCTATGCTTTAAATTATTCAATATTTTTTTTATTGTTAAAATCTGTACTAATAAAAATTTACTGTAAACCAAAAATAAAATAAATAAATAAATATAATATTATACTAGAATTGAATTTACAATTGAATTCTGATTAGAAGCAATAAATTACAAAATTTGGAAAAAAATATATACATATATAGGTGGGAATGATATTTTAAGTCAACCTGTCACATGATTCCAATATAACTCTTTGAAGTAATTTTTTTCAAAGTAAAGTAAAAGTAATAAAATTATTTTCTGTCTTAATCTTTTTTTACCTAAACATGTTGACACCATTCATTTTTTTAACATAATCAAAATCGTGAACAAAGAAACGAAATGTATAATCAATACTATCAAACGACTTTTTTTTTTTGCTTGAAGTTTTGTTATAAAAGTATAATGTCATCATCATCACCAATCATTATAAATCCACTACAGGATGAATGTCTCTCCAAGTTCAAACCATCTCCTCCAATATTTAGCTTCTCTTCTCCGCATCCCCTGCACACTTTCTTATTTCATCCATCCAGCTCACATGTGGTCTCTTTCTGGGTCTTTTACAATCTCTTAGAATCCAGTTTAAAATTTCAATTGTCAATCTATTATCATCTCTTCTAGAAATATGTCCATCCTAACTACACTTTAGTTTTTTAACTTTTTCAATGAGGTCAGTAACACCTCTGTGTTCTCTTACCCATATACTGCATTTTTGATCTCTTTTGTTACCCCTAACATGCATCTCTCCATACTTCTTTGAGTGGTTTGAAAGCACTGTATTCCTCTTCTATTAAGTATCCAAGTCTCAGATCTATAAGTAAGAACTGTTAAAACACATTTATTAAAAACCTTTCTTTTCAAACACATAGGCATATTTCCTTTTAGGATCAAGTTATTTCTATCAAAAGCACTCCAACCAAGTTTAATTCTATAATTAATTTTATCCATTATCTTTCCATCTGTATTAATGATCTGAACAATATATCTGTAGCTGTTATTTTCATATTTTGACAAAATCCATTAAACATTACTTTAGTCTTTTTAACATTTATCTTTAGTCCTACTTTCATCTGATAATTGCTGCAACATTTTCTGCAGCTCTAAAGCATTATTTGCAGAAAGGAGTTTGCTATTAACTGAAAGGAGTCCTTAAATTCCTTTTGGAGGCCTTAAAGAAACCGAGCAGGGCAAATTCCTAATGTCCACTCCATTCGTTCTTGTCGTTGCAGCTGTTATTACTACATTATTCATATAGTATAAAAACATGGATGGGCTGCTCTCCAACATGCATTAGCCAACATGGTGAGTTTATTGGCTTTTTACCTCTGAGTTTAAGATCAAGTAACACCATGGTCTTTCTTCTCAGTTGCCTGATAAGGCAGAATAAATGTATGTGTAAATGATAAATATTTTTCAAATAGATATATATACAATCATGACAGACAAAAAAGTGTAATGTAAAAATAATAATATATTTTAACATATAATAAATCTTTAATTTATAAAATTATTAAAGCTCATTTGAATTTACTTTTAAATAATTTGTTACCATTATATTAATATGATTAGTGAAAATAAAAAAAAATTGTTAAGCAGTAGAAAATTTCAAAATTGGTGGGCTGATGAATATGGAATGGTTAACAAAGACACCAAGGCAATATGTGTTTTATGTACCAGAAATTGTATTGAGAACATCATTGGTAAAACAGCATATCACTCAGTGAAAAAGTAAAGATGAACAAAAAGAATATATTGCCCATGCATTTAAAAATATAAATATTCAATCAACATCTTAATGGAATTTATCGAAAATCATTCAAATATAACTGCTGCTAGTTTTTTTATTTCAAATGTAAATGCCATATATGGGAAACCTTTTAATGATGAAGAATATATGAAAGAAGCTTGGATTAAATATGCACCAGTTCTTTTTGAAGATTTTGAAAACAAAGCAAAAATTATTCAGAGCATAAAAGATTTATCATTGGCTAGAAATACAATTAAAGATAGACCCCTGCAAATGGATTACTAAATAACTTACCAACAAAAATGCGATATAAAATCTAGTTTAATTTCTGCATCGATGAAAGTACAGACATAAATGATCAGCCTGCTGGCTATTTTTATTCGCTATTGTGTTGGAAACAATATCAAAGAATTAATCTGTTTAAGCTCATAAGTAACAACAACAAAAGGAATAGATATTTGCGATGAAGTTTCAAACGTACTCACTGAAAAAGAAATAGATGTTGCCAACATTGTATCAGGAACTACAGATGGTGTTCAAAGTATGACTGGAAAAGAAAATAGTTTTCTCAGTTTATTTACCCAACTATATTGGACATTCAATTTTGGGTTTTCATTGCATTATACATCAGCAGGTTTTATGCACAAGGTCAATTTTAAGCCACTGAATGATGCTATGATCTGTTCTGACTAAGTTAGCCAATTTATTTTATAAATTTATTGAGTGAGGTAAACTCAGCATACAATGGTTTACTTATGTACTAACACTGTCTGGTGGTTAAGTTGAAGAAAAGTTCCTCAAAGATTCAATGAGTGTTTAGATGAAATTAGACTGTTTTTTCGATGAGAAAGTCATTGAAAAATATAATGAATTAATGGATATTGAAGGTTTTTTGAAATTAATGTTTTTATTGATATGGGTTCACATCTAAATGAATTAAAAGTGAAACTGCAAGGTTATAATAAGACAATTGTTGGCATGTTTGATTTGATTAGAGCATTAGAAGTTAAATTCAAATCTTCAACCATGATGATATTTCTTCCACCTTCAAATGTTTTCCAAATCTAAAAAAGTTCTTGAGTGATTTAGAATCTCACAAGAACCCAGATCTCGTAAAATGAATGCAAGACTTTTGGGCTGTAATTCAATAGATAATTAATGAATTTTCTTTAAGATTTACACAGTTCAGACAATTTTCAAAAACATCAAAATTTATTTTATACCTAGACACAATATCAATGGAGTATCAATTTAGAAATTTTTGAACGGCTTAAATTAGGAAAATATGAAAATGCATGCAATCATTCAATTTTCAATCCAGTTCTATATGGAAACTTGTTGATTTGAGGAATGAGTTAGAAACAATGGACAGTGATTTATTATTTATACATACATAAAAATAATACTGAAGAGGAACTATTGACTCCTGAAATGCTATTCTTGAAACATTTGATTGTTTAAAAAAATAGCGATCACTATATTATCAATTTTCTCCTCTACATATGCATATGAATCATTATTTTTTGAAATGAATTTAATTAAAAGACAATTTGAGAAATAGAATGACAGATGAATCTAGTTCAGCATCTACATTATTAAAATTGACAAAATGTGAACCAGATATAAAGCATTTGGCATCCAATGTACACTAGCAAAAATCTCATTAAATAATGTCTTTTTACTTTGATTTTATGTTTAGTTCCAAAATTTTGTTTTAATTACTATTAATTTTTTACTATTACATTTTGTTCAAGATGTACTCTTCAAAATAAATATTGTTCACTTTTATTTAGCTTTTTTAGAACTTTTGTTTAATTATTATTATTATTTTGTTTTATAAACTTTCAAAAAACTGTAAAAATTAAATTGTTTATATTTTGATTTAATAACTGTATGGTACGCCAATCATTCAATAAATACTTTTTGGAAATTTTTGGCACGTACATGTAAAAAGGTTCACCAGTCCTGTATTAGACTATGGATGTAAGCATTTTTAATAAAAAAATAAATTTCATCCCAATTTTATGCTCTAATTTAAAATATCACCATCAGAGTAATAATTACATTTTAGAGTGAACATGTCATTAATTAAGTTTTAATATATCAAACAATTTCAAAATATATTATAGATGCTATAATAGCTCTTACTTTTTTTGTAGACTATTGGTGCTATAGTTTTGTTGATCAATAAACTATTATGGAAACTTATTAAGTAGCTCCTTAAAAAAACAGCTTTATTTTCATTATAAATACATGAAAGCTATTTTCCATATAATATTATTTGGTAAAACTGACTTTTAGTGGCCACAACTATTTCACCCTCTATTTTTAAAAAATTGAACTATATTTTGTTTTCATCCTATGTGCAGGAATTTGCATTTATTTTTTAAAAATTGAAGTCTATTTTATTCGTATTATGTAATTGTAAAGGTAAAGTATATCTAACTATAAATGTATTTTTTACATGAAGGTTAATAAAAAAAACATATTTTTATGTGCAATTTTGAGTTAGGTTATAAACTATTAAATTTTTTTTTTCTAAACAGAAACTATTAAATATGAACGTTAACATGTGGAAAAACTTAAAATAATTTGCCAGTGCACTTTATTATTCGCAAGACTGATGTTTACGAATGAGTGGTCATTAGACTGGTGTCATTTTTGCTGGGAAAAATGTGCTACATATTTTGACAGAAATCAAGCACTTGTCAGCAGATTTGGCAATGAGAGAAGGCCATTGGGTGTTCAGTGGGATAGAGAGAGAGTCAAGAAAGTGTTTTTTAACAGAAATTGGAGATAAATCAGTTGCTACTCTGGAACTGCTCATACAACAACACATTTTACCTGGTATTCATATAATCACTGATGACTGGTGTGCATATAGCAATATACATGGTCTAGATAATGGTATATATATCTTCACTCTGTTGTCATCCACCAAGACAACTTTGTTGACTCGGACAACGAACTTATCCTCACTAATAATGTAGAAAATATGTGGATGAGAGCAAAGCATAATCTAAAATACCAATTTGGTACCAGCAGAGCTTTGTTTTTATCCTACCTGCAGGAATTTGCATTTAGGGGTATGCATGAAGATGCCACATTTCATGGGAATTTCCTCATGTGCATAGCACAAAACCACATAAAAATGTAAGTTTTTTTTATTAACTTTCATGTAAAAAATACATTTATAGTTAGATATACTTTACAATGGCATAGTACGAAAAAAATATAGTTCAATTTTTAAAAATAGATGGGGAAATAGTTGTGGCTGCTAAAAGTCAGTTTTACCTATTATTTTATTATATACAGTTACATTTTATTAATAATTCATATTTCATGAACATTTATACAGAATATTAAAAGAAATTATATATTAATGTGTGTGAGTGCAAAAAAAGGACTGCGTTGTATTATTAAATGAAAAGAGATTTTTTGAATTCTAATTGAGCATGACAAATTGCATCTGACTGCGGGATGACTATTGGCTTTTTGGTTTTTAATTGGCTGATAATTTCTAACAGAAACATCAGATGATGTAATTAATGTGTGTATAAATGATTTTTCTTTAGATATTTACAATCGTGGAATATGAAACTAAATTATAGCCTTTTTCTCAGCAGACTCTAAAATCATTAACTAACGTAAAAAATAATTGGTATTTAAAATAGAGAATGCTAGAAATGTTCTCATTACAAATCTGGTTATCATTAGATGAGAAGTTTTATTTAGCTGTCTATAAGTATAAGTGTAAATGAAACAATTTTACATATACTAGAAGAATTGCTAAATATTGAATGGGACATTGGAAGAAGTTATAAAATCATAAAATATGAGAAAGACAATTGATCAAAAAGTGAACATGTAATTTACTGTTAAGTGACAAATATTTGAAATATATATATGGTAGAATTCATAATAAGCGAAAAGTGAAAGAAAAACATCGATTTTAATAGTATATCAGACAGAATAGAGTGGCAAGATTAGTTATTCAAGTTAGTAAAAGATAACAACTGCAGATAATTCATGTTTATTATTCAACAAATTTTTAATGTAATAAAGAGATAGAGAATTTTTATGTAAATGTAAAAAATATTTTTGATCATATCAAGTAAAATTTTAACATTGTCATAGGAGGCTTTAATACTAAAATAGGAAAATGATTAAAAGATAAATGTGTTGCAGGTAAATTTGGCCAATGTGACAGAAATGAAGTGAATATATTAATGGAATTTGTTAAAAAAAGAAAAATATATATCCCCATTTTGAGAAAAATGGTAAGTGAAAGGGACAAGAAAATTGGATTTTAAGTAATATTAGTACTATAAATGATTGGGCATTTATACAGAGAAGGTAACCATATATTTTTTATCTAAACACTTTTATTCATGCTTTCATTATATAACATTATATTCATAGTTCATTCATTTATTCAGTGTTTATGACTAGTAAGTATATTTGATAGTTTTCTTTATTATTTAAATTTATATAAATTTGTTGTTTCATTGTTAAGAAAAAATCAATTTCAAGATTATAATATTTCCTAATAATATCAAAAAGGAAATGATCATCAACTAATGAGATTTAAAAGCCATTTAAACAGCAACTATTTAAAAAAAATAGTACTGAGATATTACTAATATGCAGAATCATTCCCAATAACTTAGCTAGAACTTAATAATCATTTAAAACTATCTACAGTTATTGAAGATAGTATAAACTTAACATAGATTAATAAAACGTTAACAGATACTCTGCTAAGACCTGAAATGAAGATAACTAATATAAAAAATAATTTAGATCAATAATGGATAGATATCCTATTGAAAACTTCAACAAAGATAACTGCTATAAAAAAGTATTAATTTACCAGATAATGTATGAGGAAGAAACATTTTTTTAAAAAATGATGCATTTAAAAAACTGGAATAGCTGGAATTTTATATAATAAACAGAGCAAAACTCTCCATACAGTATTGCCACCTGTACTAAATAGAGTAATCAATGGATGCCAGAAGGCTTGTGCATAAAATCCCTATCTAATGCCTACTCATCCAATATCCCCAGACTAGTTTCTGGCTTGTGGCCTTCGTCAGTGAGGAGCTTTGATTACTCTGTTTAGCACAGGTGGCAATACTGTATGGAGAGTTTTGCTCTGTTTATCAACAATTAATGTGCTAGTCATGTTATTCTTAATGGTTTAATTTTATATAATGATAGAAATAAATATTCTAATGATATAAAATGTAATTTTCCCTTGAATGGCAAGGAAATGTATAAAAAAAATCAAATACATAAGACAATATTTTTTATTGGAAAAAAAGTTATCTCACGAATAGAAGAAAAAGATGGAAGTATCACTAAAAGGAGGAACAACATCGTGAAATATATAACAGAGTTCAAGAAATAATTATATACTAATAATTCATAAGAAGCAAAGTAACCACAATAATTACTACAAATTCTAAATTGCCAAATATTTATTTTTAGCATACTGGATTACATCCAAAAATTGAAAAAAGTTATAGAAAAAACAATGAATAGAATATCTATTATGTTTTGGATTTGAAGATTATAAAAAAGAATTTGATTCTATAAACATTTACACAGTATTAAAGGTTTACAGCATCAAGTTATAAATCCAGAATATTGTCATATTCTAAAAATATTTATCAAAATATAACAATGCTTATGTTACATGATACAAAGATCTTTAAGTGTGATCATGTGTGTGACAGACTGAGGCTGATTTAATTTCTGAAAAACATTTTACATATGTTTTACAAGAAATATTTTATAGAATAAAAGGATATAAGAAAACAAAAATGCATCAAGATTATTTAAAGAATCAATATTTTTCATCTGATGTGATTTTATTTGCAAATAATTCTTCATTGCTTCAGGAAATATTGCAGAAGTTATCAATAAAAATAAGAATGTAAAGACCAATACTAAGAAGACTAATGTAATATTTAATGAATTTTCTCAGAAAAACAAAAATAATCATTGATATCATGAATTATCAGAACTACAAATATATAAAACAAATGAATAAATTTAATCATAGAATTAACTTTGAACATCACATGATCACCATTTTAATTTTGATATTAACTTTGATAGCAATACTTTTGATAAAAATAATTTAATATTCAAAATAAATATGTCTATATTTATTTAATGATTTTTAATAGATATGACTTGAGACTTGGACACTTAAAAATACAAATTAATGATTTCAAACCATTTGACAAAGTATGTGGAAATGGCAAAGATTGAGAATATAAACAGGTATTACATCGTTGAAAGAATTAAAAGACTAAAATAATGACTTTCTGATTATATTTCTAGAAGAGATGATAATATATGATTAATCAAAGTCTTAAGCTGGATCCCAACAGTTCATAAAAATCTGAGAAAAGTCCATATATGAGATGGAGGATAAAATAAGGAAGTTTATATAATATGGAAAAGAGAAGCAATGTATCAGAGATATTGAAAATAACTTAAAGAGACATTGATCCTGTGATAATTGAAATTTATATATATATATATAATTTTAGAGCCAATTTAAATCTTCTAGCATATCTATCTTGTCCTAGATCATCATTTAACAATATTAGAAGTGGTTTCATTTTTATCTGCTTTGGCAAATGAATCATGATGTATTCATTATACTGTACTTGATATGGATGCCAATAAGAAATTTTAATTGGTTCATAAAATTATTATATATTAATTGACACTATTTAATTATTCTGCTAGATATATATAGACATATTATAGTAATGAAACTACTGGAAGGAGTTCATTAAACATTTTCATAGCCTAATTGATATAGCAAAAATAAATTTTTATTTCTGTCATATTTTAAAATGGGTCTTCTTTGAATATTTATAAAATATGATCATAGTAAGAATGTTTTTATAGACCTATAATATTTTTAAAAAAATATGGTATTAATAAACTAAAAATAAATAGATAAAAGGTGGCTGTTGGATGGTTAAATTTCATGCTAAGATTGAGTTACAGTGCTTTCAGATACAACATTCTTCACTAATGAAAGCCACAAACTCAAAATTAGTCTGGGGATATTAGATCAGAAAGCACTACCTAGAGATTTTATGCACAAACTTTCTTGCATTTATTGATTATTAAGGCTTGCACTGGGTGACACTGCTGTATGGAGAATTTGCTATTGGATTATCTACTTATGTAAGCATAGGAAATGGGGATCATGTGATGTTATAACAGTTTTATACCAATCTTGCCCATAGGATAATAATAACAGTGTTGTTGTTTTTTTAAAATAAAAGACTCCAAAATTTTTAGATACTGAATTATACAGTAAATGAGGTTGGAGTGAAAACATGTTTTCATCTTAGGATCATAGCTTTATAGTTAACTAAATAGATAAAAGATGACTGCTGGAGAATTGTAGTTTATCCTAAGATCTAGGGTCAATGCTTTCAGATCCAAAACTCCTTATTGATAAAAGCTACAACCTAGAAACTAATCTGTGAGTATTAGATGAGTAGGTACTAGATAGGGATTTTATGCACAAACTTTCTTGCATCCATTGATTACTCTGGCTTGCAATGAGTAGTTCTACTGTATGGAGAGTTTAGTCTTTGTGTAAACATTTGATATTAATACTTTTCAATGTAATTGATTAATTTACAAAAATCTAGGCAAGTTGAAAAAAACTTTTTGATGGATTTAATGATATTAATTTACCTTTTAAATAATTCTTAGCTGAATGAGTATAGTTATATTAATGTTATTGTATATTGCTGGATTTATAGTGAGCTTCTAAAGTTCTTCAGAAAGAGAAATTTCAATGTGTTATTTTATCACATAATCACCATCTCTTATACAAGCACATAATTGTTATTAAACAAGGCAAAACTTTCCATACAGTAGTGCCATCCTGAGCCAACAAGAGTAATCAATGTATTCCAGAAGGCTTGTGCCTTAAATCCCTATCTAGTGCCTACTCACCCAATAACCCCAGATTAGTTTCTGGCTTGTGGCCTTCATTGGTGAGGATTGGATCTGAGAGCACTGCACCTAGATCTTAGGATTCTAAAATCTAGGTGCAGTGCTCTCAGATCCAAGGCTCCTCACTAACAAAGGCCACAAGCCAGAAACTAGTCTGGGGATATTGGATGAGTAGGCACTAGATAGGGATTTTATGCAAAAGCCTTCTGGCATCCATTGATTACTCTGGTTGGTACAGGGTGACACTACTGTATGGACAGTTTTGCCTTGTTATTTTATCATTTCATACTGTCTTTTTCTTTTTTAAGATAGATATTAGTTGTTATTACTTTTAATAATAGACTTTTAATTATTTTTATATACATGGAAATTTTATATTTATTCCCATCTTATTCTTATGGATCATTGTACAGAATTTTGAAAATATACTTCATGGTAATTTGACTTGTAAAATATACATAAAAAATATTACCAAATTCACCACTTCCTTTATTTTGCTGCAATATCTTATATAAATACAATTTATCCACTATTTTAAACACTTTTTAGCAAAAACCTTTTAATGACCTATATTTTTGCACAATTTTATGTTTCAACTGCCCTGCAGTCTTCTTCAGAGCCACTTTTATTTTAATAATTAAAAATGGGTCTGAAGATGACTGCAGGACAGTCGAAATGTAAGATTGTGCATGAATATAGGTCAATAAAGGGTTTTTTTTCTAAAAAGTGTTCAAAGTAGTGGATAAATTGTATTTATATAGAATATGCATCCTACACTATTGATTGGTAGAGATTCTATTTTAATATTCCCCTATTCATCCAGTTATAGAAGTGCATATTTGATTCTTTATGATTCTGTGAAGTATTTTTTTGCAGCCTTTTGTCTTTTTAAAATTTGCAGATTTTTAATGGTGATATTATATGTAACATGGGAAGTACATTCTTCATTCATTGTTTTTATATAACATTTTTAAAAAAATATTTCTTCAAATCATAATAATCTTTAGAAAATATGCACAAAAAGTTGTAGGAATAGGCATTTCCTTTTATTGTTTTAAGTAAATTTCCAGGTAGGTAAAAAACACCTCAATATTTTAATAAAATTTACTTCTACTAACTGGTAAATTTCTAGAAGCTTCAGATTTACAAACTGATTTGATTTGATTGTGGCAGAATATATTGTATGTTAATAACATTATTTGAATGATACAAGAATATTGTAATTATTTCATAATGGTTGACTCTTAAATATTTTTATATTACAGAAATAAAAAAGAAGTTCTTACTGGAATGGTTGTTATGGAAATAGTGCTGCCATCTGGCTACATAGCTGACAAAAATTCTTTTAACAGTTTAATAAATAATAATAACATTGTAAAAAGAATAGAAACTAGAAGTGGAGATTCAGAAATTATTGCATATTTTGATGAAGTAAGTTTTTATGAATATGTTCACACACACGTTTTATATGAATAGATATATAGAAAGGAAAACAATAATAAGATGTACAATATATACTAATAATAAAAAAAGGTATATTCATTTTCTCAATGGAGGCGAGAATTAATCGATAAAATAAATTTTTATTGTACATGTTTATCCTGGGCACTAGTTCATTAGATGTTCTAGGAATACAACCATATGTAAAACATTCTGGTCTCTGTTTGTCTTTTAATTTCTTTAACATATATCTTTTTCTGATATATTTCAACATTGCATCCAATTAAAGGTCTCCAATATATTTTATTTTCTGCTATATCTTCCCAATGGAAACAATCAATATTGCACTTTTAAAATGGCTTTGAGATAATCCTTATAACATGGATAGTGTTTATCTCTCTTCTGAAAAATATGCTCTAGTTGACCATAAATTTTAGGAAGTCATGGATTATCGTCATTTTATACCAAGCCAATGAACATATAACTGTAAAATAGTACACTGTATGGTATCACATTCAACAATTTGAAGAACATACTGATTGGTTTTATAATCTTTCCATGATATTGTTAGAAATTTTATAGAGCACCTTTAAATAAAACCTGTAATTCCTTTGATAGAATATCCAAGTCTTACTTCCAAACAATGAATTTGATAAGTAACAGCTTTATATGCATGTAACTTGTTAAAAACAACAACACTTTAGTCTCTATGCTGTATTTCAACATATAAATCCACTTTTGTATATATAAAATAACCCAAATATTTAAATTGGTTTATATTTTCAAATGGATAATCATTCAACCTAAGCATTGATCAGCATTTCTTTTCTGATTGGCTGATAAAAAAAACTTGATTCCTTATCATATTCTCTTTGGTTCACAATTTTAATAGCTGTCTGGCTTATATCAACAACTTGATTGCTCAGAGGATTTTTTTAACATTCATTTTTAAACCAAAGTCTTTATAAATTGCATTCAGGAAGGCCTCTTATGAATCAGCTAAAGTACCGCAATCAACAGCATAGTTAAAATCCAGAATCCAAGAAAATTAAGTTCTTGTAATTGAGTCAGATTGAAAACTCCTTCATCAATATCTCCTTATCTCATTAAGATATTTATAAACAATTTCAAAGACCACCTTCATAATATATACATTCATATTTAAATCTGACTTTGTTTCAAATGCTTCAGATTTTAATATAAGTAAATTTTGGTAGATAACTAACCAATTCCAGACACTGTCTTAAACATGTTTTATTGACTAAATCAAATCTCTTGACCAAATCAATAAAAAGAATATATAAATCACTCCTTTGTTTCTGTCACTTTTCTTCCATTTACCCGGCATCCATAATGTCCATAGTGCTTCCTGAATTTATAAAACTACAATGAATCTCTTGCAATCATTCATATATGATTGGAAGTAATGTATTCAACCAAATTATTCAAGGTACTTTTGCTATAGTGGGTAATAATGATATTCCATAATAATTATATTATCCTTGTTTTTAAAAATTGAAACAATAAAAGCATCATTAAGATGGGTCTATATATTCCTAAAATATACCAACATTTTTTAATCTTACATGTGACCCTTATATTTTAAAAATTTCTTCAATTATTCAATCTTTAGAGTTACAAAAGCCCACTAAGCTAGATATATTTATCAAAATCTAAAAGAGTAATTAAAATGGATATAACATTAAAAGATATCATCTCAATTATTGTACCATTATTCAAAAGTTGCTCAAAATATTATTTCCACCTATTCAAAAAAATATTGGATATAAGAAAGTGACATTGCTGTATTTAATAGGATTATGATAGCATTTCTTAGATCCATATGTCATTTTCAGTGCATCCAAAAAGAATTTAAAATAATCATAATCAATGACTGACTGTATCTTCTTTACATTTTTAATCCTTCTTATTAATCATTGACCGTCTGCTTCATATCTCTATATTGCTGAGTAGAAAATGTCCAAATCACTAATAAAGAATTCACTATCTCAAAATCAGTCATGAGTCATCATTTTTCAGTGAATCCAAGAATATATTTGCTTGTATCCATAATAAATTTGTTAAAATAATTCAGTGCTTAACTAATATGCCAATGGTGAAAATCCAATCCAAATGAGCCATTTTAGTGTTCAATAGTTG
Source organism: Epiperipatus broadwayi (assembly GCA_028023455.1). Classification (NCBI taxonomy): domain Eukaryota; kingdom Metazoa; phylum Onychophora; class Udeonychophora; order Euonychophora; family Peripatidae; genus Epiperipatus; species Epiperipatus broadwayi. The sequence continues at coordinate 4,326,492 of JAQFVV010006258.1, read as the reverse complement.
TTTAAGCTTAGCACTTAGTGTAGGTACTTCTAATAAATGAATATCAATTTATTTATGAATATGATTAAAATGAAATCTATTTTAATGCAACTATCATTTTGATAGAGCATCATATTAATTTAAGATCTGTCCAACAACATGAACTTTTAAAAGTGCTCTCATAAAATGAACTTCCTGTTTTCTGACTCTTAGCCATAATATACTTCATGAAATGTCACTGTTTTGAGTGTTAATGTAAACATGTTCCTATGCTGTGATTTTCTGTCTAAACAAAATGTTTATAATAGACAATACATGAGTTATGCAAAAATTCATTAACAACAAACTATTTGCATAACAACTCCAATACCATTATTTTCAAAGACTTTTGATTAGAGTCTACTACTTGCATTAAAATGTTCTACAAGTAAAATGTGATCTGAGGTTAGAAGATGTAAAGTTCTGAAGATGATTGTTGGGGCAATTGAAACTGTAAACTGTAAAAAGGGTGGTAAATAAAGCATTGTGTAACAGTAGTAAAGTATATGGATAATTTAGTATTATATTGATGATTTACTGTAGTAATGTCATTCAGCAAGAAATAAAATCTTTCTTTCTCAGAATTCTCTAAACTGAATCTAAGTTGGAGCATAGCTACTAACAAAATGAGCACTAATCACTAGATTTAACCACACTCCCCACTTCCCAAAAAATTATAAGATACATTTTAACAATGGTAAACCGCTAAATAATGAGTTATACTAGAAATTATGAGTGAAATGTTTCATATAATAAATATAGCTAATGGTCACAGCATATATCAAATCAGAATGTGATTTAAATAAAGAATAGTCTGACAAGGTAATATCATTTGTTAAATCTTTCATTTCTTTTTACACATAGCACTAGAATCATTAACATCTATTTAAATTCTATAAAGTTATATTAAATTTAAGTTCTGTATATTTAATCATTATACTTTCTAATTTCATTTATATTATTTATACCCAAAGCTGGCATATAATATATTTCAAACTCATAAAAATGATTAATGATTATTTATATATTTAGTGAAAGATGATTGCTGTGATATGTATTTAAAATTAATCTTTTATATTGAATATACACCTATTGCTAAAAGGAAGTTGCCTTGACAACAGTTTGAAATTCTTGATTGTTAGTCTGTTTTCTGTTATATATATATGCGTTTTTGTATTTATCAGTATCTTTCACCGTAACTCATTTCTATTATAACCATCCATCAGCCCAGAAACCAAATCAATTTCTCATGCTATAGATATCTTTGAAACATACACAATTTCAAGTAAGCCATTTAGTACATACTACAATTTAACTTCCTATGCATATTTTTTTTTAGAAATACTTAAATGTAATTCCATATATATATATATTTAAATATATTTCAAACTTCTATTCCATTTCACTTATGATCAAAGATGTGACGAATATAAATGATCACCAAGATGCACATTTTGTACGTTATTTGTCAAAGGATAGCTCATGATGTACCATGTTTAAGACAATTCATGGTTGATTTCACGTACAAGACAAGAAAACATGGAAAAATGATTATGATCCTACATAATCTAGAAAAGCAGAACAAAACATCTAATTTCAGGAAAACTAGAACACTAAATGCAACAAACCACCAGCCAAAAGATTTGCAGTCTGCAGAAAGTGCAAACTTAATTTATTTAGGATTAACTATTGAACGATAAAAATGGGAACAGGTGAGCAAACTGAAATTACAAAGGTCAGCCAGAGCATTTAGCAAGAGTTAATAATATAAATAAAGACACAATAAGCATATAAAATATAATCTCACAATACACTCAGATAAATAAATTTAACACAAACCTGGAATCTTAAAACTAAGATTCCAGTACACTTTATAAATACAATATGTAACTCACAAAATAAATATACAAAATATTTGAATCTAATAAACAAAAGATATTATAAAAGTAGATTATTATTGTTATTTTTATTTAAGATTAAGTGGAGAGTTTAATTAGAGACTTAGATACCCTGGAAAAAATAAGAAATAATTTTTTACCTTACGGTAAAAGAGACCATGGAGTTTTCAATGAGTGCGCACAGTTATTTTTGAGTTCATATTTCAGGTGGCTTCATTTCAGAGGCATACTTAGAGATTCTTTTTACTTCATGTTTTCATGGCATGACTGGAAGAACAGCTAGGAGTTAGGGAGTTCTTCAGATAAGTTAGCAGAATATGTTGTAGGTTTTCCACATATCAGTAAAGTTAATCCGCTTGGAAAAGCAAATGTGAGCAATAATATGAAGTCACTTTAATGACAGGAAGCAGAGTATATGATATTATTAATGGCATAATAATGACTATTAAAATAATAAAAGCTGAATCAAACTAATTCAAACAGAATAAGCTCAGTACAGCCAAGAATAATCTGTCACAGCTAAGAAGAAGAATGTTCAAAATTATTGGGGTCTTTTATATGCTCTCCTTACCCACAATCTTTCTTCTTTTTCATTATATCTTAACCCAGGGCAAAACTATATCTCTCGCTCAACTGTAATAATTCTTACCAGGGATTTTCTTATTAAAAACAACAACACAAAATTCAATCTCTGCTTTTATAATTAAACTAAAAATGGATTATAATTAAAATAAAAGAAACAGGAATGCAATTACACTTTCAAAATTAAAAGCTTTCTCAAAAGCAAATTAAAATTTTTAATTATAACATGTTTGCAAATTGATTTTAAAAAAATAAAGTAAGTGTCAAAAGAAACTTATTTTAAACTAATAAGTAAAATCTATTATAGATAGAATTTAAAATCACATAATTTTAAAATATAGCTGCATATGTGTGCTATATCCTATAAAACTTTTATAAAAATAAGACTTGCTATTAATTTTTCAAAAGCACCTTTGAAGTGGAGAAAATTTCTAGTTCAATATATATATATTGGGGACTATGTATATTTTATGTGTGTGGCCATATGCGGTAGTCACTTGACATGGAATGGAGGGTGAATAGATTGAAAAATTCTGAGTTCAAAGTCTCTAATATATTATACCGGACAAAAGCTTTAGACTCGCATAAACTGACCACCAGGGTGCCACTAGTCCGAAATTTGGAACTAGACATTTATTTTTAAGGGGTTACAGGATATGCGAATCGAATGCACCGGACTAGCTCAATCAAGCAAATGAGATCTATGTTTTGTTCAGTGAGTTGGAGAGGTAGCAACAGAAAACAAAATCAACTAAGTAAATGAATAAATAAATAATTTTATTAAAAGTATGATTAAATAAACATAAATCTAAATAATAATCTTTAAAGCACATTTAAAATATGTACTACACGTACTTTCGTCAAAATTGAACTAAAATATTTACATGGCTTTGAGAGCGATTTCCTGTGCATGAAAGAGTGCAAAATTCTGGCAGTAGCAGAAGTATTAGTAAGTATACAGTGATCTCACGTCAGACAAGGGAGGTTAGCTTCCTGCTTATAACCCATAGTTAGGAAAAGAGATTTATGTCGAAACAGAAGAAATGCGAAGGTAGCTTCCAAAACATTAATAATAATAAAAAGGGTGTTGAAAGTTATTACTTTCAATCGATTGACCTCCCTCTGAGTGAGACAGGCTAGGAGCTCACAATCTACCTATGGAGAGGGTTAAAACGATCGTACGTGCCCCTAATAAACGAATTGGAAGCTTGAAGAAATAAAACTAAGAACTATTATATTTCTTAGTAGTCTATTATAAATAAAGTTTCACGACATAAGTAGAACTAATGATAAAATGGGTCACGAGCCAGAAGTCAAATAAAATAGTCTGTAATATCCAGACTGCTTTCTATAATAAAAGGAATGTGAGATTAAAATAAACTACTATCTTACTTACTAAGACTTAAATAGGATGGACAGTAATAGGTTTGAAACTAGCACTCGTTAAAAAAGAAAAAAAAAATCAAGCACACAGAAATCGAATTACATAAGATACAACTTGAAAAACATTTATATTTTTTTTTCAAAAAGGGAAACACATATAAGACAATATTATTTAAATTGCAAAACTGTAAGCTACCTTTATAATTTATTTAAATGCTAGTGCACTAGACTTCTTAAGTATAGTCCATTGCTCAGGATTCACTGATGGTAGGCCTGGGCGAGTTGGTTAGTGGTTTCTTTGGAGCCGGTTCTTATGGCATTGTAGGCAGTTAATGGAGACACAGGACGTCCGAATCTGTCCTGGCGAGAAGCTTAGCACATCATGGTAAAGAAAATATTCTCGCTGTAGGTTTAATGTTCATTCTGGGTAGAATAATTACTGGATCAGCTTTCAGAATATGCAGGAATCGGTCTTTCCAAGTATTTTGGCAGGAATCGTGCAATTCTCCTGTCAGAGTTGGTGTCAGTCTCTTTACGCTAGTGCAAGTATTCTAGGTGATGCAAGTATTGAAAGCTAGTCCAAGATAAACCAATGGCCTGATTCAGCCTGTTATATCTGAATCATATCTCTTAAACCAATTACCAAACTTTTTCTTTTTAATTAAAATTTAAAAATTCTCGATCTAGATAACAATAGTTATCTAATTAATGAAATAAATTGCCCTTTACAGATCTAGGAATTAACTAATGAAAAATTCTGTTCTTTTTGTTTTCTTTCTTTTTAATTAGCCTTATCAATCTAAATCCCTAAATCTGAAAAGCAATCTATTTGTACACTTTACTTTTACATAAATTTAACAAAAAAAATAATCTTAGTTTTCTTTTTTTTTTTTCAAAATTAAAATTAAAAAAACCAAATATAACTGTGGTATTAAAATATTCCCACGCACGTACAGATATATTTGTACAAGCATTAAAAAAAACTTTTAATCAAGTTTTACAAACGAAACCTTATATAAAATTTATTTTATTTTCTTCACCCCTATAAAACTATAATTTTTGTAATGGTGTCTTAAACATTCATTACAACTGCCTCTCCATCATCACAAAAAAAAAAGAAAACTTAGCTGACTTTGCTCTGCCTACCACTAACCAGTTTTCTCTAAGTTTGTTCTCACTTTAAAAAAAATCAAATCCGTCCGACTACCCTAATGAATACTATTTTAAATCATTTGCAAGTAACATAAATTTTCAGGACTATACTGGCGATCTATTAAAATAACTATTTACAACAAAGTAATACAATTATGATAGCCACTATACATTTTATTAAATAAAAACGAACAGAATTCAAAATATCAAAATGTAATATTGTTTATCACACACATATATAGTTGTAATTATATAATATTATTTACAAAATTCATTCAGGCTTATCACCTACGTCGAAATAAATTTCTATTCCCAACTCGTCCAATTACAAATCGATTCAGTTTTTTTTTTTTTAGCAGTACCTCTGATCAATATCACTTATGTTTGGGCAGGCGGTTCTTTCTCTATCCTTACTGACTCTCTAATGTACGTTCCTTTCCCCCTTTTATTTGTCCTTCGCTTATAATTTATTGCCTTGTCTCTTTCTCATTCTGTTTTATCTTGTAGCTCGTCTATCTTACGACCCTTTAGCCAAGCTAAATATATTTGTTCAATGTGTCTCACTTTAGTACAGACCACCTTGTTAATAACAAATGGAACGAATCCCTCTTCTATAGTCTTTTCAAATAAAATTGCTCTATAGATAGCTTTTATCTCTGCCTTAAAAGCATACTCCTTAACTTTTTTCTTAAATCTCTTCTTTTCAAATTCGTATTCGCAACCGCTAGTTATTTTAACCAATTTATTTTTAGTTTCTTGCAGAAACTCTTTTACGTTATTCTCTGTCTTTTGATCTGCATTTTTTATCTCACCACCTATCTGCATCCAATCTCTACCCACTTCTATCTCTATTTCTACCTTGCCTGTTCTAACGCTATCCTGTTCTAATTCATCTTTTATGTCTTTTGCTTCTTCCTTTACTATTTCAACTTCCTGAACCTCCTTATTCGAATCTTTCTCTATGGCTTTTATAGCTGCCTGATTTTTGTCGACTGTCTTCAATATTTCCTTTCTCATTCCTTTCATTTCTGCTCTCAGCTCCTCCAGTATTGTTTGTTGACTCTTTTATTTCTATATTTTGTTTTGTTATATTTTGTTTTATTTCCAGCAACTCCTGTCGTATTTCTTTCATCTCGGCTTGCCGATTTTGTTTCATTTCTATTATCAACTTCTTCATCATCTTCATCATTGTCTGTGTCTCGCTCTCTTCTTTTTCTACTATCTGGGGGTGTTTAAATGAATCTGGGCTCTCTTCCAAACCTACTTCCCTATTGTTTTCTTCTTTAGATTCCATTTTCAAAATAAACTTAGCCTCAATACAATCTAATTATTTTTTTCAAATTACCAACGGAACTTTTCTTTTAAATCTGTTTATTAACGTTTTTTTTTTTTTAATCTTCAACAGCTAACTTTATTTTATTTTTAAAAATCAAACTTAAACTCTTTACTTTTTAAAAAACTTTGCGAACATCGAACTAATTAATAAACTCTTTTTGAATATCAAAACATTAAATATGGACAGATCCGAAACTACCTGCATCTTTCCATCAACTTCTATTTTACCACTAACTTTATTTCACCTATTTTTGCCTACCGTTTGTTTATTTTTCCCAACCATCCGAACAAAACATCTCACGTAAAGTTTTAATATCGGCTCCCACGCTTGGTTGCACCAAAAATTACTATCCTATATACCGGACAAAAGCTTTAGACTCGCATAAACTGACCGCCAGGGCGCCACTAGTCCGAAATTTGGAACTAGACATTTATTTTTAAGGGGTTACAGGATATGCGAATCGAATGCGCCAGACTAGCTCAATCAAGCAAATGAGATCTATGTTTTGTTCAGTGAGTTGGAGAGGTAGCAACAGAAAACAAAATTAACTAAGTAAATGAATAAATAAATAATTTTATTAAAAGTATGATTAAATAAACATAAATCTAAATAATAATCTTTAAAGCACATTTAAAATATGTACTACACGTCCTTTCGTCAAAATTGAACTAAAATATTTCTATGGCTTTGAGAGTGATTTCCTGTGCGTGAAAGACTGAAAAATTCTGGCAATAGCAGAAGTATTAGTAACTATACAGTGATCTCACATCAACAAGGGAGGTTAGCTTTCTGCTTATAACCCATAGTTAGGAAAAGAGATTTATGTCGAAACAGAAGAAATGCGAAGGTAGCTTCCAAAACATTAATAATAATAAAAAAGGTGTTGAAAGTTATTACTTTCAATCGATTGACCTCCCTCTGAGTGAGACAGGCTAGGAGCTCATGATCTACCTATGGAGAGGGTTAAAACGATCGTACGTGCCCCTAATAAACGAATTGGAAGCTTGAAGAAATAAAACTAAGAACTATTATATTTCTTAGTAGTCTATTATAAATAAAGTTTCACGACATAAGTAGAACTAATGATAAAATGGGTCACGAGCCAGAAGTCAAATAAAATAGTCTGTAATATCCAGACTGCTTTCTATAATAAAAGGAATGTGAGATTAAAATAAACTACTATCTTACTTACTAAGACTTAAATAGGACGGACAGTAATAGGTTTGAAACTAGCACTCGTTAAAAAAGAAAAAAAAAAAATCAAGCACACAGAAATCGAATTACATAAGATACAACTTGAAAAACATTTATATTTTTTTTTCAAAAAAGGAAACACATATAAGACAATATTATTTAAATTGCAAAACTGTAAGGTACCTTTATAATTTATTTAAATGCTAGTACACTAGACTTCTTAAGTATAGTCTGTTGCTCGGGATTCACTGATGGTAGGCCTGGGCGAGTTGGTTAGTGGTTTCTTTGGAGCCGGTTCTTATGGCATTGTAGGCACTTAATGGAGACACAGGACATCTGAATCTGTCCTGGCAAGAAGCTTAGCACATCATGGTAAAGAAAATATTCTCGCTGTAGGTTTAATGTTCATTCTGGGTAGAATAATTACTGGATCAGCTTTCAGAATATGCAGGAATCGGTCTTTCCAAGTATTTTGGCAGGAATCGTGCAATTCTCCTGTCAGAGTTGGTGTCAGTCTCTTTATGCTAGTGCAAGTATTCTAGGTAATGCAAGTATTGAAAGCTAGTCCAAGATAAACCAATGTCCTGATTCAGCCTGTTATATCTGAATCATATCTCTTAAACCAATTACCAAACTTTTTCTTTTTAATTAAAATTTAAAAATTCTCGATCTAGATAACAATAGTTATCTAATTAACAAAATAAATTGCCCTTTACAGATCTAGGAATTAACTAATGAAAAATTCTTTTCTTTTTGTTTTCTTTCTTTTTAATTAGCCTTATCAATCTAAATCCCCAAATCTGAAAAGTAATCTATTTGTACACTTTACTTTTACATAAATTTAACAAAAAAAATAATCTTAGTTTTCTTTTTTTTTTTTCAAAATTAAAATTAAAAAAACCAAATATAACTGTGGTATTAAAATATAATTCCCACGCACGTACATATATATTTGTACAAGCATTAAAAAAAACTTTTAATCAAGTTTTACAAACGAAACCTTATATAAAATTTATTTTATTTTCTTCACCCCTATAAAACTATAATTTTTGTAATGGTGTCTTAAACATTCATTACAATATATATATTAAATATGTATAGCTTAATGTATATAAAATTTGAATGGAAATAAAAACCCATTCAGAAATTAATATAAACAACATTTCCATTATTTCTGTTTAAATTTTAAATAAGCTATACATTTTTAATTATGCAGAAGGAAATTAACCTCCAAATCTATGCTGTTCGTTTTTAGTGTGTAAATCTATGATCAGCACAAGCTTGAAGGTTAATTTTTTTTTTTACTTAATTACATATACATGATTATACACATTTCTTATATTTCCAAACTTAAAACTGGCTTTTTATTATTATTATGAAATTGTTAAAAATTAATTCTCTCTAAACAATTAATTGTAACTTCAGAATAATTTATGTGATATTTAAATCAGGCTAATATACAATCCTTACTTGTAATAATATTAGTAAATGAATGAATAACCATAAAAAATTTAAGGAATAGATGGTCCATACTATTTATTATAACAGAAACACAGCCTTAATATATACCATGTGTCTATATATGTAATATAGGGTATATGAGCACAGACTTTCACATGACCCACCACTCTCCACTCTATCTAATAACACTGATACACTCAAGCAGATATATGCTGAAAAGGTAAATAATCACCAATATACGTATTTCATGCTAAACCAGCAATCATCAGTTGTTCCAGATTATCATCTCTCACACATATACTATAAGTGCTCAGATATATATTAAGATAGACAATCTTCATACTTTAATGGACTGGCTCCAATCTACTAAACACTCCAACTCTTCAACCGTCCATCCAATTGAAAATCTGATGATGTTTTTTTTTTTTTTACATAGCTTCTGGAAATGTTGTTACTTCCATTCAAATTATATATACATGGTTAAATAAACTTTAATAACCTATTTTGCAGGGCAAAGGTTATCCAAGAGCATTCTTAGAAGGAACAGCAAAAACGATGTATATTAAATTTCTGAATAAATTATTATTTTATATTTTTTGTTTTATTTCTGATTAAAAATATTTTTATAGCAAAACAAAAAAGAATGGTTTTCTAAGTTAGTTAAGTAATAAAGCTTGGAAAGTAAATTGTTTAATATTAATTCTAATATTGCATTTGTACTTTCTCTATTCCTTTTTTTCTCTTTCAGTATCTATGTGTGTGTATATATATAAAATCAGATAAAATAATATATAATAAAACAATGTACTGGAACATGATAGCCAAACTAGAGTTTTTATTCATTTATTTATATATTGATATTTTGAACATTGTACAATTAATATTAACCCCAGTGTTTTGTTTTAAAACTTAAAGGTCAATGAAAATTTCCACTCTACTACACATTTTTGAAACATGAGTTATTTTATGTGAATATATTTAATTTAAACTACAGATATATTAATCTTTAATTGAGATTTAATATTTATATCTAATCTAGGAATAATTTCTAGTTTAATAATTATTTTATTTATCTTAAGAAGTTGATGTTATATTTGTAAATCAAAGTGTAATGTATATGCATTATTTACAGATAAGTAAAGATACCATTTGCTTAGAAATTCCTGCAGATAGAATATATATTGTTGATAAGATCAAAGAAGTTCCTGTCATTATATACGAGTTTTATGATCCAGGTAAAATTTTAATATAAGCTTTTCAATTGATAATATCAATGATTTTTTAACATTTCATCCCATGACACTTCATCACACAATATTTGTATATATTATGACTAAACCTACTGTTTTTTTCTCTCATGTGTCATAGCATCAGCCGGGAAGTGAACTTGATGACCCGGGACAACTGCTTGTAAAGCAGCTGTCGCTGATCTCTCGACCACCAATGCTTGACTAAACCTACTGTTCATTACTATCCAATAATACATTGTAAAATTATTATGCAATATCTTATTTATTGACTAAATTTTTTTTTTTTTTGCAAATAATATTTTTTTTGTATTTGGTAAATAATTTTATTAAATATTTTTTTCCACAAATAATAAATGATTTTTCAAATAAATCACATGAACTGAAACTCTGTATGTCTTTTGTACTTTTTATATATTTTTAAAAAAGATTGCAAAATGTTTCCTTTTGAAATTTGTTTTTTTATGCATGCTTGTGTTTTTTTTATAATTATTCAAAATTTCAACTATAATTTACTGATTGTGATCTGTAAACCTTTTCTCTATTTCTTTTTTATTATAAAAACTGACAATAATTTGAAAAAAAAATGCAAGAAAAAAAAAATACAAATTAAAATATTACTTTGTGACAAAAAGATCATTTTCCTGGTTTGTTGCTCAAAAATTTTAGTATTCAAAAATTGTATTTTCAATTCATTACGTGGTCGAGTGGTTAGCACAGCTGCCTTACATGCAGTTGTCCCAGGGTTCATTTTCTGGCCGACGCTTTGACACATTAAAAAAAAAATAATGATAATTATTTTTGTTTGTAAATAAAAGTTTCTATTCCTTTTATTTGCAAAAAATGATAACTTATTAATTATGTTTAAAAAAAAATCAAATAGGAAAAAAATTACTTATAAAAAAAATTACGTATTCATTATGCTTTTTAAAAAAATAATTGAGTAAGGTATAATAATTTTAAATTGTGATAGAAGTTACAGATGATAATTTGTACAGCGATAAAATGTGTATGTTATAATGTGTAATAAAAATAATTTTTTGAGTCTTTTATAATACATTTTTCATGTTGCCATGGTATGACTTATATGGTACAATAGCTTTCACGATCTTTAAACACTCTTCCTTTATACGAGTATAACAAAATAGTTTCATCCAATCTGAAGACTATTTAAATAATTTTCAAATTAACTGAGAAAGCTAATATATTTAATCAGTACTAGTGATTTCATATTTTAGCAATCTCAATTTTAATTTGCTTTTGTTTTTGTTATGAAGATAGTATAGCATTGTGGTGTATTCTTCTATTTTTATTTCATTTTTTTCTACTACATTTATAATCTGTCCATTGCATATTTCACAAATTCTATTTTTTATATAACTTTTAGAAATTCCATAGAATTCTGGAAAAATACTTTTTGACTTCCAAGAGAGTTTATTTTCAATATTTTTTCAAATATTGATATAGAGTTTATTTTTGTTCTTTTTTTTTTCTTTTTTTGATGAGTTTTGAAGTCTTCTATTTAACTATTCTAAAAGGTTTTTTTTCTTCTAAATCTTTTTTTTTTGTTTTTTTTTCTATGTATTCTGTCTATATATTTTAACATCTTGATATTTTCTTTCTTTTTTTTTTTTTCAGATTCCTTTTTAATTCTTTCTTTTATATTAATTTATAGTTTATCTAGTTCATTATAAGCTAAGTTCAAAACTTCCCATCAGTTTTTAATGTTATTTTTTGAAAACAATAATTGGCTTCATTTTTTTGCTACAGCATAAATATTAGACAAGCTTATGATTTTTTGTATTTTCATTGTATATTCACATTATTTTTTTAGACTCTGATTTTTACCAGCTTTTAGTAATATAGCTGATGTAGGTGATTGCTGGGTGGCACAGCAGAATCAATATTCATATAAATGTGCAGTATATTTTGGTTGCTTAAAAATACTATTGTTGATGAAAAGATCGCTGAATTTATAAAAACTTATTTTTTTAATTTTCATGTTCAATTTAATTTTTCTCATCACTAATTATTACTAAAATCATATTTTGCCTGCACGTTTTAACAAATTCTATTTGCCATTGTTCACAAAACTTTCATTTTTTTTATATTCTTAGAGTCATTGAATCTAAACTTTTTTCAAATGTGTCCTGTTTTTATAGCTGAATCATTCATAGGATTATATGCAATGGCATACCTTGAAACATTTTTCCTAACAACAAAAGCTATACAATTTCTTCTTTGATGGCTTTACCCTAAATTATAGAGAGTATGTTTGGAAATGAACTTTTCCAGGGCAACTCATCTTAATTTGTTAACTTCTAAAATATCAGTCAATATATTATATATTTCTATTTTGAGCATATCATATTTAATTTAGTTTATCCTCAAAATATTACATTTCATATTACTTGGGTTTTTTTTTTTTTGCAGCTTCAGATATATTTTTAATCACATGCAATCATAGGGAATTTAATGTCAAATGCCTAAGATGGAATCTTATATTATAAGTCACCAATATAAAAGTTGGTTCAATCATGATGTTTTTATCCTTCAGCAATATATTTGGTTACTCCTGGTATTTTTCAATATATAATTCATAATTAATTTATGATAGCATTTTGCTTCATGAGCAGATTAAAAGAACTTTAACTATTAGCAAGACCATTTCTAAATATCATCATAATCTTTTCAATAAGGATATTAATAATAAAATATACATTCAAAAACCGTAACCAAAACAACAATTTCAAAACAGCTGTTTTCATATTACTCTAGCACCATCAATCAAAAACTTTAGTAATTGAGGATCAAATAGTGCTAATATATCTTTAATCCAAGACCAGTTTCTAACCTTTGCCTTCATCAGGAGTGCATAATATTCAAAGCTAAAATTAAACCATTTATTATTTAGCAGTCACTTTTTATTATTTTATATTACAATTGCCTGAAGTTGAAAAAAACATGATTTTGCATCCAAGCTAACACTCTTGCATAGTTATATAAATATCACACCAGAGGTATAGCTATATAAATATGATAGCCAAAGACTGTTTTGGAAGTATGGATACAATAGTACTACATCTAGGCTCTATCATAGAATGAAGATAACTGTTCTGGAAATATGTATTAGGAATAAACAGGCAAAATTATGTACTGATGTTGTTAATATAAGCAATAGTAAAAAGCTATGGCAAAATAGATGCAAGGTAATAAATGTAAGGTTCTTTCCTCTTAAAAACATTGTTAAAAAAAGGAAGAAAAAACTCATTACACATTTCGAAAAATATAATTATATTTAAGTGTATCACTTTTTGTCTTTTTAACCATAGTCATACTTTGTGAACCCATGAGAAAAAGAATATAAAAGTAAAGTTAAAAATAATTTTAGATATTATATTAAATCATTAAAATAATAAAATTATAATTAAATTATAGAAAATTTGATTTTCAATATTTTTATTTACTTTTTATCTGTAAAAAAAAATGGCATAAAAATATAAAATGGTTATTTTAAAATCTGTTGTACAAAAGACATAAAATAAAAAAAGTTGAAAATCCCTATGAAAACAATGGATCAAAATCATCAAAAGATAACCCATTTTATTATTATGTTGTCTTGACAACAGTTTGAAATTATTGATTATTATTGTATTGGGTTTGTCTAAATGTTGTCTGGCTTTTTAATGATATATATATGTAAAGCTGTGATGTGAGATATAATATCCATCTACATATATAGAAAAGGCACTATCTATTTGATTCTATTTACAAACTTCTCATTATTTCTCTTAATCTATTAAGACAGCTTTTGACTACAAGTATACAGTTTTTATGTATTATAGGATTGCAGCCTATTTAATCATATTTTATCATTTTAGAATGTTTCTCTAAAGATGTAAAATTTTAGCTATATATTAAATGCTATAAAAATATTAATATATATACATTATTTGGCTTAGATTGAAGATAAAAATACACTAATCATAATAAAAGGATAACTTTTGAAGAACGATCTTTCCAATGAAGGTGAAAAGAATGGAAAATTTGACACTATTCACCTAGCTAAAAAATTAAATTATTCCTGGAAGTTTTCGAGTTTTTTTTTTACTTTATCTTCTTAGCTAGTAATATAGCAAGACAGTCATTTTTAAAGCAATATTCCCAGAATGGGAAGAGGGGAAGGATTCAGGAGGCTTATAAGTAAATTTCAGAGTTCATTTGAAAATTTTTATTTTTTTTTATAATTTATTCAATTTTGAATTTTTTTAGGAAATCATTTGCATTAATCACTATGAAGATGGAATGCATGTATTAAAAACTTATAAAAGAGATCAATAATTACCAAATTTATATTTTATAATAAATTTGTATATTATAAAACAATAAATGACTGTAAAAATTTGTGCACTAATGTAAGCCACAAATTATCAAGGTATAGACTCAAGATATTGTCAAATTCTTAAGGATGCTTAGCAAAAAGCAATATTAATGTTATATTCAGTGCAGCCTCTTTTTAAAAATTACTAATTTTTATTAGTCATTTATTACTCTAGAAATCATGCACACAATTAATTATATTTCTATAGTGTAATTTTCACTACACCACACTCAACAAGATAGCGACTGGTTTCTATCCACTTTTAACACCTTGAGGAGGAGTGTAATGATAAACATATGACCAAAGCCATATGAAAGAATGCATGATCCCCACAGTTTACAGTAAATGGCTCTAGAGTTCATAAGAAGTTTGAGCATTAGAAATATAAGGAGAATTTATCTAAAATCCTTACAATCCAAAATCTGATACACTATTAATATGCTGAACCACATGATTGTAGAAAAATGCTTTTAATAAATGTATTACACTAGTGATTTATTAAAGGTAAAATCTTTGATATTTGATGGGATATATATATATAAATTATAACTTTTTAGGCTGTACCATTTCGATGGACTAGCATCTGCCATTATCAAGGTTAACTTTTGAAAGAAAAATCGTTAGATCTTAAATAATAACATGACTGTGTGCGAGATGAGAAATGAGATTCAACTTGAAGTAGTTCAGAATTCACAATATGAGGCTTATCAAAATGTTTATTTCCCTCAGTATTTTCACCTATTAATTTAAAGTTAATATTAAATAAAATGAGAGGTTTCCACATAGCTGGAATATGGTTTTTCTTTCAAAAGTTAACCTTGATAATAGCGGATGCTAGTCCATCAAAATATCAGTGTTTAATGGAAAATAATACACTGTACAGCCCAAAAAGTTATAATTTATCTACATCATGCAACTGTGAAAACATTATATATATATAAATTTTTAATGTCACATAAAATTCTGTTGGAATTAATGTGCAGGCTTGAAAACTAAAGTAAATAAATAAGAAAAAAAATCAGATATTATTTGTAATATTGAAAAAAATTAAGATCTGAAATGGAACACAACTCTAGATGTCACTTGAAGATATGGCAAATAATTGGATAATTGAATAATTAAACTGGATCCAAAATTTAAAAATCATTTAGAAGAAAACTATATGCAATATCTACCTATGAGATAAGAAAGTTTGTCTGAAATAATATAGAAAAAATGCATTATAAATAATAAAAAAATGAATCAGAGAGGAATCATTATCAGTGATAATAAGGATAATGCTTACATACATTTGTGTTTTTAGTTTACTTATTTATATATTCTGAGATATATATATATAGATTGATAGACAAATAGATAAGATTAGAGAAATTGATAGAAAGTAGACAAATGAATTAACATAGGAATAATGAATATTTAGAAAATAAATAATTTCTAAATAGTGAGATAGATGAATGAATGGATGGATAAATGGATTAGATATACAAATACTAATAAATGTTTGCTTTAGTGATTCTTTATTTGTTTATATACTTAAATTAGTTTTTTATTGATATTTTTCAGAAAAAAGAACAACTAAATTTTATAAGCCATGAAAAATTAAAAATAGTTCTGAATTGATTTATTATTTCTGCTGATTTTTTTTTTTATAAGTTGATGGAAAAATAAAAATACAATAAAATATTGTTTAATGTTTTTTTTTTTATTAATAGTGATTTTTATTTATCTTTTAAACTATTTTCTCATCCACTTATGTATTACTACTAAAACTTATTTCAAAAAATTTAAATACTGATCCTGAATTATATAAAATTTAAAAAAAAATTGTATTTAATAATATTATTATTAGTTGTTAAGTTAATGTGACCTTCTGGTGATCATATGAACAGATCTTTCTCCAGAATAGCTATTATTTGATCTGTTTTTTGATTTTAAGTTCTAACTAGCAAGTTCATTGTTGTGATGGATTTTCTTTGTGTTATTATTGATTTTTTTATTCTATTTTACCATATGAGTGCAAAGACTTTTTAAATGATATATATATAAATTTATAACATTAATGAAATCAAACACTTTTAATTTGGTTATTTTCCCACTATCTCTAATTTGATTAACTATTCACTTTAATAGTCAAATATTAAACAAATCTGATTTCTTTTTAAAAATATTCTTTCATGCATTTTCAAGATTTATCATTACCAATTTGTTACATTACAATAAACCTTCTGACATAAGGTGATATTTGTTACTTATTAATTGTCTAAGAAAGGAAAAAATGCTCATTTCTGTTAATTTTAAGGTCATTCCTGCCTCTGCTATATAATCTTTGATTATATATTTAGGCTTAATTTTATATTTTCATACACCATGCATCTTTTCTAATACATGTTTTATTAGAATTCAGAAAATTGTAAAAAAAAAAAAAAATACATAAAATGGTTAATGAAATAAAATTTATTTGAGAGAAGAGAAACTATGAATCACAGATGTTAAACCATTAAACATCACATGATCACTATTTTACACATGGATATTAATCATGAAAAAGCTCCATTTTACAATAAACTGCAAATGTTTATATACATATTGCAACAGTCATTAAGGGTTGGCAAGTATGGCCAACATCCATTATCAAAAGGCACTACTATATTTACCATCTTGATCTTCTCTTTATGATAGTTAAAATTTAAATAGCCTTCAGTGGTGTTTAGCTGCTAATATTAATATTTACTGGTGAGGTTATCCAACCATAGATCCCTATAAAACCCTCAACCATTACTAACAATTTAATAGATGTCCACTAGATCATGGAGAGCCAGGAACTCCTTGGAATATTCAGGTAGTCATAGTATATAATAGTATGATAATAACAATGATTGATCAAAAAAACCATACTAAAATAAACTAGTAACAATATTCTTACCTACTGTATCTTATAATTAACCTACATAATTTAAAATCTATATATACCAAGTAATTATGTCAATGAATCATAACTCTAAAATTTTATGTCATGTGTACATCTATATATAACATTTCCCAACATCTTTCTGAATACCATCCAAACAGATCTAAATTGCCAATCAATAATGTGTCATTTTAATCATAAATCAAGTATGTATACATGTTAAATCTAAATTTGGTATGTGTGCATATATATATATTGTTTTAGAACTTATTTAGCAAATGACATTAGAACAGACTCAGGTCAAGCATCTAATGATAATTACTCTCATATAAATAGTACACATTCTTTGTTCTTTTAATGATATATAAAGTACCTCACAATCATTATACAAATAAAGAATTAAATGCACATCAAATTTGAAAATACATCTTAAAAATATAGTCATACAGACAATAGATATACATGTGCTTTAAAATATATAAGCATAAGGCACAAAATTTGGAAAAACATTACTAAGTTCATATAACTATATGAAAATCTTATAAGAATGTATTTGTAACATATATATTGTAACCAACCAGCAAAGTACCATGAACAGTACAAAGTCAGTGAAAACAATTATCAAACAATGATAATAAATTTTAATCATGAGACTGTGTTCTCATGCTAAGAGGTACAGACTTTTAAAATCAAATGTATCAAAGACACATCTGACTGCATTGAAATATGATTGGATCCCAGCCCTTTAAGAATCATAAGGCAAATTCCTAATGTCCACTCCATATGTTCTTGTTGTTGCAGCTGTTATTATTATGTGATTATTCATATAGTATACGAACGTGGATGGGCTACTCACCAACATGCATTAGCTAGGTCATTGACTACTCATACCAGCATTCTTTCATAACATTACAGCATAATTTAAATCAAAATTAGCAATAAAACCAACATTTTAACTAATAACTTTCCCCTCAGAAATATTATCTAATATTAACTTACAAAATTAATTCATTTCCTTCTTAAAAGATTGTAAATGTGTTTAATTCGATCTTTATATATGCATTTGTTTCTGGTGGTGACTTTCAGCACTGCCAGACTAATATGTTAAGTATTTTAAAAAACTATTGATGTTACTTATAATAGTAGATCATATTCTCTTCAGAAAGCTAAAACATCTAGTTTTACACTAATTAATATGAACAAAAAATAAGATTTAAATATGCTTTATTCATTCAATACTTATCCTTCTGAAATGAAGAAATAGAAGACTATCATAAGTTATAAAATCAATTTAGTTTTTACTTTAAAGAATTATAAAATTTAGAGGATTATGGTGTAGTAATTAGTCATTTGTCCATTACACTCATGACATTCATTTTAAATCTGGAAGGAGCATGAAAATTTTTTTCAGATAGCTAAGAGACTATATATTAATCTACATTTTTTTTACTACTAAAATTAATTTTAAAATCTTATCAGAAAATCTTGTAATCAATCCAATGAGCCATTCAGCATGATTCAATAAATGGATGTTATTTTTATTTAAAAAATAAAAACTCCAAGACAGATTTTATTTTAATGACTATAATTCTGTAGACATAAACTTCACAAACTACTGAAGTGGTTGAAATACATCCAAAGGTGTTAATTTAATCAAAATTACACTTTATTACTACTACATTGACTCCTGAATATCATAAAAATAGCATCCAATAATACAATTTTCAACAACATATAAGAGAATACTTTGCTTTCTCAAATGCATGCATACTCTTCTAATGATATGTAATTATAAATATTAACCAATAAAAAAACACAAATGAAAGGAAAAATTCTAAAGATAACTAAAAAAAAGATACAAACTCTTCTTAGGACAGATTATCTGAGATGAGAAAAAATTCAGTAGAGTTTGAGGTATAAACAGATGCAAATGATTACAAATTTAGCTGACATTTCAGAATTTATGAAATTCATATTGGAAATCCACTGAGAAGAGTTTATTTAGTTTCAAAATTAACATTTATTAGTTAAAAGATTACAAAAATGTTCGGGTCTACTTACCTGTTGACGATTACAAAGCATTCAATGTTACAAAGGTAAAACAATTATTAACCAGGTGTACAAAAAGTACATACCCTCAATAACAATTATATCTATAAAAGGGTTGCTATAATATTTAATGGGTATCTGTACATGGGTCTACCTGGCCCAATGACCGAGAAATTATCCATTGCCCAATAAGCCCCATCCTGGTGCCTTGAAGTGAAAACCCAAATGCTTCTGCTGAATTTGCAGACATCCAGCATTGCACCAACTACCAGAACAGGCAATGAGGTTCAAGGCCATTAGACATTAAATCCTTGACATGTAGCCAAGCCCATTCCAAGTATCTCTGTCTCCCAATTCAACAGTCCAAATGGGCAGGGACCACTTTCAGTTTATCTGCCCAAAATTGGAATGCCAACTAAGAAAAAGTAACAAGCACAGATCTGCACTGCTCAAAAACACCCCATAAAGGGGGTGCAGTAGCCCATCAGAGTGGAAATGGGCACTGAAACTTTGATCCTGTATTCTTCTGACAGGTTTTCCGGGTAGCAGCAATGATCATCAATAGCCCACACCAATAAACCAGGCTCCCAATGATCACCACCATCAAAATTAGAGGTAAGCATGATCGATTTCCATCTATTTGCTCTTATTCTACAATAAATACATTTTATATTAGTTATTATTTAAACAAAATAAATAAAAGTATTTTAGTTTTGGTAGTTTACTTTTTTTTCAGTGTGTGTATTAGCTCAACTATCCTTTCAACTCAATGTGATCTATCTAATGTTAATATAAAGCTGAAAGAGTAACGTGTTTAGATTAATAAGGGTAGTAAACACTTTATCAGAAAGTAGAACTTTAATATTTTTAAATTAAAGAAATTTTCTTTTAAAATTTTGTTAATGCTATATTTTTAGAATCATTAAATTTTAGAAAATTCAATAATCTAAATGAAACAGATGTTTGTGCTTAGATTATATCTCAACATATAAAACATGTTTATCAAATGAGAGGTAAGACTGCTTCCTTGTTTTTTTTTACATCACGGAAAAAAAAAATTGTGTCTTAAACAGCAGTGGAAAAGCTTATATTTTCTATTTGTAAATAAAAAAACCTGACAAACAAAAAAAGCTAAAATAAAATAATAATTCTAGCTTTAAAGTTTAACAACAGCAACTATTTTTTCCCTAAGAGAGTTACTACTCACTAACACAAAAACCCCTATTACTGTCAAAACAACAACATTTCCAAATCAAAAATTTCAGTGCATAAGCCTTCCTGAGGATCAACTGCTTTTAAAAGAATGATCAGAGGCCATGTGCCTCCCTCCACAGCCTGATTTCATTAGCAAGTACTCTATTTCGTCAATACAATTGTAGCAATGTAGACAAGAATGTGATTTTGCATTTACCTCATAAACATGAACAATAAATTGCTTAGCAATAAATTACATGTGATTGTAAAAGCCCCTTTTTTTATAAAAATTATTTATTGTTAAATTTATTTATTACATTTTGTTACACAATGAGAAAGACAGGAAACCTTGTTAAATTTGGTCCATTATGAAAGTTACTGTAAACCTGCTGGAACAATTAGTTATTCACACTTGGATATGTATGTTTGGGAAGTTGAGGAGATTCCAGATGTTTTCTACAAGAAATTTTGAGGCAAGGACTTTATCCCTATTTTGGATTTTCTTCATAGTCTCTATGAAAATGTCTTGTCTTGGGAGAGGGGCAGGTGAACTTTTGTTTGCATCTTGTGATCCACATGGAATAAGAGAAAAATGGATAATCTTATAATTGAGAAGTATCTTGACATTATACAATCTTTGATATTGAGAATTTTATATAGATCAATTGGGCAGTTGTGTGCAATTTTTTTTTATATTTCGGAAAACCATACAAGTTTGTATAAGGTGGTCGAATGTCTCATCACTTCTACCGTATTTCTTGTGGTGTAAAAACCAGTTAGCATTGATTTTAGATTTATTTTAATGAAGAAATCTAAAAACTTAGGTTCCATCATTAAAAATTTAAATATAGTTATTTTATAATTGCTACATCCTAAACTAGGGCAAGCAATGTTGGATTCCAGATTAAAGGATATTATGTGCTTTCCACATGGTTAGCTTTTTTCTGAAAACCACTACAGAGGATCCATTGGTCTGCATCAAATGAGGTATGAGTTTGTCAAGCCATGCAATTTTAGATGGAGGGGTATCCAGGGAATCTAATACAACTTTTGAGTAAATTTTTTGTTGAGGTTGAACACTAATGAGTGTGCCTTTGGGTAATATAGAGCTTCAGTAGAGTGAAGCAACATGCCATTGCATTTTCAATGGAATTTTATCTAATACTTATTGGAGCAGATCTGCCTTTCCACAACAGTTGTGCACACAATTTGTTGATTTTTGTATTGAAGGTCTTAGTGACTCATCAGGAGGTAGTAGCTTATCTTCATGATTTTGATGTTAATCAGGACCATCTTCCTCTTCTATGACAGATAAACCTTAGATAGGGCTTGTACTGTCTTGGATGCTGATTCAATGATTAAGTTCTACAAATGGTGCAACATAGCAATTTGAGATTTAAATATTGGAAACCTGAGAAAATTCTGTAGTTCAGCCATAATATTCCGATTGAATTTTTTTTCCCGGTGCTTAATCTCCACATTGATGATTTATCAGGATTAAAGGTGAGTTTGGAAGATTCTGACAACTTGGTAATTATTTGGAATAGGGGCTTTAGATATTTCTTGGATGGCAGAACCACCAGAATATCATCCATGAAAGCAAATGCATTCATAGCTTTTTGAAGATGGAGAATGAAAATGCCTGGAAGTTCATTTTCAATCTGAAAAAGTAGAGGGTTAATGTAGAGAATGAAAAGTAATGCACTGAGGGAGAAGCTCTGTGGGATGGAGCTGCTTGGGGAAAAACCATCTGTGAACTGACCATTTAAGAAATATGAATTAGCTGGTTGCAAAGGAAGTTTTCAAGAATAAGTATTGTTTCACTAGGAGTGTCCAATTCTCTGAAACTGTCAAATAGAATCTCAATGTTAACCGAGTCAAAAGCCTCAGTAATATCCAACTGAATCAAATGTGATTCAGTAATATTTTTACCTCTCCAATAGCAGTCAGAATGGATGGTTCTTTTCTAGCATATTCAACACTTGATATGGTGTTGAGGATTGTGTTCTCTATTATTTCTATTATTCCTTTGATGACTTTAATTAAGATAGGCATCATCAAGATTGGTCTGATGCTTTTCAATGCAAAAGGATCTCTGTTCTTTTTTAAAAACATCACCATAGCAATAGGGTACAGTTTTGAGATAAATATTTTCTGGCTAGCTAGGTGATTAATTAGATTTAATGTTATAGGAATCATGAAGTTCTCTAGATGTAGAAGTATAAATTTTGGAATGCCATGCATTCCTGAATGGACATTGTTGGGGAAAGCTGTTAAATGGTTTTTAATATCTTGGGAAGTAAATTCTATGTGCATGATCTTTTGAGGATTTAGGCCAATCTCTTTGAAAGGTAGAAGTGGTGTTCTGCAATTTCTCCCTGAAATAATTTTCTATTTGAAAAAGCATGTGGGTTCCTGAAACTCGCTGGTCATTTATGAGCAAAGAAGATGGGATCTCTTGTTTCCTTCCAATGCCCATCTCAGGTTCTCATGTGTCCAACAATGATGTGCAGGAAGGTATTTTTAGAAGGTTTTTTAGCTATTATTTTTGCTAAAGCTGCCTGCTTTTGTTTGTATTGTGTTTTCAGATGTAGAAGATCTTCAATAGGTGCTCCAATTATTGAATGGTTTTTAATGTTGGAATGAATCTCAGCAAAGTGGCTCATCAATGTCTCGTATACTGCAAAATGATTGATTGCAGAATACCAATGAATGAGAACCAGGCTTCTTGAAGATGAAGGGTAAATAGGTTTTCCTAAAAAACATATATGCTTCTGAGAATATTGTTTCTGAGGTAGATGCCTTGGTCAGCATTCTACGATTTTTGTTGCACTGAATTGTAGCAAAGTTATTAAGCTCTATAGTGGTTATAAGGGCAAAATGATCTGAGAATACAATCGGCTGAAGTTTTGCTGCCCGTACGGAGTGGAATTCAGAGGTGTAAAACAGTAGATCTATTAATAACTGCATGGATTTTGTGTAAAATGAGTATGCTTCTTGAGGAAGGAAGCCTCTACCATTAATAAACCCTCTATTTAACAAGTAAAGGTAAAACATTCATAGGATATGTTGAAATCACCTATTAGTATGATAGGTGCACTATTGTTAGCTATTATGAGATTAATTGTAAGTATAATCCTGCTCAGCACTGTTGGACTGTTTGAACAATATACATATATTGCATCGAGGTAGTTTGATTTATATGTCAGATTGATTGCCAGGAGATTGGAGTCATGGTAAAGAATTTTAAAACTATCAGGGGCCATCTTATTGTTAATGATTATGCCCATGCCGCCAGCTACTTAAAGGTTTGTTGAAAGCAGTGTGTATCCAAGTTGGTAATCATCTGAAATCTGGGCATGACCGCTTAATGGCATTGATGCTATACAAAATCAATCAAATGTAATGTTACCGGGCCACAACTTTTTTTTATATAACATGATTTTTTTTATTAAACAAATATTTATTTCATTTATAACATGATTTCTTTTTTATTAAACAAATTTTTATATTCATTTTCGTTATTTTTTAACCTGACACTTTTCTTTATTCAACAAATTTTTGTAATTTAACTTTGTGTTTATTTTTCTGATTTTAAAACTTTTGACTGTTTCACAATAAAAAAACTTGTTTTAATCCCACCGAAAAAATATAATACAATTATTTGGGACTTGTTTCAAATTTGTTCTACCTTTTTTTTTTTTGGTTGACTAAATTGTTTTTTTTTTTTCTTATTAAAGCAAAAGTTAGAATTATAATGGTTCTTAGTCTTCCCCATAAACAAAATATGTGGTGAGACTGAGGAGAAAAACTGCCTAATTGCATAAATACATTTACATGAGTTAAGACCTCTGATGTTCCAGCCTATTATTTTACAAGAATAACTATCCATTAACATTACAACCACTTGACAGGATTTCTAGCGGTATTTTGGGTAGGGGGGGTTGAAGATTCTTTCTCTATTTTTATCTTTATCATCACTTAGCTTTGGCCTATCAGGGTTGTTATATGGTTGATTTTCTAGGTCATTTGAAGATATGCTGTATTCTAACCTATTCTAAAATAAACTACTCTTTGAAAAATTTTAACACTTTGTAATTCACCAATCATATTCTATACTCAGCCATATTACTTTGATGATCAATGTTACTTCTCTTTAAAGATTATATTAGATAATCTTTATACCATAGCCTGAATCTTCTCTGTCATACGCACTACAGTCAAATTAATCATAAAGGATTATTTTAAAAAAATCTATTACTAAACAATATTTTCACATACGTAGTTCAATAAATACTTTAAATGATCAAACTTCAATCTTAAAAAATTTGCCCATAATATATATATATATTTGCAATTGTAATTCAATATCAACACATTCATCAAGATAAAAACCGTTACTTGATTTCATGGTTTTGTCCTGGTATTTACAGTTTAGAAACCATTCTTACATAAAATTTTCACTGCCTTTGTTGCACTGACAGGGTATTCATGGCACACTTTCATATAAAAAATCTGAAAGGATACAAAAAAACTACATAACAGTTTAATCGCAGGATTCATACAAAATAAATAATCCAAATGACTTTATTGCTTGAGAATTCATAAGAAATTTGACGGGAAGATTTCATCTCTTCAATTACCATTACAGCCATTTTATGAGAAATATTTGATACATTTAAAAAATTGAAAATAAAAATTACTTATTTCATTTCCATTCTATCTTTTCCAAAGACTTTATCATGTGTTTGAAGAGTTAGTATTCATTCATTTATAGTTAAAATATGCAAAGCGCATGTGCAACAGCTTAATGCTGTTTAAATATTACTGTTTATAAACATTGATAAAATAAATGATTTAATTATATTTTAGAAATAATAAGGGAGTTTATTCAAACAATAACTCAGTTTTTTTGGATAAGGTTAACAAATCTAATAGATACCCTCCCCCCCCAACAAGAAAGAAATGTATACAGAAGCAACATCCACCAGTTTTTAGTAATAAAAAATGATTCTATTGAACTTTTTTTATCATTAATCGGTCAAATTAAGCGGTGGTCATTTCTTTTGTTTATTTGTTTGGAACTTTCATGACTAATAAAGTGTTTGTATTTTATACATGCATTGGGTGTCTTGTTTGCACAAAGAAGTCATATAGATAATAATCTAGTTTTAAGAATTTCCACCTCTTCCTGATCACCAAGTGTAAAAAAATAAAATAGAATGTAGGTTGGAATGAGTTATGGCGGTTTAAGTCCCCCTGGTGGTAATTTTGCGAATATCAGCTTATCCTGACCGTTACAATATATATAGATAAAAAAAACAAATAAATATTTAGATTAAATATCACATGATATTGTATTATTGAAAGAAATTTATTTTCCATTTCCATTTGGTTATAATAATTTTGATTTAAGATTCTTTCGTAAATACTCTTTCGTCGACAAAGACATTAAAAAATTTGAAGAAGTTTCTTAATCTTTTGTAAATCTTAAAGTTTCTTCGTAATAAATTTTAAGTCATTATTCCAAACAGTAAACTATTTCTTTAAACATTTTGTAAAATACCCTGTTTACTAATTTTCACAATAGCTTCTTTACATGGATGTGGTGTAAGAAGTAGTGGACTTTTTTAACCTGACACTTTAAAGTACGCCTGGGTCTCTTTTTACACAGACTTATTTAACACGATTTTGAAGTTACGCGATTCCATGTTTCACCGGAAGTCAAACTTCGATAATGCGCTATTACTTTAAATAATAAATTTTGCGTATATTGAAAGTAATAGTACATTATTGGAATTCGACTTTCATCTTAGTAATTTCAATATTTTCAGTGCTTTATAATAGTAAGATTTTATGCAATAATGAAATTAAAATCATAATTTCCACATTTTATGTATACACACATTAAATTTTACAAGATTATAATGTAAATTTGTTCAAACATTGTGCATGTTAATTTTGTATTTTAAATCACATTCTGTTTTTACTTTTTAAAATGAACGTAATCAATTATTAATCATTTAGTGTCCGCAAGTTTATTTTTAATCAGTAATTGCAGTGAGCACAATTAAAATTGAAAATTAAAGACAAAATAAGAATTTAATTTTTAGTTGTTAGATTAAATAGTTGTCACCAGAAAAACATTAACAACATGAGAGTGACATTGGCGCTAGTTGTATTTTCTCATGTGAAGAATCTGATTTTTTTACGAGTTTGCAAATGAACTTGTTTATCGGCAAATCGCGATAATAATTAAAATGTGTATAAAAAAATGTAAATTACTGTAAATTATGCACAAAAATAAATTGTTTTGAATAAAATTAAATATTATAGTTTAAAAAAGTTTGTCTTGTATCATTTTTTTTCAAATTTGAAAATTTTTATTAGTCATATTTTATTTCCATTTTTTTTTTTTGCACGAATTTTAAAGTAATTTTACATTGGTGATTTACTTTTACGTGATTTTAGAAAAATCTCAGTCCATATCCCCCCTTTTTCAAGGTAAGTTACGTCTACTTTTGCACGATTTCGTTTGCGCGTGTTTTCTGAGGAACCTATCTATCACGTAAAACGTGACCCAGGTGTACATATAATTAAAATGTGAAATTAGTTGATTGAGTGAATAAATTCCCGATTTGTCAACAAGTTGCAGATTGGGGAATACAGTTTTAAACATAGTGGATCAAAATTGTGAGAAGGATTTGAAGTATCTTTACACTGCTTTAAATTTTCTAGCCAGTGATTATGAAAATCAGCATATACTTGATATACTAGTGGCTAAATCTGATTCTTTGACCATAAATATGTAAATGCCAGAATTTTATTTCACAGTTATTGAGTATTAATAAACAATATAAAATAATGTACAGAAATTCATATCAAAAGATAGATTTATTAATGTCTTTATTAAATATGTCCACAACTGCAATTATTGATTATACATTCTTTTATTTTCCATTTTATATTTCATTACATCCTCATTAGAGGAAAAAGTTAACTCTTTTAAGAAAACTCTCCGCCTGTCACGTTATGAATAGAACCTAACAAATATTCCAATGAAAAAAATCCTAGGATAAGAATATTTTAATTATATAATTAAACCTTTTTTCGATATATTATATAAATAATTTTTATTTTATATGTAGTATATTTAAGTTTTCAAGTGATTGTAATTTTTAAAAAATTAACACCTGACATTTTAAAAATATAAAAATAAATATCTAAAGGAAGTTCTTACTTATAACAATGATGCAGATGGCTTTAGTATGTAATTTACCTAATCAAAAAGTTAAATAAAGAAAATATTAGTTATTTGAATCACTCTAATTCCACAATTTGATAACTATTAAATGTTGGTATAATCATTACCATAAGTGTAAAATGAAAGTACCCGGTACAAATAAATATAGCTCAAGTGACAGTAGGGTGGAGAATCCTTTTATTGGGCATAAACCTGAGCATTTTCTTGAAAAATCTTCTAAACGTTCTTGTTGCAATTATAAAGGCAAGTTGCACATAATTATGTATAAACACATGATAAGATTTCATAACATTTCTAAAAAATGTTAGATATATTAAAAGGGCAAACAAACCATACGATGCAGAATGAATCCTCAATGCCTTGAATATAGTTATAAAATAAAAGTTATGGAAAACATAAATAATCAGTGAAATAAAGCATATAATAAAGTAATTAAAGAATTAAAAATATGCAGATGATAAAGAGGAGATAACTGATGTAAAAGATTTCATAGACTGTCAGATAATCCCTGATATTAAACAAGTTGAGTCCACTAAGCATTCATTTGCAACAGAAAATAAGATATTACTTTAAAAATTATGAGATTTATTTTATAGTAAACACTATTGTAAAATGAGGTTTAAGAAATCTTTGAGATTCATAAGACATGTCCCCATGAACATTATGTGAAAGAAAAAGTACGTTATCCAAAGGTGAAAGATGCATTTTATAAATCTATATGCAAAAGAAGTGAATATGCTGATAAGAATGTATACTTTTATATTATCCTAGATTTATTTTATATAAACTAAATGGAACATTCCAATCCACACCTAGTCAAAACAGTAATCTACTTTATAATGTAGCTGGAGGTCCTAACATCAGTATTATTAAATTTGTGATTCTGTGTATGAATTTATACATTGCAATAATTACAAACTATATTTTTTTAAATCTTCATGAATCCAGTGCAGAGTGAAGTTTATCTAACCTCAACATGTTTTTTGTTCTCCATCTCATTGCCAGTGTATTGTAGTATTTATATTTATTAATATCCAATTTAAGAATTTATTTATTCAGATATTAACATTGTTCCTGCTTCATAAGAGCCTCTCAACTTTTTTTAATATGAGAAATAACGTTATATTGCCTAAACTCACCAATAGTCTTTCTATTGTTCTTTATCAAACCAACATATGACTATCCATAACGTAGGCTATAATCTCAGTATATGATTTCTATATCTAAATGAATGACTTAATAGTAAGCTATAGCAACACATTTATTGCAAATCTTTTTTTTAAATATACCTTACTGTGTAATTTGTTTCATTCAAAACTGCTTCATTACAGAGAAATTCTACAATTAATCACATCTATTTATATTATTCATTTCACCTATTATTAAAATAGATTTTTACTGGAATTGAAATATTTCTTCTATAAAAAAATAACACTGTTTTAAAGTGCTTTGTTGCTTATATATGATAGCTGTCATAAAGTTATTTGAAGCATATACACATCATTTTAATAAACAATTGCATCCTTTCAAGAACCAAGCTGAATTAAATTATCTTCTAATGCAATTCCATTATTTAAATACTAAATATTTTTATAAACATAACGTATCATGAGAACTGTCACAAAACATCATCAATGTTGTTGTTCATAAAATTCCTATGTAATTTCCTAAATGGAACTCAGCTTATCCCGGAAAGACTTCATTATTACAAAATAACTTCCTAATAACAGAAGCATGTTACAAGACATTAGCAGTAAATCAGTAGACTAATATCGCTGACCTACATCACATAGTACTGTTTCACATTACATCAGTTATACCAACATCAGCCGAGAGTCAAAAAATTTACTGCATTGATGTAAGTCTTCATCCTTATCTGTCAAACAAATCCTTATAAAATATAACTTGGATTCTTACTATGTATTTTTCTCTTGGTGAGAAAACTCCAGTGACAACAACAGATGTTCATAAATATCTGCTCATCACGATATAGACTTAACTTGTTTACTTTTCATTTTAATATATTCTCATCACTTAGACTGGGAATTATTTTTAGGTTATCTCTCTTTAAATAATATTCTGAAACAATAATGGTTATTCACCAATTCTCTTGCTAAGTCTTGCTGACATGACTTTCATTGTCTAAGTAACTTTTTTCTCATAACATTTTGAAACTGAAAATCACCACACTTCTAATATAATTATTTAATTATATGTTTATCAATATAAGATTTGAAATACCAGGCACTCTTAAACCTGGAGCCTAATTGTAAATACAGGAGATCCATTGATTACTCTGGTTGGCACTGAGTGGCACTACTGTATGGAGAGTTTTGCCTGTGTTAATAACTGAAATGTGCTAGCATAAGAAATAGTGATCATGTGATGTTTAGTGGTTTAACATCAATCCTGCCAAATAGGATAGTGGTGGCTATGGTTGTTAAAGAGCCAAAGACACCAAATTGTATGGGTACTGAACTGGGTTCAGACCCATATGACTATATAAGCTATTGAGCTTAGATTGAAAATATTAAGGTGTTTTCAATTTTATTCTCATCATTTTGTAGTTAAGCTGGGGGGTTGCATTAGATCCTAAGATTTAGATGAAGTGCTCTCAGATCCAAAGCTCCTCACTGACGAAGGCCACAAACCAGAAACTAGTCTGGACATATTGGATGAGTAGGCACTAGATGGGGATTTTATGCACAAGTCTTCTAGCATCCATTGATTACTCTGGTTGGCACTGTATGGAGAGTTTTGCCTGAGGTAGTAAAGAATTACCATTGATAATTTTATGACGGGAAGATTTCATCTCTTCAATTATCATTACAGCCATTTTATGGGAAATATTTGATACATTTAAAAAATTGAAATTAAAAATTACTTATTTCAATTATATTTTAGAAATAATAAGGGAATTTATTCAAACAATAACTCAATTTTTTTGGATAAGGTTAACAAATCTAATAGATAACCGCCCCCCCCCCCCCCAAACTAGAAAGAAATGTATATAGAAGCAACATCCATCAGTTTTTAGTAATAAAAAATGATTCTATTGAACTTTTTTATCATTTATCAGTCAAATTAAGCGGTAGTCATTTCTTTTGTTTATTTGTTTGGAACTTTCATTACTAATAAAGTGTTTGTATTTTATACATACATTGGGTATCTTGTTTGCCACAGGGATGTCATATAGACAATAATCTAGTTTTAAGAGTTTCTACCTGTTCCTGATCACCAAGTGTAAAAAAAAATGAAGTAGAATGTAGGTTGGAATGAGTTGTGGTGGTTTAAGTCACCCTGATGGTAATTTTACGGATATCAGCTTATCCTATCCGTTAAAAACAAATAAATATTTATATTAAAGATCACGTGATAATGTATTATTGAAAGAAATTTATTTTTCCGTTTCAATTGGTTATAATAATTTTGATTTAAGATTCTTTCATAAATAATCTTTAGTCTACAAAGGTATTAAGAGATTTGAGGAACTTTTTCAATCTTTTCTAAAATGTTAAAGTTTCTTCATAATAAATTTAAGTCATTATTCCAAACAGTAAACTATTACTTTAAAGATTTCATAAGGTGTGTTTGCTAATTTCCGCAATAGCTTCTTTAGGTGGATGTGGTATAAGAAGTAGTGGGCTTTTTGGAAAACAAAATTTTCTCCTTTTCAGCCTTTTAAAATTATATGCCACATAATCTTTATTAAGGCAAATCTAAAAAAAATCTCATAATTTTTTTCATATTTATTGAATCTCATAATTAGTTTATGTTATTACTTTTGATACAAAGTATATATAATTAAAATGTTAAATTAGTTGGTTGGGATTTGTCAACAAGTTGCAGTTAGTTGGGGAATACAGTTTTAAACATAGTGGATCAAAATTGTGAGAAGGATTTGAAGTATCTTTATACTGCTTTAAATTTTCTAGCCAGTGATTATGAAAATCAGCATATACTTGATATACTAATGGCTAAATCTGATTCTTTGACCATAAATATGTAAATGCCAGAATTTTATTTCACAGTTATTGAGTATTAATAAACAATATAAAATAATGTACAGAAATTCATATCAAAAGATAGATTTATTAATGTCTTTATTAAATATGTCCACAACTGCAATTATTGATTATACATTCTTTTATTTTCCATTTTATATTTCATTACATTCTCATTAGAGAAAAAAGGTAACTCTTTTAGGAAAACTCTCCGCCTGCCAGGTTGTGAATAGAACCTAACAAATATTCCAATAAAAAAAATCCTAGTATAAGAATATTTTAATTATACAATTAAATCTTTTTTCGATATATTATATAAATAATTTTTTATTTTATATGAAGTATATTTAAGTTTTCAAGTGATTGTAATTTTTAAAAAAATTAGCACCTGACATTTTAAAAATGTATTTTATATGATTCAAAATAACCAATTCCGATGTATCTTCATTTGGATGTTTCCATGTCCATTTCATTCTAACATTGTTTTCAAAAAAAAAAATCATAATATAAAGTTTTTCTTTTTCTGCAAACTCCACAAGTCTCTGTCCTCTCTCATTTCTGTTACTACTACCAAAATTACCTACAACACTTTCATTCTTCATTTGTTTACAAATTCTAGCATTAAAGACTTCCATAACAATTTTAAAATGTTGTTTACTCTGATCAAAAACCTTTTGTACATCCATATAAAAATGTTCAACTACTTCATCACTATGAGAACTTGTTGGGGCATAAACCTGAATTATTTGCATTTGGTATCTGCTTTG
Source organism: Epiperipatus broadwayi (assembly GCA_028023455.1). Classification (NCBI taxonomy): domain Eukaryota; kingdom Metazoa; phylum Onychophora; class Udeonychophora; order Euonychophora; family Peripatidae; genus Epiperipatus; species Epiperipatus broadwayi. Next base: position 4,293,654 of record JAQFVV010006258.1, on the reverse strand, counting down.
TAAAACTAGTCTTGCCACTCTGTCTGATACACCATCAATCTCCACAATGTTGTTCTTCCATTTTCTATTACCATAACCACATTTACCCGCTGCACTTTGATCTTTTCATTTGTTTACCAATTCTAGCATTAAAGTCTCCCATAACAATTTTAAAATGTTTAATCTCTTCAAAATCTTTTGTACATCCATGTAAAACCTTCTACTACTTCATCTCTATGAGAACTTATTGAGGCTTAAATATGAATTGTCTGCATTTGGAATCTGCTATTAAGTTGAATAACTAATCACTCTGTCTGATACACCATTAATCTTCACAATGTTGCTCTTGCAATTTCCTACCCCTTTGCACATTCAATATTTATGCCTTTATTGTAGAGTACATTTCCACTTTTTAAATCAATGATCTCTTCATCTTTTCTTTTAACTGCATTTAATCAAATAATGCAAATTAATCTATGAAAAGATTAAAGTTTCAACTCAACGGGGACATCATAATCTCTACCTTAAAAGAAGCAAGGAAGAAATAGAAAAATTGTTGGCAAGGTTATATTCCAAATATTTAAATAATAAAGACGTATCAAGTGATTGAAAGAATGCAATAATAATATCTAAAAAGTTGATTAAGTAGATAAAACATACACATCCGTTAGTCTTTTATCAGTTTAATGCAAATTTTTTACTAAGAAAATTATAACTCCTATAAAATGAACCTTGGATATTAAAAAAACAAATAGAGTAAGCTGGATTTTAAAATGGGATTCACACACACAATGGATCACATGCAAGTTATGTAAAAAAAAATTTAAAAAAAAGTGATTATTGATTACTATTATACTTTGGAGTTATAGATTATAAAAATGCATTTGATTCTATAAACATTTTTACAATGATTAAACCTTGGATTATCAAGCTATAGGTCACGATATTTTCATATTCTGATAAATATTTATCAAAATGCAAAAGCAGTCTTTATATTACAAAGAAAAATTGAGAATGATTTACGGAAGCATTATTCCATATCTCCAATTTTACAAAAAATATTTTGTGGATTCAAATGAGAAGATAATGGATTAAAAATAAATGAAAATTATTTTCATTCAATTATATTTTGCAGATGATGTGATTGTTTTTTTTTTTTGCTATAAATTCTTCACAGCTTCAGATAAGGTTGCAAATGTTATCAGATGACAGAAAAAAAATATGAATAAAGGACTAAGGTAATGGATTTTCTCTAAAGGGAAAATAAAGATTAATAATGCTAAATTAGAAGTTAACAATGACAAATGCTTAGAGCAATTCATTTATACAGCTGGAAACATAATGAAGTAATTTTATAATGGAAATAAACTTGAATTAAATGTTTTTGATAGAAATAACTTAATATTAAAAGGAAATATGGTTTGTAATAAATGTGTTTTACCAGTTCTTAGTGATAAATATGAGAAGTGAACACTAGACTTCAGAACATTTAACAACATATAGAAGATGTATGTTAGAAACAAAAAGAAGTGATAAAACCAAGAATATATGGGTAAGCGAACTGAAAATTATAGAAAAATGAAATGAATCTGGACTAGACATATGGATGGAAGAGATGATGACAGATTGACAGATCAAATCTGAAACTGGATTCCATGACTCTGTAAAATATCTATAAATATGCCACATATGATGGGTAGATGAAACAAGGAAGTTTGCTGATGTGATATGGAGAAAGGAGGCCAACAATCAAAATGATTTAAAACTGGAACCAACTTCTTCCTTTGGTTAATTGATAGTAACTGATGGCTTTTATATTTTATTTGTTCCATATTTTAATTCAATATTATTCACATTACAAACAGTTCTAACAACTTTAATATTTGTATTTTTCCATTGTTTGTTCACTATTTTATTTACATCCTGATTATTGGTCATATATTTTATTCTTGTCATCTTTTGCTAAGGCTGCAAACTTACACCAAATGTTTTTTGAGTGTTTGCCAAATTAACATTTGAATTATAGAAAACATGCAATTCAGCTTAACAGCAAACAAAATATCAAACCAGCATCAGAATCAAAATTGATTTTTTAATATCTGAGGATTTCTAAGAAAATACCATATTTTTGAAATGGTTAATACCTAGCTATTACTATAGTTGATAACATTTTTTTTCTCTATGGTAATTCCATTGTCAAATTACATTAACCATGCAATAAGTCATCAAGGATGGCTATAATTATTTATGATTAAGCACTATCTTCAATATCATTGTTGGTCATATAAAATAAGTAATTTTTTATGTTTAACTAACATTCTTCAGGTTACAGATCTTCTGTGTATAATATTCAACCAAACTTAAGAATCACTAATGGTCGATACAAACAATTGTTTTTGGTCAAATATTAACTTACAAATTTGTTATTAAAAGGCATGTTTTTTTCTTGAAAGAAATCATTCACCTCCATGTATTCAAACAAAATACTGTAATACGGAGAAATGCTTTTTATTTGTAAAGCAATAGGCAACATTATTAACCAAATATCTAATTATTATTTATAAATTTTGGTTTATTAAAAGATGTCATTACAATTATGCAAATAATTTGAAATACCATATAAGGTATTATTACCTTAGATTTATTTTATTCTTAGCCTATTCTGTGAATGGTTTAAGAACTTGGAGAATGTTTTCAGTTGAATTTAATTATATATTATTATTCTAATAATGTTGGCTTTTTTAATTTTTTGTATGATCTTTATTGGAAAGAAGATGAAGATAAAGATCCTAATAAGAGGCATTCAGTGAGTGATTGCTGATCTTAAGCAATTAGGTCTAATATCATAATACTGATAAAAGTTCCTTTTATCAGTATTATTCAATTTGTGATTCTGTGTATGAATTTATACATTGCAATAATTACAAACTATATTTTTTTAAATCTTCATGAATCCAGTGCAGAGTGAAGTTTATCTACCCTCAACATGTTTTTTGTTCTCCATCTTATTGCCAGTGTATTGTAGTATTTTATATTTATTAATGTCCAATTTAAGAATTTATTTATTCAGATATTAACATTGCCCCTGCTTCATAAGAGCCTCTCAACTTTTTTTAATATGAGAAATAACGTTATATTGCCTAAACTCACCAATAGTCTTTCTATTGTTCTTTATCAAACCAACATATGACTATCCATACTGTAGGCTATAATCTCAGTATATGATTTCTATAACTAAATGAATGACTTAATAGTAAGCTATAGCAACACATATTTATTGCAAATCTTTTTTTTAAGTATACCTTACTGTGTAATTTGTTTCATTCAAAACTGCTTCATTACAGAGAAATTCTACAATTAATCACATCTATTTATATTAGTCATTTCACCTATTAATAACATAGATTTTTACTGGAATTGAAATATTTCTTCTATAAAAAAATAACACTGTTTTAAAGTGCTTTGTTGCTTATATATGATAGCTGGCATAAAGTTATTTGAAGCATATACACATCATTTTAATAAATAATTGCATCCTTTCAAGAACCAAGCTGAATTAAATTATCTTCTAATGCAATTCCATTATTTAAATACTAAATATTTTTATAAACATAACGTATCATGAGAACTGTCACAAAACATCATCAATGTTGTTGTTCATAAAATTCATATGTAATTTCCTAAATGGAACTCAGCTTATCCCGGAAAGACTTCATTATTACAAAATAACTTCCTAATAACAGAAGCATGTTACAAGACATTAGCAGTAAATCAGTAGACTAATATCACTGACCTACATCTCTTTGTACTGTTTCACATTACATCAGTTATACCAACATCAGCTGAGAGTCAAAAAATTTACTGCATTGATGTGAGTCTTCATCCTTATCTGTCAAACAAATCCTTATAAAATATACCTTGGATTCTTACTATGTATTTTTCTCTTGGTGAGAAAACTCCAGTGACAACAACAGATGTTCATAAATATCTGCTCATCATGATATAGACTTAACTTGTTTACCTTTCATTTTAATATATTCTCATCACTTAGACTGGGAATTATTTTTAGGTTATCTCTCTTTAAATAATATTCTGAAACAATAATGGTTATTCAACAATTCTTTTGCTAAGTCTTGCTGACATGACTTTAAATTGTCTAAGTAACTTTTTTCTCATAACATTTTGAAACTGAAAATCACCACACATCTAATATAATTATTTAATAATATGTTTATCAATATAAGATTTGAAATACCAGGTACTCTTAAACCTGGAGCCTAATTGTAAATACAGGAGATCCATTGATTACTCTGGTTGGCACTGAGTGGCACTACTGTATGGAGAGTGTTGACTGTGTTAATAACTGAAGTTTTCTAGCATAAGAAATAGTGATCATGTGATGTTTGGTGGTTTAACACCAATGCTGTTTAATTGGATAGTGGTGGCTATGGTTGTTAAAGAGCCAAAGACACCAAATTGTATGGGTAGTGAACTGGGTTCAGACCCATATGACTATATAAGCTACTGAGCTTAAATTGAAAATATTAAGGTGTTTTCAATTGTATTCTCATAGTTTTGTAGTTAAGTAGAGATAAAAGGTGGGTGCTGGAGAGTTGCATTAGATCCTAAGATGTAGATGCTGTGCTCTAAGATCCAAAGCTCCTCACTGCCGAAGGCCAGAAACTAGTCTGGGGATATTGGATGAGTATGCACTAGATGGGGATTTTATGCATATTCCTTCTAGCATCCATTGATTACTCTGGTTGGCACTGAGTGGCACTACTGTGTGGAGAGTTTAGCCTGTGTTAATAAAGAATTACCATTGATAATTTTATGACGGGAAGATTTCATCTCTTCAATTATCATTACGTTTTATGAGAAATATTTGATACATTTAAAAAATTGAAATTAAAAATTACTTATTTCAATTCCATTCTATCTTTTCCAAAGACTTTATCAAGTGTTTGAAGTCTTAGTATTCATTCATTTATAGTTAAAATCTCAAAGCGCATGTGCAACAGCTTAATTCTGTTTAAATATTACAGTTTATAAAATAAATGATTTAATTATATTTTAGAAATAATAAGGGAATTTATTCAAACAATAATTCAATTTTTTTGGATAAGGTTAACAAATCTAATAGATAACACACACACACACACACCCCACCTAGAAAGAAATGTATACAGAAGCAACATCCATCAGTTTTTAGTAATAAAAAATTATTCTATTGAACTTTTTTATCATTAATCGTTCAAATTAAGCGGTAGTCATTTCTTTTGTTTATTTGTTTGGAACTTTCATTTCTAATAAAGTGTTTGTATTTTATACATGCATTGGGTGTCTTGTTTGCACAAAGAAGTGATATAGATAATAATCTAGTTTTAAGAGTTTCCACCTCTTCCTGATCACCAAGTGTAAAAAAATGAAATAGAATGTTGGTTGGAATGAGTTATGGCGGTTTAAGTCCCCCTGGTGTTAATTTGGCGAATATCAGCTTATCCTGACCGTTACAATATATATAGATAAAAAAAAAATTAAAGAAATATTTAGATTAAATATTACGTGATATTGTATTATTGAAAGAAATTTATTTTTCCGTTTCCATTTGGTTATAATAAGTTTGATTTAAGATTCTTTCATAATAATCTTTAGTCTACAAAGGTATTAAGAAATTTGAAGAACTTTTTTAATCTTTTCTAAAATGTTAAAGTTTCTTCGTAATAAATTTTAAGTCATTATTTCAAACAGTAAACTATTTCTTTAAACAGTTCATAAAATACTCTTTAACGTGTGTTTGCTAATTTCCGCAATAGCTTCTTTACATGGATGTGGTGTAAGAAGTAGTTGCCTAGATTTCATGTCTGTGCAATGGAAGTATGGATTTTAAAATTATATGCCACATAACCTTTATTAAGGCAAATCTAAAAAAATCTCATAATTAATTTATGTTATTACCTTTGATACAAAGTACATATAATTAAAATGTTAAATTAAATGCTTGAGTGAATAAATTTCCGATTTGTCAACAAGTTGCAGATTGGGGAAGACAGTTTTAAACACAGTGGATCAAAATTGTGAGAAGGATTTGAAGTATCTTTACACTGCTTTAAAATTTCTAGCCAGTGCTTATGAAAATCAGCATATAGTTGATATACTATTGGCTAAATCTGATTCTTTGATCATAAATATGTAAATGCCAGAATTTTATTTCACAGTCATTGAGTATTAATAAACAATATAAAATAATGTACAGAAATTCATATCAAAAGATAGATTTATTAATGTCTTTATTAAATATGTCCACGACTGCAATTATTGATTATACATCTTTTATTTTCCATTTTATATTTCTTTACATTCTCATTAGAGGAAAAAGTTAACTCTTTTAAGAAAACTCTCCACCTGTCACGTTATGAATAGAACCTAACAAATATTCCAATGAAAAAAATCCTAGGATAAGAATATTTTAATTATATAATTAAACCTTTTATCGATATATTATATAAATAATTTTTATTTTATATGTAGTATATTTAAGTTTTCAAGTGATTGTAATTTTTAAAAAATTAGCACCTGACATTTTAAAAATATAAAAATAAATATCTAAAGGAAGTTCTTACCTATAACAATGATGCAGATGGCTTTAGTATGTAATTTACCTAATCAAAAAGTTAGATAAAGAAAATATTAGTTATTTGAATCACTCTAATTCCACAATTTGATAACTATTAAATGTTAGTATAATCATTACCATAAGTGTAAAATGAAAGTACCCGGTACAAATAAATATAGCTCAAGTGACAGTAGGGTGGAGAATTCTTTTATTGGGTGTAAACCTGAGCATTTTCTTGAAAAATCTTCTAAACGTTCTTGTTGCAATTATAAAGGCAAGTTGCACATAGTTGTGTATAAACACATGATAAGGTTTCATAACATTTCTAAAAAATGTTAGATATATTGAAACGGCAAACAAACCATACGATGCAGACTGAATCCTCAATGCCTTGAATATAGTTATAAAATAAAAGTTATGGAAAACATAAATAATCAGTGAAATAAAGCATATAATAAAGTAATTAAAGAATTAAAAATATGCAGATGATAAAGAGGAGATAACTGATGTAAAAGATTTCATAGACTGTCAGATAATCCCTGATATTAAACAAGTTGAGTCCCCTAAGCATTCATTAGGAACAGAAAATAAGATATTGGTTTAAAAATTATGAGATTTATCTTATAGTAAACACGATTGTAAAATGTGCTTTAAGAAATCTTTGAGGATTCATAAGACATGTCCCCATGAATATTATGTGAAAGAAAAAGTACATTATCCAAAGGTGAAAGATGCACTTTATAAATCTATATGCAAAAAAAGTGAATATGCTGATAAGAATGTATACTTTTATATTATCCTAGATTTATTTTATATAAACTAAATGGAACATTCCAATCCACACCTAGTCAAAACAGTAATCTACTTTATGATATAGGTGGAGGTCCTAACATCAGTATTATTAAATTTGTGATTCTGTGTATGAATTTATACATTGCAATAATTACAAACTATATTTTTTTAAATCTTCATGAATCCAGTGCAGAGTGAAGTTTATCTAACCTCAACATGTTTTTTGTTCTCCATCTCATTGCCAGTGTATTGTAGTATTTTATATTTATTAATGTCCAATTTAAGAATTTATTTATTCAGATATTAACATTGCTCCTGCTTCATAAGAGCCTCTCAACTTTTTTTAATATGAGAAATAACGTTATATTGCCTAAACTCACCAATAGTCTTTCTATTGTTCTTTATCAAACCAACATATGACTATCCATACAGTAGGCTATAATCTCAGTATATGATTTTTATATCTAAATGAATGACTTAATAGTAAGCTATATTACAACATATTTATTGCAAATCTTTTTTTAAAGTATACCTTACTGTGTAATTTGTTTCATTCAAAACTGCTTCATTACAGAGAAATTCTACAATTAATCATATCTATTTATATTATTCATTTCACCTATTAATAAAATAGATTTTTACTGGAATTGAAATATTTCTTCTAAAAAAAATAACAGTTTTAAAGTGCTTTGTTGCTTATATATGATAGCTGTCATAACATTATTTAGAGCATATACACATCATTTTAATAAACAATTGCATCTTTTCAAGAATCAAGCTGAATTAAATTATTTTCTAATGCAATTCCATTATTTAAATACTAAATATTTTTATAAACATAACGTATCATAAGAACTGTCACAAAACATCATCAATGTTGTTGTTCATAAAATTCCTATGTAATTTCCTAAATGAAACTCAGCTTATCCCGGAAAGACTTCATTATTACAAAATAACTTCCTAATAACAGAAGCATGTTACAAGACATTAGCAGTAAATCAGTAGACTAATATCACTGACCTACATCTCTTTGTACTGTTTCACATTACATCAGTTATACCAACATCAGCTGAGAGTCAAAAAATTTACTGCATTGATGTGAGTCTTCATCCTTATCTGTCAAACAAATCCTTATAAAATATACCTTGGATTCTTACTATGTATTTTTCTCTTGGTGAGAAAACTCCAGTGACAACAACAGATGTTCATAAATATCTGCTCATCATGATATAGACTTAACTTGTTTACCTTTCATTTTAATATATTCTCATCACTTAGACTGGGAATTATTTTTAGGTTATCTCTCTTTAAATAATATTCTGAAACAATAATGGTTATTCACCAATTCTCTTGCTAAGTCTTGCTGACATGACTTTCATTGTCTGAGTAACTTTTTTCTCATAACATTTTGAAACTGAAAATCACCACACTTCTAATATAATTATTTAATAATATGTTTATTAATATAAGATTTGAAATACCAGGCACTCTTAAACCTGGAGCCTAATTGTAAATACAGGAGATCCATTGATTACTCTGGTTGGCACTGAGTGGCACTACTGTATGGAGAGTGTTGCCTGTGTTAATAACTGAAATGTGCTAGCATAAGAAATAGTGATCATGTGATGTTTAGTGGTTTAACACCAATCCTGCCTAATTGGATAGTGGTGGCTATGGTTTTTAAAGAGCCAAAGACACCAAATTGTATGAGTACTGAACTGGGTTCAGACCCATATGACTATATAAGCTATTGAGCTTAGATTGAAAATATTAAAGTGTTTTCAATTGTATTCTCATAGTTTTGTAGATAAGTAGAGATAAAAGGTGGCTGTTGGAGGGTTGCATTAGATCCTAAGATCTAGATGCTGTGCTCTAAGATCCAAAGCTCCTCACTGCCGAAGGCCAGAAACCAGTCTGGGGATATTGGATGAGTATGCACTAGATGGGGATTTTATGCATAGACCTTCTAGCATCCATTGATTACTCTGGTTGGCACTGAGTGGCACTACTGTGTGGAGAGTTTTGCCTGTGTTAATAAAGAATTACCATTGATAATTTTATGACGGGCAGATTTCATCTCTTCAATTATCATTACAGCCGTTTTATGAGTAATATTTTATACATATAAAAAATTGAAATTAAAAATTACTTATTTCAATTCCACTCTATCTTTTCCAAAGACGTTATCAAGTGTTTGAAGTGTTAGTATTCATTCATTTATAGTTAAAATCTGCAGAGCCATGTGCAACAGCTTAATGCAGTTTAAATATTACAGTTTATAAACATTTATAAAATAAATGATTTAATTATATTTTAGAAATAATAAGGGAATTTATTCAAACAATAACTCAATTTTTTTGGATAAGGTTAACAAATCTAATAGATAACACTCTCCCCCCCCCCACCTAGAAAAAAATGTATACAGAAGCAACATCCAGCGGTTTTTAGTAATAAAAAATTATTCTATTGAACTTTTTTATCATTAATCCGTCAATTTAAGCGGTGGTCATTTCTTTTGTTTATTTGTTTGGAACTTTCATTACTGATAAAGTGTTTGTATTTTATACATGCATTGGGTGTCTGTCTTGTTTGCACAAAGAAATCATATAGATAATAATCTAGTTTTAAGAGTTTCCACCTCTTCCTGATCACCAAGTGTAAAAAAAATGAAATAGAATGTAGGTTGGAATGAATTATGGCGGTTTAAGCCCCCTCGGTGATAATTTTGGAATATCAGCTTAACCTGACCGTTATAATATATATAGATTAAAAAAAACAAATAAATATTTAGATTAAATATCACGTGATATTGTATTATTGAAAGAAATTTATTTTTCCGTTTCCATTTGGTTATAATAATTTTGATTTAAGATTCTTTCCTAAATAATCTTTAGTCTACAAAGGTGTTAAGAAATTTGAAGAACTTTTTTAATCTTTTCTATAATGTTAAAGTTTCTTCATAATAAATTTTAAGTCATTATTCCAAACAGTAAACTATTTCTTTAAGTAGTTCATAAAATACTCTTTAACGTGTGTTTGCTAATTTCCGCAATAGCTTCGTTACATGGATGTGGTGTAAGAAGTAGTGGGCTCTCTCAAAATAAAAATTTTCTCCTATTCAGCCTTTTAAAATTATATGCCACATAAACTTTATCGAGGTGAATTTTAAAAAATCTCATAATTTTTTTCATATTTATTAAATCTTATAATTAGTTTATGTTATTACTTTTGATACAAAGTATATATAGTTAAAATGTTAAATTAGTTGGTTGGGATTTGTCAACAAGTTGCAGTTAGTTGGGGAATACAGTTTTAAACATAGTGGATCAAAATTGTGAGAAGGATTTGAAGTATCTTTACACGGCTTTAAATTTTCTAGCCAGTGATTATGAAAATCAGCATATACTTGATATACTATTGGCTAAATCTGATTCTTTAATCATAAATATGTAAGTGCTCAAAATTTTATTTGACAGTTATTATGTATTAATAAACAATATAAAATAATGTACAGAAATTCATATCAAAAGATAGATTTATTAATGTCTTTATTAAATATGTCCACAACTACAATTATTGATTATACATTCTTTTATTTTCCATTTTATATTTCATTACATTCTCATTAGAGAAAAAAGTTAACTCTTTTAGGAAAACTTTCAGCCTGCCACGTTGTGAATAGAACCTAACAAATATTCCAATAACAAAAATCCTAGTATAAGAAAATTTTAATTATACAATTAGACCTTTTTTCGATATATTATATAAATAATTTTTTATTTTATATGTAGTATATTTAAGTTTTCAAGTGATTGTAATTTTTAAAAAAAATTAGCACCTGACATTTTAAAAATGTATTTTATATGATTCAAAATAACCAATTCCGATCTATCTTCATTTGGATGTTTCCATGTCCATTTCATTTTAACATTTTTTTCAAAAAAAAAAAAAACATAATATAAAGTTTTTCTTTTTCTGCAAACTCCACAAGTCTCTGTCCTCTCTCATTTCTATTACCATAACCAAAATTACCTACAGCATTTTCATCTTTCATTTGTTTACCAATTCTAGCATTAAAGTCTTCCATACCAAGTTTAAAATGTTGTTTACTCTGATCAAAAACCTTTTGTATATCCATATAAAAATCTTCTACTACTTCAACACTATGAGAACTTGTTGAGGCATAAACCTGAATTATCTGCATTTGGTATCTGCTTTGTAAAACTAATCTTGCCACTCTGTCTGATACACCATCCATCTCCACAATGTTGTTCTTCCCTTTTCTATTAACATAACCACATTTACCTGCTGCACTTTGATCTTTTCATTTGTTTACCAATTCTAGCATTAAATTCTCCCATAACAATTTTAAAATGTTTAGTCTCATCAAAATCTTTTGTTCATCCATATAAAACCTTCCACTACTTCATCTCTATGAGAACTTATTGAGGCTTAAATATGAATTATCTGCATTTGGAATCTGCTATTAAGTTGAATAAATAATGACACTGTCTGACACGCCATTAATCTTCACAATGTTGCTCTTGCAATTTCCTACCCCTTTGCACATTCAATATTTATCCCTTTATTGTAGGGTACATTTCCACTTTTTAAATCAATGATCTCTTCATCTTTTCTTTTAACTTCATTTAATCAAATAATTACAGTCAAATATCAGCCTTTCACGCTAATTATGCATACGCTTTGCGAGTGTTAATAATTAGCGTGAAAGGCTGATATTTGACTGTAATACAATTGTTTACATACGCTATATAAAATAAATGCTTATTTCCATATTACTCAAATAATGCAAATTAATCTATGAAAAGATGAAAGTTTCAACTAAACAGTGAAATTATAATCTCTACCTTAAAAGAAGCAAGGAAAAAATAGAAAAATTGTTGTCAAGGTTATATTCGAAATATTTAAATGATAAAGGTGTATCAAGTGATGGAAAGAATGCAATAATAATATCTAAAAAGTTGATTAAGTAAATAAAAAATACACATCCGTTAGTCATTTATCAGTTCAATGCAATTTTTTTGCCAAGAAAATTACAACTCCTATAAAATGAACCTTGGATATTAAAAAAACAAATAGAGTAAGCTGGATTTGAAAATGCGATTCACACACACAATGGATCACATGCAAGTAATGTAAAAGATTTAAAAAAAAACCAGTGAATATTGATTACTATTATACTTTGGAGTTATAGATTATAAAATGCATTTGATTCTATAAACATTTTTACAATGATTAAACCTTGGATTATCAAGCTATAGGTCACGATATTGTCATATTCTGATAAATATTTATCAAAATGCAAAAGCAGTCTTTATATTACAAAGAAAAATTGAGAATGATTTATGGAAGCATTATTCCATATCTCCAATTTTACAAAAAATATTTTGTGGATTCAAATGAAAAGATAATGGATTAAAAATAAATGAAAATTATTTTCATTCAATTATATTTTGCAGATGATGTGATTGTTTTTTTTTTTTTGTTATAAATTCTTCACAGCTTCAGATAAGGTTGCAAATGTTATCAGATGACAGAAAAAAAATATGAATAAAAGACTAAGGTAATGGATTTTCTCTAAAGTGAAAATAAAGATTAATAATGATAAATTAGAAGTTAACAATGACAAATGCTTAGAGCAATTCATTTATACAGCTGGAAACACAATGAAGTAATTTTATAATGGAAATAAACTTGGATTAAATGTTTTTGATAGAAATAACTTAATATTAAAAGGAAATATGGTTTGTAATAAATGTGTTTTACCAGTTCTTAATGATAAATATGAGAAGTGAACACTAGACTTCAGAACATTTAACAACATATAGAAGATGTAAGTTAGAAACAAAAAGAAGTGATAAAACCAAGAATATATGGGTAAGTGAACTGACAATTATAAAAAAATGAAATGAATCTGGACTAGACATATGGATGGAAAAGATGATGACAGATTGACAGATCAAATCTGAAACTTGATTCCATGATTCTGTAAAAAATCTATAAATATGCCACAAATGATGGGTAGATGAAACCAGGAAGTTTGCTGGTGTGATATAGAGAAAGGAGGCCAACAATCAAAATGGTTTAAAACTGGAACCATCTTCTTCCTTCGGTTGATTGATAGTAACCGATGGCTTTTATATTTTATTTGTTCCATATTTTAAGTCAGTATTATTCACATTACAAACAGTTCTAATAACTTTAATATTTGTATTTTTCCATTGGTTGTTCAGTATTTTATTTACATCCTGATTATTGGTCATATATTTTATTTTAGTAATCTTTTGCTAAAGCTGCAAGCTTACACCAAATGTTTTTTGAATGTTTGTCAAATTAACATTTGAATTGAAGAAAACATGGAATTCAGCTTAACAGCAAATAAAATATCAAACCAGCATCAGAATCAAAATTGATTTTTTAATATCTGAGGATTTCTAAGAAAATACCATATTTTTGAAATGGTTAATACCTAGCTATTACTATAGTTGATAACATTTTTTTTCTCTATGGTAATTCCGTTGTCAAATTACATTAACCATGCAATAAGTCATCAAGGATGTCTATAATTATTTATGATTAAGCACTCTCTTCAATATCATTGTTAGTCATATAAAATGGGTAATTTTTTATGTTTAACAACATTCTCCAGGTTACAGACCTTCTGTGTATAATATTCAAGCAAACATAAAAATCACTACTGGTAGATACAAACAATTGTTTTTAGTCAAATATTAACTTAAAAATTTGTTATTAAAAGCATGTTTTTTCTTGAAAGAAATCATTCACCTCCATGTATTCAAACAAAATACCGTAATATGGAGAAATGCTTTTTATTTGTAAAGCAATAGGCAACATTATTAACCAAATATCTAATTATTATTTATAAATTTTGGTTTATTAAAAGATGTCATTACAATTATGCAAATAATTTGAAATACCATATAAGGTATTGTTACCTTAGATTTATTTTATTTTTAGCCTATTCTGTGAATGGTTTAACAACTTGGAGAACGTTTTCAGTTGAATTTAATTATATATTATTATTCTAATAATGTTGGCTTTTTTTATTTTTTGTATGATCTTTATTGGAAAGATGATGAAGATAAAGATCCTAATAAGAGCCATTCAGTGAGTGATTGCTGATCTTAAGCAATTAGGTCTAATATCATAATACTGATAAAAGTTCCTTTTAACAGTATTATTCAATTTGTGATTCTGTGTATGAATTTATACATTGCAATAATTACAAACTATATTTTTTTAAATCTTCATAAATCCAGTGCAGAGTGAAGTTTCTCTAACCTCAACATGTTTTTTGTTCTCCATCTCATTGCCAGTGTATTGTAGTATTTATATTTATTAATATCCAATTTAAGAATTTATTTATTCAGATATTAACATTGCTCCTGCTTCATAAAAGCCTTTCAACTTTTTTTAATATGAGAAATAATGTTATATTGCCTAAACTCACCAATAGTCTTTCTATTCTTCTTTATCAAACCAACATATGACTATCCATAACGTAGGCTATAATCTCAGTATATGATTTCTATATCTAAATGAATGACTTAATAGTAAGCTATAGCAACACATTTATTGCAAATCTTTTTTTTAAGCATACCTTACTGTGTAATTTGTTTCATTCAAAACTGCTTCATTACAGAGAAATTCTACAATTAATCACATCTATTTATATTATTCATTTCAACTATTAATAAAATAGATTTTTACTGGAATTGAAATATTTCTTCTATAAAAAAATAACACTGTTTTAAAGTGCTTTGTTGCTTATATATGATAGCTGGCATAAAGTTATTTGAAGCATATACACATCATTTTAATAAATAATTGCATCCTTTCAAGAACCAAGCTGAATTAAATTATCTTCTAATGCAATTCCATTATTTAAATACTAAATATTTTTATAAACATAACGTATCATGAGAACTGTCACAAAACATCATCAATGTTGTTGTTCATAAAATTCATATGTAATTTCCTAAATGGAACTCAGCTTATCCCGGAAAGACTTCATTATTACAAAATAACTTCCTAATAACAGAAGCATGTTACAAGACATTAGCAGTAAATCAGTAGACTAATATCACTGACCTACATCTCTTTGTACTGTTTCACATTACATCAGTTATACCAACATCAGCTGAGAGTCAAAAAATTTACTGCATTGATGTGAGTCTTCATCCTTATCTGTCAAACAAATCCTTATAAAATATACCTTGGATTCTTACTATGTATTTTTCTCTTGGTGAGAAAACTCCAGTGACAACAACAGATGTTCATAAATATCTGCTCATCATGATATAGACTTAACTTGTTTACCTTTCATTTTAATATATTCTCATCACTTAGACTGGGAATTATTTTTAGGTTATCTCTCTTTAAATAATATTCTGAAACAATAATGGTTATTCACCAATTCTCTTGCTAAGTCTTGCTGACATAACTTTCATTGTCTAAGTAATTTTTTTCTCATAACATTTTGAAACTGAAAATCACCACACTTCTAATATAATTCTTTAATAATATGTTTATCAATATAAGATTTGAAATACCAGGCACTCTTAAACCTGGAGCCTAATTGTAAATACAGGAGATCCATTGATTACTCTGGTTGGCACTGAGTGGCGCTACTGTATAGAGAGTTTTGCCTGTGTTAATAACAGAAATGTGCCAGCATAAGAAATAATGATCATGTGATGTTTAGTAGTTTAACACCAATCCTGCCTAATAGGATAGTGGTGGCTATGGTTGTTAAAAAGCCAAAGACACCAAATTGTAAGGGTACTCAACTGGGTCCAGACCCATATGACTATATAAACTATTAAGCTTAGATTGAAAATATTAAGGTGTTTTCAATTTTATTCTCATCATTTTGTAATTAAGGGAAATAAAATGAGGTTGCTGGATGGTTGCATTAGATCCTAAGATTTAGATGCAGTGCTCTCAGATCCAAAGCTCCTCACTGACGAAGGCCACAAACCAGAAACTAGTCTGGATATATTTGATGAATAGGCACTAGATGGGGATTTTATGCACTAGATGGGGATTTTATGCACAAGCCTTCTAGCATCCATTGATTACTCCCGTTGGCACTGTATGGAGAGTTTTGCCTGTGCTAATAAAGTATTACCATTGATAATTTTATGACGGGAAGATTTCATCTCTTCAATTATCATTACAGCCATTTTATGGGAAATATTTGATACATTTAAAAAATTGAAATTAAAAATTACTTATTTCAATTATATTTTAGAAATAATAAAGAAATTTATTCAAAGAATAACTGAATTTTTTTGGATAAGGTTAACAAATCTAATAGATAACCCCCCCCCCCCCCCAACTAGAAAGAAATGCATATAGAAGCAACATCCATCGGATTTAGCAGTAAAAAATGATTCTATTGAACCTTTTTATCATTAATCGGTCAAATTAAGCGGTGGTCATTTCGTTTGTTTATTTGTTTGGAACTTTCATTACTAATAAAGTGTTTGTATTTTATACATACATTGGGTGTCTTGTTTGCCACAGGGAAGTCATATAGACAATAATCTAGTTTTAAGAGTTTCTACCTCTTCCTGATCACCAAGTGTAAAAAAAAAAGTAGAATGTAGGTTGGAATGAGTTGTGGTGGTTTAAGTCACCCTGATGGTAATTTTGCGGATATCAGCTTATCCTGTCCCTTAAAAACAAATAAATAGTTAGATTAAATATCACGTGATATTGTATTATTGAAAGAAATTTCTTTTTCCATTTGCATTTGGTTATAATAATTTTGATTTAAGATTCTTTCATAAATAGTCTTTACTCCAACGATATTAAGAAATTTAAAGAACTTTTTTAATCTTTTGTAAAGTGTTAAAGTTTCTTCGTAGTAAATTTTAAGTCATTATTCCAAACAGTAAACTATTTCTTTAAACATTTCATAAAATACTCTATAACGTGTGTTGCTAATTTCCGCAAAAGCTTGTTTACGTGGATGCGGTATAGAAATTGTTGGACTTTCTTAAATTTTTGAAAGAATTGTCAAGCGTTGGTGACCGAGTGGTCAGCACAGCCGCCTTACAAGCAATTGTCCCGGATTTGCGGGTTCGCTTCCCAGCCGATGTGACACATGAAAAAAAAAATTGAAAGAATTATATAATTTTATTTTCCAATGTTTTTTTTTAATTGCTGTAATTACAATTTACAATCGCTAAAGTTCTTTCAGGCACTCAGTGATATGAGACTATATTTTATTATATTTTGTTTAGCCTAAATCTATAGCATAAACTAAATGCATAAATTTTTAAATACACTTTGAAGTACAATTTTTGTTTCTCTCACTTCATACAGATAAATGAAGATGCTATAAAAAGCCAAATGAGTTCCAAAATATTTTAGTGGCTGAATATGTACTCTTTAATTGGCCCAGGTAATAAAGTTTATTCAAATATTCTCATCACTAATAATCTATTTTCAAGCACTACACCCTATGATAAGCATAAATAAATGTATGAACAATTATTAAAACTGATTTATTACTCTAAACACTATGGTCATATCTTTGGTCCATATACATTTAAACTTCATTAAAATCAATATATTTATTCTTATAAAATACAAATGCCTAAGTATTATTAAATTAAATAAGAATACCATTATAATACCATTGAGTGTTTGTAAAAATTGTAATATTTTAAAATGAATAATGAATTACATCATAGATAATGAATGATGAAAATAACATTGGAGTCGTGTGAGATCTGAACTGACTAAAAGTATTGATTCATTTAAAAAAAACCCTTTTCTTTCTAGTGTATTTTTCATTAATTTGAAGTGTAAAAAAATCTTTATTATTCTGCAATAATCATGAGTTTATTCAGGTAAAATTTGAAAATTATTTTAAACTTCAAGTAGGCTTACTTTTTGTCTTTTCAGATATCCCGCTTGTACCTAACTAATTTTCCATAATTTATCTAAGAATATGTATATAGCTTTTATTTTAGCTAAAAAATAAAATAATTTTAGAAATCCACCCAAACATTCACTCTAATTAGTTGGAAGGTCAGGAAAGTAATGTAGGCATTTTGCTTTTATGAAGTAGTCATAAAAAGGTTATGTCCTGTATAGTGCTTTCAATAAACTATTTTTTTTTACATATATAATAAAACTGGAATTAACTACATACAATATTGTACTAGTAGATACCTATAATCATCATTTTTCATAGCATGCAATATACCATTTTATGAGTAAATTGAGATTAATTAGAATTTTATACTCTATTACAGTGATTCTCAACCACACTGCCGTGGCACTTTAGTGTGACGCGAGATTCTTGAAGTGTGCCGTCCAAATATGAAAAAAATTATTAAAAAACTCCAAACTCAAATTTCACATTAAATGTAATATCTATCAATAAATAAATGTTTTGTTAACTTTGCAATGGAATTTCATTTTATATTAAATTGAAAATTATTATCTTATGCGATTTTTACAGAATATGTTATAGGTACATCAATCATTTAAACAAGTGAAATTCTTTTAAGTTTATCTTATTGTTATCTTATTGTGTTGCCAAATTTTTTTTGTTATTAAAAGTGTGCCATGATGACAAGAAAAAGGTTGAGAATCATTGCTCTATTGGAAAGTGTCAGCAGTGAATTCAATCTTTGCTTGTATAATTAACACATGAATTTCTAGGCTTAATGTCAACAACTGAATTAACAATAATAATCATACATTCTATTTATTTTACAGAAATACTATATACTGTAAAACAGAATAACTGATTCATCCTAGCTGGTAGTGTTATCTAAGTCACCTTATAGTTTCTTTCTATTGTCTTTATTAGTAAGGGATTAGATTTGGACTTAATATTTAAACACCATAAATGATGTCCATAATATGCCAGCAGTTATATATTTTTGAAACCATAATTACTAGTATATATTAAGCTATTTACAAATCCACAATATATATTATATGTATGATGAGTTTAGGCTTTGTTTTGTCACATTGTTATAGAACAGAAAACTCCATCAGTAATATTTATTATTTTTTCACATTAAGCAAATTTAAATTGGTTGTGCTAATTTATTTTCACAGAAATTTATAAATAAAAATTAAACTTCATCTTAGTTATACATTTCATAAGACTGTATAATTAATTAAAATGACATTAAATCTGTACGCAAAGTTTCCAAACGTTTTCATTTTACTTATTGACAAAATCCTCTAGATGGCGTATGAAACTTTTCTATCACATTATTCCTCATCAGAAACTCTTCAATTATTTATTTATATATATAGTAACTAAAATAATGTGATAATGTTTTAGATATATTTTTAATGACTTTTTTTTAATTGTTTCAAAAATGATTAATTATATTATAATAGTAACTTACAGTTATTATTATTGGTCTAACATGTTTTATCTCTTGTGAAATTATTTATAAATATAAATTTTTATTTGACTATTTTATTATGTAACATATATGTACTATTTATATATACATTTAAGTTTTAAATAATACATACCTTAAGCTTTTGAGTAAAATGCCAGATTTGAAGTTAAGAATAAATACTTATATATTTTTTTTATTTTATTATTAAATCTTAATGTCAGTGGAACAATTGATAGTTGAGTTAAGCATGAACTTGTATATAACACACGAGCAGATTCGTTCGTTCTC
Organism: Epiperipatus broadwayi; assembly: GCA_028023455.1. Taxonomy (NCBI): domain Eukaryota; kingdom Metazoa; phylum Onychophora; class Udeonychophora; order Euonychophora; family Peripatidae; genus Epiperipatus; species Epiperipatus broadwayi. The sequence goes on along the minus strand of JAQFVV010006258.1, from coordinate 4,273,551 downwards.
TTGATATAAAAAAACGAAAGAAAAAGAAAATCTTTTCTCTTTAAAAATAGCATTTTTCTTTTATCAATACTACTATTTAACGATTGGAATTTAAACATTAACTTTTCCAAATTAAAATAATTTGTGGATTAAAAGTCTGCAAGGAAAATATATTTAATTTTCTACTCAATCTTAAAGGAATAGCAATATAAAGGAAAAGAACGTCTGTTTAAGTTTTTTGGAAACTACGTTGTTTTAATACTTCCGTGATTCTTCGGATATATATAAATTTAAGATAATTATATATATATATATAGGATAAAACAATGTGTTTTGAGTAAAACAGCTTTATATCTTAAAGGTTTCGGAACCAACCTTGCATGCTATTTTAAAATATTTTGAAATATTGAATATATAGAACGTCTAGTGATAATAGAGAAATGAAGATTAAGAACATCTACATTCGAAGAATATTTATTTTATTTCACATTAATCCGGTCATTGGATGTTATTAACAGTTTATAGTTTAAGGATAAATGGAATCATCATTGTACCAAGGGATTGGTGATGTGCTTCATAAGAGATCTTCATTGGGATGATTAACTATAAAGTTTCCTTTATTATTTATTTATATATATTATAATAATGCTTATATTATTTTAATATGTTTATTATTAGTATTATTATTATTATTATTATTATTATCTTTATTTCAAATTTGGCATCGCATCATATATATCTTAAAAGGAAAATTATATTTATTATTAAATATAATTAATTGAAAGCTTAACATAATTCATCAAATTAGATGAGGGATATAAAAAATAGTTATTATTTGACAGATATCTTAAACAGGATTATATTGTGTTTACTACGTAATATTGTAAACGTTTAATGTATTTTTATTTATTAAAAATACATATAATATATAAGTTATACAATGGTAAATAATACTTATATATGGGTAATTGTGAAGCATATAAATAAGAACGATAAATAAATTAATAAGTTACATAAATTATTAATATTTGAACCCAGATATTGTTTTTATATATCTGTTAATTTAAGCTATTTTCTTTAATTTTTGAAAGTTTATTATAGTATTGAGTTTTATCATAGGGTATTAAATAAAAAATATCATTTATTAATATTCTTTTAAAATGATAAAATTCATCCGTATTTATTTATTAATATTTTATTATCTATTCTAGTATATTTTTTTATTGTTTATTAAATATTGATTTGTTAACGTGATCTCTTTGTCTAATCATTATTGAATTATATTATATATATGCTAGTATTATAAATATCATATGAATAATAGTTATAATTAATGCTTATATAAAGGCATATGAAATAACTTGTTTTGAAATTATTCCTGAAAAGAGCTAATTGCAAATTCTCCGTGAGTTTGAATATCGTGGCATAATGGTGACTGAAAGAGGGATGAAAGATGGATGACCTGGTCTAAATTGTATTTAAACTTATTTAAAGATTATTGAGCTAGCATAATAAAGATATATACAATCATGGATTTAGTATTTCATCGATTTATTTCTAGCATTCTACTTGAAGACCCAAAGTCCGATTGTAGTGAAATGCGTATCCTCTTTCTAAGGAATTTAATCATCTCTTTATATTTAACAAGACCAACTTAGATTTTAAATATAATCCATTCTGTTATATTCGGCGAACCTAACTGTGAAGCATTAAGTTAATGATTTCTAAACATTAAATATAATTGATTATATTACATTTAATACATCAACTGGGATGATTAAATGCCGTTCCGTTATATTTGGTGCCTCAACTAAGGCTATCAAATAGGCTGTCCCATTATAATATATTTAAAATATTTTTATTACCTTTTTTTAAAAAAATTTCCTTGAAATATAGTTTAGTATTATTGGAAAATATATAACTCAAAATAAGTCAAATGAAAGAAAAATTATTTGCCCTAAGTCATATTATTTCTACAATACCTGGAAGTAATTAGGAATTTTAGTATAATTATACAACAAATCTTAAATTTCGAAAATTAAGATTTACTTTAAAATTCTTTCTCATGTATTTATTTAATACAATGAAATATTATTGCCAAAGAAACTAGATAGTTTATATATATGTCAAGTGCGTTGACTGAGAAGCGCACCCGGGTCAGCCGCCTTCCAAGCATTGACAATAGATAGTTAAGTTATTTTAATTGTAATAGGCAGATTTTAATATAATCAAGTAATTTTGCTAAATGTCAAATAATAAAGCCTTTACAGTTTTGAAGTATTTATGAAATGATAGTTAGTGTTTAAAAAAAAAACTTTTACTTTTCTCATCAATATTTTAATTTGAAGCTACATTTAAGATTATTTTCTTTTTCCTATAAGATTTACTGATTCCCATAAGAGAATTGCATATCTAAAGCCAAAATATATATTTAAAAAAGATGTAGAAATACATCTAAAATAAATAATGTTAAGTATCTTGTCATAAATAAAAGAAAAATAGATTCATATTGTGAGATAAAGCGGATAAGTTTTGAGAGAGTGAATAAAGAAGGCATAAATTATTTTTATGTTAGCAGCATTGGTAATGGAGAAAAATGATCTTAAACTCAAGAATATCATTTGAAATTAGGATCTATTTTTTTCTAGACTTTCAGTTCAGTGCACACATTTCACAGAATTCTCTGAGCAAGTGATCCTGTGATTTATTTATAAAGTCAGTACTGTTTGGTTAGATGTACTGTACCACTAGATGACACTGCAGTACCCATGAAGAACCATACAAGTGATAAATTTCTAAGGAAGAAATTGCTGTAAAATACAAATTACAAAAACAAGAAATCAAAGAATCTATAAGCAAAATTTTAGAAAGCAATTAGCCAATTGCAACTACATTATTTCTCTGATTGACTAGGAACCATAATAATGATATTATGATGAACAGTCATGTATAATAAATTTTAAAAATAATTTAAAAAATTTAGAAATAATTGCATAAGTGCAATGAAAATCTAAAAGAACTAAAAAAAAATTATAAGAATATTGTTTAAAGGTAAGAAATAATAAAAATAAAATATTAAATAAGATATAAAACAGAAAACTTGAAATGTCTCCAGCTTATAAAATGCATAGTTTAGTTTGGGAATATATATATATATATATATATATATATATATATATATATATATATATATATATATATATATATATATATATATATATATATATATATATTGTAACAGGATGGAGTGATGGTGAAAAAAAGGTTTGAATTGGGTGATGGCAAATCATCATCATACCCCAGTAAATAAAAGGAAATATGAATAATTTACAAACGTATATATAAGAAACATATATTGAAAGGCAGCATGAGATCAAAAGAATCTCCAAGAGATCATTAAGAGATCAACCAGTCACTCATTTGAGTAACTAAAATAATTATACATCAATCATATATCAACCAGCATCATAAAGTAAAAATAATTAAAAGTACTTATGAGAACTTCTCAAAACACCATTCATTGTCATGAATTATCCATAATAAAATATAATAAATCAGTACAATAAATGAACAGTCAATCTTGTAACTGGATTGGAAATGGGTCTTCTGTAGACCAGGCTATTTATTAAGCCTTTGCCAGCTTGTGCAATTATTTAAATAGAACTTGGATGTACCATCTTAGTGCCCATCCATCAGAATACATATTAATCAGAAAATCTAAACAATAATGTTGGGATACAAAAACATGCTGATCATCATCAATGCTCAGGTCACTTGTACCATTAATGTACTGGCCAATTATAAACTTAATTTCTATTAAGACTAAACTAAAATTAAAGGGAATGCATGGTCTTTAAAGAATATTCTCTTTTACACCAACCAGGATGATGATTGATCATGTCTAGATGCGCAAAAGCATTAAATATGCATCCCCATTCATATATTAATACCGTGCTCGAATCTAGCTCAGAGAACATAATTTCAATTAGTGTATGTGATAAAGCAATGATGGAAACAATTTTTAACAATTGAATACAAGTTTAATAATAATAATAATAATAATAATAATAATAATAATAATAATAATAATAATAATAATAATAATAATAATAATAATAATTCAATTCAATTTTCAATTCAATTCAATTTATTCTATGAAATAAAACAAAGTACATCACAAATATTTAAAAACTCCAAACAAGAAAAATCTTGTGTGTGGAATTTACATGTAAAAATAAATTAAATAAAAATACAATCAAAAACTCAAAAGAACAGTTTAGGAAATAAATAAAATTAATTAAATAAATAAAATAAATGCCAAAATTAATACATACTACACAACCATTGACACAAATATTTTTTGAATGATATATAAGAAATATTATTCAGATCAATTGAACATTCATATACAAATTTATTAAACAACTTTGACCCAGAATAAACATATTGTCTTCTACTAGATTCCTTAAAAAATTTTGGTAAAGGTAATTGAAATTTATTAGAAAGACGAGTATTTAGAACATAAACTCTAGAATTCAGAAAAGGTTTAGCACAAAAAATATCAAAAATAACTCTATATTGATATAAGTGATTTACATCAAATAAACCAAATGCAATATAAATATCTCGAACAGAAGAGGAACGAGATCTACCAAAAATAATGCGCAAAGTATAATTTTGCAAAACACGCAAAGAAGATAAAATATGTGGAGAAGCATTACCCCAAATAATGATATTGTAAGATAAAATACTCTGATAACAGGCAATGTAAATAAAAATGAGAGCAGACCTAGGAAGAAATTTAACTAAATAATAAAACATATAGTTTAAATTACGTAACCGTTGACAAAGATAGGTAATGTGATTTGTCCAGGACAATCTGGAGTCAATATATATTCCCAAATAACAATAATTATCTACCAAAGGAATATTCTCACAAGTACATATACTATTATAATGCAAAATATACTTACAGCAAATTTTAATCTTAAGAGAAAAAAAAGTACGCTTGTAAGAAAAAAGAATAGCTTTTGTTTTATCTAAATTGACCAACAATGAATTATATGCCAACCATTTACCAATTGAGTCCAAATCCTCATTCACTAATTTTTCAAGAAGATTATAAGAAACAGCATTGCAAGATAAAGCAATATCATCAGCAAAACCAAAAATCTTAGAATGTAACTTCAATGAAAATAAATCATTAATATAAATTAAAAACAATAGAGGACCAAGTACTGAACCTTGCGGAACTCCAGAATTAATCAAGACAACATCACTGATAGTACCATAAATATTAGTAAACTGTTTCCTATCATTTAAATAACTCTCCAACCAACTACCAATAGATCCACGAAAACCATACAAGTAGCAACGCTTAATCAAAATATTATGATTAACAGAATCAAATGCTTTAGATAAATCAAGATAAATAGCCAATGTTTTAAGTTCCTGATCCAATGAAGATGTTAAATACTGAACATGATGTTTTAAAGCATCTAATGTACTTCTGCCAGGAAGAAAACCATATTGATAGTCAGATAAAATTTTATTTTTAAACAGAAATGACAACATTTGATCCCTAACAATCATTTCCAATAATTTAGAAAAAACAGAAATAATAGCAATTGGCCTATAATTGACCATAAGAGTAGAATCACCCTTTTTATAAACAGGAGTAATAACATTAACTTTCAGACATTCTGGAAATGATCCAGACTGCAAAGATAAATTAAATAAATGAACTAAAATAGGCAAAAATGCAACCTTATTTTCTTTAAGCATCTTAGGTGTTATACCATCTAGTCCAAAAGAAGTGACATTTTTTAAACTATCAATTGCTACAGACAACTGAGATTCAGAAACATCAGAATATAAAAAAGAATTCAAACTTGAATAAGAAGACAAAATCTGCTCAGGCACATCACGCATCGATAAATTTACAAAATACTCATTAAACCGATCAGCTAAATATTTTTCATTATTCTGTAACTCAATTAAACTTTCATTATATTTAATACATTTAATACGATCAGGAGAAGATTTTTTAATCAAAGAATTTATTGTTCTCCATTTCAAAGAAACATTTTTATCACTAAGAAATTCTTGATAATATCTAAACTTCCAACTTTCTAATATCAGACTTAATTTCAACATTAAGTTTTTTTAAAACATCTGATGAGCCATCCAAAGATTTTAATACATTTCTCTGATTAATTTTACATACCAGCGCATCTGTCACCCAAAGAGATCTTCTTCTATTCTTACTTGTCAATTTTAAATGAAACTTTGCTTTAGCAATTAAATCTAAACAAATAGCTTGGAACCCCAAAAATGCATCATTTACATTATCTATCATAAAAATCTCATCCCAATTCTGAACAGATAATAAATAATTCAATTTAGAAAAAGATAATTTCTCAACATATGCACAAACATTAATATTAGCCATACAATTCAATATTTTTAATTCAGTAGCAAAATGATCTGTAAAAAATAATTTAGAAAGAGACGAATCAGAAAATAAACTGCGGCTTAATCTAACAAAAATATGATCTAAAAGAGATTGAGATATAGGAGTAATACGCGTAGGTGAAAAAAGCGTTTGACTAAATCCATAGCTATAAAGTAAATTTAAATAATCTATAGTAGACTTACAAGCATTATTTAACAAATCAATATTTAGATCACCCATTAAAACAGCAGATTCTGAACCCAAATCTAATAACAAAGAATCAAGTTCAGTAACAAAATCCAAAACTTTACTTGTACATGATCTATATATAGCCAAAATAGAAAGCACACATTTAGGGAGTTTCAAAGTTAATAAAATACATTCTGCAGTATTAAATGTTGGAATATTGAAAGAAAAGTCTAAACCGGTTTTTATAAAAACCATAACACCACCAGATCGTAAATGCATACGAGGAGAAAGTATACTCGTATAGCCATTCAAACTATATAAATTTTGTTCTTGTAAAGAAATCCAAGTTTCCGTTAAAATAATTATATCAAAATGAAATAAAGGAAAATTAGTTAAATAAACTACAAGTTCATCAATAATAATAATAATAATAATAATAAATTTAAATTAAGGTCTATAAAAATAAGATTGCATATATTTTGATTACTATACAAAATTTCAAACGATCACGTTGCGATTTGCATAATTACTATTCCAAAATTCAAGTTGTTACATTGATTTACATATATGTGCTGCATAGATGGGCGAGTTCTAATATACAATTAATATATTTCAATAGATATTTAATAATGACAAAAATGACTAAAATTTACATATATGTCCTATTTTAATTTGTTACAATAATAATATTATATTTTCCTAATTAATTGCATTGGAAAACATAAGTAAATTTCACATATATGTGTGTATAAACAAAACATAGATATAATTCAAAATTAGTTAGCAGTTTATAAGTTCTGCTTTTTTTTTTTCAAACTAAATAAAGTCAATTTTTGTTTGACAAGTACTTGCTGATTAATTAATTATCAAGATTTCTAAATATAAATTGTCTCTTTTTTGCTTTACTAAACTAAAAATAAAATCGTTTTATATATCTGTCACTTCAGACCAAAGAACTCACTTAAAATTTCGTTATTATATACAATGCTGTTAGAATTCAACTCAAGCAAAAGTTACCCTGTTTTAACTTTAAGTTATTAATTTATAATTTTAAAAGTCGTTTTAAGGAATATTAAAACAAAATAACACTGTATATACAGGCAGCATGTTTATCTGCAGTTCCTTGAGTATATAGATAAACAGCAGCATAAGTACACCAATTTATTCAAGCCTTTTCTTGGTCAGCTTGGTTTTTTGGTCCATCAGAAAAATATAATCCATGTTTGTTATCATTATCAGGAAAAAGCATTGAAGTAATTTGTTAGCATACCATTGGCTTCCTTCTGTAGTCCAAGCAATTGTCAGTGTCAGGAAGAGATATAATTCAGGTGATTTGTTAGTATGTCATGAGGTTTCTTCTGTCCAGGATTGGCAAGCAGTCTTCTAGAAAATATTTAAGCAGCTAGTTGATCCATTTGAAGAGACCCTGGCCTCATGAATCAAAACTCTCCCATAAACTATGGGGTAGTTTCTGGACTGGTACTCCCTTAGATCTTCATAGGAGCTCTGTATAACTCTGCTAACTATTCTGCTAACCACTCAAAAAAGTAAAGCCAAACTTTGCAGTTGGCCTGTTCTTACAAAAACTATTATTGAAAACAGAGTTTTTATCATATCTCTCTAATCCCTTTTGAAAACAAGCTTAATATTTTTGTTAAAGTGTGATATTCATGTTTTCACTTAGGGGATTTCTAATAGATAGAAATTTCGTTTAATTAATTAAAAAAATTTCAAAAATACCATTTTTGTTTTTAAATTTCAAAATCAGAATAATAATAATACAATATTTATATTTATTTAGATCTTTTAAAAGTTTAATTTATAAAACAATATTTTAAATCAGAGTTATTATTTATTATTTTTTATTTCAGTGAATGTAGAAAAATATCTACAAAAATTTATTGTCATGTTTATTTCTATTTTTCCTTTATTTTATATATATATATATGTGTGTGTGCACACTATATTGTTGTGTTATGTAAAGGAAAATAGAAATGAAACATCTATTCAACAATATTTTACATAATTCACATGTATAATAAGAACAAAGTGTGTATCTAAAACTATGTACTCATCAACTACTTTAGAGATCTGACAGACATCTGACAGTTAAAAGAATGAATAGTGATCTGCAATTTTGCGATTGATAAAGAATTCAGCCACTGGAGTGTAAGTATACAATCTCCCATGAACACCAAGAGTGCTACCACAAGTGAGACACTATAAGCTACTATAACCCATAATAAGGAAAATGCAAAACTTTTTGCAAAACTCTCTCCTGTGGAGGAGCTAAAATATACAAAATTATGCCCTGCTTCGCTTGAGTCTTATGGGCTGGAAAATACAAGCTATGCCTTGCTCCTTTTTGGGGGGAGACTTAGAGGCTGGAATCTGACTGGACTATGTTAACTGTTCTATGACAAATAATATGAAATACAAAAAATAGATTGGAATAAATAGCAGAGATAGAAAACATTGCATCATCAAGCCAATGAAAAAATCTCCATCCATCATCAAAACTGAAAATACAGCTAAACAAACTTCAACAATCAAACACCACAAATCCAATCTCCAAAATCATCTAATTTCTATTTAACTTCCAAACATGAACCTCTTTAAACATACATGACAATTACTATTTATAATTTATAATCATCTTCAATACTCTTGTGACATATTTCACAGTAATTTTTAAAATTAATTCTGCATAAAATGCATATATTTTTTTTTCTTTCTCAATTGTGGTTTGAGATCAAGTTCATAATTTTGAAGTGATGATCATCTATATGTGATCACCATCAGCCTTACATTGGTCAGCCATATTTAATGATTGCCACAGTACATGATCATCATCGGCCCTCAGGCAACCATTTTAACAGGATGGGGGTATAAAAGAAAATGGACTGAACTTGGGTTATTGTGGCAATTATTTAAACAGAACTTGGATGCACCATCTTAATACCCATCCATCAGAATACATAATAATCAGAAAATCTAAACAATAATGCTGAGATACAGAAACATGCTGATCATCATCAATGCTCAGGTCACTTGTACCATTAATGTACTGGCCAATTATAAACTTAATTTCTATTAAGACTAAACTAAAATTAAAGGTAGTACATGGTCTTTAAAGAATATTCTCTTTTGTGCCAACCAGGATGATGATTAATCATCTCTGGAGGCCCAAAAGTAGTAAATACACATCCCCCCATTCATATATTCATCCCGTGCTCGAATCTAGCTCATAGAACATTATTTCTATTAGTGTATGTGAGAAAGCAATGATGGAAATAATTTTTAACAATTGAATACAAGTTTATTAATAATAATAAAAAATTAAAATTAAGGTCTATAAAAATAAGATTACACATATTTTGATTACTATACAAAATTTCAAACGATCACGTTGCGATTTGCATAATTACTATTCAAAAATTCAAGTTGTTACATTGATTTACATATATGTAATAATATACAATTATACATATGCATATATACATATATGTTCTAATATACAATTAATATATTTCAATTGATATTTAATAATGACAAAAATGATTAAAATTTACATATATGTCCTATTTTAATTTGTTATAATAATAATATTATATTTTCTTAATTAATTCCATTGGAAAACATAAGTAAATTTCACATATATAAGTGTGCATAAACAAAACAGATATAATTTAAAATTAGTTAGCAGTTTATAAATTCTCCTTTTTTTTTTTCAAACTAAATAAAGTCAATTTTTGTTTGACAGGTACTTGCTGATTAATTAATAATCCAGGTACTTGCTGATTAATTAATAATCAAGGTTTCTAAATATAAATTGTCTCTTTTTTCTTTAATAAACCAAAAATAAAATCGTTTTATATATCTGTCACTTCAGACCAAAGAAATAATTAAAAATTTCGTTATTACATACAACACTGTTAGAATTCAACTCAAGCAAAAGTTACCCTGTTTTAACTTTAAGTTATTAATTTATAATTTTAAAAGTCGTTTTAAGGAATATTAAAACAAAATAACACTGTATATACAGGCAGCATGTTTATCTGCAGTTCCTTGAGTATATAGATAAACAGCAGCATAAGTACACCAATTTATTCAAGCCTTTTCTTGGTCAGCTTGGTTTTTTGGTCCATCAGAAAAATATAATCCATGTTTGTTATCATTATCAGGAAAAAGCATTGAAGTAATTTGTTAGCATACCATTGGCTTCCTTCTGTAGTCCAAGCAATTGTCAGTGTCAGGAAGAGATATAATTCAGGTGATTTGTTAGTATGTCATGAGGTTTCTTCTGTCCAGGATTGGCAAGCAGTCTTCTAGAAAATATTTAAGCAGCTAGTTGATCCATTTGAAGAGACCCTGGCCTCATGAATCAAAACTCTCCCATAAACTATGGGGTAGTTTCTGGACTGGTACTCCCTTAGATCTTCATAGGAGCTCTGTATAACTCTGCTAACTATTCTGCTAACCACTCAAAAGTAAAGCCAAACTTTGCAGTTGGCCTGTTCTTACAAAAACTATTATTGAAAACAGAGTTTTTATCATATCTCTCTAATCCCTTTTGAAAACAAGCTTAATATTTTTGTTAAAGTGTGATATTCATGTTTTCACTTAGGGGATTTCTAATAGATAGAAATTTCGTTTAATTAATTAAAAAAATTTCAAAAATACCATTTTTGTTTTTAAATTTCAAAATCAGAATAATAATAATACAATATTTATATTTATTTAGATCTTTTAAAAGTTTAATTTATAAAACAATATTTTAAATCAGAGTTATTATTTATTATTTTTTATTTCAGTGAATGTAGAAAAATATCTACAAAAATTTATTGTCATGTTTATTTCTATTTTTCCTTTATTTTATATATATATATGTGTGTGCGTGTGTGCACACTATATTGTAGTGTTATGTAAAGGAAAATAGAAATGAAACACCTATCCAACAATATTTTACATAATTCACATGTATAATAAGAACAAAGTGTGTATCTAAAACTATGTACTCATCAACTACTTTAGAGATCTGACAGACATCTGACAGTTAAAAGAATGAATAGTGATCTGCAATTTTGCGATTGATAAAGAATTCAGCCACAGGAGTGTAAGTATGCAATGTCCCATGAACACCAAGAGTGCTACCACAAGTGAGACACTATAAGCTGCTATAACCCATAATAAGGAAAATGCAAAACTTTTTGCAAAACTCTCTCCTGTGGAGGAGCTGAAATATACAAAATTATGCCCTGCTTCGCTTGAGTCTTATGGGCTGGAAAATACAAGCTATGCCTTGCTCCTTTTTGGGGGGAGACTTAGAGGCTGGAATCTGGCTGGACAATGTTAACTGTTCTATGACAAATAATATGAAATACAAAAAATAGATTGGAATAAATAGCAGAGATAGAAAACATTGCATCATCAAGACAATGAAAAAATCTCCATCCATCATCAAAACTGAAAATACAGCTAAACAAACTTCAACAATCAAACACCAAATCCAATCTCCAAAATCATCTAATTTCTATTTAACTTCCAACATGAACCTCTTTAAACATACATGACAATTACTATTTATAATTTATAATCATCTTCAATACTCTTGTGACATATTTCACAGTAATTTTAAAATTAATTCTGCATAAAATGCATATATATTATTTTCTTTCTCAATTGTGGTTTGAGATCAAGTTCAGAATTTTGATGTGATGATCACCCATATGTGATCATCATCAGCCTTATATTGGTCAGCCAAGTTTAATGATTTCCACAGTACATGATCATCATCGGCCCTCAGTTAGGTAACCATTTGTAACAAGATGGGGGTATAAAAGAAAATGGAGTGAACTTGGGTTATTGTGGCAATTATTTAAACAGAACTTGGATGCACCATCTTAATACCCATCCATCAGAAATACATAATAATCAGAAAATCTAAACAATAATGCTGGGATACAGAAACATGCTGATCATCATCAATGCTCAAACCACTTGTATCATTAATGTACTGGCCAATTATAAACTTAATTTCTATTAAGATTAAACTAAAATTAAAGGTAGTGCATGGTCTTTAAAGAAATATTCTCTTTTGTGCCAACCAGGATGATGATTGATCATCTCTGAATGCCCAAACGTACTAAATAGACATCCCCATTCATATATTCATCCCATGCTCGAATCTAGCTCATAGAACATTATTTCTATTAGTGTATGTGAGAAAGCAATGACGGAACCAATTTGTAACAATTGAATACAAGTTTAGTAATAATAATAATAATAAATTAAAATTAAGGTCTATAAAAATAAGATTACACATATTTTGATTACTATACAAAATTTCAAACGATCACGTTGCGATTTGCATAATTACTATTCAAAAATTCAAGTTGTTACATTGATTTACATATATGTGCTCATAGATGTGCGTGTTCTAATATACATTTAATATATTTCAATTGATATTTATTAATGCCAAAAATGATTAAAATTTACATATATGTCCTATTTATATTTGTTACAATAATAATATTATATTTTCCTAATTAATTCCATTGGAAAACATAAGTAAATTTCACATATATAAGTGTGTATAAACAAAACATAGATATAATTTAAAATTAGTTAGCTATTTATAAGTTCTCCTTTTTTTTCTTTGAAACTAAATAAAGTCAATTTTTGTTTGACAGGTGCTTGCTGATTAATTAATTATCAAGTTTCTAAATATAAATTGTCTCTTTTTTTTTGTTTAATAAACGAAAAATAAAATCGTTTTATATATCTGTCACTTCAGACCAAAGAAATCATTTAAAATTTCGTTTTATATATAACACTGTTAGATTTCAACTCGAGCAAAAGTTACCGTGTTTTATTACTTGTTATTTATGCAATTGCATTACAAAATCAATTTGCTATATATATATATATATTGAATAACTGAAACACAGGCTTGTTATATACCTGTGTCTATATATGTAATATAGGGTATATGAGCACAGACTTTCAAATGACCCACCACTCTCCACTCTATCTAATAACACTGATACACTCAAGCACATATATGCTGAAAAGATAAATAATCACCAATATACGTATTTCATGGTAAACCAGCAATCATCAGTTGGTCCAGATTATCATCTGCCACACATATATACTATAAGTGCTCAGATATATATTAAGATAGACAATCTTCATACTTTAATGGACAGGCTCCAATATACTACACAACCCAACTCTTCACCCGTCCATCCAATTGAAAATTTTTTGTTTATGTTGCTTCTTTTTCTTCAATGTCTTCTTACATTTTTAATGTTGTTTTTCAATAAAAGTGATTTTAGTTACACCGTAATCTTATCACAGTTGTGGTTAGTCTTATATAAATAAATTTAACAACAATTCAGGAAGGTGTTTTAGTCTAAACATGTTTCAAGGCATTTGTTTCTTTTTTTAAAAAACCCAAGTTGACTTACAAATTTTAATTACCATCTTATGCTTCTGATGGATCTTCATTTTAACTATAAATGTAATTCCAAACTTTTTAAGACTTTTCTCGAAAAATATAATTCAGAATAAATATTTACATAAAAATGTATACTAAAAACGTTTGTTTAATACTTTAATACCCATTAGAAGTAGATTTGTGTAAACATGTTTAGACCAAAAAAATCTTCCTGAATTGCTTCCAAATTTATTTGTCCACTTTTATTCATAATTATGGTAATACTATGGTCCAATTAAATTTATTGTTATTGAAAAATATCATTAAAGGATATACAGAACATATCGGAAAAAGAAGAGCAAGGTAAACAGGAAATCTGCTTAACACAACAAATACCATCAGATATTAGTGACAACTGCAGTATTTTAACTCTTAACTTACAACAAATATGTTTTGAAAATAACTTTTTGACAAAAAAAAAAACAAGAAATAGAATCAGCTCCCTCAACTACATATAATATAAAAAAATACTTGATTATGGCCCAAGATTTGTCAGTGGAACATGGAAATAAATGAGAGATTACAGATATAGGAAGAATATACTATTACAATTCACAGAGAAAACAGATTATTGGTCAAATAGCCCAAACAACAGTTTGTAAACAAATCAAAATGAAAAATAATAATTGGTTTGAATATATTGAGTCCATTAAACAATATTCTTATAAAAAACTTATTTGCATTAAAGGGGAATCTTGTCTTATTTTGCAAACAACATTATCACACAAAACATAATACACAAATTAATAATTTCAAATTCAAATCAACGGATTTGTATAACATAAAAAGAAATAAAGATAATTCTATTGCATAAGTTTTTCTGAAGTTCTGTAATAAGGCATTTACTAAATGCAAATATTTTTAAATGTACCTTTCACTGCAATTCTGTCCAAAATATTTGGTAATATAAAACTACATACAGTTGAGCACTTTCTACACTTAAAAATTGACTTGAGTGGAGCCTATTACTAAGCTATAAAAATGATAAATGGCTCACTGAACAACTTGGTTGTGGCAGGTTTATCATAAAATCATCATTCAAATATATTAATGGAATTAAAAATATAACAATTAGTAATAAATATCATTTAATATCATTGGACATTATAGAGCTCTATGTCTCTAGTCCCAAAATCTATCCATTCAAATAAGTAAAGACATTCTAATTAAAGATACAATGCTTAAAAAATTGAATTTATTATTAAATGCCTGAACTGGATTTATGAAGTCATATAGCCTTATTTAATGATGAAAATAGGAGTTGCCTATGGGTTTTCTAAGGTCAATATAATATCTAATATTGTATTAAATTAATTTGAAGAAAAGGTTACTCCTAAATACTTAAATCAAATCCCATCCCTGTTATACATGCAATACATTTGTGATGTCCTTATTTGTGCCTCAGAAATGCAAATTTAAAAAGGACAGCATGATCTTACACATATGACTTCATTAAAATGGACTATAGAAAATAAAGACAATCTCTAAGGCATAATGTTTTTAGATTTATAGAATCAGTGCAAAAGTACTCTATTAAATTACAAAATGTTAGTTAAACTCATTCCAGGTGTGAGGGGTTATATACGCTGAATCATTGACATTGAATGCTCATAAATTTGCAAACCTCAATGAATTTTTCCATAGAAATTACAATCTATGCAAATTCAAATCTGATCAAAAAACTAATATTGAAACATATATCAATGATTTCAGTAATATTGGATGCAAAGATTCATCTCTTATTCACATCGTTAAACATTCTATGCTAAAATTAGTAACAGATCTACTTAAGCCACTGGAAAAATTCTGGATATCCTTTCCATACATACCAAGGGCTACTCATATTATAAACAAAATTTGGGCTGAACCATACATAGTTGGTTTTTGTACTTTTCCTACCATGAATCACCTGATTAATAATATGAAAGATAATCAGTTTTCAGAGCAGGTTTATCAAGTTGTGTATAAAATTATATGCAACAACACAAACTGTAATGTAGTTTTCTATGGAGAACCTCGTGCCAATCGCTTTACAAGAATTGCACAGCACAGATGCTAATACTGTCAAGCTAAGACTAAATCTATTTTTTTTTAAACATGAGGCTAAACATTATCATAGCTTTGAACCTATATATGTCAGTATTGTTTGCTCTAAAAGAAATGGTGCCAGATGGAAAATTAAAGAGATCTGGCACATTGCCAACAGTCATGCAATAAAAAAGAAAGAACTCTAGTGGCACCATTTGGGAAACCAAACATATAAATTTCTTAATGATTCCAGTCTCTATGGTGCTACATTCGCTGATGAGCAGGAAATATTGTTGTAGGTGAGGTAATATCTGTAATGGGAGATGCTAATCGATGGTTCCTTCCTTCAATATGCTCATTAAAAAATAAAAACAATAAACATAGGGGTTGGTTAGTATGTCCGGTTACACTATAGATTCAATGCCATCAGATATATCTTTAATTTTCTGAGATATTGTATTATTTAAGAAGGGAATGTTGTTAATTATTTTAGAATCTTCACTGAATATACATTGTACAGCATCTGTGATACAAGGAAATATCAAATTTTTTGTGATATGATTTTTAACACTTTTAACAACACAATAACTTATTATGTATGATGCTTCAACCACATTCTCATTAATTTTGTTTGCTGATAAGTTAGATTAGAGCCATTTGATAGTTACTGGAAAAAGTAACATCTTTTTGTTTATAAACTGGATGATTTGTTTCTAAATTGTGCATCAGTAAAGCTTGTTTCATACTATCATTCGATAATATCTCCACAAACAGTGTTCTGTGGTTTCAAATGGTCTTTATCCTCTGAGAATGAAAATCTATATCTCAAATATTCAATAAAATATTTTCTTTTTTAGTGAGCCCTGATATTTTGAGTTGTTTTAATAGTAACTTTATTACTCACTGCTTCCCAGTTCCCTTAATCAGTCTGCTTCAAAGTACTTACAACTTCTGGCTCAGTAGGTTGAATTTCAATACTAACTGCAGCTTTCTTAAGATTTCCAGTTTTCAACTGCATACATTTTGAGGCAAAAAAGAATTTCAATAGAAAGTCACACAAATCAATAAGCAATAACTAAACACTTCAAATTAAGGACTCATAAAAAAGGACAAATCTAGGTCTAATAATACCCATTACTTGATGTTCAATCGAACACTAACATGATGGACTGCTTTTAATCACAGTGACAATTTTGGTAAAGAGAAAGAGAACCCATTCACATAATATGCCTAGTGTTGGAGGAGTCTAGTAACAACTTTCACTTAAATTACTCTTTTCAAATCAAAAGCTACAATTTTGTTTTTCTGTTTTTATTTTAAGACCTTTCTGGTATTTTTCATTATTACCAATATTATTTTTACATTCTGGGAGAATCCAAATAAATAAGAAAGTGGTACTGATTTCATGTATAATCAGATGAAGGTATTATATAAATATAAGAGGATAATACAAAAGATAAAGAAGAAAATTTTAAAAACCTATTTATATATATTTTATCTGTTGTGTAAAATAAAGTTAAAATAATTATTGAATACTCTATTTTTTAAATAATACATTAAAATTAATCAGTAGCCAAATCCATTGATAGGTCTTACTGTATGGAGTGTTTTTCCTGTTTTAACAGCTTGAGCAAGCATAATAAATAGTGATCATGTGATATTTGCATTATCATGAAGTTTAGTAGAGTCACAAAGAATATATGTATACAATGACTTGATTACAATATCATATTATAAAATAGGTGATATATATATAAAATCTAATTTATAATCTGATTATGTGACAAGCAGTTAGCAATAGTGCAATTGCAATAAATAAGTAAAAAATTTACTTCATATTAGATATCTTCAATCTTTATGCATTATGGATTACATATAAACCAAATTATTATTGTTTCAATGAAATATAAATTTATATACGAGTGTTTTTAGACTGCTATTCACAAGGTTTGCTATTAGTGGAAAACAAATGGTTTGATTTTTCACTGACGGCTTAAAAAACCTGAGCAGAGCAAATTTCTAATGTTCATTTTGTATGGTCTTACCACCTGCAGGTGTTTTTTCTACATAATTATTGATATTATAAATAAATGTAGATGGGTTGTTTACCAACACATATCGGCCAGCATGATGAGTTTAATGACTTTTCCTTTGAGTTTATCATTCTTCTCAGTTACCTGATAATTCTTAATTGAAATGTCAGTTGAATATTTTTGAAGACAGGATGAATATGTGGGAATGGTTTTTTAAAATATATATGTATATTTACAGTCATGACAGATTCAGGCTGCCATTTGGTGATAATCTTTTATTTAAGTACTTACAACTGCAGATCATTTGAATTGAAAGAATTAAAATTGCATAAATTGGAAGAACTGTCCAATGTTAAGTGGAATTTTGTTAGACTTTATGAAGCTAAAAAGAAAGATGAAGACACAGTTAATTTTAAAAGTAGATATATATTTTACCATAAATGCATAAATATTGCAAGCACAAATGAAATGAATTATTTTAAATAAAAAATGGAATAATCATATTGTGGAGACTGGTAATATATCAGACAGACTGGCAAGATTTGAATAACTATCAAGTGCGGATAATTGAGGTTTATGCCCCAATAAGTTTTCATTGTAATGAAGAATAAAATTTTTATATAGCTGTGGAAAATGTTAATAATAGAATTGGTAAATGATTGATAAAATGAAAGGGAATTTGTGATATTCACACACAAAGAAACTTATGCATTTTTTCTTTAAAAAATGCTAAATGGAACTGAAACATAGAAATGATAATACAGCAGAATTGAATTATATTTTAACTAATAGAAAATGTGTATTAAATATTGTATTGTTCATAATAGATTTGACACATGAAGTAATCAACAATTATTGACATATAAAGTGTAAGTTAATGCTAAAACTAAATAATCAAAAACTATTAAGAAAGCCAATATTAATAGGTAATATGCTTAACCTTCAGAAATCTTACAATAAAATTGAATTAAAATTTGCAAATTGTTTTAAAATATTAATAAATTTTGAATATATGGTACATATTGGATTGAAATTGATAAGATAGTAATTGATAATTTATTAAGAACTGTAAGATAAATAATAGATTAAAAAAACTGCATTTTACTAATAACATTTCTGTTAAGATTAGACAGTTTATGGAAAAATTAAGAAATACATAAATATTTAAAATGATCCATTAAGAATCTAAAGTTTTGTAAAATAGTACAAAAAAGAGATAATAATGATGCAAGAAAATATAATTATGAATTGACAAAAAAAACTATAGAAGAGCACAAAAGTCTGAAAAATATCAAACAACTCTTTGCTATTGAAAGGAAAATTGTTTCAGCAATAAGAAAAAAGTTGAAATTACCAAAAAGAGAATTGATATCTTGGATTGTATGAAAGAGTTGTATTACGAATTATATAATAATGAAGAAGCAATTACTACATCGGAATTGCTAAGGAATTTAAACTGAAAAGGGGAGAGATGCAATAAAAACTATAAAAATGAAGGAAGCTTTAACAAATAATGAAAATATGATTGATATTTTAATAGAAGCTGGCAAAAAAATAGAAAAACTATTGGCAAGAACTATGGAACAAATGTCTAAATAATAAAGATAGACCATATGATTTGTTGGATGTAGTAGTATTATTGATATTTAAGGAAGAAGATATTAGAAATTATCAGTCTTCTATCAGATTTATATAAAATTATCAAAATTATAATTAGTCTATAAAAATTTTGCATTTTGACTAACCAAAAAAAAAAAAAAAACTTGATTTAAAAATTGTTTTAGCACAGAGAAAGTATAAAATGAAGCAATAAATATGAATTATCCATTATGCTTTGGATATGTAAATGATGGAAAGCCATTTAATTCTATAAATATTCATACTGTAATAAAAGCTTTGGCTTATCTATAGATCTAAATTTTTATTATGTTAAACCACTAAACATCACATGATCACTATTTCTTATGCTAGCACATTACTGTTATTAAAACAGGCAAAATTCTCCATACAGTAGTACCACTCAATGCCAACCAAAGTAATCAATGGATGCCAGAAGGCTTGTGCATAAAATTCCTATCTAGTGCCTACTCATTCAATATCCCCAGACTAGTTTCTGGCTTGTGGCCTGTGGATCTGAGAGCACTGCACCTAGATCGTAGGATCTAATGCAACCCTCCAGCAGCAACCTTTTATCTGTACTTAACTACAAAACTATGAGATTAAAATTGAAAACACAAGAATATTTTCAATCTAAGCTCAATAGTCATATGGGTTACATTAGATCCTAAGATCTAGGTGCAGTGCTCTCAGATCCAAAGCTTCTCACTGATGAAGGCCACAAGCCATAAACTAGTCAGCGGATATTGGATGAGTAGGCACTAGATAGAGATTTTATGCACAAACCTTCTGGAATTTCATTGATTACTCTGGTTGGCATTGAGTGGCACTACTGTATAAAGAGTTTTGCCTGTTTTAATTTCTATTATGCCTTGGATGTGTAGATTATAAAAAGCATTTATTTTTTTAAGTATTTCTATAATTAAAGCTTTGGATGATCAAGATATAGACTTGAAACAGCAGTATATTCTGAAGAATATTTATCAAAGTACAACAGCAGTAATTAGATTTCACCATGACATTAAAAAGAATACCATTGAAATGATGCTGAAGAGAATAATTCCATATCTCCAAAACTTTTTTCAACAGTTTTACAAAAAGTATTATGTGGATTAAAAGAGAAACATACAGAAGTGAAAGTAATGGAAATTATTTGAATTATCTAAATTTTCCAGATGATATGCTTGTTTTTGCAAATGATGCATCACACCTTCAGGAAATATCACAAAAGTTAAAGTAGTAATAATAGGACTAAACTTAAATGCTAAAAAGATTCAAGTAATATATCAGAAAAAGACAATAAAGATTGATAATCATAATTTAAAACAAATTATTAACTATAAATATTTTAGTCAGATTAGGAATACAGATTGGAACATAATAGATTAAATTAATCCTTAAATTAAACTTGGATAAGAGTGCTTTTAGTAGAAATAAGTTGAATATTACAAAAAAAATATGCTTAGTTCTGTTTTCCAGTTCTTATCTATGGATCTGAAATTTGGAAACTTAACTGCAGGACAAAGATTTCAAACTATTCAATAAAATATAAAGAAATATGTTAGGAATAACAAAATAAAATCATATGTTAAATACATAGTTTAGAGAACATAATGATATCACTGAATGTACTCAAAGTATTCAAATGGAGTTGGCTGGACATATATTCCTTCAAAAGATGATAAGTGGGTCAATCACATGTGAGATGGATGGATTAAATAAAAAAATTCTTTGGTGTGACTTGGAGAAAACTGACTATGAATTACAAAAACGATTAAATTGGAAAGATTTTAATCTTGCATTTTCTAGTGCTTACTAATAATAAAATCATACAATTTTATTTGGAGTATATAGTCAATAAATTTGTTATATTTTTTATTACAATATTATCAAAAGCAGAGAAATAAAACAGTTAAAGATTTATTAACCATGAAGATGTGTTTACATCTGTGGATCTTTAATTGCTTTTTAATAGCATATTGATGCACTTTTTAAAATTTCTTGATTAATTCTACATTATTTATTTATTTTATTTAATTACAGTTAACAAAGCAGTAAAGTCTATAGAAAAAATAAATAAATAGCTACATAAATTTACATGGTCAATAATAAATAATGATAACTTAATTTCATTAAAATTTAAACTAATGATAAAATGTCAGATTCTCTTAAAATTAAGTTCTTTAAGCATTTTGGAATGGATGGAACTTTAGTAGATCTTATTATGAAATTGTATGAAAGTAACTATTATATATAGCAATTAGGGAATTTAGAAATAATTAAAGTTAAAAATGAGGTGAGACTAAGGCAAGATTGCCCTATGTCACCTATTCATTTGTTATATTTGAAAGAAATGGAGAGTGCAATTAAAATATTAGAATAAGGGATACAGATACCATTAGTAGGTAACAAGGGAGTATATATATTATGGATTTTTTATTTGTGGATGACATTTTCTTTTGTACAGAAAGAATAGAAGATATGGAAGTTATGCTGAGGACATGCACAATGTTGAGTAAAATGATGGGGATTTAATTTAGTGAAGAAAAATCAAAAGTAATGATGATTAATATTGAGAATAGAGAATACAAAGAATTTTTATTGTGGGATAAAAAAAGATCAATGTGGTGAATAAGTATATCTATTTGAAAATGATCTTAAAGAATCAGAGAAAATGAATGAAAAAATTAATAAATGAAACAAAATAAAGGAACTGATAAAGAAATCAAGTGGTTTCATAAAATATATATAATGTAGGAAGAATTGCATGGGAGTGGCAGTTGGAGGGTTTATCTATGGTATTGATACATCATGTGTTAGTGAAGAAATGTCAGATTACTTTGAAAGAGAACAAAGAGGAGGATAACAGGCATTAGATGCAGATAGGTAGGTGGCAAAGAAGGCAATTTAAAAGAAAATGGGATGGCCAGGGTTTTTTATGAAATATGCAAAAAGCAAAATAAAAATATTCAATTGATTGCAGTTTATGAATAATAAATAAATAGCCAAAATAGTATTTAACTGGGTTATAAAAATTGGGTATGCAACAAGATGAGTGAGAATAGTAGTAGGTACATGTAAGATTTGGATAAAAACTTTTGTGTCAGTACATTTATACAAAAGAAGGATTGATTATGTTAGGAGAATTGTTAAGTGTTATAGTGGCAAGGAAAAAGATAGAAGAATATATGATTAATAAGGAATATGGAATTGGAGAGATTGATAACTAATGTGGATAGTAAAAAGAGGTTAAATATGTATAGAAGTAAACAGAATATTGAGTGCAAGTTAATTTATGATAATAGCAATGAAATTAGTTTACTGTTTAAGTTTGAACAGGATCATTAGCAACAAAGGAATACACACATAAATAGACAAATTTTGGAAATACATTAAAAGAAGGAATGTGGAGGAAAGAAAAATAATATTATTAGATGCTAAGAGACTAGAGAGTAAGCTGTTAGATGTAAGGGAGGGAATAACAAACATGAAAGCATAAAGTAATGGAAATTTTAGGTTTACAAAAAATGCGCTGACTGAGGCAGGTAAGAAATAGAAAAAAGGAGGTTTAGATGGAGTGGCAGCAGAGATGGAGATGAATTTCAATAATAGGGCAAAGTTAAATCTATTATCATGTGTTAATAAGATGGCATAAAACAGATATATTTTCCAGATAGTTAGAGCAATAGAAGAATAGAACTATTCTTTAAAGAAAAATGTAATGATCATAGAATGTTAAATAATTATAGACTGGGAGTTCAAACATCACTGTTATATAACATGTTCACATATATGGTAGCTGGAAAAATTCACACATAAATGTGAAAAAATAACAGTGGGAAATATGCAAGAAGGTTTTTGATTGTATAGGCACATAGTAGGTAATATATTTGCAGTTGCACAACTTATAGATATGAGTAGAAATACAGAAAGACAATTACATATGCTTTGTGTAGTTATAGAAAAGGCATGTGTTAGAGTGAATAGAAATAGATTATGGGTAAGTTTAGTAAATTTGGAAAGAGATGGAAGTTTAGTGAATCTTATTATAAGATTGTATGAAAATAACTACTATATGTAGTAATTAAGAGATGTTGAATCAGTTACAGTTAAAAATGGGCGAGACTAAAGCAACGATGCCTTATGTCACCTATTTTGCTTTTGTTATATTTGAAAGAATCGAGACTGCACTTGAAATTCTAGGATGAACGATAGAGATACCATTAGTAGCTGGCATGGGAGTATGTATCTTATGGATCTTTTATTGGCAGTTGATATTTTCTTGGGCACAGAAAGAATGCAAGATATGGAAGTTATGCTGAGAATATGTGAAAAGATGGGCAAAATCATTGGGATTAAATTTAGTGAACAAAAATCAAAAGTAATGATGATTAATATTGGCGATAGAGAATACAAAGAATTTTTATTGGGTATGAAAAGGTTACCTGTGGTGAATAGGTATACCTATTTGGAAATTGTCTTAAGGAATCAGAGAAAATGAATAACAAAATTGATAAATGAAACAAAGAAAATAACGGGATTAATATGATGTAAGTCGAATTGTATGGAAATGGCAATTGCAGGGTTTATGTATGGGGATGATACGTTATGTGTTAGCAAAGGGGTGTTAGATTACTTTAAAAAATTACAAAGAGAAGTAGGAAAACATGCACTATATGCAGATAGGTGGGTGGTAAACAAGGCAATTCAAAGAAAAATGGGATGGCAAGTATTTTTTTATGAAAGATGCAAAAAGTAAAATAAGAATAATCGGTTTATTGCAGTTTAGGAATAATAAAAAAATAGAAAAAATAGTAATTAATTCTGTTATGATTAATGGGTAGGCAACAAGATGGGTGAGAATGGTAGTAGGTATGTGGAAAATTTGGATAAAAAATTTGTGACAGTATATTTATACAAATTATGGGATGATTGTGTTAGGAGGATAGTTGAGTGTTATAGTGGCAAGAAATAAGATAGAAGAATAGATGCATTAATAAAGAATATGAAGTTGGAGAGATTGATAACTAATGTGGATAGTAAAAAAAAATTAAAATATATATACAGACATAAACAGAATATTGGATGTGAGTAAATTTATAATAATAGCAAGCAAGTTAGATTACTGCTTAATGCTCCAACAGGATCATTAGCAACAATTGAATATACACATAAATGGCAAAAATGGGTGATTTAGTCTGCAAGTTTTCTAAAGAAGCAGTAGAAAATAAATGCTGCAAGCAGAAAGGGTATGAATAATAATGTTATTGAAAAATAAATATAAACAAAGTGATTATACAGAAAGTGGATTCTTTGTTTTAAAGCTGTGTTTGGGAAAAGATAAGGGGAACGGTGTTTACATATAAAACCATGAAGTTGGCACTGATTATGTTATGAAAATGGCATGGAGTATGATATATAAAGATATGGGACAGCGTAGAGCAGGAAATGAAAAGGGAAGTAAGATGGCTAACATATTTCTCAGAGCATAGTGGATGAAAGATTCGTGACTTGAATAAGAAGTGACCGTATATTGCACCACCCTGTTTTAAAATGCTTTAATCTAGTAAAAATACATAATCCGAGTATTTGCAATAATTTTGATATAAACTAGTAATAGAATAACATATTAACTGAATTTAAGCTGTAATGATGCTATCATAGGTTAATACGAACATTGATTACTTAATATGTATTAGTCTATTATTAAGGTTTGAATTATTATTATATCTGTTACTTAGATAACGGAGAGTAATTCTTTATTAACATATTTCCCTATTTTTCGTGCTGTTGTTTTTGCATTTTATAACTACTTTTATTTTTTAAATCGCTTTGAGATTTAGTATGTTTTTGTTTAATTTCGTAGGCTTTTATTATACATTTTTTTTCTTTTTTTTCATAGGATTTTAAAAATAGCATTCGTAATTTGCACTTTACTTATTTTTCATTGAACTCTTCGTGCGGGAGGGGGGTTGTAAACATTACTCGCCTCAGATGTTCTAATCAACTTTTGTTTTAAATTTCAATTTTCTATTCTGATTATTTTATTTCTATTTTGTTGATTTTATATAGGTGCGATTTAATCTGAGTATTTGCAATAATTTATGATATAAACTAGTAATAGAGTAACATATTAACTTATGAACATTGATTACTTAATATGTATTAGTCTGTTATTAAAGTTTGAATTATTATTATATCTGTTAGTTAGATAACAGAGTGATTCGTTTTTAAATCGCTTTCAGATTTAGTATGTTTTTGTTTAATTTCGTAGGTTTTTATTAGGATTTTAAAAATAGCATTCATAATTTGCACTTTACTTATTTTTCAGTGAACTCTTCGTGCGGAAGGGGGGGGGGGTTCTAAAGATTTCTCGCCTCAGATGTTCTAATGAACTTTTGTTTTAAATTTCTATTTCAGCGATTTTGAGAGATTTCTGGTGATGGGGTGGGGGGGGTACTATTTCTCAAATTGAGCGATTTTTACCGACTTTTGAATAGAATTTTATCAATTACAGGCTTCTTGGTGGTTCTGTGGCAACACCTGGTTGCTCGTCCAGTAGGTGAGAAAACATCATTATTTGATTTGAAGAATAATAATGTCAAATGCATATAATTTTTGAATTGAAAATAAAAGACATTTTAAAAATGAATTGATTTTTTTAAAAAACAAAATCCATGTTTTTCATTTAAACAACAACATGGGCATGACAACAATATTGGCATCAGCATGGGATTTGGGAATTCTATTAACAGATTTTCAATGGTATGGATGGCTGAAGAGTTGGAGTAGGTTGAAGCCTTTCCATTAAAGTGTACAGATTTTGCTATCTTAATATAAATTGAGCACTGATTATGTATATGTATAAGAGATGGCAATCTGGACAAACTGATGAGTGCTGGTTTAGGCCAAAATATGTATCTTGGTGATTATTTATCTTTTCTGCATGTATGTAGTCATGTGTATCAGTAGTATGAGATAGTGTGGATAGTGAAGTGGCTTGAAAGAATGAGTTCATTTCCCCTAAATTTACAATTAAACTCCAAGATTAAGAGTGCTGCTATTTCTAATCTTGTATAAAAAAAATATTTATTTTATTTACATGCTTTTATAACAAAAAAAAAAATTGCAAAAGAATAATGAACCCTATTTCATTTAGCATACGTCATAGCAATTGTTTATTAACAAAACAAACATTGTAAATAAAAATAAGCATGATAATATTCCTAATGGAACATAACCCATAAAAACATTAGCCCATTCACTAGTACTCATTTTTATAGACGTATTAAGTGCTATTGATATTCAAATAATCACAGTAGTTTTAGCATTAAAATAGACTTTTTAGAAAATTAAAATATTTATTGCTTGACACTTTAACTTGTTCAAACTCCCAATTAAAAGTAATGGAAAATCGTTCATGAATCCTGAACTCAGAATCTTCTACTCTACCATCACACTAATCTACAATGACATTATAATTTTTTTTCTTGTATGTCATAGCATCATCCAGGAAGCGAACTTGCTAACCTGGGACAAGTGCTTATAAAGCTACTGTCAAGGACTCTCACCACCAATGCTTGACATGACATTATAATTTAAAAGAAAACTATAATAAAATGAAACTTTTGTTGGATTTTATCATGAGATCATTGAAATAACTTGGAAAAAATGAAAAATTATAGACATCTTTAGAAAATTGATTTATTGCAAATTTGAGAATAGTTTTTACATAAAAAAAGCAAATGGACATTATTAGGTTATAAAAATAATTCAAAATCATTTAAACCACCAATATTGAATACTTTTATGGGGATAAAATGGATGTATGAAATCAAGAGTTTTAATTTCACATGTGGTTAATGTTTTTCAGAAAAAAATGTTACTGAAAAGCTAGCAAATTGCTGTGTACAGCTACCATGAATACTACATTCGGCGATAAAGATGTTTGGATCATCAGAAATAAAAGCAATTTGAAAAACAAGGTATTATAATGAATACTGACTTTGTTTGCAGCAAGTTACTAATAATGTTTTTACAAAACTCATTATGCGTATTCCATACGCAGCAAGCTAGAGTAATCAATGGATGCCAGAAGGCTTGTGCATCAAACCCACATCTAGTGCCTACTCATCCAATACCCCCAGACTAGTTTGTTGAGGCCTTCATCAGTGAGGACTTGGATCTGAGAGCACTGCATCTAGATCTTAGGATCTAATGCAACCCTCCACCAACCACCTTTTATCTCCATTTAACTACAAAATTATGAGTCTTAAATTGAAAACACCTTAATGTTTCCAATTCAAGCCCATCAGCTTATATAGTTATATGGGTCTGAACCCAGTTCAGTTCCCATACATTTTGGTGTCTTTAATAACCATAGCCACCAATATCCTATTAGGCAGGATTGGTTTTAAGCCAATAAACATCACATGACCACCATCTCTTATGCTTGTGTATAACAGTTGTTAAAACAGGCAAAACTCACTATACGTATGCCCCACACAGCAAAGTATAGTGAGTTTTGCCTGTTTTAACAACAGTTATACACAAGCATAAGAGATGGTGGTCATGTAATGTTTTTACAATTTATACATGTCTAATATTACTTAGAAAAGGCCAACGAAGCATACATATATTATAATAAGGCCAATGTGGCAATGTACTGTCCATAGGTTCACTTTGGTGCCTTCAGTAGTGAAGGTCAGTGGGTTACTTAGTAGTACTCATTACACTAGGATAGTTATCTTCTCTAACCCAAGCAGGTCTCATTATGCGAGCGTGTAAAATGATATCAATTTTCCCTATCTTCGAGTTTTTATATATTTCTACAGAATGTGGAATGTTTTAGAATATAACTAATTATAATTATTCTTTATCTTTTCATTAATCACTTTCCAATCCAGTACCACTTATCATTTATTTTATCTCTAATTACACTATTTCTTGAGTTTTAAATATGCATATATGAATGCGGGAACTCTTATCATTTTATTGTTTCTTTAATTACACTGTTTGTTTGAGTTCTAAATATATACAATATATATCAAATGATAGGTGATCAAATATTATATATGGAAATATGTGTAGTTCAATGATTATTTTTTATGGTTATGCAAACCTCAGAGTTTGTTGTTATTATTATTATTGTTTGTGTTGTCGTATTTTGTGTTTTTTTAGTTTTATCTA
Source organism: Epiperipatus broadwayi (assembly GCA_028023455.1). Classification (NCBI taxonomy): domain Eukaryota; kingdom Metazoa; phylum Onychophora; class Udeonychophora; order Euonychophora; family Peripatidae; genus Epiperipatus; species Epiperipatus broadwayi. The sequence goes on along the minus strand of JAQFVV010006258.1, from coordinate 4,244,558 downwards.
AATTAAAATTTGTAATCAGGGCATTTGTTGTTATAATGATAGTGTAAATAGACAGATAGGTAGATAGAAATTACCACATAATATTTATATATATATAAATGATTGAATGAATGGGTAGATAGATGATGAACTATTGGATAAAGAAATATATAAGTAGAAATAAGGAGATATGTATATAGATAGATAGATACAGAGATAATGGATGAATGGATAAATGATGGTTGGACAGATAGAAAGGTGGATGGATAAATAGATAGAAACTAGATAGGCAGATGGATAGGTAAATAAACAGATAGATAGGTAGGTTGGATAAGTGGATAATAGAATGAATAGAAAGATGGGTGGATATTTGAATAAATGGAGAGATCAATCGATAGATAGATACAGAGAAAAAGAACCCGAAAGAAAGAGAGAAACAAGAATGATTTTATATATATATAAAATTTAGATAGTAAAACATTTTCGCCATCTTAATAATTAGAACAAAACAGTTGTCCGATCAACACTCTAAAATATTTTGAATGCCAACATATTAATTCATATTTTTTCCCCCTCTTTAGCTTGCATTAACATATAACTCTCAGTATAAACGTAGGACCAGATTTTATATTTACATTGGGTTTTTAATTAAAGGATACTTTATATTGCAATATAATTGTATTTTTATTATTTATATATACCGTTTTTTTTCTGGCAGACATTTTCAAATATATGTATGCATTGTTTTTAATCCTATGCAAAGTAATGAAATTTATTCAAATTTTGTTATTTACATTTTAAGAGCACTTTATATTTGGAAGATATTCATTGTCGTATACCTCATTGTCTGTTGGCACTTCATTAAAATGCAACAAGAAGATATTCTTAGCCATCTCCAAGATATTTCCCGACGTTTTGCACTGAGGAGCAATATAGCCGAAGAAGCGTTTATTCGTTTTCGATCATTGGAACCCATCTTCCCATATATGCTGAGAAAAACAATTGCATTTTATACATTAGTAGTTATAATGGAGAAATATTATAAGGCCGGAAATCTGAGTGCCACCATGTACAATTTAGCTCATGAATGGATTGAAAATGCAACATCTTTGAGAATTTTTTACGAATTCAGAGACTATATCATGAATGATCCCTTTATTGGTGAAAATTAAAGCCGTTTTTAAATGCCTATGTTATTTTGAAATTATGTATTTTTTTTAAACTATATTTTTGTATTTGTCTTTTGGAAATTATAAAATTATGTATTTTTTTTTAAACTATATTTTTGTATTTTCCTATTGAAAATTAAATAATTAAAAAAGCAAGAGCGTTTTATGTTTTTCAAGAGTTTGCCTTAAAATTCGATATTCAAAAATCTACTTTGCATGTAGGCCGATAACGTTTATGAGCTTGTGTCAACAAAAATGTAATACAGAAAGCATAGCATTAAATGTATGACGTCTAGGTATATGTACTATGGTTCCCGTAATCTAATTTCAAAATCTTTCTAGACGTTATTTACCATATATATATACGCAATGTTGACGTAAGTGAAAAATAATATGAGCATGGAAAAATGAATATATTGTGTCATTCGGAAACACATCGTAAACTAAATTGCAAAGTGAATTATTATAACAAAAATAAATAAATGTAGTTTTTTTTTTTTTTGTGAATATGCTAATTAAATATTTTTATTCATCAAATGTCTCGGGTTATATTTCCAACATAAACTCTTAATGAATATATTAATTTCATACCTTATTTGGACTTAACTTTTAATTACATTTAAATTGATTTCCAATTTTATCTACATTTGTGTACTAACAAATAGATGAATGTAATTGGAAAATGTAAAATAAAATCTTCAGTTAACAAATAAATACATTTTTTACTCTAAAAGTCATAAAAAATCTTATCGGCAATATTGTATTCTTATATTCTGCTTAAAAGAATTTTTCAGTTTATTTTCTTGTTAATACAATTCTTTAATACCAATGTTTTCACTAATAAAAATGGTTTTGGTAGCTTTATTTCCCCTGCTTAACCTCTAGCCTTTTCAAACTTTTGCAGGTACTGTTTTAGATATAGTAGATTGCCAAATATTCAAGACCATTAGTCATTTTGATTCAAAATTATTACATCTTTAGCTGGTGTTTTTTAACCATAGTTAGACTCATTATACAATGCATAACGTGTTATCCTAATGGTATAAATTTTGTAATTTTATTTTTTCCTTTTCATTGTCTTAAACTTGACTCCGTAATAAATATTTTAAAATGAGGAGAAAATTTTGGCTTATGGAAGATCTTTATTTTAACAATTATTTCTAATAAGTAATGATCCCAAAATATCTTCGCAGCAGTCGTATTATTATATTGTTTTCTGCTTGTTTATAAAGTACTTCAAAGTAAAGTATTAAAAAAAATTACATTTACTGTATAATAATTTTTCCCAGGATATAATTACCTGTTTACCTTGAACATTCTAGGATTATTTATTTTTACAGAAATTTATGATTGTATACAATATTTATAGATTTATTTTTAGAAACAATAATCATATAAGGGTTAATCATTCAATATTATCATTTTAAATATTTCATAATCAGGAATAGGCTGGTCAGCTTCGGGTAAATTGCTAATACCCGGCAAACCAGCATATTTAATATACACATACATTGCATGTCCTAACGCCAAACTGCAATACTATACAAGTTACTTTTACTTTTAAATTATTCCAAAAAATAAATTTTAATAAGAAATGTTTTATAAATTTTGTCTTTATACTAAAATAGATTTAAAAAGACCATTAATTCACAAGTCTACTAGCAAAAATTATTCCCTATGCAAGTAAATTTTTCAGGTTGATTCTTGACTTCATGCAATAAATAAATAAATATGTCAACACTTTTACAAACAAGAGTGGAAAAAAACTCTTACTAAATATGAAAAGGTATCCAAAAAGAAACGGAATCATTCTCTAAAAAGGAAACATTTTAGTACATGCTCCCATAGATAAGTATTGTCTGCCTAATGCTTGAATTAGAAACATTACAGTTAAGATAAAGAAACAGGGAAGTAGAAATGTGTCTGTTATGGTAGAAACAAATTATTTTTTAGAGTCTTCAGAGAGAGCAACAGATGAATACACAAACTTGATTAGATATGTGAGTAAAATAAAAGAAAGAATAGGAATAGTTGGATTATACCATTGATGCTTCAGTTTTAATTTATCTCATTAACAAGTTTTATTATTAATGTTGTTATTTAATACCTAGGTTATTTTAAGTGTGTTTAATTCGTGTGATTCTTCTACATTATAAATTTTATTTACATGATTATTCACTAATTTGAAGTCTTTTATTCTCTTATATTCATTCCCTTGCAGTTAATATTTTTATTGTTTTGTTTAAGGTGAGGGTTCCTTGTTATCTTCTCATCCCTTTATTGTCTTTGCGTAGTGACAGTATTAGTGAAGGATTATTAATCTATTGTATTATATAATATTAACCATGAGGAAAGTTTATATATATATTGTAGCGGGCACATACGCCGTTACATTATTTTTTCTAAAAAATAGGCATGAAAAATAAAAGTTCGCAAATAAACACTTTTGTAAGAATTAAAAAGTGAAAGTTAAAAATCATCTAAACTCTAATATATAAAATCGCACAGATGAAAAATCATTAAAAGAAAACTTTATTAAAGAAAAAAAAAGTATTTTAAAACTAAATTTTCAGTAAAAAATTAAAGATAAAAATATATCTTTAAGTTTGTACAATAAATTAAGTAATGCTATTGTGTAAAATGAAAATGATTATTAAATAGTCCAAGTGAACTAGCCTTGGGGCATTTCAAAAGGTATAATTAAAGATCAGATAGCAGATAAAAAACGGGAACAGAATGGCCATTGAAAGAAATTCCTCAGGAAATGGACCTCAACAAAAAGACCATCACCATCATCATGATGTAATGTCCACTCAATACAAACTTCTAATATAAAAGAAAAAGTTTGGAAATAAATTTTAGGAAAGAAACAGCTGGGAGAGAAAAGGAGATGTAATATATGTGTTGGTGTGGGAAGAGTTGAAAAAGAAGGGATTGGAAAGATGCACTTCCAATTCCTTCAGTTAATTATAAAGAAAGGAACTGACATCATCTTCCTATATTATGTACCCCAGGACACCAAGATCCAGCAATAAAATACCAGCCATAATAAAAGACCTCGTGGGAATTAACACCCTACAAGTTGCAAGCAACTAGGAAGTATGGACTTTTCTTTTAAACTCTAAGAACTTTTATGAACTCTAATAAGCTTTAACTATAATTCTAAAACTCCAGTATTTGAAAAAAATAAGAACTTTAATTCTAAAACTTGTGCCATATTTAATAGAAATAGAATCCTATTTGACCAATGTAAATTATTATTAATAATTAATTTTATTTGTTGTATTTTTTTTAAAATCATTTCCATTTATTTTTTTTGTTCTTTTAAGTTTTATTATAATTTTTGTTTTTTCGTTAAACTAAACTTAATAAATGTTAAATTTAAGTCGGCCGTGAGTGGCTGCATAGATTTGTAAAGTTATATTAGTTTAATTAAGGGAGGGTAAATCTTAGGTTATTTGTTTCATAGTTAAATTGGGTTAATGGATTGGATATATTGGTGTAATTAGTAAATGCAGTATGAGGTCCGCTATGTGCAGGATCACCTTATACGCCACACTCGGGCAAAATAAGCCTTTCTTATTGACCATCGGACACAGATGGTTTTCCCTGCTCCTTGGATCACCCCTTTGCCTGTGGAATGGGATTGTAAGTCGGCAAAAAGAACCGCAATCCCTTCCTATGGAGTTTTTTTGATTGTTCTTCTTGCCAGATAGATGTAACATTCCTGTACTGGACGAGAGACAATTTCTTCTCTATAATCCTGCTGTTCAGATGTACATTCCTGACAGTACAGTATTTGTGCTGTTGTATTCATGCTGCATTGAATACATTGATATATCAGATGGATTGACATTGGTTTAACTGCGAACTTTTGGCCTAAGGTTAAATAAGGGATAGGATTTTTTTTTCAAATGCAATCTATGTAGTCTGTTCATGCTTGACACTTTAATAAAATATTAAATTCATCTGTGTGAACTTATAAAATAAAAGTTAAAACGTAAATTAAATTATAAAATCAAAGTTAAAATGTAAGTTAAATTTTAAAGTAAAAGTGATACTAAAATGATTCAAAATCTTATATATGCTTAAATAAATATTTGTGTGTGTTATTACTGGAAGTGGCTTCTTTTATTTTTGTTAATATTGAAAAAAATATTTTGATTAGATTTTATAAATCTCTGTGTCTCACTGAGCTAGTGGCATGGGCTGACGGTCGGAATAGAACATATATGTAAAATTTGAATCTTAACTTACATATCTGCCTACTATATAAATTTTCCATGTTCCAAATACCTGGTGGTGCCCTGTTCAGCAGATACGGTAAGACGTCAACTTCCATTTCATTAACCCGATCGTTATAATATATATATAACATGCTTCACTCTCTTATTATAAAAGTTATCAAACTTGGCAGCTAGAGGGCAGTGCAATTATTTAAAAATGGATTTGGTAAAATTTTCACTTCACCTTATATTTATTCAAAAATATTATTTATGATTACATATTTATATATATTGTAAGCTTACAGTCTCACTGTAAATTGGCTATTATAAATTAAAAATTGTAAAAAATTTATTAGCTTTAATTTTTATAGTTAGGCAAATATATTCATCATCGTCATTGGTGTGTATAGCATAGAATATAATCAATATCATGTTTAATAATCTCATATTAATGTTTATGAGAAAACATAATTTTATAAAGGATTTTTGAATGGGTTTCCAAGCTGATTTTATTATTAATGCTTATAGATATGTATATTTTTCTCATTCTTCTTCTTAAGAAACAAGAATATCAAATGACGAAAACAAATAAAATTGCTCTTTCAAATAATACAAATAATTTAAGACAGATATTTAGAATAGAATTATAAATTTAACATTATCAAACTAAAATATTTATTTATTTATATGCATAATTAACAGTTTTAATAATTTTATATTTTATGTGCATGTGTCGAAGCTTACATATTCTTATTTTTATTTAGCAAAGATTAAGTTAGTTGCTAGAATATTTATTGAACAATTAATTATTTATTAACAGGCCAATTTAAATTTAATTGAAATAAAGCTTTGAGAACTTTATAATTTTGTGATTTATTTATTTTAAATAAATGTTTGTAATATTATTTTAAAACCTAGAAATAAAAGTGAAGCCATTGAAAATTGAAATTATTATTTCTTCATTTTTCAATGTGTTGCTTAAGTTTTACCACCTTCATTCAGAAACCTTAGCAGATGATTTCTTTCAAAATTTTGCAGATAAATAAAGAAGCCCTTTTGCATGATAGAAAATATTCAGTAATCCAAAAATTACGTGAAATGTGATATAAAAGCTGAATTTTGAAAAATCCAAATTTTTAAATAGCCATTTTTTGCCATCTACATGATCATCAGCTTAGATTAACTATTCTGGCCATTTGATTTGCTGGTTTAAAATGACTTATCATACTAAGAAAACATAAACAATGACAAATAAACCAAAAACCATCATTAATTAAATTTCTAATTCTTTATTTCAAGAAATCTTATTTATTTTAGTATACTGTTAGTTAAATAATGGACAAATTGACTTGGGGAATGGTGTCTTACTATTTCTACAATAAATTGCTGGATTTTTTTTCATTTGAAAATAATGATAAATAGCTGATAGATTTACAAAATTATATTTATTAATTTCAAATAAGTACCTATTGTTTATTTTCAATTATTGCAAAAATAATTATTTTCTTCACTACAAAAAAATGCATATTCATCTAAATGTTGTGAATTGTCTCATATTTAATCCTAACACATCGATTTCCTTTGTTTGCAGACTGTAAACATTCAACATTAAATATAAGATTAAACCATTATCACTGATCAGAAAATAATAAATTTGACTTTGCTTGATAGATATTTTTGTTTATCACTGATATAAATTCAAAATATTCACATTTTATTCCTGAAAATATCATGAAGGATGAGATTTTAATCAAAACAAAAAACTGAGTACTTCATTATTTCTAGAAAAAATTTTTTCCTTTTTTAATAATCAACAAAATTTTTATTCTTTGTCTTTTTTTAAAAAAATCTGAAGAAATATTTCTTTCTTTTATATCTAACAAATTATGCTTTAACTGTTTTAATTTTTCAATATTTATTACAAAATTATGATTTTTTATAATCATTATTATAATTAGATTGATTCCATATGAAGCTAAACTTGTAAATAGTTTCAGGTATATTTCCATTTTCTGATATTATAACATTCTATTTTTGAAAATAAAGTATATCTGTTCAAAATAAATTATTAATAATGTGAATTATTGATTTGTAATAAATATTTTATAAATTATTATATAAAATGTATCTAGAACTGTAATAAAATTGCAAAAAAACACATTTTTGGTTTAATAAACTTTATTAACCCAGAAAAAATGAAAAAAATATATAGCATTGTATTATCCAATTAATTGGCAAATTAAAGTTCAATAACCAGATTCTGTTAAGTGTTCACTATTAAATAAAAAGGTTGAAGAAAAGTTCAATTATATATATATATATATTTCTTTTCTTAGGAAAGGTAATTGATAATATAAAACCTGATCTTTAAATGTCAATTAAATCCTATGTGCTATTGAATAGTGCTTGTAATGATATTCGACTGTCTCTTTCTTTTATAGTTCTGATTTTACTAATTAGAATCTTCAGAGGATTCATACAATTTGAATTGAAGAGAATTTCACACTGAATTAGCCATAAACTATATATTAAAAACATGGCAATTTTAATATCGGCAAAAACTCCTGCTTTAATTCAATGTATCAATGAGCCTTTATGTTTATAAATTAAGCTAATAAATGTTCTACAGACTTACAAATAACTGCATACTCCAAAGATGTGTTCAATCATGTCTTCTTCTCTGCAACATAATCCACATATGCCATCAATTGAAGTAAATCCACAGTTTCTTGTTAAAAAGCTACCTGTATGTAAGACATTTAAATTTATCTTTATCAGAAAGTTGATGTATTTCAGCCCCAGACACCATCATTTGAATATTGTCAGGAAATTAATGGTTGTCATGTTAAGATTTGAATTAATTGACACTATTGCTTCATTACTGAGGTAATAGCCTCCCAGTATTGAACTTTTTGTGATGGATTATGAATAAGATTAATTTTTTAAATTTCAGATAGTAACTCAGCCATCCAGCAAATCACATTTTTGGTTATTTAAACTATTTTCTCTAAACAATGTGATAAAAATAGTGACATCAGAAAAATATCAGACTACAAAAGCACTGCTTGTTAAGGTGGGTTAGAAATAGAAGATAAATCTCTCTTGTGTTTGTTGAATTTTTAATTTTTTTGCCATCAACTGAATTTTTTCAAATTAAAATTTATAATATATATATAAAAAGTTAGATATCACATGCTTAGCTTGAGTTGCTTTTTTGAATCTAGTGTCCCAACTGCTGACTGAAGAGACCCATAGGTCGAAACCGGTCTGGGGATAGGGACAAGCTAAGATAAAGATGATTTGAATGCCTTCTCTTGTAGTAGCATTTATCATAATATATAAAAAAAATAAAAGCTTGTTTAGAGTTATAGTATGCTCTTAAGTTTAAATATATATATTGTACCGAATTCGAATGTGCGTCCTCGAAACACCGGCCTCTTAGGCAGAGAAGAACATACTCGGAGAGTATGTATGCCCAAACCATAGCTATAAAATATATAACTAGCATTACATTTCCAGGACATAATTTCTTCTCGGCTGTTATGTTCAACACCATGTTCAAAGCACTTTTTTGTTTGTGTATAAACATGGGCACCAGCTATCTATTCAAAAAGAATAAACAATGCACTATGAGCAATGGCCACTAACACAACACCTAAATCCATGACTAGCTCAGCTGTTTGTAATCACTAATAGATTAAACATAATTAGTGGTTAAAAGAATTGATAAAAGAATTGTAAAAAAAATTTATAAAAAAGATTGATAAAAAATTTGATAAAAAGAATTGACCGACAAATAAAGTTTAATTTTAAAGACAATTTATTAACTAACATTAAATTATTAAATTTAAACATCCTTATAATTTAATATAATACTCACACATTTTAAATTAACATTTCTACACTAGTTTAAATATTCTTGTAGATTTTAATAATAGAACATTGGTATTTATCTAATTTAACTAATAACACTGATATAATGATCATGCACATATTAACTCATATAGCATTCACAAATATAATAATAAAACATTAATAACATTTGCAACTTAAACACACATATCAATAGTTCATTTTATGTATGATATAGAGTTCATATAATTAGACTCTTGAAGGATTCGCATGAGTTAATGCAATGCAATGGCTATTACAGTATAAATGAAAATAAGCAAATGTTTTACCTAGGATTTTGAACATAGATTTAGAACTTTGTTTTCTTCTTGTTTGTTGCTTCTTCCAGTATGAATGTTTCCAGTATGAATGCTTCCAGCCGGCTGGGACTTTTCTTTTATGAGTTTCATTATTCTTCATGCTTATTATTATTGGAGACAATTAGATATTGATGGAGATTTTCTAAGAAGTTATGCTGACATTATTTCACGGGCAGATATTGCTGATCTTATTTGATTAAGACTGGAGAATGACGTGTGTTTCCATAAGCGGTTCAAAACTGCATTTTTGTGTTTCTGGATACAATTAACTTAACTGATTGAAATTAACTGACTCAATTGATTTGTGTACTGAACTGAACTACTGTTCGATAAAAAAGGTCTATTTATACCTGCAACGTGTTGTCCTTGTAATATCCTCCGGCAAAAATCTGTTGTCGAAATTCCAGTGATAATCCTTTGATAAACGTGTTTTGGAAGATTGTTTAATTAGTAATAGCCATGCAGAAGTATTGTTTCATATTTTAATTAATAGCCATTGCCGTGTTTTTAATGATAATCTTTTTTTATTTCACATACATTTTTATTTATTTACAATCGCACATATATATGCACATTGCTCGTTTTAAGATTATTTTTCTTTAATTAAACTTGAATGAAAAGAGATTTGTTTGTTGTTTTTTTTTAAATTCTAAATTATTTATATTTTACGAATCCTAATAAGAAAACTCTTTACTTACTTTTTATAAAACCCTTAGTTTAACTTCTCTAACGAAACACCCCTCTCCCCTTCTGATTAATTAATTGCAGCTCTTATTTCAAAAACTAATGATAGAAACTATTTGATTCTTATCTTTTTCAAAAACAAACTGTAATAAACTCTTCAACATTTAATTTTATGTTTTTCTTTTACGAAAGATTATTTTAATATAATTTTAGATAAAATTATATGTGCCAATATCCAATATTGGTACATTACACCATCCCTCCTTTGAGAGTAAAATGCGTCATTTTTTGACCATTTTATCTCTGACAACATTAAATCTTAATTTATTATTCTTTCTAAGTTTGATTTTTTTTGATATCTATTACTTTCCATACTAAGGGCAATCTCCAATAATACTTTTCTTCTTCCTATGCTGACTTCATTGTTTACAATGTTCTGAGTCCTGGATAGTGACCACAAGGACAAACTAATTTTGTGGCCCAGGGATCTTTTATAAATGAAGCTTCGGCTGCCAATACTCTTGATCGGACTTTGACTAAAAAAAGGTCGCTGTGAATGGCAGGAATTTCAACTGTCCATTTCTGACTTATGCTTTGGAAAACGAGGTATGAGATATGGGGATTCTCCCCTGAAAAGTGACTCGTGTCTTATGCTGGATTTTCCCCAGTGCGCATTTTAAAAGAGGAATGATCCCTGCCAATCTGTTATGGGTACTAAACTTTATCCAGTTGACAGCTTTAAACTTATCCTTATCTAAACTTAATTCTATACTATCTCATCCCTTAATTTCAAACCCTTATACACTCCTAATATAACTTAGATTGACTTTATATTATTTATCACTAATCCTACGTTATTATTTTAAATACACATGAACATTACTTTAACATATTTATTTATATTATTCTGAACTATTACGAACATTATATTACTTACATATTTATTTAATTACACTATTATTTTTTAAACAATTACTTTAACTTCTTTATTTACGTGCATATATTCTAAAAAAAAAACTTTTATTTTATTTAATCTTACAATACTATTCTAAACTCTTACGAATATTATTTATATTACAATATTATTTTTTAAACATTTGTTTACTTTATATATTAACGTATGCGTACTTAGAAAACACTTTTATTTTACTGCTCTTTTTTATTATACAAATATTTTATTGTACTTGATTACTTTAAACCATTTATTTATTTTGTTTTATTAGCTTACGTATATTCAAAAAAAAAAACTTTTACTTTCTTACAATTCATTATTATACAAATATCTATTTGACTAACTTGATTTTATTCTAGAAATTCCATTATCTTTTTCATTTATTTAATTCTGCAAACATTACTTTTAAAACATTAACTTGACCCATTTATTTACTTGATTTTATTGATTTTTTTATTTATTTATTTGAATTGTTTATTTACAAGCATTTCCTTAATTAATATGTGCATGGAGAAAAACAAAAATCTTTTATTTTACGAAGCCTCCGTTATTATTATTACTTTCAAACATTTAACTTATTATTATTCAGTTATTTTTAAATTTATTATCTTAGTTTTAAATAGAAGTTTCAGATTTAAACTTCTCAGATTTATTTACTTTAGAATAATCATATTCATGCTCATTGTCTATTTCCGGTCCTCTTTGTTTATTTCCTTTACTATTCCGCCCATTTACTAACTTTAAACTGTCCGGCGATTCCTTCTTTCTTTCTACTAATTCACTAACATAAATTATAGTCCATATTCTCACATCTATAAAGTTTTTTGCTTTATCTCTTTCTCTCTCCGTTCTATTTTCTGCCTTGTAAATTAGAAAACTTTTAAGCTTTACAGACCTCCGTATTTTCCTTAACCATGAATATTTTTTCTTACGCTTTCTCTTTGTTTTAAATCTACGTCTACAGTGAATGCGAACGTTTACTTTAAACCTTTTATTTTTAATTCTTTGTAAAAACTTTTTTACACTATCTTCTACTTTGAACCTGTGTCTCTCTTCTATTTCTTGATCTATATTTTCCCCTGTCTTAGCACTATCCTGTTCTGCTTTAATTTCTATTTCAGTCTTCTGTGTTTCAACACTATGTAGTTCTAATTCAATTTTCACATCTTTTATCACATCAACTTCCTTTTCAACTTCCCGACTTTCTTTAATTAGATCTAACTCTATAACTTCTTGGTCCTTCTCTACCTTTCCTGTTCTCTGGTGTCTCATTTCTCTTATTTCTGCAATGAATTCTTGCTGATTTTGCCTAATTTCTCTTAGTTCTCTAATCATTTCCACTTTGAACTCTTGCATCATATTCATCATGTCTATCATCATTTTCTTCATCATCTGCATCTTAGACATTTCTTTCTCTTTTTCCATTTTAAACAATATTTTATTTGTTATTTGAAACTAGCGCTCACGTTAAACTAAATTAAATATACGACTTATTTATTTGTTTTTCTTACTAAGACGGAAACCCACGCTGACTCCACCCTTTTTCTCCTTTTCTCTACCCGATCTTAATGCTTTAACTCCGCCCATAACACCCAATTGTCTCTGATTTAACAGAATTATTTATCTTAACTAATGTGAATATTAAAATATCTTTTCATTTAAAGAAAAAAAATTTCGGTCAATTCTTTTTTTTTAAAATTAAACAATTTTAAATACATAATTTAGCTTCTCTTTAAGATTTTTACTTTTTAAACAAGAAACAAAGCATTTAATTACTATTGTTTCTCAGGTCCAGCCCCATGTTGGGTGACATTGTATGGCTTCAAATATGCATCCTCGAAACACCAACCTCTTAGGCAGAGAAGAACATACTCGGAGAGTATGTATGCCCAAACCATAGCTATAAAATATATAACTAGCGTTACATTTCCAGGACATAACTTCTTCTCGGCTGTTGAGTTCAACACCACATTCAAAGCACTTTTTTGTTTGTGTATAAACACGGGCACCAGCTATCTATTCAAAAAGAATAAACAACGCACTTTGAGCAATGGCCACTAACTCAATGCCTAAATCCACGACTAGCTCAGCTGTTTGTAATCACTAATAGATTAAACATAATTAGTGGCTAAAAGAATTGATAAAAGAATTGTAAAAGGAATTTATAAAAAAGATTGATAAAAAATTTGATAAAAAGAATTGACCGACAAATAAAGTTTAATTTTAAAGACAATTTATTAACTAACATTAAATTACTAAATTTAAACATCCTTATAATTTAATATAATACACACACATTTTAAATTAACATTTCTAAACTAGTTTAAATATTCTTGTAGATTTTAATAATAGAACACTGGTATTTATCTAATTTAACTAATAACACTGATATAATGATCACGCACATATTAATTCATATAGCATTCACAAATATAATAATAAAACATTAATAGCATTTGCAACTTAAACACACATATCAATAGTTCATTTTATGTATGATATAGAGTTCATATAATTAGACTCTTGGAGGATTCACACGAATTAATGCAATGCAATGGCTATTACAGTATAAATAAAAATAAGTAAATGTTTTACCTAGGATTTTGAATGTAGATTTAGAACTTTGTTTTCTTCTTGTTTGTTGCTTCTTCCAGTATGAATGGTTCCAGTATGAATGCTTCCAGCTGGCTGGGACTTTTCCTTTATGAGTTTCATTATTCTTCATGCTTATTATTATTGGAGACAATTAGATATTGATGGAGATTTTCTAAGATGTTACGCTGACATTATTTCATGGGCAGATATTGCTGATCTTATTTGATTAAGGCTGGAGAATGACGTGTGTTCCCATAAGCGGTTCAACACTGCAATTTTGTTTCTGGATACAATTAACTTAACTGATTGAAATTAATTGACTCAATTGATTTGTGTACTGAACTGAACTACTGTCCGATAAAAAAAGGTCTATTTATACCTGCGACATGTTGTCCTTGTAATATCCTCCAGCAAAAATCTGTTGTCGAAATTCCAGTGATAATCCTTTGATAAACATGTTTTGGAAGATTGTTTAATTAGTAATAGACATGCAGAAGTATTGTTTCATATTTTAATTAATAGCCATTGCCGTGTTTTTAATGATAATCTTCTTTTATTTCGTTTACATTTTTTATTTATTTACAATCGCACATATATACGCACATTACTCGTTTTAAGATTATTTTTCTTTAATTAAACTTGAATGAAAAGAGATTTGTTTGTTGTTTTTTTTTAAACTTTAAATTATTTATATTTTACGAATACTAATAAGAAAACTCTTTACTTACTTTTTATAAAACCCTTAGTTTAACTTCTCTAATGAAACACCCCACTCCCCTTCTGATTAATTAATTGCAGCTCTTATTTCAAAAACTAACGATAGAAACTATTTGATTCTTATCTTTTTCAAAAACAAACTGTAATAAACTCTTCAACATTTAATTTTATGTTTTTCTTTTACGAAAGATTATTTTAATAATATAATTTTAGATAAAATTATATGTGCCAATATTCAATATTGGTACACTATATATATATATATATTGTCACCTCAACTTTCTCCACGCATTCTTTTACTTATTCAACCTCAATAAATTCTCATTTATTTCAAGTAGCTAGTCAATTGAATTTCATACTTTAGGATCAAATATACCGGGGGCGCCAAATTGCAGTTATAAATTGTAATGCCCACTAGAGATCATCATCATTAGTCAATTTAGGACTATAGAAGATACTGGAGAAAGTAATTAAATTGTCTCTCAAAAAAATAATAATAATAATATGGATAAAACCATTCAATCTATGTGGTCTTAATTTCAAACTTAGCATTAGTCATGCAAATATTTCATGATAAATTTATTATAAAATTTATAATAATGAGACAACTTTCTTCCACAACTTTATTATAAATATCTGATCTCGAGTGGTACTACAGAAAATATTGTATACAGTTCTCATTTATATCTGACTGGAAATAACTCAGTAATTAATGCAGAGAACTCATAATCTATGTTCATATTATAAAATCATTATTTAATTTAGTACTAGATAAAATTTATCACAAATAAATCCTCCCCATTTAATCCCATTACTTGATTTTTCGTTCTCGGCATCTATCACTTTCAATAGCCACAATTATATAACACAGAATGTCTGTGTTATGTTCTCTAATCTGAGAATCCCTAATCTTATTTTTCTAACACACATATATCTTTATATCAACTATCAATTCATGATTCCTATTTTATAATAGTAGAATAATTTATTATAGTATAATAATGTTGTTATAATAAGCTACTTGACTTCCAAACTAGCTCTTAGACTAATAATTGAACTGCTCTTTCTCAAGGTCTAGATCTGTCAAGAGGTGCCCATATAAGTGATTACACTGTAATGGATATGATCCCATATATGCCAAAATAAATTTTAATACAAGTTCAATAGTGGGAATCACTCTAAACACCGAGAGCAGGAAAGGGATTTTATGTCTGCTCCCACTATTCACAACATTACAATGAATCAAAAGATTAATTTTGTTAAACTTATCTCAACTATTCCCTGTCATTTTTATTCTATTATTTCTAATCTATTTTAATTAATAACCTTAATAATTTTATTTGCTAAAGTAAACTATGGAAGTAAACCATGGACATTAATCAGATAAATCAATCAAAATTCACTTATGAAAGCAAATTACCAAAATAAATCATAAACTTAGATTATGCAAATTAATGATGAAACTAAAGTATGTTAAAATGAATTATATACAAGTGACTTATACAAAATGGATTATATTAATCGAATATAGGAATATTCAAGATAAAATTAATACTGTAAATCAATCATGGAAATACATTATCAATATAAAATCAGCTATGTGAATCGAATATGGAAACAATATAATAATGACTACTGCAAATTGATCTTGGAAATAAATTATCATTATAAAATAAATAATTAAATTTAAATATGAACTAATATTACCTTAAATATAGGTGCTGGATATATAGATTCTGGAGATATTTGAAACATCAAAACACAAAACACAATATAATCTTATAACAACAATAAAATTTTGTCACATGAAATAATAATGATAAAGATTAAAATAAAAACACACTAAATTACAATATTGTTACACACAACTATATGATTCCGATCTATTCAGGACTCTTATTCGAACACACGTTTGAATTAACTAAGTTCCTGGATGACTCACTTCTTGTTTTGACCTATTCATTTATTAAATAAATAAATAATAATAATAATAAATACAAACGCTCACACATGGAATCAGAATTCCGTATACTTTAGCTTTAAGAAAACTTATATCTTGAAAGAGAAGAAAATTTATAAATTTCTACTTCCCCCCTTTTATTGTAAACATTGTCCATTGGACTATTCCAAAATAATATATTCGTTTTAATTACTCTAACTAGCAAGGTGAAATAATCTTAAATTTCTAAACCATTTTATCAAACAATAATTTTCACATTTCCAATGAGGAAGGATGATATGTCACAAAATTACTCAACTAATTCTGCAAATGGGTTTAAATTCAAAACCCACACTTTTACATTCATGTTTGTCAGATCTTTACGTTTTTGACTGTATATATCTTAATACGTCAGTATGTCCACTCAGCTTGACGACCACAATTTACCATCATTCAAAAAAAATCAACACAGATCGGTTAGTTTATTAATACATCTGACTGAATCCTTATCCTTTCAGGTATTCTGTCCCACATAAGAAAACTCTCTTCATATCACACATCACCATGTAGTATCTATAACGTGCACACAGCCACATCTTGATAAGGGAAATTAAAAAACAACAACAACAGTATCAACTCCAAACTTAAACTATTTGCTTGAGCCAGAGAGATATATTTTCCTAAGATCCAGAATTGTATAAAAAGCTTCTGCCTAGACACCTACTCTCTATATTGGCATGCAAAACATCTTCTACAATTAAACAGTAACTTTATTAATAATTCCCTATCTTAATAAAATAAATGGAGTGAAACTTAGTCATCTCCACTGCTATGGTAAATAAATCATGAGACAGCTATTTTCCATTTATTGGGTGGTAGGATTACATTACATTAGTAATGACAAGCATTTATAGCTTTAAATATGCCCACACATACATCGATTCCAGCCTAGATAAATGACAAAGACTAACCAGATCCCAAATCAATACATATATGAATTATTTCAATTTTAAACAGTCAAGCCAACAACATACCTAACATTTATATTAATAACAGATCAACAATACTTTAGTATAATTATGAGTTTTACGGCCATCTCCTCAATCTTCAAATTTACTATTAAGCACAAACTAAAATTTTGTTAAGAATAATAAAATAAATATCTAGATCATTTCTCTTTTTACTTTTAAATTTGAATTTACGTGAGAATCTATACTTGAATGGTATCAAAATCATTTTTCTCTTTCCTTCAAACATTTAAACATAAACAAAATATTAAATTAAATAATCTAGTGATTAGAGTGTGACATAGTATATAAACAAATGAAATATATATATAAAAACAAATGACATATTATACAAACGAAATAAAATAAAGAATAAATATCAACATTACAGATAGTCTCTTTAAATGTCTTTTCCTTCCACTGTCCATCAATCAATTAATATATTTAGTTCGTTTTACTTGAGATAGCTATATACTTGCATGTCAGACAGTTATTTTTAATTAAATGTGTATAGAACGCACAGACAGTCATTTGAATTAAGATAGATAAAAAAGTAGATAGTTATTTTAAATCAAAAGTGTAGCTACAGGAGAATTAATAAATTTTAAAAAAGTTCGATTACCTTCCATTTGATGAGTTTCTTCCTGGATTTGAATTCACTTAGTTTTCTTTTCTTTTTCTTTTCCATTTAAAGGCTCAAACTATATACAACAAGCAGTCTCTGATTACTAACATGAATTAACTTTTTAAACATCTTTTTTTTTTTTTTTTAGAAGTTTGCATCATTTCTTTAAATGAATTTTAAAGAGCCATATAATTATTATAATCTGAATTGGTCTTTTAATTTGATAAAAAAATTTTGACAATTCTCTCCTTGCAGGAAATTTTATAAGCAGACTGGATAAATTGTGATATTCAGCAGAAAATATCTTATCAAAAGTTGACTTCTTCATAATTAATTTGAGGAAAAAAAGAGATATGTACCATTCATGGATAAATTAGAAATTCATATTTTGGTCTACTATTAAACTTAAATGCATTATTAAATTCTGAGAAAGAAAATTTTAAAAACTCGAAAAAAATATCTTTAGAGATATTAATGTTTTAGTTAGTTAGCCCAGTTCTCAATCAGCAAAAATCCCCCAGATTCACTTTCTCCAATCACTTTTATAGAGTGAAAGAGAGAAAAGAAAAAACATGTTAAACCTACCCCCCCCCCAGTGGTTCCTCTTCAAGTCTAATCAAAAAATCCCCACTCAGAACGAACAATGACTTTTAAGTGTTACTATTAATAACTTTGTCTGTTCTGAAACCAGATCTCTTTAATTAACACATTGATGATCAATTTATGGTAATTAGTCTAAGAAGATATAACTAAAAACATAAGCCTGCTAACACTTTTTTGGTCAAACAAAAGTTACATTCATTGGATCTAAATAATTTCTTATTTAGATTTACATTTTAAATAATATAGAAAATCATGTCAGTTTCTTATACAGGAAAGAAAAAAAACTCAAATCCATATATCTGTATCACACACACAACCATGTGCAGACCATTCAATAGAAAAACGATTATTCAGACTATATCAATATAAAATATCCATCATAATTTCTTACAATTACAAGCATAAAATCAATCATAACTTCTAATAATCATAAACATAAATATTCATCATAATCTCCTATAACTCTAAACTTATTCTCTAAAAAGAAACTGTTAACTAAAGCTACTGACAATCAATTCAATCTTAATTCTCATCAACTCTTTAGTAATAGACATTCTACACAAACACAAACTGTCTCTATATATGTTGCTTTTGAGCTATATAGCCATTACTTTCTCAAATAAAAACCTTTAACCTTTTCTTATATAAAAAAAAATTTTCCAACAATTACTTCATTTTATTACATTTGGTTTATAGATGGAATAAACCAAAAGGCTACAATATATATATATATATATATATATATTATTATATATATATATATATATATATATATATATATATATATATATAAAATGCAACATATTTCAATATAATGTTTGTGAAAATTATCACTAGGTGGAAATTACTAAAAAAACACATGAAAATTTAGATGGACACATCTGAGGGTTAATTTTATAAGACTAAACTGTAGACCAGAAGTTTTTAGCTCAAATATCCCTTCATAAACTTGTTGCTTAGAGAAACAAACTTTGATTCAAAAAGTAATGATAACTGCTTGTTATGAATGGTTAACTGCTTATCAGAAAAATAATCAGAATTACTGGAATTATTGATTAAAGATTAATAAATGAAAGGATTAATTCTATCCCTCAAATGAAAAAAGTAATGAATTCTAATCATTTGGATAAAATTATAACATCTGTTCAAATGAAGTTAATTGTTATATTTAACAAAATATTGTACTGGATGTAGGACAGTGGATATGAGACATGAGACTTGAACTAGGGTTGTTGAGGATGAATCCCTGAATAAGATAAGAGAACTAAAATAATACATAATTATATAAAACCTTTGTATATTTAAAAACTAATCAAAATAAAGATTCAAACTCTGGATAGGACTAAAAGATATTTTAATTTAATATATAAAACAATTTATTCTGGATGTACATTATTTATATAGTTCACACAACAATAGTTTCATTATGCTTATATCTGTGATCATTATGGGATGTCACACTAATACATCTATAATGTGGTATATTTACATACCAATGTTTGAAAAAAAAATTACATAATGGGTTTAAGACGAGAAACGCTATTTTAACATACGATTGAATAATGACCTAGACAAATCAAGTTAAACAGGCAAAACTCTCGATACAGTTTTGCCACCCTGTGCCAACCAGAATAATCAATGGATGCCAGAAAGCTTGTGCATAAAGTTCCCATCTAGTACCTACTCATCCAACATCACCAGACTAAACCAGAAACTACTCTGGGGATGTTGGATGAGTAGGCACTAGATGGGAACTTTATGCACAAGCTTTCTGGCATCCATTAATTAATCTGGTTGTCACAGGGTGGCAAAACTGTATGGAGAGTTTTGCCTGTTTAACTTCATTTGTCTAGGTCATTATTCAATCGTATGTTAAAATAGCGTTTCTCATCTTAAACCCATTATGTAATTTTTTTTTCAAACATTGGCATGTAAATAAACAACTTTATAGATGTATTAGTGTGACATCCCATAATGAACACAGATGTAAACATAATGAAACTATTGTTGTGTGAACTATATAAATAATGTACATTCAGAATAAATTGTTTTATATGATATTAAATTAAAGTATCTTTTAGTCCTATCCAGAGTTTGAATCTTTATTTTAATTAGTTTTTAAATATACAAAGGTTTTATATAATTATGTATTATTTTAGTTCTCTTATCTTATTCGGGGATTCATCCTTGACAACCCTAGTTGAAGTCTCTTGTCTTATATCCACTGTCCTACGTCCAGTACAATATTTTGTTAAACATAGCAATTAAGTTCATTTGAACAGATGTTATAATTTTATCCAAATGATTAGAATTCATCACTTTTTTCATTTGAGGTATAAAATTAATCCTTTCATTTTTTAATCTTTAATCAATAATTCCAGTAATTCTGATTATTTTTCTGATAAACAGTTAATCATTCATAACAAGAAGTTATCATTACTTTTTGAATCAAAGTTTGTTTCTCTAAGCAACAAGTTTATGAAGGGATATTTGAGCTAAAAAATTCTGGTTTATAGTTTTGTCTTATAAAATTAACCCTCAGATGTGTCCATCTGAATTTTCATGTGTTTATATATATATATTGTGCCAGGCATTATCAAATGTATAACGATCGAAATGAAAGTGAAGATCGAATCTAACCACAAACTATGATATCTGCTCTACAGAGTGCCATCTAGACATTTAAACCTAGAAAAATTTATAGAGTAGGCAGATACGTGCTGTTAAGATTCCACTTTATTTAAATATTCAGATCGTTAGCCTAAGTCATTAGCTCAGTGGAGATGCAGAGATAAAAATCTATATCTTAATTTATATCTTAAATATAAATAAATAAAAGCCACTGCCAGAAATTAACACATAAAAATATTTATTTACGCACATATAAAATAACATTTAAATTTTGAGGAATAAATTCAACATTTTAGATTTTTCTATTAATCTTTAGTTTTACATTTAAGTAAATTACAACCATGAGTTTAATATTTATTTAGTGAGTCGAGTATGAATAGACTACATAGATCTGCATTTGAAAAGAAAATATTCTTCCCTGATTTAACCTTAGGCAAAAAATTTTGCAATCAAACCGGCACCAATCCATCTGATACATTTATGTATTCAATGTAGCACATGAAAATACGACAACACAAAATACTATACTGTCAGGAATGTACATCTGATCAGTAAGTAGAATTAGAGAAGACATTGTTTCTCCACCAACAGGAATGTTACATCTGTTGGTGAGTAGACAATAAACATAAACTCCATAGGAATGGACTGCGGTCCTTTGCTGTTTTACAAACCCATCCATAGGCAAACAGAAGGTGTGTGGCGTATATATATAATCCTGCCCATAGCGGATCTCATACTACATCTACAATTATGCCAATATATCCAATCCATTGAACCAATTCAACTACGAAATGAATAATCTAAGATTACCCTCCCTTAATATAACTTTACAAAACTATATAGCCATTCACGCCCGACTTAAATTTAACATTTAAATACGTTTGCACAGATTATTTTTATACAATTTGTTTTATAATGTCGAGTATAGATCGGCTGCACAGATTCCACGGTCAAAAACATTCCAAATTAAACACAAATGATCAAAATACAAAGTCAATCGATAACGTCAATTGCTGAGGGAATGCAGGAGACCCTTTGGCATTCATCGTAAGATGCCCGCATTAACATCGTTGATCTATATATTCTAATCAAATGTGAAAACTTCAACATAATCAACCGCTAATGAATCTATGCAACATCTATACCCAACCTAAATTTCATCATTTAAAATTTAAACAATAAATAATTTATACAATAAGTAAAAAAAAATGGAAATGATTTTTATCAATCAGAAAACATATAAAATTAAACATTATTAATTTGATTTTAAACTTAAAAAAGTCAGATA